>JAYKYS010000009.1:16000000-17200000 GCA_036924285.1 Asterella californica | reverse complement strand
CTTATACATCAACTTCGCATATGATGACAAGAGTACTACCTTTATCTACACTCAGCGGAGAGTACACGGATCATCCACGTGAAGTCTTATCTTTTGACACGATAAGGTCCCGGTGACTCCTCAACATCAAAACACGTATGATAAAAATATGTGGTGATTTCACACCCTAGCCAATCCACAACACGACACCGTATAGATGAACCTGCGAAAGCTTATGAAATAGTCTTCTTAAAGTCGGTCGGTACCAAATCTTTTGTAGAAAATTATTGATCTCTTCATGTGATTAACTCGAGTCGAAAAATCAAGTGAAATCGATACCTAAGGTGATACTTACGGCATTTTGAAGTTTAAGGAGGCAGGAGAACGACAACAGCTGTAACTCGAGCTCCACGTGTTAGAAAGAGGTGATTCCGATGGCCAGAGGTATCCGTGGTGGAGTTACTTCGGATGGAGGCGTAAGATGCTTACTGTACTGTTGACGCGGTTGCCGTCCGTACAGATGAACCTGCGAAGGCTTGTGAACTAGTCTTCTTAAAGTCGGTCGGTACCATATCTTTTGTAGAAAATATAAACTTGGGTCAAAAAATCAAGTGAAACTGATACCTAAGGTGATACTTCCGACATTTCGAAGTTCAAGGGGGCCAGAGAACGACAACAGCTGTAACTCGGGCTCCACGTGTCAAAACAAGGTGATTCTGATGGTCAAAGATAGCCGTGATGGAGTTACTTCAGGTGGAGGTTTCAGATGCTGACTGTATGGCCGACTTTGTTGCCGTCCATACAGATGAACCTACGAAGGCTTGTGAACTAGTCTTCTTACGTGTAGATTTATTATCAATGATTTATTTTTCTACTTCCATCTGTTTAAGGCATCTTTTACCCTTCTCAGGTGACTCTGAAGGTTACGTAGGGTGGAGGAAAACCCAAAGGGGATGGAGTAGGGGTGTACTCCAGAGGAGAGAGAATTCCAAGATCAGTGTGGAGAATTATCGCAGTGAGCAGAGACTATTGAGTAGAGAATCGAAGAGCTAGGAGAGGATTTTATAGAGGTTACGTCTGTAGAGATTTTTTGACTGAGGAGAGTTTTAACATCGGAGGATTGAGGATTTGAGAGGAGAGGACAGAATCGAGAAGAGAGGAGACCTACAACTTTGTATGCATATTTTTCTGAATAGAACACGAGAAGCTTCTAGGTGAACACACTGGTGCTTCACAAGAGCAGTTTTCTGATATTCTGAGTTATTGAGCGTGCGATTTACAATCTGAATGATCTAGAGTTAAAGATTTACTTGCGTGCCGTGTTTTCTATCTTGGCCGGATCGAAATCGTGGTGGTGTGTTTTCTTGCGATCCGTATTCTGTATGTAGTATTCGTCCTCCTCTTCACGATAGTATCATAGCTAGAAGGTTCTGTCCTTCTCAGAAAACTCTCGCCTCGACAGCATCTGTGCTCGACCTTGAGACTGAAGGTCACGACATTCATCCCCACTTAGGAGGTTGATGCCCTCATCAACAATGATCTTTAAATTAACGCTAAGTTCAAAATGAATAGCCAACCTCTTGGTGCCAGAACCACGTTCTGGTAGCTAACCCGCAATTCTCTCTTTGCTTGAATCTTAAACGGTCGCTAGAACACTTAGAAAATTCCAACTAGTCTCGGAGAAAGCTTAACCTTTTTGGCCACCCCTAAACAAAACTAGTAGACAATTTTTAAACATTCTACTTAAGATTCTAACTTGCTAACTTATAAGTATTCACACCTACTTACGAGATCCTCCGAAGCTCACTTTCTGGTCGCAACCTGATTTGACTTAGACATGCGATTAAGTTTACTTTGCAATTAGAAACCGCAATGCAAGATCACCCCAAGCCCCAAGACAAGTATAAAAGTTCATACTTGCTTTACCAACGCTACGGCAAACCTAAGTCTTGATTTAGATGCTTATCCAAACCAGCTCGTTTCCTTTGAGTGTGCTTCGTTCCTCCTCTTGATAACCTCCTAGACATCTGATATGAACTAGTCATAGCCATGCACTACCAATACACTTAGACAAATTTCAAGAAACAAAATTTTTATTTCCACAAAATACAAGACAAAGCTACAAAGTCCATCGGCTCAAGTTGACTCAAGTTGCTACTCTTGTCGTTCCTTCACTCCTCGTTTGAAGGAGATGTCCTCATCTTGCTAACGCTCTTGTTGTCCTTGTCATCATTTGAAGAGGTCCAATACTTCGCTTGCATATGCTAAATCTTCCTCTAGCACCCAAGTTACTTCCTTCAACTGGTATCTACGTCATTTGATCAAGTACTCCATCCGGTTGGATTTACGCCATGATCACAAAATGATCTTTACCTCATATTCTGCTTCGTCTTGCACGAGATCAGGTTGAGACCTGAGAACTTGTTTGCGCTCCGACCACAAATCATCCTTGACGTATTTCTTTAATAAAGAAACATGAAAAGTCTGATGCAACTGCCAGTCGAGAGGAAGGTCTAACGTATAGACATCTTCGTGCGGATTCTTAATAATGACAAAAGATCCTGTGAACTTGGATGAGAACTTAGCCGAAATTCCCTCCGGAAGTGTGAAGTTCTTCATACTCAACCATACTTCTTCCCCCACTTAAAACTTCACTTGCCGCCGATGCTTGTTTACCTACTTCGTGTAACGTTGCTGCGCCTTCTCGAGGTTCTTCTTCACTTGTTTCTCGCGTCGCTGCATTTCCACCACCAACTCTTCAGCTGATGTTTGTTGTGTTCTTGATCGTGTCGATGTAGAACTCTTTGCAAGAGTCAAGTCAAGAGACCCTTCTGGCTCACGTCCATAAGCCAGCAAGAAAGGTGATTCGTCGGTCGTTGAATGCTTCGTGGAATCGTAGCAATACTCGGCAAGACTGAGCCACTCTACCCAATCACTTTGATCCACGCTTACATAATTCCTCAAGTATTGATTCAGAACCGAGTTAACTCGTTCCGTTTGTCCATCCGTTTCGAGATGAAAAATGATACTGAATTTTAACTTAGTTCTCAACATTTGAAAGTCTTGGAGTCTCATGTCCGAAATAATACTCCGGGGTAATTCATGTGAACGTCATCAAGTATCTAGGAACCGAGAAGTTGTGAATGCTGTTGCGGTATCCAAGGTCGGAGCAAACTTCACTAGTTTGCTAAATCGATCAACTATCACAAAAATTGCATTGTATCCGGTTGAGTCAGGTAGATAAGTAATGAAGTCCATGCTATTGCTTTCCCAAGGTCTGGCTGGAATCGGCAAAGGATGAGGCAACTCCTGTTTGTTCTCATGAGAAACGCAGTTCGTCTGACATGTTACCCATGTTTTCACAAAGCGGGCAACATTGTCTTTCATGTGGGGTCAATAAAACTTTTTAGCTATCACCGCTAAAGTGGACTTTTCTCTTTTATAGTCTGATAAGGACGCATCATGACATTCTTAGTCCTAAGTTTTCTTTGTCCCACATAAATCTTACTTTGCTTGAACATGAGTAAGCCATGACTCAACTGCATAAACTGCAACTTCACTCCTCGCTTGAGCTGTTCCAGGTACCTCTTCGCTTTGTCATCGTCCATCCTTCACATATTCGTCTCTCCAAGTCTGACTCCTTAGGATACATAGCTCGCAAATCTGTGTTGACGATGAAAGATATTCCTCCTTGCGACTCAAGGCTTCAGGAACCACATTGTCCTTTCTCGCTTTGTGGATTAATTCCACCTTCATGAGTTCCAAGGGTATCATGTCATCGTAGTTACTTTGGCGTCACCCGATCTTGTGTCTCAAAGTACTTGAACTAAATATTGTAAGTATAAACTTGGATTTTGTGAAGTCTCAAGTAATGTCGTTATTTCCTCAAGCAATGAACACCGCAAATAGTTGTGGACACAAGAGCGACCCACTCCTTTATAAGTCTGAAGTTGGTAAAGAAGTTGGGCTTGTCTACCTCCAAAGCAGATAAGCCTATTCAAGTACGCTTTGCCAAGGGCAAGACGTACCAAACTTCTGAAGTGGTCTTGGATGTAAGATTTCGTGTGGGAAGTTGGAATTCACAGAGAACTTCACGGCGTGCGAGATGGATGATATCCATGCGGTTTTGGGAAACACTTTCTTGGATAAGTTTGAAGTGAAACTTAGGTGGGAACCTTTGAGGTTGAACGTCAGAGTTAAAGTGCGAAAGTTGGGAGTGAGGCTGATCCGAAAGGCACATAAAAGTGACGACTTTGTGATGAATTTGATCAAAGACAAACAGATGGACGTCAACGACGGAAGCATATGTTTGATGCGAGTTGCAGATTTGATGACGAGTGTCGGACAAGAGGAAATATCACGAGACGCGACTAAACTTCCGAAGGTGCTTCGCGAAGTGATTAAGGAGTTTGAGGATGTCTTGACGAATGAGTTATCTGCTGAGTTATCTCCAAGACAGGTGGTGGATCATAAGATCGAGGTCTTGCCAAGATCAGAATCACCTTCCAAAGCTCCTTATCGACTCAATCAGGTGGAGTTCTTTGAGTTGAAACGACAACTTGACGAGCTATTAGCGCGGGGATATATTCGGACCAGCAAGTCACCTTATGGAGCCCCAGTTCTTTTTGCAAAGCAGAAGGATGGGAAGTTACGATTCTACGTAGATTATCATGCGCTCAATAAGATGACGGTGAAGAATAATTTTCTCTTGCCAATGATGAACGATCTGTTTGATAGGTTAGCGGGCGCAAAATACTTCAGCATGATAGACTTGAAGTCATGATATTACCAGATCCGAATAGCTGATCCAGATGTTGAGAAGACGCTTGTCGAACAAGATACATGTCGTTTGAATTCGTGGTGATGTCATTTGGACTCTGCAACGCCCCTTCGACGTTCACTACATTGATGAACACAATTTTTGCGAGGAGATGGATGAGTTTGTTATCGTTTACATCGATGACATCTTGATCTACTCCAAAACCTTGGAGTCACACACAGAGCAGCTAATGGTGGTGTTGACGAAGATGCGAGAGCATAAGCTGTTTGCCAATGTTGGCAAGAGTGAGTTTGATTTAGAATGCATTAACTTCTTGGGACATGTCACTAGTGCAGAAAGAGTCTGCCCGGATATGCAGAGGGTGAATGCGATTGTGACTTGAGAGCCTCTGACTACAGTGAGCGGCGATTCTTAAGATTGACGCAGTTCTATCGCAAGTATGTGAAGGAGTTTTCAAAGATCACGAAGTCGCTGACGGACTGGACGGAAAAAGACGCACATGTAAGTTGGACCAAGGAGGTGGATGATGCGTTCCAAACCATCAAATCCATTTTGTCAAAGGTGTCAGTTTTGAAGCTGCCGGAGTTTGACAAACCATTCAAGGTGCACACGGACGCGAGAAACTAAGCGATTGATGGAGTGTTGATGCAGGATGAAAACCTGTAGTGTAAGAAAGCAAGAAGTTATCTGGGACGGAGAGTCGATGGCCGACTCACGAGAAAGAAGAAAAGTAACATCACGGTTAGCAACTTTGGCTTGTAGAAACATCAGTCTTGGAGTCTTCGTCGTGGTTCTCAAGGTCATAGTCATCTGACCCTCCAACAAGTCCTTTGCAACAAACGCATTCATGCTACAGTTATTAACTTTAGGTTTCATGCACCCCTTAGCAATATGACCGCCTCGTCACAATTATAGCAAGTAAACTTAGTATCATTGCCCTTCTGAGGTGTTTGCCCCTTAGGTTTCGGTCTGTTTGCTATCACTTTGTTGTCGGGATAGAAGAATCCTTCCGATCCTTCTCACCTCTATCTCATTGTCGCTCGAAGCCCTTGTTCTTCTTCTGAACCTTGTCCATGCTACGTGGTTCAAAAGGTTTTTGTTGCTGGACTTCGTCGTCTCCAATCCGCTCTGCCAGCTTCAAAAGTTTGGCACATGTCTCAAGTAGCTTCGGCATCCGAAGAGAGCCTTCTGCGAGCTGGACTTGAGTTCTTAATAAATATGCATATTTTGGTCTCCTCAGTTCACTTAGAGAATGAATCTAGCTTAGCACTAAACTCGCGCACATAAGCACTCAAGGTCCTTGTTTGCTTCAACTTAACTAACTCAACACCATATCGAATCCTTTGATACTCTGGAGTGAATCATCTCACGAGCAACGAGAAGAGTTCAAGGATTCCTTGAACTCTTCCCAACCAAACGCTGAGATGGTCAAGGCATGCTCGTCCTTGTATGCAGTCCATCAGACAAGCGCATGATCCTTCAGGAACGTAACCGTTGCTCTCACCTTGTCTGACTCCTTAGTCTGTTGCGCTTCAAAGTATAAGTCCAACTCAGTTAAGAAATCCTTAATCTTACGAGCTCATTTTATACCTGAAAACAGAATCGACAAATTTGTCTTACAAAGCTTCTTGGTAGACGAAGAATTCCCTTGGTCTGTCTCAAGCTCAGCGATACGTTTATCCCTAGAGATCATACCCTCCTGCATGGTCTTCATCATCTTGATGAGCTCTGCATATAAAGCTCCTTGGCTTCCTGCGCCTGAATCGTTAGACACCATTGGCAAAAATCCATCTTGTTGCATCGGTGCCGTAGCTGATACATGACTCTCTTGACGTTGGGACGAAGGTTGTCGATTATCGTCTCCTGATTGTATCACGGGGCTAACTCGAGTCGATCTGATCCTTGTGTCAGCCGTCACTCGTCTCTTGGTCTTTCTCTTGGAACTTTATCTTACGTCGGTCATCCTCCAAGTGTTCACTTAGAAACGCTTCGTATCTCACGTCCCTTCTCAAGCGTCTAGTCTTCAGCTGCTGTCTCAAGTTCTCGCTCACCGAAGCGTCGAGTTTGATATCACTTTTTGTACACCTACCGCCTTGTTGCGCCAACAGAAGCTCTTGCTTAGTAGGTCACGAAACTCACAACGCTAACCTACAAATCACAATCACACGTTAGCGTTTATGCACCACTTATCTTAACTCTGTTTGATCCGGACCGGAGCCGGACCGTCTCCTTAATCATCAAGCTCAGCATTCTCTAAGTCCCGACCTAGACCCAGCTAGGTCGGTCTCAAAACATGAGCAAGTCACAACATGACTTGAGGAGGACTTCCCATAAAGTCCAGGGTCCTAAATGATGTCTCTAGCACACCTAATGGTCTAAGTGTTGGAGCTCCAGTGACGTTTTAGGTTGTGGACGGAGCTATACATAAGATCTCGAGGCGAGTAAGGCATCATTGGAACGGTCTCAGCGAGAGCTTTCCAGTGATATGCAGAACTCTTCTAACTGACCTCTGAGCTGAGAAATATGATCGATCTCGTGATAGGATTGTGGTATAATTTTCATGACCAAAGAAGATGGGATGGTCGATCCCCAAAAGTATATATGCGGGGGGCTCGATGCTTGGATGGGCCAAGACGAGTCACCCGACCCCAAGGTTCGACAGACGGACTCTAAGACATGAGGTGATGATTGGATCAGTACCAAGACGCGTTTCGGTCCAGACTCGGACGTATGGACTTAGGAACAATCCAAGGGCTGGGGCAAGACTAAGGAACGAGACGACGGATTAGATCATCGTTCGAGAGCCTGGACCAACACGAACATCTGGAAATTTGGGCCATCGTCCGAACCACGGTCCGTCTGCACCAGACCCACGTCTCGATCTCGCGTCTCGGACTCACGTCTCAGACTTATGTCCCATACCTATGTTTCGATCCGTTTCCAGGCTTGCCCCCTTAGGTCAGTGTTCGTCTGAGGTCGTCTTGGAGTAGGCCCTTATATCCTAACCCAATGTTCCAACCTTGGTTCAGAGAACCACTTAGGGTTCATCTGATCCCCTACTTCGCGACCAAGCCGTTAAGTCCTACTCGCAGCGTTCACAACCTAGCACAAGTCTACTAGGGTTCTGTTGTTCATGTCTACGCTCGACCTTGAGACTGAGGATCGAGTTAGCTGATATGGCATACTTCAATCTTGGAAATTTTCACTCATAGATTTGATCTCATGCTCATGGGGCAACTCAATCCTTGAATCCAAGCAAAACGGTTTTACTTCTACTTCTCAACTGTTATAGCAAACTTCAATCGACCATTTCAATCTCAAATCCAACCCAAACGTAAGATTGTTTTACATCAGTGCAACTAGCACGCCATCAACTATTCAGTCCTTTTGACAATGCTGAAAGATCATTTCTCAAACTCTCGAGACACTTGGAAACATGACTCAGGGTAGTGATATGATCCTCTTGACTTTGAATGATCATAGCATTCTGATCATAACTCCAAATCGATCGATATTCCCCTCCAGATTGTAGCCCAGCTTGATAACTTTTCAACGAGATCTCACACTCTGCAAATGACATCCGAGAAGATCTCCGAAACTCCAAAACCGTCCTTGGAACTTGGATGAACTTGATTGATCAAAAATACACCAATGAGAATAAAGATTGGAGATCATTTTATCTCTTACTTGGCACTATAGATCGATTTGTAATCCTAAGACACCCTCACACCTTTAAAACTTGAACCAAAATATTTCAGACCTCAATCTTAACATAGGATAATCACCCTCGCCGAGCAATAGAGATAACAATGACACGAAAATATACGAGATTCAGATACAAAGTCAAGATAATGACCTTGAATCGATCTATGATGAAAGTAAAAAGAAATGAGGAAGCCATCAATTGATTACAATATTCCTCATCAAAGTTTCTCATGATCCATGGTTGATCTTCTGCCGGTAGTGACATCAGATATCAACTCAAACATTGAAAAAGACATCACCAAAAAGTTAGATCCATTCATCCATCAAAGTAAGATGTATACAATCAGATCTCAATTCTCTCTATATGTGACGATCGGCAAGATCATTGGAGTAGGCAAGTCCATCACCATGTCCATGAACTCTTCATCAAAGTAGGCAACGAACCACTGTCGAAAATGATCACAATAGATGTAATGAAGCTTGATATGGGACGAATTCATGACCATGGCACCTAATATGTTGTTAGGCAAATTACATGAAAAGGTTTGTGAAACATAGAATACAACACAATACAAGTTCTACGTTAATTCATATATGAGTCGTGTCACAACACGACAACACGAGATTGAATAATGTTTTTAAGAGCAGAACATGTCTTACGCACAGGAAGACGATGATAGCGATGTGGACTGTTTGGACGGGTTACACTTTGAGGATGAAGAGTGTCAATTCTTCATGGATGCGTGACGTGAAGAGAAAGAAGAGAAAAAATCTTGGAGCGATGGAGAAAAGACATGGCGGATGCTCGTGTTGTGGGTCGAGTGCTCTAAGGAAAGAAGTTGGATGCATTACGATAAGCTGTAGAGAAATTGATTCTAGAGGAAGAATTTCACAGCTGGAAAGATTTTGACTTTGCAACAGATTGTTGGTGTTTCTTAAACATTAGAGCTTCTCAAAAACTGAAGTCTTACTCGACCCACAGAGTTCACATATGTAGGTATGGTGCTACGATCCTGTTGTCAAAAAATGCTCGAACATCGAGATGAAAATAACAAAAATGTGGAACCGAATGTAACAAGTAGCAGCCTCAAAGTTTCCATCAGTTTACCCAGTGACAACGGCAGAGCCGTAGACGAGAGGAGGAAGATGGTAGTGAAAGCGTGACCCATAACACATGTCGAGTTTCTGAGAATGATCGATGCTTCGACAAGTTGCATATTTGACTTCATGCAGACAAACGTTTTATGAAACTGTAGTAGATGTCAGGGACGGAGAAGTCACGCTGAGCTGCAATGGAGAGTTTGTGGTCAGAAAGGCAAATTCACCAAGAAAATTATTGTCACTGTATGCAATCTGGAGCATAGTTGTCTCGGACAGCAAGCGCACTAGTGTTGACTTGTCTCAAATTTGAAATTCCTTGCGGCAGTGTTGTGATAACAGAGTTGCCATTGACTCAAAAATCTCAATACAAAATTGAAGATTGAAGAAATCCAGACGAGTTACAACAAGAGAACGTCATATCATCAGGTTTGGAAAAGTCGAGAGCATTCAAAAGATTGGTTGGAGAGAAACTAGATCGTTTACATTCCAGCAGTTTACAGACGAATAAAAGACATTGATATGTTGGCTGTAGTGGACTGTGGCACATGGTCAAATTATAATCAAGTATTCAACCAATTTTATATTTGTCCAGGTGCTACTCGTAGTGCTTTCAACTCATTTGAAAAGGTGATCTACCTTGATGCTTGTCACTCGAAATTGCATACGTTTCCTTGTCAATTTTCCTCGCCTCCATTCTTGACGAGACGAACCAAGCTACTATTTTGGCATATGCAGTTGCTCCGAGAGAGCATACTGCAAACTGAACATGGTTTTGTGGTTCATTGGAAGAGTCGATATATGAGATTGATTCTCCTTAGACAGTGATCATCAACGATAGGTAGAAGGGTTTGGAGAAGACCATGGCCGAGATTTTTCCCACTGTATCCCATGGTTATTATGCTCACCATATTGGGATGAACATGCATACACAAGCAAGGAGGCTGAGAAAATCGTTCTTAGCTTGCTTGTATGCAAAGAATCATGAGATGTATAGCTATCATCCGTGACTGAGGTGTCTTGACTTCTCGAAAGTGTTTAAACTGACTTGTAGATGTTGTAATAGAGTAAATTAATGTCCACATGCTTGTCTCTGAGTTAATAAAGATTCATGTTTCTCTCTGTCATGATCAGTTACAACGAAGTGCTGGCAAAACTTGATGACTCGGGAGAGCGAGGTCGACTATTAGCTGCTTACTTGCATGAGATCCCTCCTGAACAATATAGCCGTTGTGCATTTCTTCATCCACATTATGAGAAGATGATATCTAATGTCAGCGAGGGCATGAACAATGCACTGAGATAGATAAGGTTTAACGCTCCGTTGAAAATATTGCTAGACATCTGGTATTATATAATGGGTCAGTTTACATTGCGGCGCACACAGCTTCAGCACGAGACCAATCTTGAACAAAATTTGCACGAGGGCGTCAAGTTGAAAATGATCAGCTTGCATAAGCCTTCATCTGTCATGTTTCGTGTCATACAAAAGCTATCATTCGCAACCATGCTTCAGGAGGAAGTCAGATCGTGAAGCACAATCCATATGGACGAGGAACATGCTTTTTGTTGAATACCAAGAAAGAGGCTAGCCATGCGGACATGTAGGTGCATTCAATAGCAAAGTGAGAGAGAACCATGTGACTAGAGTGGAATATATTTGATATAACAATTCTTTTTTTGCAATATATGACCAACAACATTTGGCCGTCTCAGTGCTGGACGACTTTGATCCCATATGGACATGTGATCCTCCGTCAATGACAATTCATAAGAATAGACATCGAGTGGTCCGAATGGACAATAACACTCAATTTACACAATGATATGTAGTGGAAGGTGCAATAGAAGGTGCAAAAACTATGGAAGATGTATAATAATCGTGTTGTGAAAATGAAGTTCGATGTAAATGATGAACACGTTCACCATTTTTCTTCAGAATTTTCCATTCAAAGAAGAAGATGATCTCTAATTGAGAGCCAGTTGCATTTCGACAAAATGGGTACAGTAGAGGGCTCCCCAAGGGCGCTATAATCAGTGTAGAGTCATTGGACACAACATCCGTACATATCCAAGCAATGTCGACCCGAACGTTACACCAGACTTTATAAAGGTCATTCCTTCTCATGATATTTCGGAGTTAAGACAATAGATATCAGGGGAGGAGGCTGTCTTCACTGACTCAGACGGCTTAATTGAAGGAGTGGATGCTTGAAAGTAAGACTGCTGCATTGAAATTCGCAACTTAAGTTCCATAATGGTTTGTTTTTTGAATGCGAACTTTATTCATTTTTGCAATGTCAATGTAACAACCAAGGTTAAATGTCTAATGCATTCGCATGCGCAAGCAATGACTTACCATGTACTTCGCTCAGATGCAATGGCTGCTGATGTGAAGTTTGAGGAAGCAGTTGCTTCACGCCACTGCTTCAGATGATAAGTGATGATGAACATAATAGTGTAAAGGAAGGGGTCTGCTTGAATGGATACCATTCAATGTTTCCTTTTCTTTTCAACCATAGATTTCCGTTTCTTATGTGGTTCACACTGCTTTTGTAATCATTGCAATGTCTTGTGTTGCTCACAATAGAAATTTCCATCAGATTAGCAGATCAGTCCAACCTCGACCTCATTTCCATCACATCTTTGAATTTGTTGTTGTGGTCCCTCTGCATTTTCCCGACGGCACTCGCTTCTTCGGACCGAATGGACGTGAACTCATCCATGCAGTTCAACAATCAGACTGCCCTTTTGTTGTCTACGAAGGTAGCACCATTTTGATGCAGGCTGGAGTTGCCCTACATTTTCCTCAAGAAACTACCTACTCGTGTGCAGAAAGACAGTTTCTCTTTTCACAAGGTGAAGTGCAAATCAACATGTTTTTCAAAATTTGTTAGCGTATCAATTCCGCCTCATTCGATATGGATAGCAAGGACCATCTTGTTCTTTTTCTTTGAGGAAGCATTTTATCGTCTCCCAACCATAGGGTCTTGATTATCAGTAGATAGTTGGCGCAAATAGGAGCAAATTGAACTACTGCTTCTGAAATCGCAGTTGTAATTATCGATGGGTGTAACAATTTTGCGAATTCATTTCAACGTGTCCCATCGATCCATTCCATACTTTGTTGTCTCTATTTGCATTGGTTTCCTTGTTATTTATTGGGTTTGGTGCTTGTAGTTTGTTTACTATCGAGAAAGCTAGTACTGTCGACGGAAAGGAAAAGTACTTCAGATTGCGTCAAAAATGTGGAGCTGCATCACAAGACGTGAACTTATGAGATCTTTGTTTTGATGACGAGAAAAATCTTCCTAACTCTTGATAGGAAAATGTTATCAATGAATTATTAACACATTCAACATAAATCAATGATGTTGAAGCACACTTGACAAGTATTTTTGCATGCACATTGAACTTATCTTCTGCGCATTGCATTTTATTGTGTCAAGGGACTAGGTTACAAAATGTCCTCTGGGCTCTGTATACTCTTATTGCAAACTACCCTACTCAACTTACCCAAGTATATTGCAAAACTATCATGTTTCTCACATGCTGCATTGCATGCATCCAAGTCACCATCTAGTGCCGAGATTGTTTCATCCAAATCTGTGCGCAGACCTTGAACTCTGCCTTTCACGTCAGGTATTTGATTTCTAATCTCACGCTTCTCAGCGAGCGTATCACGGTATACTCTATGTGGTTACAAACTGTTGATGTGGGCTCGTTCAACCTGACTCTTTTCATATCTCAATCTATTAAATCCACCCCACTCTGTAATATGATATCGGAGGTAAGGTTTGTCCAACTGACACACGAACAACAAAAATAGTTCGCTCACCTCTTTCTAGTTCAGTCCTATTTGGACCTCCCAAAATCCACAGAAAATTTTAGCTTGAATGAGTTTTTTTATCAATCCCTTATTCTGCACAAAAATCTCTTGTGCTGAAGCCAAAAAACACATCCCCATCCGTGTGTATACACATAGCATTCTATCGAGGAAACCTCGTGGTTAGTGATAGTCTATGTAGGTGACAGTTTCCCAAGGAGTTGATAGTTTCGAGCGTAGTGCGAGAGACTTAGTCCAAGAGTGAGGAGGAGTGCGTGGGTAGAGTCTAGAGCCAGTCATAGGCTTAGAGCCACCGTCAGTGGAGCATCTGTGTAACGTGCTTTTCCTTGGGCATTGTCTGTTTTGAAGACATGAGCCAACTATGAGCCGTTTGGTCGTGTGGGTTAAGTGCTTGTGACTCGTCTGTGTTGGAGATTGTTGTGCGTCGAGTGAATGACTTGGTAGAGGCGGGGCAGAGTGTGAAGCTCTCAATCCTAGACGAAGAAAGTGAGTTGTATGTGTTTGTGCGGATCGTCAAGAACTGACTGTGGATCATGAAGGTGCGTGGCCGAAGTTCTGTTTGAATTTTTGAGGCCCGCTATTTCCTGAGTAGACCCAGGATCTCTTTGACAAATAGTAAAGATCCCACAATCCTCAACTTTCAAGTCCTTTGTTGAATGATCCATCAATGAGACTCCAAATTGCAAAGCTCGAATTGCAGTTGCTTGTGATCAACACGTGCTATGAGAACTTCAGTCGCAAAAGCATAAATCAATTTGTCTTGCCAACCCTTCTCCCACAACTTTCAAGCATCTAGCACATGCGAGATAAGTCACGAATCATGTAAAACTCTACATAACCTTCACGACAACGCACCTTACCCATCACGATTCGATCCTGCAGCCGACAAATTTAGCTGTGTCGTAAAACTCTCATAGAGAGCTTATCTAGGTCATCATTATATGAACATAACACAACACTCCAGAACAACACTTCTATTGCATAGCCCTACACTCGAGCGTTCATCATACAAACTGAACTCCAACACAATGAACATTCGCGCGTTAATCCTTCTCGCGTTATGAACTCTTCAGACATGTCACGAGTCTGCATGGCCAAAAGCTAACATGTACATCATATATGATGTACATGTTTAGCTTATGGAATGCCAAATATGCTTAGCTATATGATGTTCCATGTCATATTTGATCATTATTTCTAGCACATTCTGACTGGGATATTCAGTTTTCACTAGAAACTCTAACCAAATTTCTAGTGATTGTAAGTACAGTACTCATTTATATAGAAGAAATAGTATAATATAAATTATTTTTAATACTATTAGTGATGATACAGTCATATAGTTATGTTGGAACGGATCCATATTTCTTCTGTTACTAGATATACCAGAAATATTTCATCAGACCTCAGAATGAATGTCGAACTTGATCAAATCCCTCACCTGGAGTTGTCCGTTGTACATGTCACTTTACGTAGTAAGCAATGCATGTTGGCGGATAAAGCTGTACAAACATAGAGAGAAGTTAATCAACAATCTAAAATTATTTTTCCATATATTATCTTACATCACTGCTCTTGCCAAGTATCAAGTCTCAATTGTCTATGTGATTAAGCAAAGTGACATGTATGACTGGCAACTCAAGGTGAGAGCTCTGATCAAGCAGAAAACTATAAGAATGGTCTGATCAAGTGTGACTTTCGTTCTGAGTTATGATCATGTAAATCTCTATTAGATATACAATATAATCAATCAATCGAGATTTACAACTAGATCATTATCCAATTGTAAATCTTGAACTAACACGCAGCTAGAATATAGTTCTCGAATAAAGAGAAACAAAAAGGAAGAGTGTGAGATGAATTTTATATCAGTTATAGATTTCTTTTGAATTCACCAATATATGTTTGGTGAAAGAAGGTTTTGTGCAAATAGAACCTTCTTGTTCTGCATATTTTTTGTTGTTGTGCATAAGATGACAAGTAGGTGAATAATACCCTCTTGTCTTATGTATGACTGAATTTTATTGGTTACAGAAGCTTAAGGTTAACAATCAAGAGTGATGTTGATCTTTTTGTCTCAATTTGGAGAGTAATTTGAGAATATTTTTGGAATATTTCTATGTGTTTTTAGAACGATTCGATTATTAGAGTAGAGTCAAAGATAGAAATATCTATCTTTGACTTATTACTGTTATCTTTGACTTAGTTCTGATAAATTGTGATACATATTACGAGTAGTTATCGTGATAAATATGAAGAAGTATAAATAGAAGGGTTGTGTAGTGATCCTTCATCTTTCTTTTCTTAGTATACTGAAGCCGTTAGGCTATATCTTTATAAAGGGTGTGTTCTTAATCTCTACGTCTCCATGAGAGTTTTTGTCTTGAGTGAGAGTAATATCAGTATGTTGAGAGTTGGATTTAGCTATGTCCTCCTAGTTCTATGGTGCATCTCATCAAAGGCCATCAGAGATTAACCCTGGGTGAGAGATAGGACTGGTAGCAAGCTTGAGGGTCACATTTTTGGTTTTGTTATCGGGACCTCTGTCACGTCAGTTTGGCACCTTGGCTAGGTTGACCGAGTGCGAAGTGGCGCATCCCGGTAAGGCCGTTAGTGCCGTTAGGGCGAGTTGGGGGAGAGAGCCCACTAGGGGTATACTTCGCAAGTAGGGCTTGGAGGCCTTAGTTCTTCGAGTTGAGCCTTCAAGCTCCAGGCTATGGTGGATAGTCTAGTTGAGTGTAACCCGGATTCTCTTCGGGTTTAGAGTGGGTTTGGCTTGATCATTTGTGAGTAATCTTTGTTGTAGTGTTGGAGATGGTAATATCTCAATGCAGATTACTCGAAGAACTGAGTGCAGGTCGAGGTGGAGTTCAGTAAGAGCTCGCTGATCTGAAATATGAAATCGTCCGCTGGTATCTTCGGGCGTTGTCGTTCGTGCTTAATTGTTTGGAGCTGTGATCGAGGTGTGTGGGCGCATGCTACATTGCTGGTCGCAGATCTATTTGCTGTTGTTGGGGTCGAGTGGAGATTTCTGTCATGCGGAAGCGCTGCAGAAATTTTACGGAATGTTCTTGAAGTGTCTTGTTGGAGCCGGATTACGCGTTTGGGCGTGGCAGACGGAGTACTTGTCAATGTCGGGCCGGAGTGGGCTCTTTGGAAGCGCATTGGAGAGACGATTCTAGTGCACTAAGTTTCGTGGAGTTTGGCCAAGGATTGAAGAAGTTATGGCATGTCGAAGTTCGCTGCCGTGACACCCGCAAGTGCGAAAAGGTTAGTTACGTCAGATTTTGGTGCAGTTTCGTGTGGAAACTCGAGTTTAGGAGTTTTGTTTTGAGGCTTCGAGGAGCAGAGGTGCGTGAGTGCAGAGGCGTGAGAGCGGAGTGCGAGAGTGCGGAGGCGGAGCCTGAGCTTGAGCCTGAGCTTGAGCCCGAGCCCGCGTCCGCCGCAAGCCAGCTTGCTGGCGTGCGTGAGAGAGGTATCCAAGCTTCAGTTGTGTGGGAAGGGTAAAACCAGCTGTTCACCCATCCCAACACTATTCCTGGACCTGTACTCCTAACTCTGTAGTCTTAGCTTTGGCTTTACCACTAGACCAATAGCTCTTGGTGTCTTACAGGGATGCGTGCAAGTACTTATGGACTTGTATAAGATAGTAGGAGACCTTCTCGCACGTCCCTAGAGGAGTGGTAGGGCGACCCCATAGTATTAGGGGTAAGCTATAGTTGTGGTAGTGCTTGCCTATACCGTAGAGACGTGTATAGAGGCAATTGGTGGCAGTTGTCTTGGGTGAGCTAGTAGAGCTACCACGTAGATGTTTTTGGAGCTACTAGAGGTGTGGACATCTAGTTAGTGACCTCCAGTGTCAGTTACGACAATTGGTGACCATATATTGTGCATGTGGTCACCGACGAGGAGACGTCAGTCCGGGTGAGGCTGGGTTTCTCTTTATGTGAATGTTTGAGTGTGGAGGATTATCGTTTGGACTTCTTGTGGTTGGAACCCCTCCATATTCTGCTTCCTGTTTGTGCGCCGCGTTTGCTTGTGTTGGCGTTTGATTTCCAGAGTGAGTTCACTCCAGTGTGCTGTCGGTAGTGAGGCTGGAGTTGCAGACCAGTCAGACTACCTTTGTCTCTCTCACGGTGCGGTTGGAGTGACGACCAACAGACCGTGAGAGGCTGCCTGTGGTGATGGCAGGTACAGGTTGCCCTTACCTTGACCGTCCTAGTAGAGGATAGGTGAGCTCAGTAGGAGCAGGGTTAGGCAAGTAGTGATTACGGAGGTGACGGAGATTGCGACATTCCGGTTGGGGAGTGTGTTAGCGGGATTCTCTCATCACGGAGTTCTCGGGAGGTTCTGGTGGGGACTTCTCGGACAGTAGGTATACACGGAGTGGAGTGAGGTACCGACTACTTACACCATTGTCGTCGGTGGTTCTAGAGGACGAGTCGGACGCAGACAGCGTGTTTTCTGGTGGTGAGTCTAGTGTCATCAAACCGTTGTTGTGGGACATGGACGAGATCTATGGGACCACGAAGGAGCCTCGACGTTACTCGGATACAATTGGTACCATTGAGCTGGATGACTTCATCCAGGAGTTCGACAGTTGGTGCGATCTGCAGCAGATGCGGAACCCACAGCTGTTTACACCCTTCATGGCGTGGAAGGGTTTGTTCCAGCACTTGGAGGGACCGCCAATGGACGATTATCATGAGTTCATACGAGATTACAGTGTTGAGATCGAGTTGTGGAGACAACATTGGTCTCCCAACTACGTTTCTATCACTACTGGTGCAGTTTCGGGAGGCGTAGCACCTCCGAGTTCGGGTGCCAGTAGCAGTGGTACAGCCACAGGTGGCGGAGTGTCTACTACCAGCGGTGCGTCCACAGGTAGTGGAGCAGGTGATAATGTGTGCGGGATACCACCAGGGTTTAACCCTGTGGTTCAGTTCTTCCAATGTTTGAGGAAGAACTATCAGGGTGTGCGGACCGACAAGTTGAGGAGTCTGCAGGAGTTCTAGCGGAAGACTGGAGAGAGCCTACGCGACGCGTTTACTCGCATGAGGCGGTTGATCAGCGTTACCCAAGGGGTGACGGAAGCACAGGCAGTCCAGTTCTGGTATGGGATACTAGACCGGGAGTTGCGTAGGAGAGTTAGAGATGCTACTCTTCTTAGAGATAACGCTCCGACGTTGACGGTTGTCTTTGGTCTGACTAAGCGGATTGAGCTCAACATGGTGGAGGAGAAGGTGGTGGTTGCTGGGTTCAGCAAGGAGACACCACATGGAGCGACCACCTCTTCTCGAGGATCACAGGCTACGCAACAGCGTGGTGGTGGTGGTGGTGGTAAGGATCGTGCGGAGCAGTCACGATCTCATGGAGGTGTTGGAGAATCTGGTGGGCAGAAACCCATGCCGTCCTTCTCTAGCCAGCAGCAAGCGGGTCCTTGCTGGACGTGTGATGGTCCTCATCAGCAAAAGGACTGTCCACAGAGGAGAGGTGGTTATGAGACGTCAGGAACATCTCAAGCAGCACCTAGACAATGTGAGCATTGCGGACGACCTGGTCACAGTAGTGACCGTTGTTTTGATCTTCATCCCAGTTGCGGCAAGGGAAGGCTGATCGTGGACGAGGTGGAGGAGCTCAGGAAGGCCGTGGTGGTCGAGCTGGAGGTAGAGATCCAGCACCTGGGAGAGGACCGGTCGGTCCACCGCTTGCTATGACGTCAGAAGCAGGTATGGCTGCTCGGATTGAGCAGTTGGAGCAGAGGATAGCTAGTATGGCTATGGCTCAGCGGAGATCAGGTGGAACAGAGACTTCCACGTCTTATGGAGGAGAAGGAGATGACTTCGACTTCATGGTTGGTGTGGCACAGATTGAGACATCTACGGCAGTGACTAGAGGTGCAGTACGTGCCTCTGAGCCACGAGGTGCGTCAGTGGAGTTGGATCCACAACGCGGGGAGGCTGGTAGACAGACCAGGCTTCCCCAGTCGTTCACGTTATCGAAGGCGTTGAGGACCACATCTATGGTTCCTAAACGGCCTACGGATGGTGCAGTAGAGTTGGAGGCATCGACATCCAGGAGTGGGTGTGATGTGAGTCCACCTTCGACGTCTGTGGATGCGACGTCGAACCCGATGTTGGGAGCGGCTACAGTAGTTTTGCGAGCCTCACTATTCTCAGCCACGGATATGAAGGCATTGGGAGTCAATTTGGCTCCAGTGTTCCAGTTGGCGGCCACGCTCAGTGAGAGAGAGGATGTAGTTACCTCTAGTGCTGAAGTAGTTCAGCGAGAGGCGATAGACGTGTCCATGGAGTCGAGGATCAGGACAGCTACCAGTGGTACTTGGCAAGCGGCGGCTGCTAGGTTAGATGAGTTACCAGCTAGGCCGGCGATTGACCGTGCTGGTTTGGCACCAGGTGTGGTGTTGTTGGACAACAGAAGTGGTATCTTCTGTTTGGTGGCACCTTCAGGGAAAGTGTATCGACCCCAGAAGGTCTTGTTAGACTCTGGAGCCCAACCGTTGATGTTGGGAAAGGCGGCGTGTATTGGTTTGGGTCTGAAGAAGTCCGAGATAGAGAGATGTCCATTCCAGTTGCAGACATCTCTAGAGGGATCAAGAGGTACGGCTCTACACATGACACGTGAGATGTTGACGGTGAGAGTTCGGCCAGATCATCCCACGGATGGCTCTATCGTGAGGGCCAAGGCCATCGTTACAGCCGCAGAGTCTTATGATGTATTGGTGGGAGGTGCTGTGTTGTACCTTATGGGGGTTCGTGATCGACTATTGGACTGAGACAACATCTTACAAACTAGGTTGGCAGTCCGGTGAGGGACGAGTGAGCCGCTTACCAGTGCGGTTCAGTGCTAGAGTTTGGACGACGGAGCCTACACCAGAGACGATGGCATCCGTTGCAGGGTTCAGTTCGGTCATCATTTGGCCGGGCGAGTTGTTGGAGGGCAATGTCCATGCGGAGGATGCTCCGGTCTTTGAGGAGGTGGAGGACATGCCTAGCATGTCTACGTTAGTACCATCTGCCTTGGATGTTCCACTCTGGAGTTCGAGTGGAGAGTTACAGCAGTGTGCTGATAGTTGGTGCAGTAGGCTTGGAGTGAAGCCTTTGTACCACTAGTAGAGGAACAAAGGGTTGTTCCTGCTACTGGCCCTGTGACCTTATCACCGTTGGATACGACTCCCATTGTGTGGCAGTATCCAGAGGAGGATGTATGTGTGCTGGAGCTGTTTGGAGAGATCAGCACAGGTTTGGCTGCGGTATTGCAAGCAGGTATACAAGTACAGCGATACTTGTATGTAGAGAGAGATGAGATTGCGAGACGCATCTCATTGCGACATGTGGCACGTTTGGTGCAGAGATATCCTGAGTTGTTGCCCATATCAGCTGTTAGAGAATACCAGCAAGCATTACCGTCGGATATTTCGCTGCTGGGGGCGCAAGATCTTACGTTTGTTGGCATCATTCACTTGGTGATAGCTGGATGGCCATGTCAAGGTCACACGCGTGCTGGGAGAGGTCAGGGTTTACATGACCCGCGATCTAGGATGTTTTGGGAGATGTTACGGATCTTACGACATCTCCAGATGCATCAGGTGGATTCTCCAGCGTACATCTTGGAGAACGTTCCTTTGTTGGATGATGCTCGCACACAGATGATGGCGAGTGTGCACCAAGTGCGGTCTTGGATTGGACCAGCAGTGTTGTTGGATGCAGCGAGAGTAAGATCTCGTGCACATCGTCCACGGTTGTTGTGGACGAACTTGTTATCGAGAGGTGCTTAAGCGAGCACACGATGGAGTGAGACGACCAGCACATCTCACGGTAGATAGCATCTTGGATGCAGGACAACGATCTCAAGTAGTGAGAGTCATCGATAGGTCACCCATGGCAGTGGTGAACCTAGTGAGACGGCCCATGGTAGCATTGCCCACGTTGGTAAGCTTTCCAGCATCACATGCTTACAGAGATGGAGGACCTGGGCTTGTGTGGGATGCTCAATTACGGCAGTTGGTGGAGCCCAATGCCGATGAGAGAGAGCGAGCGATGGGTTTCGCTACGGATACGACGGCAGTAGCTTCGGTGTCAGAGGCTTCACGTCGTCAAGTATTGGATCAAGCAATGGACTTGAATTGCTTGACATGGATTGTTAGCCTTGGATTGGCTGAGCAGCGTCGGATGCGATCGACGGGTGTTACTGCTCGGACACTCTTGAGCTCTTTGCCTACCGGGTCGGTGGAGGCAAAGGCTGGGGGCGAGGCACATGGAGTTCGTCATCCTTGGACATCATGGGATGTCATAGGAGAGAGTGTGGAGCTTGCAGCTAGAACTGCAGAAATTTTACGCACAGTAGCGGTGGAGGTTGTTGGTGGTGAGCAGAAGGAAACTGCTCCAGAGGCTGCAAGATAGCAGTCAACGACTTCGTCTTCTACCTCTAGCATGGTAACAGAGGATACTTGGGAGCCGGAGATTGGACCCAAGCTTATAGAAGAGGAGAGACGAAGAGTCCAAAGATTCCTGAAGAGTTACAGGAATTGTTTTGCCTTCAGTATGAAGGATTTGGGTACCTTGAAGGGACCTGGTATACGGATCGACTTGGCTAACGACACGTCAATCTTTCGACGTCCTTACAAGTACAATGACATGGAGAGAGCCTTGATCCAGAGTCGGACTCAAGACTTGTTGGAGGCTGGGTTGGTGGAGATGTCGCATAGAGAGTATGCATCTGCCACAGTTATGCCAGCCAAGAAAGATATGTATGACAACTATACGGATAGACGGATGTGTGGAGACTACCGTCCTATCAATCGACATACGAAGTCCGATAAGTATGCCATGCCGACACCCGAGGAGATCTTTGATGCAGTGGGGCATGTGAAGGTCTTCAGTACTTTGGATCTTCGAGCAAGGTATCATCAGTTGTCAGTGAGAGAAGAAGATAAGTCCAAGACAGCATTCTGAGGAATTGACTCTCACGGCAAGGATTGTTTGTATCAGTGGCGGTTCTTACCATTTGGGTTGGAGAACGTCCTTGCTGAGTTCCAAAGGGTGATGGACAGAATCCTAGCAGGATTGGATTTTGTCAGATGTTATATTGACGACATCTTAGTCTATAGTGCTACAGTGGAGGAGCACGAGAGACACTTACGGGATGTGTTTGAGCGGTTGAGAGCTCATTGGTTGAAGTTACACCCTAGGAAGTATAAGTTCTTCCAGGAGTTGGTAGAGTATCTAGGCCACACCATCTATCCAGGTGGGTTGGGTGTTCAACAGACGAAGGTTGAGACTATTGCACGTATCTCACGTCCCACAGATGTGAGTCAAGTTCGAGCATTTGTTGGTTTGACGAACTTTTATCGTCGATACGTGAAGGGATTTAGTGCAATTGCGAAGCCGTTGACCAAGTTGATGAAGGTGGACCAGGAGTGGCAGTGGGGAGATGAGCAGGAGCGAGCTTTTGTAGAGCTCAAGGATAGGTTAACATCTGCTCTCATCTTGAGGAGATCCGTTAGGGGGCGTCCTTTCCAACTGCACACCGATTGGAGTATGTTGGGACTTGGAGCAGTGCTGACTCAGCATGATGATGAGAAAAAGGAGTTCGTGGTGGCGTATGCCAGTCGCTCCAACAATTCAGTGGAGGCGAGGTATAGTTCGTATGAGGGAGAGTGTTTGGCGGCAGTGTGGGCTGTTGCACACTTTCGATGTTATCTGTTTGGGAATCCTTTTACTCTCATCATTGATCACCAGCCGCTCAAGTGGTTGATGAAGTCCGACAAGCTTACAGGGAAGCTTGCACGATGGGCTCTGATCTTACAGGAGTATGACTTCCAAGTAGTACATAGACCTGGAGTTGCAAATCTAGATGCCGATGGGTTGAGTCGCAACCCGTGCACGAGTCAGCAGGATCAGACTGGGGCTCGGTGGCATGACGAGGTTGATGAGGAGATAGTGCCAGGGTGGCATGCATCTGCCTTTCTTTGTGTGTTGGCCATGAACTCTAGTATGGAGGGCCAAGTCGTATCTTTCTCTGGTCAGAGAGTAGATGATGAGTCTCCAGATCTTGAGGGTGGAGATGGTGTTGCAGACCAGCGAGATATCCATGATGATGTGATCGTGATGGAATATCTACGTACTGGTGTGGTAGTAGGCACAGTAAGTGCCAAGGAGCGAGATCGTGTCCTTCAACGAGCGAAGAGATTTCAACGAGAAGGACGACATGTACTTCGAGTGTGGGGTGATGGGAGGGTACGGATAGTGCCACATCCATCTCAGAGGGCACAGTTAGTACGACATGCCCATGAGGAGTTGGGACATTTTGGAGTGAAGCGTACGCATAGCTTACTCCAAGGACAGTATTGGTGGCGTGGTATGCACGTCGATGTGCAACAGTTTGTCGCACGATGTGTGGTTTGTGATCGAGTACGAGCATCATTTAATGCTCCTACTTGTAGTGACGCAGGATTACTCCTTTTGCCCATTTAGTATACAAGATATCGTTCCCACAGAGGATTTGCACAAGTAACGCTGCTCTAAGTTCTAAGATCTGTTCAAACACGTAAACACACGGGTTTTGCCCAGGAATCCCGTCTTCTCACAAAACCACGCGTCTTCCAAACACTCCAAAAGATGCTCTGGAACTAAACAAACAACTACTAACTAAAATATCACACAACTATTCACAGAGAATCTCGGGAAGACGATCTTCCTACTTCCATGTCACTTCTTCCGGTCTTCTTGATATCGTCTTCCCGAAGCGATTCTCGTCTTCTGGGGGTTCAGCTCGTCTTCTCACACCTCCAGAAGAATGTCCTGCTTCGCAGAAGTCGACTAGCACGGATGTTACACCTTACTCTCACAGTCACATTCACACGGGTTAGATCAATCACAGGGTGTATGCCCCCTGTAGCCTTCCCAGGCTTCTACCTACGGAAATAGTCTTCCTGCAGCACTACAATGACATTCACCTTCACGGAAGCTCAATAGAAGTCTCGGAAACTCACTAGAAGAAGGTAAGAAGATGAGGAAGATGAGAGAAGATGGGGAAGAAGAGAAAATCCAAACGAGAGAAAACAAGATGAAAAGAGGAAATTAAGATTCCGATAGGTTTCTAGTCCGGATCCTGACTAACAAGCCATCCCTGCTTGTAATAGTTTGGGGAGGAAGACAACAAACATGTGTACAGTCGCACCGTCTTCTACTCGAGGATGTCGTCTTCTGCTGTGGGAAGAAGGCTTCTTTCTTCTTCACTTCGCTGCTCTGACTACTCTATCTTCTGGGATCTCTTACCCATAAGACCGTTCGTACGTAGATCCCAAGTGCTCTACTGAACGAGTCAAGCTACACTTCCACAACTGCTGACAGTCACCGCCACTCCAGCAAAACACTTCCCATGCACAATTGGGAGCGAATTCAATACAATCCACCACCCAGAAGACATGAACAAAGCTTCTGCACTCAAATCCACCATCCATTCCTCGAGAAGAAGTCACAATGGCATTGGGAAGCTCACTCCCTCTACTTCATGCGTCTACTCCTCGACACACCAGTCTAGCTAACAGGACTGCACGAGGATGCCGTTCTCTGTTCCTAGACTGTCCACTACTTCTATCTACATCTTCGAACCACTGCTGGTACGAGCATGCAGACCCCTCCTGTGTATTCCCAGACTATTTGTATGTTTCCAACGACGGGTGTAGTGTGCAAAGAACTGTCTATCATGTGTCTCTGCTCTAATGTGTCTCGTCTGCCTGCACCATAGAATCGATGTGTGTGTGTAGTAGCTACAGAACTATATCTCCTACTCTTCGATCTTACTTATGTCGCTGCCATGAGAACCAGGGGAGACGACCACCAGGGAGAGAGAGGCGCTAACAGGAGGTTGTCACCCCACATGCAAGCGGTTCCCCTTCCTAATTAGCCATCCACCTTGTTGCTCTTACGCTACCTATGCTGCCACATGGTGTCCTAACTATTTTTACAAGGAAAACTGCCATCCTTAAGATAGCATGTTTGGTCCTACTAAATCTGGAAGTGTGTCACTTCGGTTGCTGTCTACTCTGATTGCTCCGTGGCAATCTCTACCTGATCTACTCCTATCGTAGCTACTATCTCGGCTTCTGATGGACTGGGAAGCCCTGCACTTACCTCGGGTGTCACTGAGGTAGCTTCCCTCTCCTCGCTCTTCGCTGGCCCTGCTGTTTCTGCGGCTGCGTCTTCCTCGGCTTCGGCTTCTGCTTCGGAAGACGGAATCGTCTTCTAGGAAGCAGAGTCGAATGGTGCGTCTTCGGTCTTCTGAGGTACGGATGCGGTACTAGGGACCATGGCGACCTCATAGGGGCCCGGGGAAGTCGCTTCCTCCACGCGGAATACCTGGGAAGACGGCTCGTCTTCCTGTCTTCCGGGACGTCTTCCGGAGTCTTCTCGGCTTCCAACGCTGTCACCACCAAGTGCACAGCGAGATCGAACTCCTCCTTCTCCATTCCGGATCCAGTCGATGGTGCTGGAGCGTGGGAAGATGCGGTTGCAGGTGTCGGAAGCGAGGGAAGATCATAAAGTGTCTTCACTCCTTCTATCTGTCGATCTAAGTACCTGAACATGCTCTCCCGGCATTCCACCAACCTTGTCTTGGACTCGCTGTCCCATCCTCTAGCCAAGGTAAGTAACTTCCTACCCGCGGTGAAGTTGAACTTCTTCTGAAGCGCTTCCACCGACTGTGCTAGCATCTCCTGTGCACGAGCCTCCGCTGCTTCCCGCTGCGTCTTCTCAACTGCAACTCGCGCTTCTGCGGCTTCTCGCTGCGTCTTCCAAGTGGTCTGCTCTTCTGCGAGGGTGGTGATCTTCTCCCGCACTCGGAGGACTTCCTGATCGCGCTGCTGTACACGCGCCTGCAACTCCTGGTTGCTCTTCCGAAGCTGCACCAGCTCCTTGGAAGAAGCGGCTGCTTCCGCCTTGTATCTTGCTGCGAGCTTCTCCGTGGTGCGGAGACTAGCTTCCAGCGACTCCGTCTTCTTCTGGTCTTCTCCCTGTCGCAGCAAGGTGCGCAGGCCGAATCCAGGTTGCAAGGGCCTCTTCTGTGCCTTCGCTCTCTTCTCCAGCAACTCCATAGCCGGCTGGATCTCCTTGTAGAAGAAGACGCTGAACTCTTCCAGTCTTCTTCCTGCGGAAGACAAGCTCATCTCCACCACTCGCTCTGAGGTGTCAACCTTGTCTTTTAGAGGCAAGGATGCCTCTTCCACCACAATGGCCTTCATCTTCTGCGCACGAGAAGAAGCTACTCTTCTCATCTTCCGGGGTGGAAGATTCCTCATGGCAGGAGCGGCTCTCTTCGTTGCGCTTCCTCGCATCGCAGCAGGAGCGCCCATCCATCCTTCGTCTTCTGGAGTCTTCGGAAGACTCCCAGGTGTTGCAGAAACGGTCTTCTGCTCCGATCGGGTACTCAGCAGTTCTTCCTCCGAGTCTTTGACTTCGATCCTGAATGAATGAGGGAGATGGGTGTCCTAGGTACACTTCTAGGACCCATCTTCCTCGATGGCATGGCGTCTTCCGACCCACTAGACTCGTCTTCTCTCACCAGAAGCGTCTTCTGGTGAGAGCTGGGCCTCAGCTGTGGCATCAGAGTGGGAGGGGGAGTTGCGGCTGCGGCTCGGTCATCGTCTTCCGAGGTCTCCTCCTTCTCCTCCTGTTGCCCTGTTGGCCCATACTCTGCCAACTGATCTCTCCTAAGATCCCCCATGGCTACGTACAAGTAGCAGAGGAAAGGTGTCAAGTGTCCTCCCGCCGGGGTACCCGTGTACGCTAGCTCCGCATGTACATAGTTGTGGACGTATGCGCTCCAGTAGATGGGTACTCGTTTATCCCACACTGCTTCCAGGAAGTCTACGTCCTGATCTCCTAGGTACCTCATCTTCTGCGCTTTCCTCTTGGAGAAGAGATGCAGAAACAGCTTCGCCAGAAGTCGCTTCTTTGGCTCCCGGTAAGATTCGATCTTCCACCCATTCTTACCCTGCCTGTCTTCCACAAAAAGACAGGTGGTGCTCCCAGGTACATGCCATGTACTCATAACCCTGGGCAAAACCTTCTTCTCAAACCAATACCCTCGGTCCTCGGAGTCTGGTCTGTGGAAAGCCCTGCGCCACCAATCTTCAGTCCAGGAAGATGGTCTTCCTCGAGCTACTCCTGCCTTCGCAGGTACACTGTTGCGGGGTGGTAACGCTGCCCACACCTCCTCCAGAAGTCCCTGATCGGCGAGGTTCCAATCCCACAGGAAGAAGTCCTTTCCCCAACTCCTTGAGGAAAGGAGTGGCCTCGGTCAATTCTGCCGCTGGTAACACCAAGCCTCGCGGATGCATCGTCATGCTGGAAGATCTGTTGCACTAAGCCACAAGCACCTACTATGAGCTGAAGGCTCAGTCCTTCCCAAGTGTCCACAGTCTAGCTTCTACCTCTCAGAAGACAAAACTAGTCTTCCAGAAGATAGCTACTCCGTCTTCCGGGATTCTAACAGTACTTCCTAGATAGCTCTCGTCTTCCGAGCTATATCTAAACAATCCTATCTAAGCAAGGCCTCACATGGATTATCAAGAAGACAACCCACCTTGCATTACATCCTACTTCCTATCAAAAGATACAAGATTCGCGAAACATAAAGTGCATGACAGGTTCAGAAGATGGTTGCGGACTCCTGCGGTGACAGTGGTCTCTGGGAAGACACCCGGGACAGTTTCCGATTCAATGTCTTTCTCGGAAGACCTCCCGAAGTCAAGCTTCCCTTCACTGGTCTCACTTGTCTTCGTCTTCCTACGCGTAATCTATCCTCACAACATACTCAAGACAATTGCACTCTGTTCTTCTGACTTCTCACCTCTCATACGCACTCAAAAGAAGCTTGCTGCTCGGTGGGAAGACATGACCCTCGACCATTCTCTCCAGATTCTGCCAGCAAGTCTTTTCACGACTCTCTTCTAAGTTTGGGAAGAAGAAGGAATGGCTGCTATGGGTCGGACAGAAGAGACCCGAAACGGACCCTCACGTCTTCTCGCTCATTTTGCCAGCCTTTCAGTCTTCTAGTCTCTCTAGGAAGTTGTGGAGTTAAGAAGCTTGGAAGATCGGGAGGCACAGGCCTAGTTCCCGACTTCCAACTTCTCGAAATAACAAAACAACTCACCACACCACTCGGGATTCGTACCAAGCCTCTCTTGACACAAAAGCAACACAAATCCACTCTTGATACGAATTGGTTATAGTCGACTTCCGAAGACAGTCAAGTTTAAGAACCGTCTTCCGAAGATGTTCCCATCTTCCGAAGTGTCTTCTGTTCCAGGTTTCGAGGGTAGAGAGGTAGTAGGGTAGGAAAATTGATAGCTGAGATCGTCAATTTGAGGACGAGGTGTAGGGAAGCTCGAATTGAACTTAAGAAGAAGTAGGAAGATGTCTGACAGAAATTGGGCAGCGCTTTCGCACCCAATGCCTCAATAGAAAGAATGGGGATGGGGGTAATCGATCAAGCTGCCTGCAAACAACCAGGGAAGCGCAGGGAATACCAGACAAAGGCGAGAAGAAGTGGGAAGGGGAAAGAACGTGGGAAGAACCTCTACAGTCTTCTTCTGCTTCCCGAGTTGCCTTCGACCTCCTGTGCGCTTCTGGCTCTGGTCCTAGCTCCAATGCGACTTCACACGGCTGCTTCCGCTTGTTCAATTCTCGGCCACGCCTCAATTTCACCTTCGATTCTACTCAGCTACTCTCCAATGTCAGCTTCCCGAGAGCTCACAGAAACGCCTTTGCTCCCTGCCATCCGCACTTCAGCAATTCGGTCTCGCCCTTCGCCTAGCTGCCAACTGGTCCTCACCTCGCTCGCTTTCCTCTCTCGATTTCTTCACTCTCGCGAAGCTCACTCTCGGAATTCGATCTTCTCCACCAAGAGTGCTCCTGCTGCGGGAAGCTGAGAATTCACTAATGCGCTTCTGTATCTTCTCCGCAGTTTAAGGGTTTCGACCCTAGATGACCTACCTAACCTACCTACCTGTTCGGTGCAACCCAGTGGGTACAACTACTTCTTTACTGAAAAAGTCGTGATTAGGCCTTCGCGGTCGCTGTCTTTCGAAAGATGGATGTCTTCCGTCGTCTTCCATCTTCCGTCGTCTTCCGTCTTCCGAAGACTCCACTGAGAAGACGCTCTTCCGAAGATGGTCGTCTTCCGAAGAAGTCAACTTATTATTACAAACGGCTCGTAAGATCATCTTCCTGCTAAGGAAGACGTAACCTTAAATAACAACGCTTCTTCAGTTATACAAACAAGTTATTAATCATAAAAATTTTAAAAATTCGTGAATCCTGTAATTTGTGGGCACCACACTACTCCACAGTTACACCCCTTACCGATTATGGGGTTGGGTTACCGTTGGAGTTTGGATTTTGCGGGACCCTTACCGTTGACCGTACGTCACCACAGGTATGTGTTGGTGATGGTGGAGCACTTCTCCAAGTGGATTGAGTTGGTGGCATTATCAGACAAGGCGAGTGAAGGGACAGCGTACGCGTTCTTAGATCGAGTGCTGAGTCGTTTTGGAGCACCATCTGAAGTGCTGACAGACCAAGGTACAGAGTTCCTTGGTGAGTTTCAGGCCTTGTGTGATCAGGCGCTGATTGATCATCGAACTACATCTCGAGATCATCCTGAGGCGGATGGTTTGGCGGAGAGGGTAGTTCAGACGATGAAGAGAGGATTGCGCAAGTATGGCTTGCAGAAGGGTCACTTGGGAGACTGGGATGTGCAGTTACCATGGTTGACTATGGGTTACCGTTTCAGCCGACAAGCGTCTTTGGCTTCCTTCTCACCGTATTTTCTATTGTATGGCCGAGATCCAGATCTATCTTCGGCCATTCGTCGTGATTCTGCTGAGGTGCTGGACCTTGATGACCCGGATATGTGGGTGAGAGCATGTTCTCAACGAGCAGAGATATTTCGGAGAGTTATGCCTATTGCTTTTGAGAACCTAGCGATTGTCCAACATAGAGACACGTTGCGATATGCGACTATCCGAGGAGGAGGTTATCGGCCGTCGATTCGCAGGTTTCAGCCTGGCGATTATATCTATCTACAGCAGACTGCATCGACGACGTTGGACGTGACCGCAGGACGCACTATTTTACGAGTGCGTGAGGTGTTACCTTCTGGAGTACTCATGTTAGAGGGCCGTGATGGTGTTGTGTGGAAGGACCATGTGCGTAATTGCGCGCCATGTCATCTTCCCAACATTGATGGTACCGTTGACCCAAGCTTAGCAGTTGTACGCGCGGGCTTGAGGTGTATGTTGTGTGGGTCTACTGGTGGAGCAGCCCGTATGTTGGTGTGTGATGGTTGTTCGAGAGGTTGGCACATGTCATGTTTGACTCCACCTCTCAGTGTCGTTCCTACTAGACGATGGGTTTGTCCTCGATGTATATAGCAGGAATAGCCGATTAGATCTTTGCGTGATATGGATTGCAGACAGGCGACTAACGATGGAGCGATGTAGCACCCGGCCTCCTGATCCTTGCACCCATGAAGGTGTATATCACGTAGTTGGGATATAGAGCTATCTGGAGTTAGAGGGACCTAACCGCCAGTTAGGGGAGCGATTGTGGTACACTTGTGTATGTGTATGACATCGTCCATGTGTTATGTGTATGTGTGGTGTACCTCTGACAGCGATGTATGTTGTGTAGCGATGTGTATGCGCACGACACCTCATCAAGAGATTTGAGAGATATGTTTCGAGTGCAGTTTTACATTAGACAGAAGGAGATTATGAGAGAGCATATCGAGAGAACTCTTAGAGAGGATAGAGCTACTACAATGCTAGAGACCTTCGAGCTATTCGTGTATCTCGTTGTCATCCATGATGCATGTGAGGTAATCTTGTATATTCTACACACATAGGAAGTTAGAATTAGCGAAAGAAAACATGCCGAGTGTTAGACTTTAAATCTGAGAGTAGAGTGTTTCATGAAATCTTATATGCTGATGAAGGTAGAAGATTAGACTACTATCATCAAGTTCATTGAGTGTTAGTTCTTGTCGTTGCAACTAAAAGGAGGAGAGACTAAGGGTTCTTATGGTGTAGCCGATTCATTTTCTGATCGAGCTTTATAGTCATTTCTATTTTTAGAACATCTTCAAAACTTTGTGACAGACCAGAGGAGCTAATGACCTATCCGTTGATCCAAAGATCACTCGTTTTGGAGCACTAGAGCTCAAGATATCACTGCCGGAAGTTCAATTGGTAGTCCTATCGATCAAAATTTGCATGAGATCGAATTTAAGTCAAGATCATGGAGGGTCAGAAAGAATGCGCAGTGAGGCTTAGGAACCTTTTTCAAAATCTTCGTCATAATGGATGTGGACGAACGTTCTAGAGATACAAAGATTAGATTTGAAGAGAGAACGGAGAAAAACAATCAAGACTTTTTCAATGATGACAGAAACTTGGTGCTACTTTTATAGAGTTGGTCCATCTTCTTCTCTAGTGTTAATTTAAGGGACGAGAACATCTGCTCGAATTGGAGAGTTGAAGGTTTGTCAAAGGAGCACGAGTGTGGAGACGTGATCGCATTGCTGGCATCTAGGTCTAGAAGATTGAGAGAGGAACAAGGAGTCAAAACAAATAAGCTATCATCTTCAGACAAAAATTTCAGACCAATTCATATGGTGGAGAAGGTGATAGTGAGAATGCGACTCATTCATAGGATCCGTGAAGACATAGCGTATGTGATTATGATGAAATCATTTTCTTTCTTGTTGCCGATGGTTGATTATGCTCGCATGGAGTTAATGATGTTCATCTTATATTAGAATGCGGAGAGAGATATTATATTGGATTGAGGAGAGAAAAAGACATCGAGAGCTTAAGATGGGAAAGCTTCTGATTTTCCATGAAAAGGATGATGAGGATGTAGAAACCTTTGTGCGAGACATCAAAAGAGTATGCATTGGAAACCAGGAGAGGAAGAAGGAAGATTGAGCATCACTGTTAACTGGTTTTCTAGAAGGTATCACATTGACTTGGTATGAGGAATATAGAAGGAAAAAGACTGATGTTGATACATGAGAAAGTTTGACGGAGACTCTAATTGAGAACTTTCATGTCAGACGCTTCGTCCCACATCAGCTTATAACGCTTCACTCAAAGTTTTTGCCAAGGTGACAGCCGTAAACTCGCGGTGGTCGGTCAGGGGTCTAGTCAAGTATGTCTTATGGCACAAGGAGCCAAGCAAACAAGACTTGTGGCGCATGGGTCTAGTCAAGTAAGTAAATATCGATCCTAAGACATCAACTTGCGGCGGCACACGAGATGGTAGAACTCAATTCAAAATTGAACTTCTAAACTTGAGTGATGAAATTTTTCTCACTATAATAAATCTCTACGTGATTAAGTCTAAGAGCTGTAATCATGTTCTCTTCAGCAACTCGCACACGCGACCTTAATGCAATTCTTGTTTCGAGTAACTTTTATAATTTGTATCGGATATTGTTTTATCTATAATGATGTTTGTATTATGATGGTATTGTTATTAATAGAAAATTTATTTTCTCAAAAGTTCTTAATATTTGTCACTGTAATCCTACCATAACATTAAGAAATATTCATTTCTAGTTCATCGGAATTTAGTTTATTTGTCGATGATGCATATTATTGATATTTTATATGTTCTATGTAGCAATTTTTTACAATCCATTTTACTTTTATTCTAATTATTTTTTATTTCTAACACTGAATCTCTCATGCTATTTGTATACAGTTCTATGGTTAGATTGAACTTGATGAAGACTCGGTGTCACTTCTTCAGTAAACCTAGGGAACATATGTCATCTAAGATAATCCAACCTTTGGTATAATATCACTTATATAAAAGTATAACAAAATGATAAAAGAATTATTTTATAAGTTTAAATATTATATTCTAGAATCTCTTAATTTATATTTCAATATCAAATTCTAAAATTACTAAAATTATGTTTATTACAAATTCTACATATCAAAATCTAATGAATGAAAGGCATCAATTTAATTTTCTTTATGTATAGCTAATTTAGAATATAGTTTAAATGATCAATAAAGCTGTACAATAATAAAAAGTGACACGTGGAAAGCTCATTAATGAGGATATATTATGAATATAATTTTGGATGATACAATACAATTAATTTCAAATATATTTTTTAATATTCATGAAAATAAATGTAAAATACTCTTTATTAGATTGCACGTGAATCCAAATGAAAGTTCACATCTACTAAGGATAACGATATATCTTTTCCTTTTAAAATTTGTCATAGACCCATATCGTTTTGTAATATACTCTTATTTATATTTTACAACTTCACAAAACTGTATAACTTTCCTCATAATGCATTATACAGATCTTTTGGGATGCTCTCCTTTACAGGGCACCCACCTTTTCCCTACGGATAGAAGGAAGCAGAAAGGAGAAAAGTGAATAACAAAGTGCACAGTTCTGACATGATGAGTAGCATGGGAGTGTGAGGTGGACCCGGTCATTCGGTCACTCTCTTGGCTTCTAACCAGTGCTACGTCGAAGAAGACGAAGGAAGTCTTAGGGTTTCAGGCGGTGTGTAACACGCAGCCCATGCTTTGGAAGCATTCCGGGGTCTCGACGACTGGCCGATGCCATTCGGACTGCGTTTTTGATTGACGTCATGAGTCGACAACACGTTGGCTTCGAGGCGGGAGCGCAGATGATGAAGTCCGAAGGAAGAGGTTTTGCTCTCCTTTTCTTTTCTAAAATAGTTAAAGTTATGTCGAAGTTCATGCACATAGCACAAGAAATTTGTTGGATGTTGTAGGATTGTTTGTACTCACTTGACTTCAGTTACTGTGCATGCTAGCCCTGGCCTTTTCCTCTTTGTTCTATCAGTTTCACTTCTCTTGGCTTGCCTTGTATCACCCACGGATGCTTATATTCCCATCTTTCTTTGAATTCGTGGCATTTATGCTTGGACTTGGGTTTCAAACTTGATAAGAGGCTAATTCACACAACGATCGTATACAGCAAACGTAAATATTGCGGCTGGGAACTACTTTTAACAGTTTATTGGAAACGAGGTACAGATTATTTTCCCCGTTTGTGTTCACGCTTGTTATCTACGGAGTGGAATGGCGAGAATCTGGTTTCGGTTCCTATCCTGCACTGACCTGCACTGACCAGAAACGCTGTGAACACAAAGGGGGGACGAAGTAAAAGCGGAACAAGCTTGTGGATGGAACTCGATAGCGTGCACGTGAATCTCTCTTTCCTTGGAATTATCTATGGACGACAGAACGAACTAGACCTGGTGGTTGGGTTGAAAAAAGGGAAAATGCCTGGGATGAGTTGAATCGAATCGAAGAAGTGACCTGTTTGACTTCAAGAAAGCCTCATGAACATAAGAGGATAAAGAGAGAGCCTAATGATGATATCATTCCAGGCAGAGCTGATTGCATTGCGTCCTAGTGCACGAGTCATGTGATACCATGTCGTCGCTTCTAAGTGAAAAGTATCGTTTCGTTTATGGAATTCTATGCATGCCTGAGATCATGTTCAGTCTGGAGTGTTCTTCTTTGTATTGGTGCTGATGCTACTTTTTTTCTTTTTTTTCTTGGTCTTTGTATGTTTGGTGCTACTTCGCCTGAAAGGCCAAAATATCGCTTTAAACATTTAACACAAGCTTCTGTTGAGTATGAAGGTTTGACTGAGGAATGGTGTGATGAGACTCATGTGAGTTCAGCAAAGTCTTTCATTCCAACTAAAATGATCGATCTTCGAGTCTGATGTATATGGTCTTGGTTCGTATGAAATATTGGTGACTGATGATCACTTGGCCCATGACCTACTTGAACTTATGGTTAGACTGTTCATTCATTCATTCATTCATCAAGTTCTCCTGAGAGCACTTGATGCCCTCTTGAGCTGTTCAACTGTCCTCCTGAGCAGCTCCCAGTAACTTGACTTTGGCTGTGACTCATATTCTCCATGGTCGTTTAGTCCACCCTGTCAACGCTTGAATCTTCTAAATGACTATTTGATATATGAACCCAAACTATGAATGTGATGTGTGTCCAGAACCCTTTTCGGATCCCGATGCAGGTGAATGCACGTTGCCAGACTCTTTATTTATCACTGTTTACCATGGATTGTAACTTGCCAACCAAAATGATATGAAGCACCGCGCTTATTTAAAGACGACAAAACTGCTCATCAGCGTGGGCAGATGAAATCATTCCTAATCACTGTTGCTCATTCGTATGCTCACATTTTAGAATCTTTAAAGACGGTGATGATCAGTAATCCAGTAAGTAGACCCCTCACCGTCCACACTTGGATTATTATGTTCCACTCGAACTTTTTCCGTTGAGATACGTGCTCGCTCATCCCCCATTCCTGTATCATGCTAGTAGTGATTGGGGAAGAAAGCTCACTATTCTCAAGCATATATAATATATATTACATATAAACTTGTAGAAGCTTCAAGGCCATTTTATATACAAGCAAGATTCAGCTGCTACAACTGCATTACCTGTATTTCGGTCGTATGACAGTATGTACTGTGATCGAAACGTGTAAGGGACGCGCATGAATCACGTGTCGAATATGTGATGCACACTTTTGACTACCTAAATGGCATCAGCAGTGAATATACTGATGCTTCTGAAGTTGTGAATTTGCCATTCATGTGCAGCTCGACCCCGCCAAGTACTGTGAGTCCAACAGGAGGAAAGAGCGAGTAAAGGAAAGCAGCGAGGAGCGGGATGATGGTACATTTTGATCCTTACTGAGGGAGGTACTACAAGAGGGAGTGTTCAGCAGGAAACTTAGACCAGGAAAAGCAAGTGAGTCAGTCAGAAAGTGAGTCACTTCTGGAGGGAAGGGAGACAGAAAGTGGGACTGTAGGAGAAGATTTCATGTACGAGCATCTTGCAGTCTTTAAAGGCTCCCCAAACGCTTGTCTTTATACTAGTCTTTAATTTACAACATTCCCTAAAACCTACCGTTGTTCTTTAAAAACTTAAAGATTTCCAAAATCATACGTTTGAGGAATGATTTAAGGTACTTTTGGACAGATTTGAGTTTCTCGTGCACTTTAGAAAGCCATTTAAGACTGCAGTGGGAAGTTTACTCCCTTAAAAATAAAGATCATTCACTTTTTATCTGTAAAACAAGATAAAGAAGTCTTTATTGCTATGCTATACGGGTGGACTTGCTCTAAAGTACCACTAAAGTAGCTGTGCTCTGTTGGTAACTGTTGGTTCAGTGTGGAGAAGAGTACTGTATATCCTTCTTAATGTAGGGGCCTTGTAGTTTATTTCTTCGGGCATGTATACACGTGGAGAGCGCGACGGACCAGCGCCCAAGAGCCATGGTACATCGTGGGACTCGATGGTCTTTGTGGCCCTCCGACTGGCGGAATGAGTACGGATCGCCGCATATTCGTGCGGCAGAGGAGCGTGAGCAATATCGGCCACATATTCGGCAAGACTAAAATTACAGGCCGAAAGTGGAGCACAGCCCGACAGTAGTTGCTGTCGGTTTCGGAATCGGCACTCGATCTTTCTCGTCCTCCTTGCCCGGTGCCAAGTACACCTGAATTATCCGTACAAGACAAAGAGAGAAACCCGAACAAAGACAAAGACCAGAAGTGCAGGTTGGATACCGTCGCCTGGGACCTGGATTCTCTGCGCCACGACGCACTGCCAATCCGCGCCGTCGTGAACGATCAGCGGAGCCCAGTTCTTATTATATTCCCTCCATCGAATTACTCACACCATGTCACGGCCGAACTAGGCCACGGTCCGGTCCTGTCCGCTCCGGTCCGCGCCTGACTGCATGAGGAGGCGCCGGCTCCTTGCTTACCTGCCAAATTCGCACCTGGTTCTGGTGAACAGAGCAAAGAAATGAAACCGGGGAACACTTAGTTAGGGTCCTATTCATTCGAAGACTAAATTAAGCTTCGACTTTTTCCGAGCTGCTCATCTGGCGTTGCCAAGCAACAACAACGTTGGAACTTGGGAGCGGATACGGTCTCGGTCAACGAGGCGGGACCACGAGGGAGGAGGGTACGTTATCCATCGGATAACGGAGCAGTAAAACTGGCATGACGACATCCAGGGGAAAAGGGAAAAGGAAGGAACAACAACAAAATGAGGAGATCATCAGAAACTCCCTTCCCGTTCCGTCGCGTTCCCGTGCCGAGCCAATGTCGGTCCCCTGGTCGTCATTGACGGGGTTGGTTTTCCTACAATCCAATGCCGAGCAACTCCGACGTGGTCTCCTTCTACTGGAGAAGACTTAGGATTCTTGGTTGTAGCCAATGGATGGTGGCGCCTCTCGAAAGCCCAGACTGGGACCGGTTGGTGCAGCTCCCGGAACATGACTGCCTCGTCCGGTTGGTGAATTGGACACACCTCCGGGTCGTGTGAATCCTCTCGCCTACATCTTCTCGTGACGTCCGGAACGAAATTTAGACAGAGGAGCGCAAGGAGAGGAGAGGAAAGGGGAGGCTTCAGGAGACGAGAGGCAGAGGCGCGCTCCATCTCCGCCCCACTTGCCATTCCCAGGACGGGCAGTGGAGGAAAACAGGAGAGACGAGTTTCGAAAAGAAGAGACGGGAAGGGCTGCAAGCGCTCACCAAGCCAGCATCATCGATCTCGCCCGCGCCTGTTGGTTTGCCTTGGTGTGTCGTCGCTCGCCCCGCGCACAAACCAAAACCACATACCAAGAGAGTGAGGGTGGCACGCAGGAGTAGAAGCGGAGGGACAGCAATAGCAGCAGCATCAGCACGAGTAGAGACAGGTCCCTTGTCCCGGATTTCCTCGAAAGCAGCAAGGATGGCGGGGAAGGGGGTGTTCAAGGATATGCTTGATGGGGAAGTTTACAAGTATTATGCTGATGGAGAATGGAAGAGGTCGTCCTCAAGCGGGACTGTCAACATTTTGAACCCTTCTACCCGCAAAGTGCAGTACAAGGTTCAAGGTGAAGAGTTGTTGTTTGTGTCTACTCTCTGTACATTGTTGTGTTCGTGTAGTTTGTCGACTAGTGAGAGTTTGAGTTTCACCCATCGGTTCTCTGCACGTCCCTGGAATCGTTGTTCGTCCTTTGTAGTTTGAATTGTAGAGTTCGTTGATATGGAGGCCTTGGTTCGATGTGGGAGGACAACAGATGGAGCATAATTCCAACCCCCGTTCTTGCAGTAAACCTCCTAACGTCGATGAAGCTGGAGCTCTGAGAATTTGTGATTTTACGTGATCTCCCGATTTTGAATGGGGTAACGCACTGTTGTTGGATCACTATGTGCTATCCTTGAGTCCAGCTAACGCTATATCGTCCCGGGATATCTGTGTATGTGCCAATGCAGCATGCACACAAGAGGAGGTCAACAAGGTTATGGATAGCGCGAAGGCCGCTCAAAAGCTTTGGGCCAAAACTCCCCTTTGGAAGAGAGCAGAGGCGCTTCACAGGGCAGCCGCTATCTTGAAGGAAAACAAAGCTCCTATTGCCGAAGCTCTTGTGAAGGAGGTCGCTAAGCCACAGAAAGATGCTATCACAGAGGTGAGCGCTTGTTGACATTGAGTTGCTTCGTGCATGTTGATGAAAGTCATCATCAGGGAAGAGGAATGCTCACTGCTCGAATTTAGGCAACTCTCTGGTTATAGCCTCAAAACTGTCACAGGTTTCCTCTTTCCCGACAGAGGAGATGTTCTGTGTCGCCGGTGCTGTTGACAGGCTATCAGATCTATGAGGGAAAGCGTTTAAATGTAATCTGCTGACTGCCCTACAGGTGGTACGTTCCGGGGATCTCATCTCATACACAGCTGAGGAGGGCATTAGGATCCTTGCGGAGGGCAAATTCTTGGTGTCGGACAGTTTTCCTGGAAATGACCGCACCAAACTGTGCATGTCCTCGAAGGTGAGACAACTATAGACCTTCATCGGATACTGTCGATGTGAAGACGGATCGAATGATGACGTTTCCTCCGTGGTGTATGGGTGTTGGCCTTACTGTCGACATACCTTTCGTACTCGAAAGAGTCGTATGTCTTAACATCCGCCGCGGTCCTCCTTGGAGATTGACTCACGTGTCTATCCTCGAATCGAGTTGTTGTAGAATCTGCAGCATTTTACAATATGCTTTCGGGAGGCTCACTGTCTGGGTAAATTGACTTCACATAATGTGGTGGATGGAGTTCTTTCGTTGCTATGATAAGCAGAGTATGACAGTTGATATCTCCAATACTCATCATTACGCACCGTATTGGATGCAGGTTCCCCTGGGAGTCGTCCTCGCCATTCCACCTTTTAACTACCCTGTGAATCTTGCTGTATCCAAAATTGGCCCTGCCCTTATTGCAGGAAATGCCTTGGTGCTGAAGCCTCCCACTCAGGTAAAACAGAACAAAATCATTCTGCGTAGTTTACTTACTTTCCAGTGCATTTTAGCGATCTCAGGTCACTGCTTTTCGACTCAGATTTCGATGGAACGTGATAATTTGTGTGTCGCGCTGTGGCAGGGAGCTGTCTCTTGTCTTCACATGGTGCACTGCTTCCACTTGGCCGGATTTCCCAAGGGCTTAATTAGTGCTGTAACCGGAAAGGGTTCTGAGATTGGAGACTTCCTTACCATGCATCCGATGGTGAACTGTATCAGGTAGCATGTCCTTCTCACTGTTATGTCGCGGGCAGTTTCAGGAAAGACCAACTCTACAGGCGCATTAAAAGGTCTTGACTGCATGAAAGTTCCAGCTTACATGTGATTCTCATGCACAGTATCTGAATTATGGTCCTTGTAACTCTACAGTTTTACCGGTGGTGATACCGGTATTGCTATCGCAAGAAAAGCCAGCATGGTCCCTCTACAGATGGAACTCGGCGGAAAAGACGCTTGCATTGTCCTTGAGGACGCTGATCTGGACCTGGCTGCTACCAACATCGTCAAGGGTGGTTTCTCATACAGGTATAACTCACATCCCTCGGTGGGCCTGTACATAAATTGGTGGTGATATGGTATCTTGTCTCTGTGGACTTCAGGTTCATGTTGGATTCTGGGGGCGCGGAGTCCTAGACGATTTTAGTCTGATGTTGCTGAGAGCGTAACTGCAGAGCAGTCTCGCTCGAGAGTCTGTTTGGTTTTTAATCGCTTCCGCAAGTAGACTGGATCACAAAACCATGATTATGAGGTTTGCAGCGATCTTGCAGTTTATTCAGTTATCCGTTTTGATCTCCTGGGCGCAGTGGACAGAGGTGTACCGCTGTAAAAGTGGTTCTGGCGTTTGAGTCCATCGCTGATATGCTGGTGGCGAAAGTGAATGCGAAGGTTGAAAAGTTGACTGTTGGACCTCCCGAAGAGGACTGTGACATTACAGCTGTCGTAAGTGAATCGTCTGCAAACTTCATTGAAGGACTTGTGAAAGATGCCAAGGAGAAGGGTGCGAAGTTCCACCAGGTGAATACTTGCCGGCTGTATGCACCTGTTCTCAAATCTTTCGTCTTCATTTCCATCTTCTGTGAATGTCCAACATGTACCTACTCCCTACGTGTAAATTGGTTTGCTGTTCAGGAGTGGAAGAGGGACGGAAACTTGATCTGGCCTGTCCTCGTTGACCACGTTAGACCCGACATGAGAATTGCATGGGAAGAGCCTTTTGGTCCAGTCCTTCCTGTCATCAGGATTAAAACCATCGAGGAGGGTATCCACCATTGCAATGCAAACAACTTCGGCCTTCAGGTAAGAGGAATGGCAGATTACGTAACTTTCTTCTTAGCTCGGATAGAGTGAGTGGTTCGAAATGTGTTGGGTCACGGAATTGGCCGGATTTTCCTTTGGCCTGCTACTTAAATTTCTTAGTTTCTGCCATCACGGTCGTTGGGGCAGTGGGGAATGAATCAGGTATGTGTTGTGCTCTAGAGATCCCGAAAGATTTGATATTTCTAAGGTCTTCTTTTGTTTACGGCTGTTAATGATTCTGGGATGCGCTTGCAGGGTTGCGTCTTCACCAAGGACATCAACAAAGCTATCATGATTGCTGATGCCATGGAGACAGGAACTGTCCAAATTAACTCTGCCCCCGCTCGTGGGCCTGATCACTTCCCCTTCCAGGTGACGTTCTCTTCTTTTCCTGCCTTACAGCACACAAAATTTCTCCACTGTTTTGGCATGACTTACCGAAACAGGTCTAGCCGGTGTATTCTCCTTAATTTACACTGAATGTGAGGAATCTCCAGATTAAGTGTTCGTAACCACTTGAAAAGCCCGAGTATGACGAATTTACCTCGGGTTCTGAATTTGGAGTTGATTCCTGAGAGTATAATGTATGTTTCAGGGTCTTCGTGACAGTGGAATAGGCTCACAAGGTATCACCAACAGCATCAACATGATGACGAAGATCAAGAGCACCGTAATTAACTTGCCCGGAGCATCTTACCAAATGGGGTAGAGGATGAAGAAAAGCAATGCACTGTGAGTTCAAGTCAGGATGTTTCAGTGAGTCTTCAGCCAGCAATCCTGAGCCTGCTGAAGGTGCGGCCACCCTTGGTGCTCAGGAGTTATGGCAGGAGTCCTTGCAAAGTCACAGTTAAAGGAGTCGGTATCATAAGTGCTGCGCAGCCAGTCTCCTATCTTGAGCTGTCATTAGTTGGCCCGCATGTAGTGTAAATGAAATTAGCGGCAGCCTTATTGGATTTGCGCAAGAAATCACTCTTGTGACATCCAGTATGTATACAAAAGAGTTCAGGTGGATGAAAGCAGAGGGATTTATGTAATCGTGCAGAGCGTTCAGTTATTTTAATGGTGTGTTACGTATCTGTTTGGTTGCCATATCAAGTGTTTAAACATCGGAATGTTTCTTCGACATGGATCAAGCTGTGCATAGCATACGACCCATATCATACATTCTGTCCATAGTGCAATTCCATCGTATTGTAGGCCCCTTCCACGGAAGCGGATGTGCATGTGGCGTACGATTGTGTACCTCTCTTCCCGTACGAGCCGAGAGACGCGCAAGGATTGTCGGATCTCGTGGGTGATCGACCATGGGTGAAGAAATATCCCGTCCGAATCCCGAAAACTAAAGTATCTGGGAAGAAGATATGGTTGCCTCTCAGGTCACCACTGAGGCAAAGCAATCGCTCAAAAACGGCTGATTGGAATGTCGGGGAAGAAACGAAAGCTTCCTCATCCACCATGAAGAATCTTTCTCGTACTGTGGATGTTCTTCTGCACAGTAGAAACAAGCACCAGCGGGAACCGTACTACAATCTCAGGATGGGACTCATCAGCAGAGAAAATGAGTTGGATACTCCCTTGAGAAAACTTCTAGACGACGTTGAGAAAAGCGTGGAGAAGCACTTGCCCCCGCCTCCTCGTCCTGCGTCGGCTGTATTACCACTACGCTGGATGGTCAGGACGCCTTCCAGCCCGAGCAGACCTGCTCAGGCTCAGGAGAAGGCTATATCTCCTTCATCTGCTGCTGTGAGAAGATTCTCCAGTTCAGTACCACTTCTAGGTCTCCGATTCTATCGTCTACCTGAGAATAGTACGAGCTGAACGTACTACCTAAGGAGACGTTGCACTTGACGTTGAGGCAATTGCTCCAGAGAAAACTGCAGTGAAGTCAGCAACGAGGAGAAGTTCGCTTCGAGTTCGAGGACACGACCGTAAGCTGGTCATCACGAATGGCGTGCAGTTAGCAGTATAATACAGCTTTTGCTTGTGAATATTCAGACCAATGAATACAGGTCGATCACAGTGGAGGTGTCAAAGGGGGATGAATAATCACGTCTTGTGCCTTCCTTTGCCTTTTATTTATTTATTTTGTTTCAAGGCACAGTTATGGCCTTCCTTCGCCATGGTTTTCAAGTTGACCTAGACATTCTTGCTTTCCTGAACGTACCTCACAGATAGACACCTTTCTTTTAAGCTATATAGAATCTAGAAAGACAACGCGAGCTTAGCATAAAACATTCTTCTCATCTTGCAAATGTAGATGACAGTGCTCTATCATCCATCAGTGCTACGAACTGTACATTTTCTTCGGTTTACCCCAAGCTCACATGCATCAGTTCTCATTCGATGGATGTTCTGCCGTGGTAAAACCCTGGGAAAATTTGTCAGACTGCGTTAGGTCACGGGCAGAGCACGTAAAGTAAGGGCAAAAGGGAAAAATTGTCCACGAGTGTTACGATGTAAAACTTTGTCCAAGAGCGTAAGTCATTCCCTCGGGCAGTGGCTTAGGCTTGTAAGGCCAGTGCGGACATGGCTTTCCGCTATACTTTCACATGAGCGCACATACTCCTGGTACCCTTTTCCATGTAAAAGATATATGGAAATATTTCTTTCAGCTATATGTAAAGGATTCTGGAAACATTGAGCCGTTCCTCTTTTGTATTCTGGAGTGGATTTATATACATTACATCTCTTCCGCAGTGGATTTTTAGGATATTTTTCATTAATCACGATTGATTGATAAATCACGATCTTTGTATGCCAATTTGATAAGCCATGATAAAAATATAATTAAATTTTCAGATCTCTTCCTAAAAGTTCGAGACTTTATATCTCATTTAGTTTTGGTATAACATAAACCACGATAATAGTCATGAATTCTTAATCCTAAACATTCCACTCCCTTCGGTTCCACCAAAGGGAGTGGAATGTTCAGGTTTAAGACTGAGAAACCACTCCCTCCCGTGGCATACGTATAGTATAAACCACGGGAAAGAGTTGCTTCTCGGTCTTAAACCACTCCTCGAGGTGGAACCCAGGGGAGAAGATTTTAGGACTCGAAAGCCATGACCACTCTCGTGGTTTGCACAGCGTAGAGGAAGTAACATGGAAATATAAAGATCAAGGGACTTTTTGACATGATCGAACGTGTGGGTTCAGAGAATACATTGTGAAAATATGAAAAAAACATATGTAGATCGTGGTTTATCAAATATAATCATGATTTATCAAACTGGTCGACTGCGGAAGATGCTGTACCGTAATAACACCTCCACCAATATAAAGAAATAGAGACTTTATATTTCCAGAATCCTTTACGCTATACATACTCTATCAAAACCCCTTCTGGGAGTACGCCAATCAAAGCTTTTTGCCCTATCTGGATGGAACAGCCCGAATACTGCAGGCGTTAGTAGCCTACAGTTGATGGCAATTGATCTCACTCCCTCGGATGGGGTTTAAGGGATTTAGGATTTAGTCCTAAACCCTAAACCCGAAGTTCTGGAATCATTTTCTTTCATCTTTCCTCTATTAGACCGCACGCACACTTCGCCCATTTTCTCCTCAGTGTGGAAATGATAATTACTCGCTAAAATTTCCCGCAGGGAAGGGTTTGGTAATTAACTTTAAAACCAAACTTTTTTTTCTGTTCTTTGTTTTGTTTTCGAGTCTTAATCTTTTATACTTCTTCGATGCAGTTTACTTATAGTTTTTAAGTCGAATCGACAACACTTCCTTTTTAACTCACATCTGAATATCACCACAACCTTAAAAAATGCAAGTAAAGTTTTGAACCATGCAATTTAGTCTTAGCATGGTAATATTCCAGGAAGATTTTATTCTTAAGTGACGCGCCAATAAGTTCTGGTTACGCAAAGTAAATCTAACGTAAGTGAACTTTTGTCGAATAAGTATCTCAAACCCAATGGTTCTTGTCGCAAACATAATTGATCGTAAAGCTTTTAGGTACATGAAAAATACCTAGAGTTTGCGAGTAAATTTAGGTTCATATACAGATCCAGGTCTCTTAAAGAACTATTTCTTAACTAAATTACACCTAAACCAAAAAGGAAGTATTTGAGAACATCATAGTGAAGAGATTTAATTATAAACAAAGAGCTACGCTTGCAATGGAATTGTGAGACTATGCGTAGACGATTTATTCAGATCTAAATTTCTTTTTTTTCCTTTCCAGATTTCACAACCACTCTCTTCTTCCTTCTCTCTTCTTAACTGGCTCCCATATCCCTTGATAAAATATGTTACACGGAAAAAAATAGAGCCTCTTCCTTTTCTTTTTTTGCAATCAACGTATAGCTATGCTAACGCATAGCAAAAGCCATGATGGTGCGAGATACGAACCTCGGTCTTTTGTTTCAGAAGTGCATGCTGTCACGCTTTGCTTATGGATTGTATCCGGATCCAAACACAATTCGTGGTTTTGGTAACACTTAATATTTACAAAATGATTTACATTTATTTAAATTTATTCTAAACTTCTTACATAATATATTTATATATATAATATAAAATTCTGTTTTGGTTATATCTCTATATCTGAGACAGAAACATCAGACGAAGAAAAAAATTGAAAGATATCTCTAAAATGCCCCTTCAATCCATCTCACTCGAGAGTCATTCCATCTTTTTTATTTCTCCGTCTTACCCCGCTTGTCATCTTCTCAAACCACGTTAGACAAGACTCTTGAGATGCATAGAGAACAAATCCACTTTTTGTATTTTCTCCGTCATACCTCACTTATCCTCTTCCCAAGCCACGTTAGACTAGATGCTTGGGATGCATATTTGATGGAAGTCTACTTGGGATTTAGCAAAAATAATACAAAGAAACAAGGAATATGTAAAAAAAAAATATGAAAACTAGCCAAAATATATTTTTGAATATAGACAATAAGCATTATCGTAGAAGAAGTTAGATCGTATGAGCTACTTTTGTGTGAAAATAAATAAACACAAGTGGCACATCATAATTAGTCAAGTTGATAACGCATGATCAAGGAAAATGATGCATATAAAACATAAATTCAACATCTGATCTCTGTTGTTCATCTTTGTTCGACGTGACTTATTTCCTAGGTTGCACTCAAATCGAGAAGACATTTCCAGACTTTGTTTTACCTTTCAATGATAAAACATGTGCTAATAACAACCAGATACTCACCAATGGGTTCTTTTTCTCAATTTTATTTTCTAAGTTTCAAGAAGAAATATTCATAAGAGATTCTAAAAACATTCAAAGATTTAATTTTTACAAATGCACAGGACTTTTATCCAAAACATCACAATTTCAATCATTCAGTAAGCTATTGATTGTTCCAGGCTGAAATAATAATCACTAATCAATAAAGAACTCATTGTTGAGAATATCAAGTAAAAATGTTACAGATTATCAGCTCAAAAAGTGAACAACCAAAGAATCTGATACAGATTGAAGATTCTCAACTGACTCATTGGCTTCTTGAGTCTCTGAAACTGACGGCTCAACATCACCAATGGTGCTAGGTCCTGCTTCATCTGTAGGTTCTAAATGAATCCTGTCAGATTTCTTTAAATCATGGCAGTGTCTTTTGGTGCTGATACTTCAAAACTATATTTTACTCCTTTTTGAGTCTTTGCTTTTGCATCTAGAAGTAACTTCATGTTGAAAACTCGAGAAGAAATATACATCAATTGATGACCATCAGATCTCAATAGAAATACAATGTCTGCTTGCTTGCAAAGCGTAAACTAATGCAGTGCTTGATCTCGAACATAGATCCATCATCTAATCTCTTTTCTTGGAAAAATAATTGATTAGACAAGAAATCATAGATTGTGCTTTCTGGTATATGTTTCTCGGTTTATCATCAAAGAGGATCCCCTTGTATGAACAAGCTGGAGTCACAATATTCTTATCTCTGGATAACCAACACCAAAACCTAAATGATGCATAAACATCTTCTCGTCCTTCGACCCAAAAGTCCACCGTCCAGTGCTCGTGGTTCATTATAACGCATGGACCTCCCACATTTTTACAGTTTGTCTTAACCCATACACCTGATGCCACTCTACAACCCGCATCGCATAATGCTTCAGCAACATCATTCGTATATTGTAGACTATGAATCTTTCTCGTATACTAAAGTCAAAAACAAGAAATGAAATTTACCTTTCGTTGCAAGTATCAATATTTTCAGTCACGGAAGTTAGCAAGACCTTCCAATCTTATCCTTGGTCCGTACTTCTATTCTAACTCTAAGTGCTCGATTGACATGAACTTTCTTTTCAAGATAGAACATAAATTGATTTTGAATTTTTCTCGATTTTACACGAACATTTTTTCTTGTTATGTGTTCTCTCGATATTTTGAAAACAATAATTGAAAACAAATAGACCTTCAATCACTATAGACAGTTGATCTTTGTTGTTTATCCTTGAGATGATACTTTGATAATCCATAAAGCAAAAGATTCATTGATTGATCGAAATGAAATGGAGATCATTTGGAATTCTTTTTAATTTCTTGTGAACAAAATCCCAAAAGGTTCTTGGTTGTATAAACCAGATGCACATTTACTCCTATTTTTGTTCTCGAAATTATTCTTGTTCTTGTTCGGAGATTGATGAGAACGCAAGTGACAGTCGAACTACCAAAACAAACAAGTGAAAAACAGTAATCCGAAATACTAATAAGTTGAAAAATGATCAAAGTCGAATGAGACTGAGTATTTTCTTTCATGAAATGACCAACCATACCAACAAAGGTATGGAGGTCTAAGTTGATCAGTTGGTTAACATTTCCTTTCCGTACTCTTCGATCCAAGAACAAACGTTATATGATGCTAATTTGTACAAAACTGGTCGCCTGCAAAGAAATAATCCCCTGTACATGTAGATGCAGTAAAGTTCCCCTTCTTTCGATAGAAAGTAAACTACTTGTACATTCATCGTGAAGGTATCGACACAAAAGAGGTCATGTCGAGATCAGCACCTGTACAGTCCACTGTCAAAGATATTTCAAGCTGCTTTGGAATCGGGACTCTGCGACTACCTGTCGTCTGCGATGGAGCGCTCGCAAGCTTTGCTTTGTCGACTCGTCTTAACAACATCGGAAAGAAAAGAAAGTGTTTGCAGCCAACATGAAACAATAAAGACCTACACCTTTGCACATACAATGTACATACTTCAATCGATAAATATCATGTATGGATGACTTGAGGAGATGACGATCTAGAGGAGATCGCAAAAATATTAGATAAGAGAAAAAAATGAACTTGGAGTCTCGTAACACTAGCCAACTTCCCTCTGATTGAATGTAATGGAAAGGACCCACCAGCGCCTGATAATTGCTCCGCGAAAAGATTTGCAACGAGAACAAAATCTAGGCCAAGTAGAAAGAACTCGGGAGAGACCGCATCGAATCAAAATCGATGTATATATAACCTCTCGTCTAGTACAACGCTATATCGCTAAAAGAGAATATATTGTGAGTCAAATTGAAAGACAAAAAAGTGATGGTACTTATCTGCAGAGGAGAAGCAACAGGCTCAGCTACAGGAGTCGCTGGAACCAAATCGACAATATCATCATCGGTGCTCCTGCAGGAGATGAAATACAGTCACTGGCAGACGATAAAACTTGAAGTAAAGCTTGCGACATGAAAGATCTTGCAAACAAAGAAGAAACACCAAGCGCTGAGATAACATTAGTGCAAAGAAGTCTTGTACAAAAGGTATCGGGGCATGCAAGCGCATGCTTGAAAGCGAGAACTTACCATAGCGAATGATATACGAGCAGCGGCAGCACGAGAAGATGACAAAAATTAAAATACACTCGAACTGGACACATAAACATCGGCACGCAGCGATACCAGTAAAAGAAAAGAGACAGTTTGCACCAGAGTCCACAAAAAGAATCGTAGCATGCGTTCGCAAGTCTCGATTCGTTTAGCCTACAGAGAAGGAGACATGAACCACAACGGTGAAGAGATGAAATTATCAAAGAAAAGTCGAAGAGAAACAAGTGGTGAAACGTGGCCCATGTCTATGTCTTCAATGGCCAAGTGCAGAATTCGTCCTCCAAAAGAAAACGACGCAAATTAGTGTAGCTTCAGTTTCAAGGGAACAAAAGACAAAGGGGACTGCTAAGGATCTCTGATTGCAGTGAATCATGTACGGTCGATCGCGTGATAAAATAAAGAACGGAAAAACGTCAGCGCTGAAGATTTAGCTTCGGAAAAAACGTAAGCCTCGACGATAGAAGCTTCAGGAAAATGTCAGCGCCGATGATGTAAGCTTCTGCATTACAAGCGGCCGTGTTAGATTGACAACGCCAGAGAACGAAGCAGGTCGCCGTCTCCAATTGCACATTCAATCTCGATTGGACGGGTGCGTAAATCGAACGAACAGTTATGCGTGTACTGAGTGAACAAAAGACGAAAGAAAAAAGAAGAGTGGCCGCAGGCTCTAAAGCTAGTCACAGTTTGAAATTTGAAGAGCATTTCGAGTTTGCGCTAAATTAACGCTGACCAACTACGTCACGGTAAAACATTATGTTTATCCTCTCGCCTTAGAGCTTCTAAACCAAGTAACCGTTCGAAGTTTGAAGCCGGCGATAAAGAGAGCTGGCTATCGAGTTAGCACCAAATTTACAGTGACCTAACGACGAGAGGCAAGAGAATGATCAAACAATGTAGAAGGTCGACTCAGAAGGCGGGAGTGATGACAGAGGGGGCGCGAGCGCGAAGGATGCGTGCTACGAGAATCTATAGCCCTCTCCAAGAGCTGACGACTGGGGGCAACGGGATTGAAGCGAGTGAAACAGGGATAGAGGAAGAATTGAGTTAACAAGTAGATTTAGTAATTTCAATTATAATACAAAGTAAAGGAGTGAGAGAGAACGAAGGAGGTCACCTTCAAGAAAATCAAGAAGACAAAGGAGACGAAATGAGCGTGAGAGTGTCCAGGGACCAGGAGACCCCCTGGATCGAAATCAAAATTATTAGAAGAAGCGGAGCAGGTCTCTTTTGATTGACTATCTCGGAGCCAAAAATGCAGGAGGCGACAGCAAATGCACGGGAGAATTGCAAATGCATGACAAAAAATGACAGTTTGCAGATCGACAAGAAGGAAGTACAGAACCGACCCCGGAGGATAGCCACGAACAAGGACAGGAAGTAGATCCTCAAGCGAAAGAATTGGAGAGCGCGATTGCAGGAGAAGCGTCTCTATCTATCTCGGCAACTTAGAGCATAGAAGAGACCGCTGCAAAAACATCGAGCACAGAATTTTGTTCAGTCGAAGAGGCTCCTAAACTGACAGTAAGCAAAGGAAGCAAAGAGGGGCAATCTAATGAGAAACGAAAGCACCTCCAGAAACATCGAAGGGTAATGCAGTCTCGGGGGAAGGAAATGACGGCTCTAGCACGGTTCTTAAACCCAATTGTTGGTCAAGATCCTTAAAGATGTTGAGTAAAGATGGAAGGAACCCATACCTCGAGGAGCTTGATCTGATCGCAGGGAAGAGCTTACTTGACGATGAGCTTTTGGAAGCTCTGGAAAACATCAAGAAAAATCAGCAGTAAGCGAATGCAAGAATGGAGTGATCGTTGATCTGAGTAGAGATCTAATCGCGAGTAGATTGGTACAGCTAAAAAGAACAGCGGTTGTATTGTCTACAGTTGACTGTAGTTCATCAAAGGACGCTTCTGAACTCTAGATAACCAAGTGTTTGGAATCAAACCTAGGAGTTAAAGTACTACAATTGAGAATGCTGAGCAGATAACATTTTCTTGTAGGACTGAAGGATGAGGAGCAAAAAAATTGATCTTTCAAAAGTCACCTCTGTATTTTAATAGACGGATTGTCCTGACTGCTCCTTGGACATCATGTTTCAAAACACACATGGAGAATTCAAGAGCGGTAGCGATTTGGGTTGATCTATCGTTAGTTGACCCAACATTCGAGGTAGGAGCTGACGAGCTATTAGGGGCGATAAGGCTGATACTCTACAGAACGACAATGAAGTCAACTAATGGCTATCCTCACATAAGGAGCTGCATCTTGGTGGACCCAGACGGAGACTTCAAGGATCACATTCTAATCCGAGTTGGAGTAGGAGATCTCATAGAACAATCGACTCTATCAATCGCTCCCATACTCTTGTTTTACTTGCAAACGGAAAGATCACTTTGCAAAAAAACTACCTAGAGAGTCGGAAAATCGCCATAGTCTTGCAAGGGGAAGCCTTTAAGCAGCCAATCGAGCACCAACAGGTTCCAACAGAAGGGGGGCCTGAAGAAGCTCAGAGAACAGTACCCCAAGCAAGAGAAGGGTTTACACAAGTTACGAAAAAACACAAAAAAAGAGAAAAGACGGTGAACAAATGAGTGCAGATCAAACCTTCTAACAATTGCTTTGCAGCACTAAGCTTGGATTCTGTTAAACAGTACACAATACAGACGCGAACTAGAACCAAACACTCTATAGGAGATGCTGGAGAGCTCAGAAACGGCCTCCTCCTCTTCCATCCTCGGAGGCGACTCACGTGCAGCTGCAGCGGGAGGTAAATATGGCTCAGAGATATCAAACTGACAGCGCTATGGAGGAAAGCCAGGATATCCAAGAAAAGAGTGAAATTCCAGATCTTAACGCACTAGACGGCAACGAGCAAGACACGAGAGAAGAAAAGGAAGAAAAAGAACTGCAGAAGACAACAGAGAAGAAGACAAGGAAAGAGAGCTTGCTAAAACGACTCGAGCTGAACAAAAGAGCGGAAGCGCTGACACCGATACTCACCACAAGCCACCAACATGCCCAAGAGGAAGGTCAAGCATATGGATACTCTTTGGAGCAGATTATAGAAGAGACAACACAGATTACGAATGGAGGAATTCGAGCTGAACAGGTGGAGGAAGACATGACACGGGAAAACGACGCACCTGAGAAAGACAGAGCGACAGAGTCTCCAGACATACGAGATTGACGACCTGATACACGATATCGCTGGGGAGGAGATTTAAACATACAGTGAAGTCAGACTACCACACAAGATAATGATCGGATGGCTATCCCTTTAGCTTCCCCGCTTATAAGACTGGAGCGAGACGCATTGAGAGAGTTGGACCTTAACAATCTAGCAAAAAGAAGATCCACTAAAAAGAGCAACACCCATTTGTCCCTACCATCTCAAGTGGAAGTTTTACAGGAGCAAGAGGAAGGTAATCTCGATAAAAGAAAAAATTAGAGGATCCTCGTTCCAAGGGACCGCCAACGACAAGCTTGAGAACGATCTAAAGCAAAGATAATCAATACTATGCAGATAAAACTCAAGCTAGCTACTTGGAATGTCAAGGGATTAAGGGTGATGATACGTTGCTGGATGGACAGAGAAAAGGCACCAGTTGACATCATCGTCCTGCAAGAACTCAAAATAGAGGAACACAGATTAGAGCACAACTTGAACCTCATTCTTCTCCAAGGAACAAAAATCACGGACTACAACAAAGAAGAGAGAGGAGACGTGACCTACTGGTCTCATATTCAAGTGGAAGATCTAGGAAAGACGATGGTACAGTCGTCTGTGCCATAGTGACATCGGCAGTGGGCTCTTTAAGAATCGTCTTAATATACACACCTAACAGCAGAGAAAGAAGACGTCAACTGTGCGAATGATTAAGGTCCAAGATAAGAAATGGTCCGTGGGTGTTGATGCATACTAGAACATGGTTGAACTCCTTGATGACAAGATCGGACCCTCGCTGCTGTTACACGGTAGCGAACTCAGACTATGACGGAACACCTTACTCTAGACAGATCTAGTTGACGTCTACTTCTGTGCTATTTCAGAAGAGGGACTGACCTTCACGAGGCAAGTCAGATCGGAGCTCAGACTAGACCAAGTGAGATTGGATCGAATTTACCTCAATGACAGAGCCAAATGGTGCGACATAGTTACAAACCTTATAGAATCATGTATCAATAACAAGAGAGCTGAAACTGAAAGAAGGAGAGACAACACCTCTCTGATAAAAAAATCATCATACTTCAAAATGGATGTCAATTTTCTGAAAGATTCAAGAATTAGAGGAAAAGTGGTGAAAGTGTGACAGAACCACTCTCCAGACCAAAGCGACTCGAGAGTCAAATGAGCCTTAGCTTAGGAAAGAGTGCGGAGAATCTTGATGAAGGAAAAGAGAGAAAGAGCTAGCAGACTCTTGCTGAGGACCAAGCTAGAAGAAGACTTAATGAGACTCAGGATCAGAGCAGAAAATGATCACTCAGAAGCACTCAACTTGGAACTAAGAGGAACGGAATGTTGTCTTAGGAAAAGAGAACACCAAGACGCTTGTTTATTGACGGAAGAGAAGCAAAATCAGATGGTTTAAAGAAGGTGAAGCACCATCTAGACACTTTTTTGCACAATTAAAAGTCAAACACAGCAGAGAGGAGATAAAAGTCGTCACGTTAGAAGAAGGAGGTATAACCTAAGATCACTACAAGATACTACATAAGATACACCGGTTCTACTCAACTCTGTACAAGGAAGACAGAAGGCGACAGCAAATATAAAGCAAAGAGAACTTATTCTAAGCTTAACCTCGAAGTTTGTAATTGAGGAGGAGAACTTTCACCTGCAAGCAAACCCGACTGCTGAAGAGATAGAAGGGGTGATAATGAGCTTCCTCAAAAAAAAGTCACCAGGCGCAGATGGGATGAAGTACGAAATGTTCCAGGTATGCTAGCTTTTTATCGAAGCAGAGTGCATAGAAATGGTCCAAGCATTCTAGAACAGTTGCACAATAGATGAGAAAACACTCCAAGAGGTTATCAAGCTCATCATGAAAGGAAGCAGCAAAGCAGAACTTAGCAATTGGAGACCCATATCGCTTCTTACGACCACCTATAAAATTTTGAGTAAACTGCTTGCAGAACGACTGAAAAGGGTGGTAGGATCAATGATCGACGAGCAACAAGCACTCTTCTTTAAAGTAGACTTTATGAAGACTTATGACAGAGTGTCGCATGATTACTTGTGGGTTATGATAGAGCACATGAAGTTCGACAGACACTTCATAAGTCTGCTAAGGAGATTAACACTAGGAGGAACCTCCAAAGTTCACGTCAATGGTTCTTTTACATAAAAGATCAATCTGAGAAGAGGGGTCCGTCAAGGGTGCTCAGTAGCACCTTATCTATTCGTCATAGCAACACAACCCCTTATGAATATGTTGAAAGAAGCGCAAAGCAAAGGTAGAATACAAGAAATCCAAGTAAGCGACGGGAAGAGCTTACTGCATCAACTTTTTGCGGATGACATCGGCTTGATGATAAAAAGGACGAAGGAGTGTTTTCTAGAGACTCAAGAAGTCATCAGACAGTACGAAGAGGTTTCAGGAGCAGCAGCGCTCAATCTGAGTAAGTCTCTGGTGACGCCATTGGATATGAGGATAATCCCTACATGGTTAGAAGTGACAGGCTGCGTAATCGTCAGGTCAAGTCAAATATTCAGATATCTGAGAATGTCCATAAGAGTTGGACTGACTGAAAGACAAGTAGTGGACTCTTTAGTGGAGAAAATACAAAAAAAATTCCAGCATCGGGCTAATCGTCTACTATCTTGACCCGGCAGGGTGATACTTCTTCTACATGTCCTTAGAAGTATTCCTGCATATCAACTTACATGCCTTAACTGTATGTCAGAAGGGTTTAAGAAGATGAAAGGAGTGTGTAAGACCTTTCTGTAGAAAAGAAATGAGGAGAAACGTAATAAAACAGGCATGGGACAATCACAATGAGCAAAAAAGAAAGAGGTAAATTTAAAGATATTGCTCTTCTAGGAGGTTGCACGAGCTCTGAAGCTAAAGTACCTAGGCAAGCTAATAGAGGGAGGCCATCAAGAATGAAAATGGATAGCTAAGTGGGGGATCAGAGAGGCTCTGACGAAAAGAACTAACAAAAGACAACGCAAAGAGTGGACACTTGAAGAAAGACTACTGCTGACACCAAACGTACAATGTAAGACGCTTCTAACTCTAAACTCGCTACTGAAAAAATGGAAGAAGGTTCACTCGAAGCTCATCTTCTCGAAGAACCCTCTGGAATTAAATGCAGACATGAGGTTAGAACAAGTGATCGAAATAGTTCAACGTCAAAGATTAACGAACAGAAGAAAAGAGAAGCAAAAAAAGGGACAAGAAAGAGGAAACTCACGACGCTGAAGAGTATTAAAGACCTCGACTTGACTCAAGGATTGAAAAACTGCCACCTAGACACGGCACCGATTCGAGAAACGGAAGAGAGGACCGATGCGTTCCAAGCACTTGTGCGATGAAGAGACGAGGTTGTACTGACCACTGAAGTTCTGCAAAAAAGCTCCAACTGGGGATGGACGAACAGGGATACGATGCTAAGAGGATGGGCCCAAAGCTTCCGGATATGGAAGGATCTATTCTTGAGGATTACGACTACCGAATTATCACTAAGCACGAGGTGGGACAACACTTACTCAAGAGAGACGTGACAGAAAATGTTGTACGGAGTGTGAAACAAAAAAGATCTGCATCGGATGAATCTATGACTACGACGGATCCTTAACAAAAGATTCTTCACTAACGAAGAAAGCATCACAAATGAATATAAGGGACGGGCTCTGCCTCAGATGCAAGAGAGAAGAAAAAAATAATCGAACATCTCTTGTGAAACTGTTATATAGTCAAAAGAAGATAGAACCGGCTAAAAATGAACAACAGCGACTGTGGCATTGAGTATCGAGTAGAGGAAGAACCACTTAGCACCATCGACAAAGCTGTTGAAATTCACACGGTCAATCCAGCCCTCCTATACCTTGTCATAGAACATACCCAGGTGGCATGAGCAGAAAGAACGAGTCTAGTTTTCAGAAACACCAGATCCGATCGATCAGCGTCCGCGAATTGTGGCTGAGGTGATAAAGACTGCGTGAGCGGCATTAAGGAAAGATGCGAGCGACGATAGAAAAAAAACTTGGGTTAGAGCGATAAAGACCATTGTGGAAATCCAAAGAACGCAAAGAAGATAGAAGCGAAGACATAGTACAAGACATATGAGTAAAACAAGTCCCACCACACTCATCATCTACCAGGTCATCTTATCTTTTGACGGCTCTTCGAAAGACGACACCACGGACCACGGGAGGATAAGACAAGCTACGATGACCAAGGCTGACAATCATCCTCTAAGGATCTACACGATCGAAGACGATGACAAAAGAGATCAAGGGAAGCAAGGACCCCACCAGTCAACTGTTGATTGACAAAGAAGAACTTGGAGACTGTTTTCTTATGGTGTCCAGAGTCTGATCCCGAAGCCGGTCAGCCTCAAGAAGATCCACGAGGATAGTCAAAACACCATTAGCACCTGGATCAAGCAAGATAAGATCATTAGAAGCATTGATCAATCACTGCAGAGCATAGAGAGGGTGGAGAAAAAAAGGGCTCGCACTAATCAGGACACAAGGAGCAAGCAGACGAGGAGGAGTCGTCTCCCCTGTAGCGTCACGAGACAGAAGAGGTCGTGTAAGGAGAGAGACAACTCCGCTAATCTTGCCCGGTTCGACCATCATCATCGCAAGCTTCAGCCCAAGAAGAAAAAGGTCGAGATTCAGTCGACCAATCAGGTGATTCGCTCGTGCAAACGTAAGAAGATTAAACAAACGAAAAGAGGCGCTCTCCTCCAGACCATTACGAGCACGAAAAATGAGAGCAAAGGGAGTGGTAACTCTGCCACGCTCGTTCGCACCGACCACCACCATTATCGAAGTCAGACTAGGAAAGAAGTCGAGCAGATTAGGTCTACCAAGCACCAAAACAAATGGGTGCGTCTCACGTGATTTAAGTTACCTCTTCAAACTTGGTAGAGTCTATTTTACCTAGGACTCAGGTGTGAGTGCTCAGGCCATGTCCGCTATTTTGGAATAAAATTCTCACAAGCGTGCCGTCGCTATTCACTTATTAAATAAAAAAACAAAAAATAATAAAATAAAAAAAACAAACAGCGAGAAGAAAAAACATTTGCGAATTTTTCTTCGCAGTACATTGTACAAGGCCCTGGGGACGAATATTCCCCTCACGCGCTCGCTCCCGCGAGAAAATGCTCCGAGAAAATGGTGGGGCCAAGGAATTGAAGCGGGCCCACTCACTCAACCACTCAAGTGCAGTCCACTCTCTAATATAGGACTTGAGAATCTTCGAGCTGAAGCTTGATGGTGATGGGACCGATCTCATGCTATATATGTCAGATACATCTTAGTGCCGCCTACTTTATAGGTGCCCCTCAAGAACAATAGTCACGCGGGCTGGGTGTCGTCGCGGTTTTATGAGAAAAAGAAAAGACTTGATAGGTGGGCCTCAAGACCCTGGGCCCTTGGGGCGAGCTGAGTCAAAACAACGTACCATCAATCGGAAGTAAGAGATCAGTGGATCACTGAGAAGGGTTCATGGTATGTTCAGGCCTTAACCCGTCGAATAATCCCTCCAGTCGATCAGCCGATCGATGGATTATTCCACTGATCCGTTTATTGTTGGAGACAAGTGCAATGCGTATGCTCACTGCTACGGGTAAGTTGTTCCTGCTCTGCTTTCTAATCTGTTCGTGTTTTCTTGAGCAGAGCTGCTAGGCTTTGTCGCTGCTTCTGCTGATGCTGATTTCGACTGAATTGGCACCAGGAGCTGAATAATGGATGATCGAACTTCAGAAATCTCTTGAGGTTGATGTTTTGTTCAATTTCGGTCGTCGTTTCGGCTCAATTCTTGCCGAGGTCTGCGCTGGTTTGAACTGTGCTTGGAAAGAAGCAGAATCTTGGTTCTGGTGCAGTAGCAGGCATAGAATGTAGCAGAGGTTTCTTTCGAGACACCGTTGCCGATATGGGACGGTCAGTGGCCTAAATTGCACTCGCAGGTCAGTCCGACGCGGAGCACGGAGTCGATTTTCAGCTGATAAGGTGGGGAATTTTCAGTCTGCTGGGGGATCTTGACGTGTTTCCCTCGTGAGGAAATGCTGATTAGTACTGAGCTCATGGGAGTTCGGAGCTGTGGCAGCCAGAGCAGGGTTTAGAGTCAGGAATGTACGGGGGTTTAGGCAGCTGCTGGTGGATAGTGATGGAGAAGGGAAGGGATGAGCCGGAGGGTTGCAGTTATGGATGTTGAAGTGGATCTGGCTGCTTTAGCCGGAAACATGTTGGAAAATGTTTTGAAGCCTGTACCTTATATTCCATTCGAGGTGGTTGATGATGAGGAGATGGCAGCCATTGAAAGCGCCTTCCTGCACGCTCAGTCTCTTGCCTCTGCGTACCCTTCTGTTCAGAAAGCGCAAGTTCTTTTCGGCTCGAAATTGGAGCATTCCTTCGTAAATTCTAGTTGTTCGGCGAATAGAAATTCCAGCATCTTATCAACGTCAAATTTACAGGAAGAGCAAGAGCAGTTACTGGTTTGTACCGTGACGTCGTCCTTAAGTGCAGAAGAGAAACCCTCCAGAGCTCATGCTTTTGGTGTTTACTCCTCACATGGGCTTAAGGATACTATTAGTACTTCTCAAACCTCATCAGATGGTGCGAGACAAGGGGACTTAGGAAAGTGGTATTCAGGATCTCAATCGACAATGGCCGTAGCATCGGTTGAGGTGTCTGCTGGTGTTTCAGGTGGAGAAGGAACAGTCGTATGGTCGACTGATCCTGTTGACCTCATGATGGTGGGTACACAAAATTCAACAGGCGTTACCAAGGCAGTTGAATCTCAAGATGTAATGGATATTGAGGATACGGGCGCATCCCTCAATAGAAAACTTGGTGGAACAGAAAAAGTGTCTCGTCCAATTTCTTTGCTTCTTCGACATCGGGCGAAACGGGGCGTTTCAGTAACCGACTTCACTGCATCTGTATGTTTCTGCCCTAGATCTTCGACTTTTGTTTTTCAGAATTGATTTGAAGTGTACTTGGTCTCTGCTGTTTTGCTACTTACTAGAATTTAGATGAGCAGCAGAAGACGGGGTTGCCTTCTTTCTTCCTTTCGCGATGGGGTTGACAAATTCTATTTTGAAGAATGGGCGGCTCATTGATACTTATGATTAGGAGTGGTGCGAAAAACAAGTGGAGTTCTCCATGACTCGAGGGAAGCCTCAGTCAACTCCTGCCATGAAAGCTGGGAGTGAACGACATTTTCAGCTGGAAGTGGAGGTACCTTACAACGCCTTTGTTCCTTTTGGATGTGTTTTCTGTTCAGAATGCTGTAGTTTTATTTGGTACAACCTGCATGCATATTAGTTTTCCCTTTCATGGTCAGCTCTTGTCTGCGTGGTTTGTTTATTGAGGCCTCGATGGGGAACCTTGTAAATGAACAGGTTGTAACTCGAGTCCAAATTGAGATCCATACGAAGGAAGATGCTTGGGCAACACGCCTTCTTAACTTCATCAGTGGATCCCGACAGCTTCTCAGTGAAGGCATCACACGCGAGCTTCCTGTGTAAGAAACGATTTACAAGTATTTATGCATAGAGAAGGAGCAGATTGAGGGTTAACAATGAATCTTGTGTTTGAGGTTCAAATCTTATGGAGTCTAACTGGGGAGACGTGAAGGACCCGCTTGCTTACGCTAAGCGGGTATCCCTTAACGAATCCAATCTCAGGATTTATGCTTGGCTTCCATAGACCATTGGTTGAGTCAGAAAAACTTGGAAATGTTGTCAACGAAGATACTGGATTGCTTGAGATCTACTTTTGCAAGAACCATTTGCGCTCACTGACTTTTGAAATAGTTCTAGAAAGATGCGCCTAATTTACTGGCAAGCCAGAATGTTCTGTATTACGGGTTTTGCTTGCTTCTTGTCCATTTGCATATTGCACTGGAGGAAACTGTTTCAACGTATGTTTCAACAACTTGGCTTATTTCCGGAAACCTCTTTGTTTTCAGGCTGGGCCTCCTGGCTGGCACATGGATCGTCGGTATAATAGATGAAATTCGTTTAGTTGAAAAAGATGGACAGGAGTATCCCTTGCTTGTCGACACGAAAACTCGTAGAAGGAAGAGCCCACCTGCTGAACCTCAGAAGCGGAACGCAAGGTACGTCAACCATCATTCCTATGCATCTAGCTAGGTGAGTGTATGTCAGAGGAAACACAAGTCATCAAAGACTCCCTTACTCTCCGGAAACAACTTCCATCGTGGCCGTAGACGAGTTTTTGCAGCAATCTTCCACATGTCTGGATTTACTGGTTCACAGTATAAAGCTCTTCGTAAGCTCATGGGTGGAATGATTTGTCTTTCCTGATTGCAGGCTTCAGCTCATGTCGTACAAATATTTATGGGATACCATGGTCGAAAATGGACTTCCTTACGAGTCCTTTTTCCAGCACTTTGGTTTACGCCCTCATCGACAATTCTGTTCAGACGTCAAATTGCATGCGTCCAGCTTTTATCAAGAGTGTGAGGTAATGAAGTGGTGTGGAAACAACTGTCCATCGTGAGTCAGACACTGAAGTAGAACCGTATTAGTTGGACGGAATATTGAGCATTCCAGCTCAAACAGCGTCTGAAGTTCAGCTTCGTGTCCAGTGGTGAAGGTATTAGTAGCCTCCGCCTTGAGAGTAATTTCTAGACTTCCGCACGGTTGAAATTTCTGACTGTGTGTACCTTTATAGCTTTGCTCCCGGAAGTTTCCTTCCATGAAATCTTACACCTACCTAGCGGTGGAATTCTCGAAGAAGTTTAGATGGGAGGGCCGCATCTCTTGTATTGTTGAGAAGGGCCATCGTAAGGTGAAAGGGCTGAGCAATTTCCTTGTCTGCAGAGACATTACATCCACAGCTAATCGAACAGTTTCCCGGACACCACACGCCCTGTACTCGAATATGGAGCTGCTAATACCCAGCTTAGACCTCGGCCGGAGGCTATCCAGTTGAAAGATTCCCGGCTTATGGTCCGTACCGCTGCTGCACGAATAGCCGTGTTGGGAGGAATTGGTGTGGAACCACTGGAAGACCAAAGGGACATAGCGAAGCTCAAGTGGAGCTGGCTACTTGAGCAATTAGAATCCAGCAGATACTCGAAGAAGGTGTTGAACACCACTTCGGTGCAGGATAGGCCAGTTAAAGAAGAGAAAACTTGGACAAAGAAGGTGTCAGAAATTCTGAAGTAGCAGATCTATTAGAGAAGTTCTGTAACACGTCTGAACTCGGAATGATTAAGACTGTGAACGAGACAACGGGCAAACTTTCCCGCAAAGGGGCGGAGATGGAGGCATCACAAATCTCATCCTTCTCCCTGACGGGAGTTTACACGGAGAACCTTACCTCAAGACCTACCTTGGAGGATCTCCTACCGTAGGTACTAGATTGAAGTACCTAGGACCCTGTGAACACCAGGACGAATTAAGATGAGCCAGCACACTAAGGGTTGTACTCCCTGTGATTATGGGATGAAGATACTGTGCATGATCTGTTAGACTGTGAAACATAATACTCGCCGAACAAACCTATCCAGTGACCTAAGAAAGCTGATATCATCGGAGCTGTGTACAAGTTTCAGGCGCTTGAGATCGAAACCCAATGCAGCTGCCTTCTTGTCCAACTCGTTTTAGATGAGCTTGACAAAGTTGCTTCTGTTGTTTTCTAGTTAAAACCCTCCTGGCTGAAACTTGGAAGGTGAGGTCGGATGTCTTTACGGTAAGTCTTCTTACTACTTAAATCTCCCCTTCCTCAGGTAGCTGTCCCTTCTGCTTTGTCTTCTTCTCAACCCATCCTTGTTTCTAGCACTGTCCAGCGAGGGCGCGCGGTCTATGGTCGAAAGGCTACGGCATGCACTTCTTTATACAACTTCTCTTAAACCATGTGCAGACCATTTTTTGGCTGGACTTTGTCTTCCTTGTTTAGTAATTGATTATGAGATCTTGAAAGAAATTTGAATGTGGTTCGAGTCCTATCTGATCCAGAATTCCCTTCGATAAAGTCGCAGTTGTGTTACTTTCCTCATTTCAGATTTTGTCGCTTTGCAGGTCAAGTGCTTACAGGACCTGCTGCCGCAGATCACAAACGAGATTGTGAACTATCCTCTGTCTTTAGAAACTCTTTTACTGAGGTAAGGGACTTCATGTTTCTTACATCATCTGACATAATGGTATGACTGCAGAGTTTTTATGTGATGATTTGACCGTGGTGTGTGCTATTGTCTTGACTTTTATGAAGGTGGTTGTAAACCGTGGAAGAAGTGCATGAAGCTACGTTGGAAACATAGCAGTAGAAGGTGGAGTAATGTGGGTCTGACTTTGGGCTTTTGCTGTGGTCTGCAGATATGAATGGCAAGCTGATCAGTCTCTACTTGGTCAAGATGAGTTTATTTACGAGCATGATTGGTTGATGGGTAGATGGCGGTGGCATCTGGACTTTTGGGAAGGACGTAGACAGGCTTCCTTGGTACCGGAAGATGAAACCTGGAAGTGCAGACATTGTTCCTTTGCAAGCACGTGCAAACCCGTAGAAACGTCAATCGATGAGGATGCGACAACGCAGCAAAGTAATTAAAATAATCCGAGTCCGGCACACGCCCTTCTGTAAAGTACATGGTCATGATCGAGCACGACATTGAAGAGCTACAAGGTGACACTGGTGAGTCCAAAGTCGCCGGGCTCAAAGGTGAGCTGTGTCATGAAAGAGTTATGATTGGGAGTGAAGAAATGGCATCAGTCAACTCAAACACCGTGAGGGCGAGTCGACCTGATGTGTAGAGAACAGGTTTGTGACGCTGGAGACCAACTCTCTTTGTCAAATGTGCAGATTGAGTGAATGGTCATGCTGACTAGTATCCCGCCAAGCGGACTATGCCTTTGCGGAAAATGAAGATGATTAGTAAAACTCTTTTGTTCAGCTTAACTGTGGAGTGGGATCTTCAGTTCTGTCAGCGCGAATCCTAGTATACTTGAAAGCCGAATCTGAGCAAGGTGTTTAGCATCCGAGAGAGTGCACTCAGTACAGAGGGGCATTAATTTTATAGAGACGTGAATCATACCCAGTGTACGGCTGCGGTAGGGAATTCTATCTGCCTCTGTAATCATTCGTTTTTCTGTTGAGTTCATAAGCTAATTACTCATTTGAGCTTAAGTTCTTCGTACTTCTATTGCCATTTGAATCAGTGTTCGCCCAGCTTTTCTGGTGAAACCCTCTAGTAACCGGTATTTAATGACAGAATACGGCTTAAAAGAATATATTCCCGGTTAAATACAATAGCTGTTTCTTATTTCTTGAAAAAAACAGTTTTCGGTGTCAGTTTTAAACCGATTATCATTTAGGTTTCTCGGTTTTTTAAGAAATCGTGCCGGTTGAGAATACACTAAATGCCGGTTCTGGGCGAACTATGATTTGAATCCCTCAGATAATTAGCTTCACTGGTACTGTCAGGGTAACTTAATATCGCATCGTGGAAAGATGTGCAAAGATTGTGTGAGCTGAACAAGGGCTAGAGTGGTTCAGACTTTGGTTGAATGGGGAAAGAGAATCAAGGAGTAAGTATTACACTACAAGAACTAGAAGCGGGTACATGTCCCTCAACTCTAATCTACAAGAGATGTCAGAAGGGGGCGTGAACATTACTGGGGCTCCACTCACATTGGACATTTTCTGCGGAATGCGGAGGGTTTCAAAGGATACCGATTGCGTTCAGAGAACTAGTATGATGGCAGGTGGTAGATGGAAGGTCCTTGTTAGGGTTACCGACAGTCTAGGCGTAGGTTAATACCGGAGTATCAACTGAAACCACGCATACGAAGTTGTGTGCCGCATTCCTCATGGATAAATGTTGCTTCCTCGTCTCTTCCCACCTTGCCTTCGGTGTACTGCCAGGTTTTCAAACCGCAGTTTCTCTCGTGTACACCGAACCTCGCTTTTTCCTCTCAAGTTTGGTCGACTTGGACTTACAGCGACAATCATTCGTGTCCACAGGTGTGAGAAAAGTTTAGAAGCCAAAGGATGCACCGAATGGTTAAAAGTTACTATCTGAATCTAACTGAATTCAGATCTGGTGTCACTTTTCTCAAATCTAACAACTTTCTTGGGAGGAAATTGAGCTTCTAAACTTTTCCTTATCAGTTGTAACGCGAAGTAGTTTAAGCGCTGTTTCAGTTCTTATATTGTTATAGACCAGATATAACAAGTACTGTACGCAAGTTCAAAGAGATGCCGGCGTCAGCGCAAGTCAAATATGCATCTTGTTTTTATGACACATGAGAAGTAGTAAGACTTTGCAGTCTATATTTTGAATTTAGTCGAGAAACGATATGGACTATATAATTAACCAAAAGTTTTTCTTGACAGCTATGGCAGAAACGCTACACATGCATACGATGTGAAAGCAGCTAAAAGCCCTATTCACATTGGGAAAGACGCAGAGGTGTTTGCCATTATCATTTCGTCTGAAAATTTTCAGATATTTCAAGTTTGACGTCTAACTTTTCAGAGTTCATAGATTTGGTTCTCCTGTATCACCTGTCATATTATCGTTGATCATCTGTGAAGAGATTTCTAACTGTCACATGTAATATACTCAATATTTCTGGACACATTCAAACTCTGTATCGAGTTTTCCATTTCTCATTCCAGATATTTCAGTACGAAGAAAAACAAAACGTGAATAGAGATTTTCAACACGAACACGAGAGAACTGAAATTTATACCTTCATGATTGGAGCTCGTGACTGATCGTCAGAATCATCTTAAATAATTGTTGAAGTTTGGATGAATTTGCTCTAATGGAATTGGTCTACTGTCAATGAAATCTAGACTTGAAAACCTACTTATAACGAATCTCGCTACAGAGTTTCATTTACACATGTAATGAACATGATTCATGTAAGTTCATGACACACATGTAATTTTGCGCCAAGCAAGATATCGCTTGCGGGAGTCAACTGTGCGCCTGAATGTTCCGCGGGTTACTTGAAATGTGTCAATATTACCAGTTTCCATCAATGGAGTTGCAAACGCGATCGATTTATCATCTAATCCTTCGCTGTGAAAGGTTAAGTAATAGATTAAACTTTCAGTACAATGTGTGTTAGTGAGCACCCGCTCGGATATGTAGTCTCATATGTGAGTTTATCAGCGCTCTCTTTATGGGTTATTTTTGGATCTTTTCGTATTTTCAAGTCTGGTTATTATTTATTATTTAGAAAAGTAATTTCAAATTTTTTTCTCAATTTAGTATAGAAATTCTGCTTAACACTTACGTCTTTTCTGAAAACAGCAAGCGGGCAAGAGTACCCCGGAAGTTCGTGTTGTATTCGTATTAGATCCAATGTAAATATAGATTAAGATAGGAGACATCTCTCCTACTTCCCTGATCAAGAAAAAGCTCGCGAAAACACTTGTCCAGCAATCTCAAGCACTTCCGTTACGGTCGTAGACGACCTTAGAGCTACTGATAGCGGGGTTTAGCCCCGGTGTTCTTTCCTTCGGGGTGTTAGTTGCTTGGTCTTTCGGGTCCTTCTTTCCCGTGTAAGGCTTGATGAGATCTTTCCATCTGTTGGCTTTTTTATTTTTTATCTTTTTTAAACGAAACCGGACGGCACCGGATGATGTTTATTAACCAAGTGAGGAAGAGGGCATCCACCCTGCTCCCCTCATGACTCAGCCTAACAGGCTGGTTAGTACATTTGATGTCGAGGCTAATGGCCTCTCTACCCGCTATCTCGCTAGCAACCCTACCTCTCAACCTCCTATCCCTGCTACCATTCCTCATCATGACAGTCGCTTCGTTGTTTTTGAATTCTCTCCGCTCGTGCTTATGCTTAATCTCGTTGTCATGGCTTTCCCTGCCTGCGACGCGGCAGCTGCCACGCTTACTGTCCTTTCCGTGGCACTTGTGATTCTCATCCTTCTGCCTCCTGACGTTTTGCTTGCTCCTCGTGATCTTTCTCTCAAGCTTGTTCTCGTTCTTGCAAGAATCCTTCGTGGTGGAATCTCTCCTTTGCCTTGTGCTATTGCTTCGATGATCCTTCTCGTGATGACGATCCTCGTCCCTTTTCTGCCTTCTCTTACGCTCAGGCCCTCTCTCTTTTTGCTCCTTATCCTTCACCGACTCGATCCGCCTCTCCTGCTCCTCCTCGGTCCTATTACTCTTCTTTAATCTTTCCTCTCTTTTACTCTTCATCGCTTTGGTTCTGTCTTAGCGTGTTTTTCTGTGCTGGATCCCTGCTAACATGTTGCATGGTTGCGTAGTGGACTCCTTGCCTCTCGCCGTGCTCGAATTGCCATCCAGCTTCCACCGGCCCTTCTCCTCTCGCGGGTTCTTGTCCAGCCGTTCGAATTCTCTCCAGAAGATGCTGAAAGTGGAGAGTTTTGCATCTGTTCCGTAATGTGACAATTTCCTACGCCTCCTGTTCTCTTTTCTTCTTTCAATTCGGGTTCAAGTCAGGGTCTCTCTCCATGGTGAGCGCCTTAATCTTCCTTTCGATGTTGGTGATGGTAACAATCATCGGTATGTCTCTGTCCTTCCCTTGGAAAACCTGGTCATTGCATTCTAACCAGATCTGCACAAGAATTTCTGTCAGTCCTATTTGTTTGATAGCTTTCTTCCTCTGTTAGCTTCATCGATGGCTTCTATCAGGATTATTGGACGGTTAGCATAGTGTCTCATCCCTTGCGTGATCGTGTACCACTGCTGCCATTTCCGTTGAGCTTTGTGACAATTCCAGAAACAATGCTCAAAGGATTCTTCTTCTCTAGTACATCTAGCGCACTCTCCGCTCCCTTTTTGCAGTTTCGCCATTCTCGGAAATCCTTGCTGCATAAACTTCCATAGCCAGGTCTTTTCTCTTGTAGGGGTCTATGCTGATCAGATTTTCCTCCATCTCTTCCTTCATGTTTTAGTCGAGTCTTCCCTGTTCCATTTCTTGTTGAGTCTGATATGATGATGGAGATCATGTTCCAGCATATGTCTCCATTCTTGTGTCGTTACCACCCAGCCTTCAACTTTCTTGTTTTGCTTAACTTCCCAGTACCATCCTTCCACCTCTGGTAAGGGTCTGTGAGTTTCCTCGACCCTTGTTCTTTGAGCCCATTCTTGGATCATCTTTTCTTCGTCAGCGTCGTCTTCTCCTCTATTCGCGTTCCTGTTGCACCAGACTTTAAAACAGAAAATAGATGTTTCCTTACTCTCTTTAGCCTTTTTCCTCATCATTCCAGCCATCTCCCGAGACAGTCTACCAGCCGCTTCGTCCATTAAAGTGCCTTGTAACACCGTTGTGTTCGGTCCGAAGACTCTGCTGTTCATATCTTGCTGTAGGTTGCTCTTCAGTTCGCACCAGAGGTTACGGAGGGATTGTAAGTTCCAGCTCTCGCCACCTTAGGAGGGGTTGTAAGTAGCCATATTTCTTGCACTGTCCATTCAGTTCTCTCTTTCTGCCATCTCACTGTGTTTATGTTGTCCTTTGTCCGTCTCTCAGCGACTTGAGTCCAATCCTCCTCTTCTCCTCTGATGAACCTGATGCAATGTTTTGCCTTAAAAACCTTTTGCTGTGTGTCAAAGGCTATTAGTCCAACACCTCCTTCCCTCCTTTTTCTTTTGAATTCTTCCTAAGCTATCATTGGCACTTTGCTTTGACCTTCCTTGTTGATTCCCCAGACAAATCTACGACAGCCCTTCCATGGCTTCTATCGTATGCTTTCTGAAGGATAAGCATGTCAGGATATGTATTGGAATTGAGCGCACAACATGCTTAGCTACAACAATCTTCTCAGCCATCAGGAGCAGTCTGTAAGCCCAGTTCCTTTACTTCTTCCCCATCTTTTCAAGTATGTATTGTGCTTGCTACTCCTCTGTTATCTGCCAACCAATAGGGTAGCGCAGATATCTAACTGTCTCCTTCTTCCTTGCTACATGACAGCCCGTGTGATTCATCTAGTCTGGAACCTCCTCCATCACCATTGGGATGATTGTAGATTTCGCTACGTTTAATTTTGCCCTCGATATCTCTTCATATTCCTCAATCACCTTCTGCAGGTTGCGGAAATTCTCCATGGAGGTTTCTAAACTTATCCTCGTGTCGTCCGCAAACAGTTGGTGTAGTAGTGTCTTTTCTCTGCTTTGTGGTAATGGGATCCTTTTCAATTCTCCTCTCTTCTCTATGTCGTCCAGTAGACACATCGGAGGTGGTGAGACTAGGCAAATAAGAGAGGGGCCAGGGGACAACCTTGTCTTACTCCACGCTGTAGAGCAATGTCTCCAGTGAAGTACCCATTCACATGGACTTTAGAAGTGGTCACTTCGACAAGCCCTTTTGTTAGTTTAATAAAGTTGTCGTCTATATTCATGCTACCCATAGTTTTCCATAAATACGTGTGACTAACTCTATCGTAAGCCTTTTCAAAATCTAGCTTGATAAACATGGACTTGCATTTGCTTCTTTCTGCCCACTCTTTCCCTAAGCTGAATGCTAGAAGATTATCAGCGATATATCTGCCTTTGATTAACCCTTTCTGCCTTTTGTCTACTAGTGAAGGTGTGACTTCTCTAAGTCGGTTTGCTAACAGCTTGCTTATTATTTTATACGATGTGCAGAGCATGGATAAAGGTCTCCAGTTCTTCAGCACTTCCAAATCGCCTTCTTTGGGGAGCAGTTTGATGCCCCTTAAGACATTTTCCATGTCATCCTCTTTTCTTCCTAGTATTTGAGGATTACCGCCATGAAGTCTTCTTCCATGACAGGCCACAATGCCTTGACGGTTTCGCTCGTCATCCCATCAAGTCTTGGAATCTTCTTGTTTTTCAGGCTCTCCATCACTTCTCTTACCTCCTCTTTTGATGGGATTCTGGTCAGGAGTTCGTTTTCTTCTCTGCTCGCTTTCTTCTTTATCAATGCCAGAACCTTCTCTCTCTACCTCTACGCTTGTTCGGTAGCTTCATCTCTTGTGAACAGTCGTTGATAGTATCTATGGATCTCTTCCGTGATATCTTTCCCTTCTGTTAACGTGTTGTCATCTTCTGTTTGCAGAGCATTGATCGTCTCTTTCATTCTTTTCGCCTTGGTAATGACGAAAATGATGAACTTCGAATGGGACTCTCCTTCCCTTATCCATCTGAGTTTGCTCATTCTTCTCCAGTATTCTGCCTTTCCTCGCTCTAGCTCCTCTATTTTGTTCTCCATTGTCTTCAGCTCCTCGTCCGGACGTTACACCTGCTTTTTGCTAAACTTATCTTTTTGTTTTCCAGTAGCTCTAGTTTCTTCATCCTCTGTGCTCTTTCCTTCCTTATCTCCATCCCTAATTTCTGCAGCGCCGCCTTCGTCTTTGTCCATTTAAGTTCCCAGGCAATTCTCGTGTCGTTCTCCTGTCTTCCTGTTGCTTTCCACACTTCATTACTCTCGTTTAGTAGCGTGTTGGACAGAAGAGATTCTTCAGATACTTTATAGTAAGTACTTTTCTTCTTCTGTTCATAACCATTTTGACTCCATGTCATCAGTATTGTCGTGCGCATACACATCGCTACACAACATACATCGCTGTCAGAGGTACACCACACATACACATAACACATGGACGATGTCATACACATACACAAGTGTACCACAATAATCTGAATACAGAGATTACCATCTCCAACACCACAACAAGGATTACTCACAAACGGTCAAGCCAAACCCACTCTAAACACGAAGAGAATCCGGGTTACACTCAACTAGACTATCCACCATAGCCTGGAGCTTGAAGGCTCAACTCAAAGAACTAAGGCCTCCAAGCCCTACCTGCGAAGTTTACCCCTAGTGGGCTCTCCCCAACTCGCCCTAACGGCACTAACGGCCTTACCGGGATGCGCCACTTCGCACTCGGTCAACCTAGCCGAGGGAGCCAAACTGACGTGACAGCTGTCGTGCGCATACACATCGCTACACAACATACATCGCTGTCAGAGGTACACCACACATACACATAACACATGGACGATGTCATACACATACACAAGTGTACCACAATCGCCCCCCTAACTGGCGGTTAGGTCCCTCTAACTCCAGATAGCTCCATATCCCAACTACGTGATACACACCTTCATGGGTGCAAGGATCAGGAGGCCGGGTGCTACATTGCCCCATCGTTAGTCGCCTGTCTGCAATCCATACCACGCAAAGATCTAATCGACTATCTCCGCTATATACATCGAGGACAAACCCACCGTCCAGTAGGAACTACACTAAGAGGTGGAGTCAAACATGACATGTGCCAACCTCTCGAACAACCATCACACACCAACATACGGGCTGCTCCACCAGCAGACCCACACAACATACACCTCAAGCCCGCGCGTACAACTGCTAAGCTTGGGTCAACGATACCATCAATGTTGGGAAGATGACATGGCGCGCAATTACGCACATGGTCCTTCCACACAACACCATCACGGCCCTCTAACATGAGTACTCTAGAAGGTAACACCTCACGCACTCGTAAAATAGTGCGCCCTGCGGTCACGTCCAACGTCGTCGGTGCAGTCTGCTGTAGATAGATATAATCGCCAGGATGAAACCTGCGAATCGACGGCCGATAACCTCCTCCTCGGATAGTCGCATACCGCAACGTGTCTCTATGCTGAGCAATTGCTAGGTTCTCAAAAGCCATAGGCATAACTCTCCGAAATGTCTCTGCTCGTTGAGAACATGCTCTCACCCACATATCCGGGTCATCAAGGTCCAGCACCTCAGCAGAATCACGACGAATGGCCGAAGGTAGATCTGGATCTCGGCCATACAATAAGAAATACGGTGAGAAGGAAGCCAAAGACGCTTGTCGGCTAAAACGGTAGCCCATAGCCAACCATGGTAACTGCACATCCCAGTCTCCCAAGTGGCCCTTCTGCAAGCCATACTTGCGCAATCCTCTCTTCACCGTCTGAACTACCCTCTCCGCCAAACCATCCGCCTCAGGATGATCTCGAGATGTAGTCCGATGATCAATCAGCGCTTGATCACACAAGGCCTGAAACTCACCAAGGAACTCTGTACCTTGGTCTGTCAACACTTCAGCTGGTGCTCCGAAACGACTCAGCACTCGATCTAAGAACACGTACGCCGTCCCTTCACTCGCCTTGTCTGGTAATGCCACCAACTCAATCCATTTGGAGAAGTGCTCCACCATCACCAACACATACCGGTGGTGACGTACGGTCAACGGTAAGGGTCCCGCAAAATCCAAACTCCAACGGTAACCCAACCCCATAATCGGTAAGGGGTGTAACTGTGGAGTAGGAGCATTAAACGATGCTCGTACTCGATCACAAACCACACATCGTGCGACAAACTGTTGCACATCGATGTGCATACCACGCCACCAATACTGTCCTTGGAGTAAGCTATGCGTACGCTTTACTCCAAAATGTCCCAACTCCTCATGGGCATGTCGTACTAACTGTGCCCTCTGGGATGGATGTGGCACTATCCGTACCCTCTCATCACCCCACACTCGAAGTACATGTCGTCCTTCTCGTCGAAATCTCTTCGCTCGTTGGAGGACACGATCTCGCTCCTTGGCACTTACTGTGTCTACTACCACACCAGTACGTAGATACTCCATCACGGTCACATCATCATGGATATCTCGCTGGTCTGAAACACCATCTCCACCCTCAGGATCTGGAGACTCATCATCTACTCTCTGACCAGAGAAAGATACGACTTGGCCCTCCATACTAGAGTTCATGACCAACACACAAAGAAAGGCAGATGCATGCCACCCTGGCACTATCTCCTCATCAACCTCGTCATGCCAGCGAGCCCCAGTCTGATCCTGCTGACTCGTGCACGGGTTGCGACTCAACCCGTCGGCATCTAGGTTTGCAACTCCAGGTCTATGTACTACTTGGAAGTCATACTCATGTAAGATCAGAGCCCATCGTGCAAGCTTCCCTGTAAGCTTGTCGGACTCCATCAACCACTTGAGTGGCTGGTGATCAGTGATGAGAGTAAAGGGGTTCCCAAACAGATAACATCGAAAGTGTGCAACAGCCCACACTGCCGCCAAACACTCTCCCTCATATGAACTATACCTCACCTCCGCTGAATTGTTGGAGCGACTGGCATACGCCACCACGAACTCCTTTTTCTCATCATCATGCTGAGTCAGCACTGCTCCAAGTCCCAACATACTCCAATCGGTGTGCAGTTGGAAAGGACGCCCCCTAACGGGTCTCCTCAAGATGGGAGCAGATGTCAACCTATCCTTGAGCTCTATGAAAGCTCGCTCCTGCTCATCTCCCCACTGCCACTCCTGGTCCATCTTCATCAGCTTGGTCAACGGCTTCGCAATTGCACTAAACCCTTTCACGTATCGACGATAGAAGTTCGCCAAACCAACAAATGCTCGAACTCGACTCACATCTGTGGGGCGTGGGATACGTGCAATAGCCTCAACCTTCGTCTGTTGAACACCCAATCCACCTGGATAGATGGTGTGGCCCAGATACTCTACCAACTCCTGGAAGAACTTACACTTCCCAGGGTGTAACTTCAACCCATGAGCTCTCAACCGCTCAAACACATCCCGTAAGTGTCTCTCGTCTCCTCCACTTTAGCACTATAGACTAAGATGTCGTCAATATAACATCTGACAAAATCCAATCCTGCTAAGATTCTGTCCGTCACCCTTTGGAACTCAGCAGGGGCATTCTTCAACCCAAATGGTAAGAACCGCCACTGATACAAACAATCCTTGCCGTGAGAGTCAATTCCCCAGAATGCTGTCTTGGACTTATCTTCTTCTCTCATTGGCAACTGATGATACCCTGCTCGAAGATCCAAAGTACTGAAGACCTTCACATGCCCCACTGCATCAAAGATCTCCTCAGGTGTCGGCATGGCATACTTATCGGACTTCGTCTGCCGATTGATAGGACGATAGTCTCCACACATCCGTCTATCTGTGTAGTTGCCATACATATCCTTCTTGGCTGGCATAACTGTGGCAGATGCATAATCTCCATGCGGCATCTCCACCAACCCAACCTCCAACAAGTCTTGAGTCCGACTCTGGATCAAGGCTCTCTCCATGTCACTGTACCTGTAAGGACGTCGAAAGATTGGCGTGTCATTAGCCAAGTCGATCCGTATACCAGGTCCTTTCAAGGTACCCAAATCCTTCATACCGAAGGCAAAACAATTCCTGTAGCTCTTCAGGAATCTTTGGACTCTTCGTCTCTCCTCTCCTATAAGCTTGGGTCCAATCTCTGGCTCCCAAGTATCCTCTGTCACCATGCTAGAGGTAGAAGACGAAGTCGTTGACTACTATCTTGCAGCCTCTGGAGCAGTTTCCTTCTGCTCACCACCAACAACCTCCACCGCTACTGTGTGTAAAACTTCTGCAGTTCTAGCTGCAAACTCCACACTCTCTCCTATGACATCCCATGATGTCCAAGGATGACGAACTCCACGTGTCTCGCCCCCAGTCTTTGCCTCCACCGACCCGGTAGGCAAAGAGCTCAAGAGTGCTCGAGCAGTAACACCCGTCGATCGCATCCGACGCTGCTCAGCCAATCCAAGGCTAACAATCCATGTCAAGCAATTCAAGTCCATTGCTTGACCCAATACTTGACGACGTGAAGCCTCCGACACCGAAGCTACTGCCGTCGTACCCGTAGTGAAACCCATCGCTCGCTCTCTCTCATCGGCATTGGGCTCCACCAACTGCCGTAATTGAGCATCCCACACAAGCCCAGGTCCTCCATCTCTGTAAGCATGTGACGCTGAAAAGCTTACCAATGTGGGTAATGCTACCATGGGCCGTCCCACTAGGTTCACCACTGCCATGGGTGACCTATCGACGACTCTCACTACTTGAGATCGTCGTCCTGCATCCAAGATGCTATCAACTGTGAGGTGCGCTGGTCGTCTCACTCTATCGTGTGCGCGCTTAAGCACCTCTCTCGGTAACAAGTTCGTCCACCACAACCGTGGACGATGTGCACGAGATCCCACTCTCGCTGCATCCAACAACACTGCTGGTCCAACCCAAGACCGCACTTGGTGCACACTCGCCATCATCTGTGTACGAGCATCACCCAACAAAGGAACGTTCTCCAAGATGTACGCTGGAGAATCCACCTGATGCATCTGGAGATGTCGTAGGATCCGTAACATCTCCCAGAACATCCTAGATCGCGGGTCATGTAAACCCTGACCTCTCCCTGCACGCGTGTGACCTTGACATGGCCATCCGGCTATCACCAAGTGAATGGTGCCCACAAACGTGAGATCCTGTGCCCCCAGCAGCGAAATATCCGACGGTAATGCTTGCTGGTATCCTCTAATAGCTGATATGAGCAACAACTCAGGATATCTCTGCACCAAACGTGCCACATGTCGCAATGAGATGCGTCTCGCAATCTCATCTCTCTCCACATACAAGTATCGCTGTACTTGTATACCTGCCTGCAATACCGCAGCCAAACCTGTGCTGATCCCTCCAAACAGCTCCAGCACACATACACCTTCCTCTGGATACTGCCACACAATGGGAGTCGTATCCAACGGTGATAAGGTCACAGGGCCAGTAGCAGGAACAACCCTTTGTTCCTCTACTGGTGGTACAAAAGCTTCACTCCAAGCCTGCTGCACCAACTGATCAGCATACTGCTGCAACTCTCCACTCGAACTCCAGAGTGGAACATCCAAGGCAGATGGTACTAACGTAGACATGCTAGGCATGTCCTCCACCTCCTCATAGATCGGAGTATCCTCCGCATGGGCATTGCCCTCCAACAACTCGCCCGGCCAAGTGATGACCGAACTGAACCCTGCAACGGATGCCATCGTCCCTGATGTAGGCTCCGTCGTCCCAACTCTAGCACTGAACTGCACTGGTAAGCGGCTCACTCGTCCCTCACCGGACTGCCAACCTGGTCTGTAAGATGCTGTCTCCGCCCAATAGTCGATCACGAACCCCATAGGGTACAACACAGCACCTCCCACCAATACATCATAAGACTCTACGGCTGTAACGATAGCCTTGGCCCTCACCATAGAGCCATCCGTGGGGTGATCTGGCCGAACTCTCACCGTCAACATCTCACGTGTCATGTGCAGAGCCGTACCTCCTGATCCCCCTAGAGATGTCTGCAACTGGAATGGACATCTCTCTATCTCGGACTTCTTCAGACCCAAACCAATACACGCCGCCTTTCCCAACATCAACGGTTGGGCTCCAGAGTCTAACAAGACCTTCTGGGGTCGATACACTTTCCCTGAAGGTGCCACCAAACAGAAGATACCACTTCTGTTGTCCAACAACACCACACCTGGTGCCAAACTAGCACGGTCAATCGCCGGCCTAGCTGGTAACTCATCTAACCTAGCAGCCGCCGCTTGCCAAGTACCACTGGTAGCTGTCCTGATCCTCGACTCCATGGACACGTCTACCGTCTCTCGCTGAACTACTTCAGCACTAGAGGTAACTACATCCTCGCTCTCACTGAGCGTGGCCGCCAACTAGAACACTGGAGCCAAGTTGACTCTCAATGCCCTCATATCCGTGGCTGAGAATAGTGAGGCTCGCAAAACTGCTGTAGCCGCCCCCAACATCGGGTTCGACGTCGCATCCACAGACGTCGAAGGTGGACTCACATCACACCCACTCCTGGATGTCGATGCCTCCAACTCTACTGCACCATCGATAGGTCGTTTAGGAACCATAGATGTGGTCCTCAACGCCTCCGATAACATGAACGACTGGGGAAGCCTGGCTTGTCTACCAGCCTCCCCGCGTTGTGGATCCAACTCCACTGACGCACCTCGTGGTTCAGAGGCACGTACTGCACCTCTAGTCACTGCCGCAGATGTCTCAATCTGCGCCACGCCAGCCATGAAGTCGAAGTCACCTCCTTCTCCTCCATAAGATGTGGAAGCTTCTGTTCCACGTGATCTCCGCTGGGCCATAGCCATACTAGCTATCCTCTGCTCCAACTGCTCAATCCGAGCAGCCATACCTGCTTCTGACGTCGTAGCAGGCAGTGGACCGACCGGTCCTCTCTCAGGTGCTAGACCTCTACCTCCAGCTCGACCACCACGGCCTCCCTGAGCTCCTCCGCCTCGTCCACGATCAGCCTTCCCTTGCCGCAACTCGGGATGGAGATCAAAACAACGGTCACTACTGTGATCAGGTCGTCCGCAATGCTCACATTGCCTGGGTACTGCTTGAGACGTCCCTGATGTCCCTGACGTCTCATAACCTCTCCTCTGTGGACAGTCCCTCTGCTGATGAGGACCATCACACGTCCAGCAAGGACCCGCTTGCTGCTGACTAGAGAAGGACGGCATGGGCTTCTGCCCACCAGATCCTCCAACACCTCCCTGAGATCGTGACTGCTCCGCACGATCCTTACCACCACCACCACCACGCTGTTGCGTAGCCTATGATCCTCGAGAAGAGGTGGTCGCTCCATGTGGTGTCTCCTTGCTGAACCCAGCAACCACCACCCTCTCCTCCACCATGTTGAGCTCAATCCGCTCAGCCAGACTAAAGACAACCGCCAACGTCGGAGCGGTATCTCTAAGAAGAGTAGCATCTCTGACTCTCCTACGCAGCTCCCGGTCTAGTATCCCATACCAGAACTGGACTGCCTGTGCTTCCGTCACCCCTTGGGTAACGCTGATCAACCGCCTCATGCGAGTAAACGCCTCGCGTAGGCTCTCTCCAGTCTTCCGCTGGAACTCCTGCAGACTCCTCAACTTGTCGGTCCGCACACCCTGATAGTTCTTCCTCAAACATTGGAAGAACTGAACCACAGGGTTAAACCCTGGTGGTATCCCGCTCACACTACCACCCGCTCCACTACCTGTGGACGCACCGCTGGTAGTAGGTACTCCGCCACCTGCGGCTGTATCACTGCTACTGGCACCCGAACTCGCAGGTGCTACGCCTCCCGAAACTGCACCTGTAGTGATAGAAACGTAGTTGGGAGACCAATGTTGTCTCCACAACTCGATCTCAACACTGTAATCTCGCCTGAACTCATGATAATCGTCCATCGACGGTCCCTCCAAGTGCTAGAACAAATCCTTCCACGCCATGAAGGGTGTAAACAGCTGTGGGTTCCGCATCTGCTGCAGATCGCACCAACTGTCGAACTCCTGGATGAAGTCATCCAGCTCAATGGTACCAACTGTACCCGAGTAACGTCGAGGCCCCTTCGTGGCCCCATAGATCTCGTCCATGTCCCACAACAACGGTGTTGTGACACTAGACTCACCACCAGAAAACACGCTGTCTGCGTCTGACTCATCCTCTGGAACAACCGACGGCAATGGTGTAGGTAGTCGGCACCTCACCCCACTCCGTGTATACCCACTGTCCGAGAAGTCCTCACCAGAACCTCCCGAGAACTCCGTGATGAGAGAATCCCGCTAACACACTCCCCAACCGGAATGTCGCAATCTCCGTCACCACTGTAACCACCACTTGCCTAATCCCGCTCCTACTGAGCTCACCTATCCCCTACTAGGACGGTCAAGGTAAGGGCAACCTGTACCTGCCATCACCACAGGCAGCCTCTCACGGTCTGTTGGTCGTCACTCCAACCGCACCGTGAGAGAGACAAAGGTAGTCTGACTGGTCCGCAACTCCAGCCTCACTACCGACAGCACACTGGAGTGAACTCACTCCGGAAATCAAGCGCCAACACAAGCAAACGCGGCGCACAAACAGGAAGCAGAGTATGGAGGGGTTCCAACCACAAGAAGTCCAAACGATAACCCTCCACACTCAAACATTCACATAAAGAGAAACCCAGCCCCACCCGGACTGACGACTCCTTGTCGGTGACCACATGCACAATATATGATCACCAACAGTCGTAACTGACACTGGAGGTCACTAACTAGATGTCCACACCTCTAGTAGCTCCAAAAACATCCACGTGGTAGCTCTACTAGCTCACCCAAGACAACTGCCACCAATTGCCTCCATACGCGTCTCTACGGTGTAGGCAAACACTACCACAACAATAGCTTCCCCCTAATACTGTGGGGTCGCCCTACCACTCCTCTAGGGACGTGCGAGAAGGTCTCCTACTACCTTATACAAGTCCATAAGTACTTGCACGCATCCCTGTAGGACACCAAGAGCTATTGGTCTAGTGGTAAAGCCAAAGCTAAGACTACAGAGTCAGGAGTCCAGGTCCAGGAATAGTGTTGGGATGGGTGACCAGCTGGTTTTATCCTTCCCACATACATGAAGCTTGGATACCTCTCTCACGCACGCCAGCAAGCTGGCTTGCGGCGGGCGCGGGCTCGGGCTCAAGCTCAGCTCCGCTCCGCCTCCGCACTCTCGCACTCCGCTCTCACGCCTCCGCACTCACGCACCTCTGCTCCTCGAAGCCTCGAAACGCCTCCTAACACGCACTCCACACCTCGACACTCCCGCTCACTCTCCGCTCCGCTCCGCTTGAAGTAGAGTAGAACAGGTACACACACACCAGAAGAGGCTCGAATTGCAGAAGATTGCACCAAAACAGCCTCCAAAACAGCGAAAACAGCTTGCGGGTGCACACGGGTGACCAAAATTGACGTAAAACAGCAAGAACCTCCAAATCCAACCCGAACACCATCAAAACAGATTCGCAAATGCACCACACACACTTCACGGCTGCACACACACACAAAACAACTACTAAACTCGAGTTTCCCCACGAAATTGAGCCAAAATCTGATGTAACTAGCCTTTTAGTGCTTGCGGGTTTCACGGCAGCGAACTTCGACATGCCATAACTTCTTCAATCCTTGGCCAAACTCCACGAAACTTAGTGCGCTAGAATCGTCTCTCCAATGCGCTTCCAAAGAGTCCACTCCGGCCTGACATTGACAATTATTTCAGCTGCTACGCCCAAACGCGCAATCCGGCTCCAACAACACACTTCAAGAACATTCCGCAAAATTTCTGCAGCGCTTCCGCATGACAGAAATCTCCACTCGACCCCAACAACAGCAAATCGATCTGCGACCAGCAATGTAGCACGGCGCCCACACACCTCGATCACATCTCCAAACAATCAACCACGAACGGCAACGCCCGAAGATACCAGCGGACGATTTCCGATTTCAGATCTGCGAGCTCTTACTGAACTCCGCCTCGACCTGCACTCAGTTCTTTGAGTAATCTGAATACAGAGATTACCATCTCCAACACCACAACAAGGATTACTCACAAACGGTCAAGCCAAACCCACTCTAAACGCGAAGAGAATCCGGGTTACACTCAACTAGACTATCCACCATAGCCTGGAGCTTGAAGGCTCAACTCAAAGAACTAAGGCCTCCAAGCCCTACCTGCGAAGTTTACCCCTAGTGGGCTCTCCCCAACTCGCCCTAACGGCACTAACGACCTTACCGGGATGCGCCACTTCGCACTCGGTCAACCTAGCCGAGGGGGCCAAACTGACGTGACAGTATCGGCAAATGATCCGACAGCACCTGCTTCCCGTCATGCGTTATTGTTGGTCTTCATGTTATCCACTCCCCCCTTTGAGATATGTACATTTTGTCCAGCCTCGCTTGGTCCAGCCTGCTTCCTACTTGTTGCTGCCTTGTGAAGTACGGTCCCTTCTGCGATGATGCAAGAGCCAGCCCATCTTCCAGGTCAGGTTGAATTTGAGATGCAGCCATTTTCGTCTTTTCGACCCATGTTGAACAGCGGTTCTCCTTACACTATCCACCGGGGTTTCCACAGAGTTCCAATCTCCCCCTATTATCCATTTTCCTTCCTCTAGTGACTTCTCTAACCAGTCCCCTAGCAACATTCTTCTCTCTCTATCATTTGGTCCATAAATTGATGCGACGTAAAATTCTTCTTTTTTTGTTTGTATCTTAGCCCAAGCAACAGTGTCATCCCCTTTCATGCCTCCTTTTAACACTTTTCATCTGTCTTGTATAACTAATGCTGCCCTTGTCCTTCTTTCTGCTGTGTAGTCCACAATGATATTCTTGCTCTTTACGATTTGATTTAACCAAAACATCGTCGTTTACCTCTTTTATCTTTAGTTCCTGGATCATTAGAATGTCCGGTTGACCTCCGCATCCATTCCATTCTTAGACTGTTAGGATGACCAAGTCCCCTAACATTCCACGTTGCTACTCGAAGTTGTAATTTCATCTATAACTAGAGAGGAGTTTGTTCCTCCCCGTCTGGTTAGTTCCTCCTGCACCTCCATTGCTCCCCTTGGATCTGGAAGTTGGCCTCGCCTGAGCAGATGCATTCCTGTCCCCCCCTTTCTCCTTTAGCTTCTGCATTTCTACAGCGTATTCGTGCTCTGTTTTGTACTCTTCTTCTTCTTCCAGTTCCATTTCGTCTGATCCGTTCCTGTGTTTGGATTATTTTTTGATGGACTCACCCCTCATCCGCTGCTGTTCCGGCTCGTCTTCGATTTTCTCCTCCTCTTCTTCCTTGTCTTTTTGGGCCCTTTCTCTTTTCCTCGTATCCTCCTTGCAATTACTTTCAAATAATGCTGGACAAGGAAGAGAAACGAGAGGTACAACAGCAGGGCGAGAAACGAAAAAGAGAGGGGAAGGGAAGATAGAAAAAGAGCGAAGCGAAATGAAGTGGGCAGAGATAGCAGGGTCACAAGAGTCGATCAACAGAAACATGACGAGATTCTGCAGAAACGGTGAGACAAGAAAGAACACGTACCCGGAACTCTATGAAGATCAAGCAGTATCGGAGACGACGAGAGAGCGGCTCTTCACGAATTGAAGGAGAAGGACCCACCAAGAGAAGGACAAAAGATAACAAAAATCACCACAACAGAAACGGTTACTGCTAAACAGAATGGCCATGTTAGAAAGGACGGCTTTCGTTCTATACACGGCTGACATAGCACCTTCAAGGGACATGATGAGAGAATGGACAAAGATAATTCTTACACAACAAATGAGAATCCCAGTGGAAAGGCTAAGAGTCTTGGGTCAAAATTGTTTCTTAATACAGGTCGCAGAGAAAATCAAAGAGACAGAATCCTGACGGTCTCTCCCTTGTTCATGAGAACAAGGATGATCTTCGTCTTTCCATGGGAACCATCCTTCGATCTCACGAACCTCCGGACAAGGAGAACTCCAGTGTGGGTGGAACTTACAGGCATCAACATAGGATATGAATATTTAGGAGAGGAGATGCTAGTAAGCCTAGGAGAAATACTGTACATAACGAACGATCTAAAGGAGTGTCAGTTTCACGGTGTCAGAAGATGTGTGCTACTTGACCTAGACAAAGATTTAACAGAGTACGTAGAGACTGAAGTGGATGATGACGACGAACTAGACATATACAAGCAGAAGACAAGGAAACAAGGAGAAGCAGCAGAAGAGATCTAGAACAAAGCAGAAAGGACGAAAGAGAAGATGGATGAAGAGGGGTATACCTTAGTTGATGAGAGAAGGCAAGCACCCAAAGGCATCAGCAGGGACATCGCCACGACATCAAGAAACCCACGCACAAAGAATCCGTTCACAGTACTGGATATCTTGGAGAGGAGGGAGGAAAAGGAACAAAAGGAACAAACACTAGAAGAGACAACTGAAAAGGAAAGCAAGGGGCGCAAGAAGAGAGCGAAAAGGAGAAAAAAGGAAGTCAGTGTCTTTTCTGACTCCCTCACTCGTGACTGTTCCCGCAGGTTGGCTGACGAAGATGAATGAGGGCATTATAGTGCATGACAGCACTCGACGGTTCTCTTGGACATTAGCCACGTCTCTCCACGTCTCATTTTTTGCTGTCTCTTCTCTCTGGAGCGTGACGTTCTCTGTACTTGCTCTCCTAGTAGTGCCCGTCGTGATGCATGTTCTGCACCCAGCAATCTGACTCCCTAGAATACTAGCTCATACATTTTAGCTTCTTTAATTTTCTTGCTGAGCGGTAACAGAGGTTCGGATATTCTTCTGACCTTTTGGACGCACTCCAGACTATTAGTGATTTCCCCTAACGCGTTTCTTGTTCTACTCGATCTCTTTCTCTCTTTGGTTACTTCTCTGTGGGTCCCAGACTCATTCTGTTTCCAATCGGATTCTATCGCAGTAAAGGCAAAATTCTTGTGCTCACCAGCTATTGCTTCTTCCTCTTGCAAGTCTTGTTCATTCTTGCGATTCTCTGTCTGCTCGTCTATTTGCATTCCGTATGTACTATCAAGATCTTCTATTTACTCACTTAGTGCTCTTGATTTCCATCTCCCGGTGTCTCTATCTCGCGCGCTCTAGTCTCTCACTCCATGGCGCGCCTAAGCGGTCATAGCCGAAGCTTAACTACCCTTCAGCCCCCTCTCGCCGCACCCGGCTCCATCCGACGTTACCAGACGATCACCAGATCCTCTCTACAAGCAGTACAACGCGACGACTCCCGCTGCAGGGAGCAGAGCAAGCTGGGTATTGGCACATATCATCATCTGTTGGCTATTCATTGCGTCACGTTTTCTCTTCCGTTACGGTCACCATGCCTTCTCAAAAGACAAGACATCTCTCTTTTAGAAGGACATACCATGCAAAGATCTTGCGTTTGTGTGGTATTTTGATTTCCACAATGGAAATCTTGCATTATTATTTGCTCCGAATCTACACCTGAGTTCAAACTGCAACCATCCGATCTGACTTTTCTTCTATCGTCGATGCTTAAAGCTGTTTGTGGTTTTAGTCGGAGTCACGACTACCTAGACGTCGAAACAAGAACCGTGTCCGTCAAATTATTATCGTGTCTATAAAAATTTTGCAGTTTTTTCTTGCGGATGAAAAATGGTTTTCTGCGAACTACGGGTAGCAATTCTGAACAAACTTTCGGTTACGGAATCTTCCGTGGTGTCCGTAAAGCAATTTTTTACTTCCTCAGTCCCTTGCAAGAACATTAGAACTCCCTCAGACCCTGGAAGTTACAAATTTACTTCCTCAGTTCGCTACCGGTTGAGGTGCCGGTATCGACTGCAGTCCCAGTTAATAATAAGTAGATAAACCACGACCCACCGACTGCAGTCACAATCCATAATAGATATCAACCACGTTGTACGATAGAGCACGCAGAGTGGACGGCAGACGAGTTCGCAGGTTCATGTTGTACGGTACAGCAAAAGCGGCTGCACTCTCATGACTACTAATTCCCTTTTGGGAGTTTCTCACTCTCATCATCTGGTCTCGTCATTTACTCGTCAATCGTATCGGTCTCGTCGAATTTGACCACTCTAAGGGTTACCCTTTAAGAATCAGAATTTGTGTTAGAAGCACAGTGTTCCTCAGCTCTAGTGTCGTCGATTCTTCTCTATTTGAGAAGGTAAGACGATAAGAGATCAGAACGAACCTGGAGGTGGTGTTTGCGGTCACGAGCTTCTTGCGTGACATGCGAGGAGCCTTTGAGGTCACTACAGATGCATGAGCACCTGAAAGAAATTTAGAGGAAGAAACTCTCGATGAGATCTACGGCACGAGTTTCTCAGTCAACGTAACAGGCAGATTGCCACTGGGACTGATTCCTACTGTAGCTGGTCGGGCGTTGATAGCTCCGATTCCGAGCATGGTGGTGAAGATGTGGATGGCTGTATCACTTGGTGCTTTGGCAGTACTTGTTGAAGACTTCTGTAATCTTGTTTGAGAAATGCACTGTGGTATCATTTTTCCACGATCAGAGCGATCCACGTTTTACAACTGGAAAACACACCAACGTTGCAAGAAACCTCACGTTTAGTGGGAGTGCATAACAGCAAGAACTCCAAACATTGGATGATAAGACGGGATCTCCTAAGTATGCAATAATGATTGGAAAGTTCCTTTAGCAGAGGCAATTTTTGTGGTCATGGGTCTTCGCTGAGCTCTTATATGAAAATGAGCTCGGTTAACACCTGAAAGCAATTTCAGATCGTGGATATAACTCAGTCACCCTGTCAATTCCTCGATAGTTCAGCGAGAATTACATTGCTTAACCCGTACCCATGCATTCGGGGGCTTTACTGTGAATCACCCATCCGGTTTCGTTCACTAGGTGAACGACCGCTAGCCAGTGATGGGACTGAGGAAGTAATTTTGAACTCCCGACGTACGAGGGAATTCTAATTAGAGTCACTCGAACAATAACTTAAAAAAATTATTACGGGAGTTACTTCGCTATCCATAGTTCTTTTTATGGACTGTTTTACGAAATTGGACCTTTAGGTTTGTGACGACCCCGCAGTGTCAGTTTATGACTGACAAGGTTTTTCTCTATCCGTCCTACGTGTCTTCATTTCCAAATCTTGGCACGAGTAAAAAGCTAACACTAATTTACGTCCATTGCTCACTACGGAATTATGTAATTTAAATACAGAAAAGAATTTCATACCACTTCTGTTGGTGGTACGTAAAATTTAACAACCAGAGTACATAAAAGAATTTTATGACACTCGCGGTACGAACGAAAAAAGTTTGAATGGCCATATTAGGGCGACTCAAACCACAACAGATAAAAGTTATTACGGGAGTTATATCGTTACCCATAACTTCTTTTACATACGGAATTGAGTCCTAAGGTTTGCCATAGTCCAGTGCTGGTCTATGGCAACAGACGCATCTACGTCCCCATGCAAACCAAGACATAAAATAATTTGGATTCATCATAAATGACAATTTTTCTGGTTCAAAATTAATGCTACAAATTATCATTAAGAGTGTTTCCAAAAAATAATAAAAATAAAAAATAAAAAAAGAAATGATCATTTTTCTCCCGACAACAGAATGATTTGCAGAACATTATGAAGACTTTCCACAACCCCCAAAAGTTACCAAAAGTTAAACTGGAAATTAAAAGTCTTAATTTTTATTTTAATAACAGGATGATCCCGGAACTTCATGAACAAAAAATAGAACTTATTTATAATTAATTACTTAATTACTTAATTAATAATATTCCTCTCAACAATGAGACCATCTGCTGAACGTTGTGAAGATGTTTCGCAACAAAACAAAAATTTAAATTAAATGAAAAATAGCAATTTCTCTCAACAACGGGACCATCTGCAGAACGTTGTGAAGATGTTCCGGAACTAAACCAAAAAAGGGTTAATTAATTAATTAATTATAAATAATAAATTTCCTCTGATCAACAGGACCATCTACGAAACGTTGTGAAGATGTTCTACAACCAGATAAAAAATAAAACTAATTAAATTAAATAATAAATTTCCTCTCAACAACAAGACCATCTGTGGAACGTTGTGAAGATGTTCCGTAACCAGACATTTTACCACCAAAAATAAATAAAATATAAAATTTCCTCTAGAAAGCCAGATGATTCACGGAACGTTGTGAAGAGGTTCCGCAATCAAACAAAAACAGATTAAACTCAAAAAATTCTTTTCTGTAATTCCTAGGCATGCTCCAAAAAACTTTTAATAGCTTGGCTCGTCACTAAAACCACTTTCCTTCAGTTTTCTTTCTATCCGTCTTACTTGTCTCCACTTTCAAATCGTTACACGCATAAAGCCATAGGCATTAATGATGCCGTTAGGATCATTAATGCAAATTAATTTACGGCCAATGTTCACTACTAAAGTTACTTGAAAAGACATAAAATTTCTATGTACCACCTCTGTTTGATGGTACGTAAAATTAACAGTTTTACGACAATTGCCGTCAACTTATACCGACAAGGTTTGAGTGGCTCTAATGTTTCTTCAAAGGACTGAGGGAGTAAAAAGCAAGCACTAATAACAATCAGGTACTCTCTAATAGAAATAAGAACTCAGAATCAAATTTGCCATTTAAAAGATGATCTAGGATAAAATGAATTGATTTACAAATTTCTGCAGTTAGTCAACTGTAGAAGTTGCATAATTTATCTTAAACTGAAAATTAACCATATCTTGGATCTTTTTTGAACTCTTTTATGAGATAAACACTCGAATGTAATACATGTCTGTAATTATTATTTGATTTTTATATCAAGTATTTTGATAAGTTTTACTGTCTAGTGTTAGAATTTTCCGCTTGGATATATATATATATATATATATCCTTATATTATCATGCAGTAGCTTGCTTTTGCTTCATTTCTAAAAGATATAAGTTTTTTATATACCAAAGGATGGTTTTGACTAAAAAACTAGAACTTTTAAAAATATTATTGTGCACAGACGGTATATTAATTTCCATACAGAAGTTTGTGAACGAATGGTGAGATAATGATTCTTGTTTCAGATTTACCTGACGTCTGCTCATGAATTTTTTAACGACAGCGCTGAATCAAAAAATGTCAACGAAAGAGATATGTCTCTAAGGCGACACATTGTGTCGTCTTAGAGACAGATCTCCTTTGAATGCATGAATTTCTAAGATCTATCATTTCAAATATAATATGCATATAAGATTCAATTGAAGTTCTATTCGAATCACATGATTGTGAAGATTGTATACATTTCTATAACACATTGCACACCACAACTGTCACTAGTTTAAATTCTTTGATCTTTTGACATATCATTTTACTCTAATACTATTAATCTGAATGTTCTGGAGAATGATCAGAGCCATCTGATTCTGACTCTTCTACCGTGTCACCAACAGTCTCATCATCTTCATCCTCTTTTTTCTTCGTTCTCGTCTCGTTCTCCAGTTTCAAGTGCTATCTCTTGTTCTAAACGAAACAACTGATTTCTAATCTATGTGACGATGACATTCCACAACACACTATTTGAGATCAAAAAAATCAAAAGTCACAACTAGTTTTCAGAAATATCGATTTCTTGCTTGTACAGCATTGGTCTCCCTTTGCCACCTACAACTTTTTGTTTTTCTAGAAAGTATTTACCGACATAAAGATCTGATGAATCAGTTGCGTATCACTAGATCTCAACTCTACAAGGTTCTTCTTTCTTGTCACAAGTGATTATCTGAAGAACCTTATAAACCCAAAATGACTGATGATCCTCAGTAAAACTGCTAACAGTTGATCTACAGCTAAATCTTTATATCGCCAATCTTCTGTAGTCTGTTGCATGTAGAACTCCTTGGTCTTGCTTGACGTACTCCTCCGTACAACGTTCTTCTTTCTCCGAACACCCTTTGCTCCATCTTATGTCATTGGTGGTAACCACGGTGCGTTGACGAGGATAGAGTTGTTGGTTCAATATCCATGATGTTACCAACAAGTTTGTTGGTGTAACTGCATTGTATACGCTGGTATGTTCAAGAGCAAAGCAGCGTTATTTGATACAACGATAATGTTGATGTTTGTCGAAAGTATTTGTTCCACCAGAAAGTTGAATGCTTTCACCAGCAGTTTATCGCAAGAAGACCAAAGAACTATCAAATCAACTGATGATGACCAAAAAATGATTGACTTTAGAAACAATCAACATATAGACTGAAGACGAATTACAGCAATCTATGTTGACTTTGGAAGGTACTTTCCAAGTTACTTTCAAGACCGATCATTTGTGAGAAGTCCAAGAGAGGATTTTTCATAAGTGAGAGCGTTACGAAATCAAAGGACATAACCCTATTACAAAGACGGGAAGGTAAAGAAACATGACGACGGAGGAAAGAAAAGAGTGTGGTGGCGGACTATCCAAAGTGTAAATGAGAGCAAGAAATTATCCATCCTTCTTCGAGTTGACCAAGGCGAGTTGTCTATGAACAAGATGCAAAAAGAAAGCGATTGTCCAGATACAATCATGTTATGGATGATATCTAGATGGCTATTATCCAGATGATGGGTCTGAAGGATTGGACGGACGCGCACAAGAAGATTGGGTCGTACATTGTGAAAGATCGAGTGCATTATTTTCTAACCGCTTTGATAAGTTATTGGTATGTTTTTTCAAAACCCGTGGAATTTTACATTCTAGAAATGGTTTATGATTTCATGTTGTGCACCCCATGGACTTCATGGATGAACATGCTTCAATTTTCTTGTTCTAACTATCATACTTTTGTTTCTTTTTTCAGAAAGATCAATCTCCTTAGAACGTCCTTTCTAAACGTCCTTTTGGCGTTGAAAAGCCAGTTGAACCCAGACAGAAGAAAAGACGGTAAAAGATGAAAACTTTGTTGGACCTTCCTCCAGAATTTTTATTTGGAACATGATCGTGATTAAAAGGAGACGAAAGAACATGAAGAGATGATTTCGTCAAGGCAAAACGTGTTTAGACGTGGTGTGAAGGAGTAGTCTTTGCTTACAATTGAGAAGTATATTTGCATATGTGCAAAAAATGCTACTTTGATTCAGAAGCAAAGATTCACTTTGATCATTACAAATATTTCATATTGGTTCGATGTGAAGCATTGTATGCAAGATGACTCCAAAGCATTTTTGAAAGCTGATATTGCAGAGATGCTTCTCCATTTTGCTCAGTTGTCTACATTTGATTATTGGACGACTTTGAAAGTGATCTCTAAATTCTCTGGAATCATGGAGAAAAATCGTCTTTATCTTTCTTCATGATTCCAGAGAATTAAACCTTCTATTCTTTCTCTAAAAAACTAACTACATTTTTCATTTTCTCACCTTGATGTTGGTTGCCGTCTCTTCTAATGTTAGTTTCTTCTCTTTGTAAGGAGCATAGCGTTTAACCAACACCTCTCAATCCAGTATAGCTTTGAAAACTTGAATTATCTTTTTCTCTTGTTCAACTCCACAAAAACACAACATCATGTTTCTTTTCACATCAAGATCATTGCACCAGGCATCGATAATTTTTATCCAAAAAGAGACCACAACATCTGATGTGCAACAGATATGTAGAACTTTCTTTATGTATTTCGCAACGAGGACAAAACGTAGACACTTTTGGAACTCCTGTAACCACAACCATGACTCAATACAAGAACACAGTACGAAAATATTTGTGCGAGCACTCGCACAGATAGTGTGAGCTCGAGATACCTACACTACAATCTCTACGAGCTCTCCCACAACTTAGAGGAGCTCCGGCTGAATATAAGACTATCTGTACGAGCCTTCATCTAGATAGTTGGAGCTCGGGCTATATACGTAATAATCTTTACGAGTAGATAGTGGAGGTTTGGGCATAGATAGTGAAAGCTCTGGTATAATTGGAAATTTCAGTGATAATGAAGGTTTAGACATAATTAGAAATATTTGTGTGAGTCTTCGCATAAATAGTAGGAGCTCAGCTATCTTTGCTACTATCAGTACAAACCATCGTCTAGATAGTTGGGACTTGAGCTATATAACAAACGATCTGTGCGAGCATATAGTGGAGGCTTCGGCGTCGATAGTGGAGGGCTCATGCAATATATGAGACTATCTATGTGAACCCTTCGCACAGATTGTGGTTGTAAGCAAGGGTACACCTAAATGTAAAAGATCAAGAACCGAGGAGCCAAATAGAAAGTGGAGCCAAGAGGACAACAGAGAATAGAGGAAACTTTGGATGCTTGAGATGATCATATCGTCTAGAGTATACAAGACTTCTTCTTGAAGCTAGCCGTCTACTTTTGTCATCAGATAACCATTAACTTTCTCATGAAGTTAATTGTCTATTTCCTTGGGAAGCAACCTCAGTCCTCACAAAGTTTCCTAAGTACATTACTCACTTAATATGATAAAAGCTTCTTAAGTACCTTACTAAAATATTATTTATGAAGCTTCCTAGATAGTACATACTTCTAACTCTAGAGAACGTCTACTATAACTTCCGAGTAACTTTCTTAAAGTTTATACTTATGCAAATGCATACTATTACATATTCTCTTTCGATCAGTTGGTGACGACTTCTCTAAGGTAACAAAATTTCTTGTCGCATAAGTAGCGACAAGGAATTTCGTCACTTGACAAACGTTCAAACTCTTCGATGAGGTTGAGAGAAATAAGAAGGTTGGTAGTTGGTTCTCATGTGACATCATGAAGAGGATAGTCCTTCCATAAAATCTTATATTTCACATGACGATGTCGATCTCGTTGGACTTCACGTTTAGCTAAAATTTGGTCAACTTCAAACTCTTCGTGGTCACCGATGAGAAGAGATAGAGGTGGAGGTTGGACACCATTAGGAAAGGAATAAATGTTAGATACAAAAGGTTTTAACTTAGAAATGTGAAAAATGAGATGGATCCAAATATGAGGAGGAAGATCAAGTTTATAAGCAAAAGGAGTGACAACTGTGACTATTGAAAATGATCTTATCCAATTGGGTGAGAATTTACGTACGTGAGTATAGAGAAAAAAAGAAAAGTTCTGGGTGGAAAGCATGACTTTCTCACCTACAGTGAAGATAAGATCTTGATGGTGCTATTTTACGTATTGTTTTTTATGATTTTGAGCGATAGCTAAATGATTTTTTGCTTCTTGCAAGAAATGAAATAACGTAAAAAATAACACATTGATACTAAGAATATGAAAAACAAGAGGAGCAAGGAGTTTATCAAGGACTAGATGGTCTAGACCACATTTGAAAAAGAGAGAAAAACCTATACTTGCTGGTTTGGAGTTGTTGTAAGCAAACTCAGCGGTCGATAGTAGAGTATCTTGATCTATTTGATGAATGTTAACGAAGGTCTTAAGTTAACATTTAACGAAGACGTTAACGAAGATCTTAACGAAGATCTTTTTTAACGAAGAAGATCTTAACGATGATCTAAAGATCTCAAGCATGTCTTCCAAAGTACGATTGACACATTCCGTTTGTCCATCACTTTGTGGATGGTAGATTGTGGATAAAGAAAGTTTGGTGTCAAGTATCTCAAAAAGAGCTTGTCAAAACTTTCCGGTGAAGCGAAGATCATGAAAACAATGAGTATCCGAGGCATCCCATGATGTAGAAAGACCATATCAAAATAGATATGTGCAAGTGTTGGAGCATCCACTTTGTCAACAGTGGGTGCTAGATGGATTTGTTTACTAAGCTTGTCTACAAATATCACGACCGCAGTATGATCATGAGCAGTTGTGGATAAAGAGGTGATTAAATCCAAGTTGACGTTGTCGAGGAGAGTCCTTCTCCGGAAGGATGAGCCTTCTGACTGTAATCGATCACAAGGTAGAGGTAGGGATTGATGAAGAAAACAAAAGCTAACTAGCTCGTCCACAACGGCTGAAGTCACTCACAGAGACTATATTCTAAATATAGGTCACTTACTGCTTAACAGGTCAAGTCTCAGCCACCAGAAGACAGATCAACCTCCGAGCACAACAGATAGAAGAAATCCGAACTCAAGATGCTTTATTTCTCTTCTAGAGACATTCAGTAGTCTTCCACTGACATCAATTTTTACAAGCGATCTCTACTCAACAAGACCTCCTTACGCTGATCACAGCAGATCACTCCCAAACAGTCAAATTCTCACTCAACTAATCTTCTCCCGCTCTTCAGATAGCAGATTACTCCCCAAAGTTTACAATTGATGAAGATCTGAACCGATGACGTCAATAATCTTTCGCGATGTTCTCCGCAACATCTTTTGATCTCCTCAAACGCAACATTTTCTGCAACGTTGACCCTCCTTCTCGAAAAGCCTATCAACATACTTATCAGGTAAGCATCCAAGAGAAGAAGACGAAGTCTATCTTTGGAACAAAAGAGTTACAGCCTCGCTGTGCAAAATGCACAATGGGGCGAAAATACATAAGGATGAAGATTTTGCCCCTCATGTGCTCGAGGAGGAGAAGGCAGCAGCTTCCCTCATGCAGTGCCCCTGATAGTTAGACAGTAGGCAGCTGCTCTTGCCCCCCTCTTCATTTTCGCAGCTGCCCAGAAAAACAAGTTTTCAAAATTCAAAATGAACCTGCCCGCTCGTAAGCTTGTGATTCAGATTTGTTTGACTCGTCGTAATTTTTGAGATGTCAGAAATCCATTTTTTTAATAGGACCGGTGTCGAGGTGAGAGTTTCCTGAGAAGGGCAGAACCTTCTAGCTGTGATACGATCGCGAGTAGATAGGAGTCCAACAACTTGTACGCACATTTTTCTGAATAGAAAACGGGAAGCTTCTAGGTGAACGCGCTGGTGCTTCACAGTAGCAGTTCTCTGATATTCTGAATTATTGAGCGTGAGATTTACAGTCTGAGTGTTCTGGAGTTGAAGATTTACTTGCGTCCCATGTGTTTTATCTTGGTCAGATCAAAATCGTGGTGGTGTGTTTTCTTGCGGTCCGTATTCCATCTTGATTAATAAAAGTTTCCGGACTCTCGATGCCATCTTGATGCCACCATGAATATACCACAAGTCATTCAATGTAGACCAAAACTCAACACTTATGGAGACATCTCATAGAGCTTATAGTCCCTCATATGCGCACCAAGTATCTCTCATGGGATATTCAAGGTGGCATGCGGAGGCTTAGGCCAAGAAGCTCACGATTAAGAGAGATACTGGTCTCCCGCTCCTAGATATGCAAGACGTGGCTGCATACCTAACATAGACTCCCTTCCGGGAGGCCAACATGCCAGAATAAGAAACACATGCCAAGAGGAATTGATCTTGAGATCACTTTCATCTTAGGTGGGCGTCCTATCACTGGGATGACTTCTGTTTTTGTTCAAAATCGGAATAAAGTTGATGCATATCCTTTTGAGGGACAATGTTATGTAATACTTTTACTAGCTTTATCTACAGTAACATCTCTGTACAACTCCATTTTTAATGAATAAGGAGTAAAAACTATAGTACTCGTCAACACTTACGCACTCGTCCTATCAGATTATGAATTTGAATCACGAGCCAGAACCGACAGATTTCTATCTTTCGCTCTTTTCATGACTTAAGACTTGTGATAACTATTACCTAGAATACCTTCTCTCAAAACTGAAAGCATGAAGTCGTACTTCCCAGTGAGTTCTGCATTCTGGAAGTTTTCACTCCTTCCTAGGATGATATCTCAATCCAAGCTAGGGAGCAGCTTGTCGAGCAAGTCCTAGCTTAGCTCTTGCTCAACTTGATAAGCTAGGACGCAGCTTCTTAAACAAATGCTAGTTGGGTGTCTTCTTCTTTAACAAATGCCAGTTGAGTGTCTCCTGAAGCTCCGTTCCATCATCTGGAATACCACGCGCTGCGACATTCATCCCCTCCAAACCTGCACATCCTTCGGTATGTGCCAACCTTTTCACTAGTCTCTCATGTTCTCTAAATTGTCATCGTCCTCTTCAACGTCTCTTGCGTCTTCTACAGGTAGCAGATCTACATCAGCATCCATCATCTGATATGACTCCAAAAATTCGTCTAGTTCAATGGATTCTCCCCTTCTTCTGAACAACTTGATACGTTTGTCAGCAACAAGAAGCCTTAGAGGTGTACCATCAAGCTCTTGTAAAGAGTAAGTAGCATTCTGATGCACTTCTAAGATAACATACGGACCAAACCATCTCTTAGAAAATTTCCAAACCGCAGAGTGATGGTTCTCTAACGTACTGCATACACCAAAACCCAATCCCCAGCATGTATGGGCTTCGGTCGGAGCTTGTGGATCTTCTCAAACCTATCCTTGTTCTTGAGACGGACCTCTTTCAACTTTTGTTGTGTCTCTATAAGATCCTCTTCTCTCTGTTCTAACTGCCTGATTAGAAGTGCAAGAAGTTGTACACTATCCATTCCGTCTACCCACTGTAAAGTAGCTCATGTATGAAAGTCCTCCTCTGTCAGCATAATCAACTTTTGACCCAGCATTAGTTCAATGGACTTGTATCAAATAGTAGTGCAATGAGCCGACTTGTCAGCCCATAGAGCAAAAGAGAGCAACCTAAGGCACTGTCTATGCTTGCCAGTGCATGCCTTTACCAGAGCTTGAACAATCGACGGATGCCCTCTTTCGCTCTTACCAATCTGAGTTCATGACAGTAGTGAGTTTAAGTTTCATCCCGTGTTGGACGAAGAACTCCTTCACTTCCGTACCGCAACTCTCCTCTGTCTGCACGTAATCTCTCTATAGATCCATATCTACAGATAATATTTTCAAGAACAAACCTATGTTGTTGGAGAGGTCTTCTCGAGCTAACACCAAATACCTCATACCCCATAATCCGAGAGACATCGCTACCAAATCAAGAACCTATTGAAAATGGATACTAGGCGGATAGGTTGATACCAAGCCATCCTTGTAACGTACCTTTGAGTAAAATTGACAGTGCAAGCATTGTAACACACAAGAAAACCAAAAGATGCTCGAAAGTAGTAATTTAAGGATCGAACCCACAGAGATGCAAGTAAAGATCATCCAAAAGTAGTAAACATGTGACAAAGGTGATTCTTTATAATTATCTTTTATTCACACTGACAGAAATCAGTCCCGGTAGAGATCAAACTCAGGTCTATCCAACAAGACAGAGTTGATAATCCTGACAAATAACATAACATGTACTAAACAGGTCAGGGACCTCAAGAAACAAATAAACAACAGAGAAACAGAGCCACAGAGGTAAATGTCACAACAAAGAAGTACTGCTGAAGTGCTACTAAGTAGCCTCTAACACCGTAAACATTAAGTATCTTCACACTAAGTTATCTCTACTACTACTGCTCTCGGAAAACTCTGGCGAAGAAGACTCTTCTTCCGCCGAAGTACAAGGTTCAACTTCTTCCAAAATATCTTCACTAAAGAACAACTTCCTCCAAAGTGAACTTCGTCCAAAAACTTCTTCATAGTAAAGTAACCTCGCATGTGCTGATCTATTCTCAGACTTCGCCTCAAACTCCTACTCTGATTTCGGATGTCAAACAGCAAGGTCTTCGACACCAGACTAATTCCTACTCCAACAAACTACGATACTTCGTAAGTAAATCTCTGAAGTTGACAAACACACAATGGCTCCGTAAACTCAGAAATAGAAAATCCAAAATAACAAATACATAGAGGTACTGAGTACGGACAACAAAACGCTTATATACAGATTTCTCCGAAGATGACGGATCTTTTTCTTAAGAAGTCCGGTGTACATTTGATCCGTCGGATGAAGGTCCTGTGCCTGAAACGACACTAGGAACAACACCAGCTCCTATTGCTAACTCCCTAGCTATCTCGCTAACCGAGAACTCAATAGTTGCTCTAACCTCTCGGAGTTCTCTAACTACTCTCTGTCCTATCCAAGCTACTCTATTCTTCATCAAAAAACCCTCTACATCTACTGATGCTAACTCCTGTCTAATCTCTCGAAGAAATGTTAGCTCCGAAGTATCCAAATATGTGACGAAGTAGTTCTTCAGGGTTGGCTCGACTCTCCTCCGAAGTTGTGCTGCCTGTTCCTCGATCTTCACACATCACCGCTTTAGGTCTTCAATCTCCTTCGTCATTTCCGCGACGATGTCCTGGTTCCTGTTTCGCTGGAGTCGCATCTCATCCAACTCCTTCTTCGCAAGTGAAAGAACCTTCTCGTGCTCCTTCCCTTGTTCTGTCTTCTGACGAAGTACTTCCTCTCTCTCCGAAGTCAAGTTCTTGACTTCTTCGGTCTTCGCCTCGAGAACTACTGCGCGTAAGTTCTCTTTCTCCTGTAGCCAATTTCCTCGGTCGAAGTGCATCGTCTGAACTAACTCTGCTAAGTTCAGCTTCCTCCTCATGAATTCCTCGTAAGACTCCCGGTTACTCTCTAAGGCAAAGAGTAACGGTACGACTACTTCCTGTATATACTTCACCAAAGAATTGAGTTGTTCTACCGCTTCGATTGTCTACGAAGAAGTAGTGGTTTTCGGTGTGTCTTCTTTCTTCTTCTCCTCCTGAGGAGTACTCTCTTCTTCAGTGTCGACCTCGGCTTCTTCTCCTTCGGCGCATACTGTCCTTGTCATCTTCATCTTCTTTCGGGGACTTTTGCGCTGACCTCGAGGTTTCCTCTAAGACCTTCTTCCTCCCGTTACGTCTTACTGACGGAGGTACTTCGGTGATATCCGCATCCTCGTCCAAGTTCACTGTCTCAGTTTCTCCTTTGGGGGTTCTACTGCGGCCACGGTGTCGCGCTACTTGGCGGCTATATGCTTGACTTCTACTCCGACGCTTGAGTTTAGTAGTTCTAGAAGTTAGCTCATATTACTTCTAGTCCTTTATACATATGTTTGACACCTTTGCATACGGTGTTGACACTATTGTGTTATATATTTTGAGTCTTAGTAGGTTGATAGTATGTTATCTATCTTGTTCAAGCACTCCTGCGCTTGTGCAAATGATATCATGCTTATCTATGTTGTGAAAGTACATAACTTAGGGTTTCCATGCTGATAGAGGTTTAAGCTCATGGGTTGTACTTACTTGTGGCCCATGCACGCTTTCTAGATTGGTTAAGTTATCTTTTAGGGTTACGTGTTATTTTACATGCCTTCGCGTGAAGTTTAAGATTTACGCTGACACTTTAGGAGCTGACGTGGTAGCCTTTGAGTGAAGTTGAGTTACCACGTGGATTAGGGCACTAAAGGACAACCAAGTGGAGCTATGAACTCCCATTGGTCTGTTTTTGTCTTTAGTTTAACTCTAAATTTAGAAACAGAGCTCTAAAGGAGAGTTCGAACATTTGGTAGGGGGACTTCGAAATCTGAGAGCACAGGAGGGTAGAGCTCGTTGAGCCAAGCACTGTCAATGAAATTTTCGATCGATTTGAGGCAATAAAGACAAAGTTATGCCCAATTGAAGTTCGGATTATGCCAAAACTGCATCACTTTTGTTGATTTTGGGGTTTTCAGGTTCACTTGCAGCAGAATTGAAGAAATCGCTTCAAATCTTCGTGGTTGCGTTCTCTGCCAGCAGGGCTACGATTTCCCAAAAATTTTCATATCGATTGAGTAACTGAGTAATTCAGGGTGGCCGCTGAAGCAGAGGGGGTCTGAAAAGCTCTTAATCTAGAGCAGCGACTTCAGAGGAGGAGATCTGGAGTTTTGTGTACATTCAGGAGTCCTAACTTCACAAGGATGTTCAGCATCCAGTAGACTTCAAATACTGTGAGAATATTTGAAATTCATGGAGCCAATTCTCTGTTCTAGGTCAGAATAGCTGTCTAGGTACTAGAAATTGCCATAATTCTCTTACTCAGAAGTTTTCTGTCAACATCTCGGTGCTAGAATTCAATCTCAGGCTGAAACTTCGTGTGTGAGTTCATTAGTACCTCATTTGCATGTAGGGGAAGTTTAGAAGTCTAAACCTTCATAGTTTTTCTCTCCGTGAGTGTCAAAGTTCACCGTCGGATCCTATTACTGCCAGCTAGACCTGAATTTCGCTTTCTGAGTATATTACTAGATCTTACACATCTGTGTGAGTGTTTATAGCCCCTGTTGTAACCTGAAAGCCAACCTCTTGAGTGAACAACCACAGCCAGAAGCCCGGCGCTTTCCTAGGTAGACGGATCACACTCCGACAACGGTCTGACTTGTAGCTGCTTCGGCTGCTGCATCCTCGGCGGCAACTTTCTCAAAGAACCTCTCCAGTTATACATCCCTAACTAGAGTCAGCTCAACTTCGAACTCGTCGTCTTCGGCTGCTGCTTCGAAACCTAACCTCTTCTGATCTTCGTCCGATAGTAGTCTCATACCCATGTAGAAGACTAAGACAAACGCTCCAATGTAGACCAGGTCTTCTTCCGTCCAGAGCTTCTGCACATGCAAGTGGATAATCCTCGCCCAATGTGCTCTTTTTGAGCTCCTCGATGAAGTTAATTTGCCAATTGGACATGTACGTCGTCCTTCTTGACCGGAAGATCGCCGTGATCGCATCTGCAACCTCCCTCTTCTTTGGGTTATGATAGTCACTTGTCATGTAATCGTTCCTTCCTTGATGTACTTCCTTGAACAATTTAAGGAAGTTCTTCACTGCTTCAGCCGATGCCGCTGAAGAAGTGCTGTCGAATAGAATATCGCTCTCCTTGCCTGCATCGTCTATCCCCAAAACGTGGGATCAGTGCGTCTCGATCCAATTACATGATCTCTCATACGATTCGTCCGCCGGATGTTGTCTGCACACCTTCAGTTCATGCATCAGCTTCGAGGAAACCATTCCCCACCAAGGAAGTAGGAGGAACGACAAGTCCTCTCCAATTTCTTCTCATAGCGACGAAGTCCTGCTCGGTTGACATCTAGGGCTCGGAGCCTCGCTGGCTTGGATGTCTGCATTCTTCGCATGAATCGAAGTCCTAGGTTACCAAGCTGAAAAGCTACGATGAGGTACGAAGAAAGGAGTTCTTCGTCCCTAACTCGCTTCCTTGCCACTAGCTTGCTTCGACGAAGTCACTGTACTTCGTAGGTAAGAAGATGCGATGCGCTCCGCCTCTTCAAATAGTGTTCAACAATAAGACAAATGACATGAATGCTTCTACTTATATCTCACGATGGCTCCGCCACACGTGCCGAAGTTAGGGTTTGTTCAGCTTTGACTGAGGTTCTTCGGCGCTCGCAGTACAGCGAAGTCGTTCTTCTTTATCTTTGTCACATCTTCAACCTGCTATAACTTCGTCGTCCAGCGTCCATTTGCCTTTCAAAACATATCGTTAGAAAGCTCTTTGCCCGAGGAATTCAACTGTGAGGAAGTCATCTCTCAAGTGTCTCCACAGATTCAATAGATTCCTCCAGAACAGATATTCTTCACTAAACTTCTAATTAACACTATTCTACTCATATCTTTTATCTTCTACCACCTATTCTTCTTATTTACTTTACAACTAATCAATTAAATAACAAAAATGAAAAATCAAGGCTTCACAAGCATGAACTCACAAAGTTCGCCAATCTTGATAAAGTCTTCTCCACTAGTATCTCTTTTAATTTTGTGTAGGTAGTCCAAGCTCCTCGATGTCCGGCCCACAAGGTGCCATAAAACTCCTTCATCAGCCGTTGCTTGGTCTGCAGATCATCTGTAACTCGTAGAAGTGCTCCATCTCTTCTCTTTGAACGCTTCTAAAGATACCCATCTTGCAACAATTAATCATATGCCATCCTCCTTATCTCTCCGAACTCTACATCACTCAAACCCTTCGATCTGTTTAAAGAACTCAGATAGAATCCAATGTCGTATAACCTTCCTGTGTAGAACTCCTCTTTGAACGACAGTGGTTCTAAATTCGAAGTCTGCTGACTAACTCGACACCAAACATCTCTCTTCTCTTCGTCCTCAGCTTCTATTATCATCTCATCCTCATCTGCGTAGCGAGTCGTAGATAACATGTCTGCTATTGGATTCTCTTTCTTGGCAATGTGTTTCAGCTCAGGATCCAAACTCTGGATGTAAGCAATCCATCTCAACATTACTATGTCTAGAGTATTGCAGTTTGCTATCATACCAAGCAAAGATAAACAATATGTTTCTAAAACCACTTGAGCACCAATCAAGAACTCTCGATCTACTTTCATAGTAGTAACGGCTCTCCACAGTTCACGCTTTATTTGAGGATAGTTACGTTGTCTGTCAGTCAAGATTCGGGCTCCAAATCTAGAAATAAATCGCTGTCGGAGTGTGATCCGTCTATCTAAGAAAGCGCCGGGCTTCTGGCTGTGGTTGTTTACTCAAGAGGTAGGCTTTTCAGGTTACAACAGGGCGCTATAAACACTCACGCAGGTGTGTAGGATCCTCTAATATGTCAGAAAGCAAAATTCAGGTCTAACTAGTAGTAATAGGATCAGGCGGTGAACTTTAACACTCAAAGAGAGGAAAAATATGATGGTTCAGACTTCTAAAACCCTCATACATGCAAAAGAGGCCCTACTGAACAGACACACGAAGTTTTAGCCTAAGATCAAATTCTAGCACCGTGATATGAACAGAAATATTCTGAATAAGGAAATTACGATAATTTCTGACACTTAGATGGCTATTTCAACCTAAAACAGCAAACTGGCTCGATCACTTTTGGTGATCCTTACAAGATTTGGAGTCTACAGGATGCTGAACATCCTTGTGAAAGTTGGCCTCTTGATTGTACACTATTCTCCAGATCTCGTTCTCTGAAGTTGCTGCTCTAGATTGAGAGCTTTTCAGACCCCCTCTACTTCAGCGGTCGTCCTGAATTACTCAATCACTCAAATGACATGAAACTTTTTGGATAGTCGTAGCCCTGCTAACAATGAACGCAACCACGCAAGTTTGAAGCGATTATCTCTTTTCTGCTGGAATTTACACTCAAAACCCCAAAACCAACAAAAGTGATGCAGTTTCAACTCAATCCGAACTTCAATTTGGCATAACTCTTTATTGCTCCAAATCATTCAAGAATTTCACTGACAGTGACTGGCACGACAAGCTCTATCTCCTTGTGTTCTCAGATTTCTCAATGCTTTTACCAAAAGCTCGAACTCCTCTTAAGACCACTGCTTCTAAGTTTAGAGTTTCACAAAAGATAAAAATGGACCAATGGAAATCCATAGCTCTACTTCCTGTCTTTTTGTGCCCTAATCCACATGGTAACTTAATTTCACACATAGGTTACTACGTCAAGCCTCTAAAGTGTCAGCGTAAATCTTAAACTTCATGCGAAGACATGTAAAATAACACGTAACCCTGAAAGATAACTTAAACAAGCTAGAAAGCATGCATTGGCGACATGTAAGTACAATCCATGAGTTTAAACTCTATCCACATGGTAGACCTAAAGTTATGTACTTTGACAACATAGATAAGCATGAAATCACTTGCACAAGCGCATGAGTGCTTGAACAAGATAGAAAACATACTATCAACCTACTAGGACTCAAAATATATAACACAATAGTGTTAACACCGTATGCAAAAGTGTCAAACATATACATAGAGGACTAGAAGTAATATGAGCTAACTTCTAGAACTGCTAAACTCAAGTGTTGGAGTAGAAATGTAACATGTAGCCGCCAAGCAGCACGACACCGCACACCATCTGCATCTTCCTGACCAACTGCCCATCCAATCGTCTTTGGACTCGTGTCCACAGTTAGTATCACAGGTCTTCCTCTTTGATAGTTAAGTCTCCTTAGTATGAGTGGAGACTTCAGAATCTCTTTCAGCCGTTCCATTGTCTCATGATGTTCTTGTCGCCAAGTAAACCTCTTCTCTTTTCTCAAAAGCGCATATAAAGACTCGACAATGTGTGTATAATGAGGATACTCACACGAAAAATAAACAAGCTCCCAAGAAACGTCGAACCTCAGTGATATTGCTACAATCTGCTATCCTTGCTATAGCATCTACCTTCTCCGGGTTCTTTAATCTTTCCACAGCTTTGGCAACATCCTCAAGTCTTCGTTCTAACTGCTGGATCCTTAATGCAAGAAGATCCTCCGTACTTCTACCATCTTCCCATAGCAAAACATTCCAAGTAGACACAACCTCCTCAATTGACATCACAAGTTTTTGTCCTAGTATCAACTCTGCTGGCATATAACCTGTAACGGTACTATGAGTAGTACGATCGGTCCATAAAGCAAATGATAGCAGTCTAGGCCATTCACGGATCTTACCCTTGCAAGCTTTTACCAAAGCTTTGATGATTGGCGGATGACCTCGTTCGCTCTTGTCATTCCCTTCAGGATTGTAAGCAGTAGTTAAAAACAACTTGATTCCCAATCGTTTGAAGAACTCAACTGCTTCTTGTGAATCCAGCTCACCCCTATCTGCAATGATCTTTCCCACACACCCATACCTACAAATAACATCTTCAAGTAGAAAGCGGCAGACACTAACAATGGTCTTCGTTCTTAGGGCATGGCCTTCAACTTGGTTAGATAGATCTTCTCTAGCCAAGACTAGATACCTCATTTGTCCAAGCCCAAATGGCATAGTTACCAGATCAACTACCAATTTGTAATGAATGGCTAAAGGATAAGTAGGATGCAATCCATCAAAATGACGTATATTAGAATACATCTGGCAAGGTATACAAGATGAAACAAAACTTACTACATCCTTATACATACCGTTCCATCAATACTTTTCCTTCATTTTGGCAAATGTAGCCCAAAGTCCTCTATGACCAGCCCACAGACTCTCATGGAACTCCTTGATCAGCTGTTGTTGCAATTCCAAGTCCCATACCACCCGTTGTGGTATACCTCCTTGTAGCTTAGGGCACTTCCATAGATGTCATCCATGTAAAAAGTAACCATAAGCTCTTCTACAGTGTCCTGTTGTGAAATCAATTAGTATGTAAATTACGCATATAATTGCATTTTGTGCACAGTTGTATAAGTTGTGAAGTAATGGGGTGAAAACCTTTGCTCTTATGAGCTTAGAATGCTCTATTATCTGTTGGAGGGCTCCATGAGGTGCAAAAGGACAAGGTAGAGTCCTTTAACTTCTTATTGGTCCACCAAAAAGTAGAGATAACTTGTCATCTACCTAGGTGTGTGCTACGAGGATGGGGGGTACTTTCACGAGGGATTCGGGAGATCAGAGGACACGGGCGGAGAGCTCTCGACAGGAGGAGCAACCTGAGCTCAAATTTCACTAGATTTGGAGGTCCAGGGCACACGTTATTGCCATTTGAAGTTTGTAGAGTGATGGAAGTACATAACTTTCTCTTCCGATTGAAAGATTGAGGAGTTAGAGTGATTGCGCCGTCAGATTGAGACCAGATTTCACGAGCTTGTAGCCTGTCAGTTGCGGAAGCTCTGACCGGATGTTTTGCGGATTGGACGCAATGGCGATTTGGAGACGGTGGGGTGTAGAAAGCTTTCAATCTAGAGCAGCAAGTTCGCAGATTTATAGAGGATGATCCGAACGGTCAATCCGGCTGAAATTTCTTGAGTAGTGAGTTTACCTTCTGAATTGCTAGCACAAGAAGTTCGAGTCGAAGTAGACGGTTCATTTAGACGAGGAAGCTTTTATCTTGAATGTGAGATTGGAAGTGCGTGTCAGTTTCTGAGAATTTGTGTTAATTGTGAGAAAAGATCTATCTGTCAGATCTTCATGAAATTGGACCTGTAAGTAGAGACGATAGTATCCTACCTACGTGGCAAGTTTGAGAGGAGTCTGAGCTATAGATCTGTCCTTATCATATGTGAAACTTCGTTGTCTTTTTCGTCGAGTTGTATCGACAACGATATCTAGGCTAGATCCCGAGTCTTGTTAGCGACAACTGGCAGAAAAGCATCCAGTGTGACGTCTGTTTGCTTTGGAGGATATACTAGATGTAGATAGGACTTTAGCGACTTACGTTTGACCGCGTCATGTGGTTGTCAATTTTGCACTCAACGTGACAAAGTGCGATCCTTGACTTGTAAAGTCGATTACCTGTCTAGCCTAGTCACTAGTGTTAAGATATGTTACGGTGCATACATTAGAACCGTCCACCCAGATGACATATACGAGGATGAGTATGATGGCACCAAACATGCGATGTGCTTGTGTGCCACCTCATCGGTCCGTGTGGTTTGGGTTGATCGGTTAGTGTGCTAGCACCTATCCTTGTTTTGTGTTCGTATCTTTAAAGTAAAGGAGAGTTACCTATGTGAGGGCATTCGACCTTAAGGAAATTCAAGTGATTGCTCGTAAAGAGATCGTAGTGGTCTTATGAGTCTGTATCGGCGTTCTATGGATCCATATAACCTTGTAGTTGGAGTATGAATGTTGTGAGAGATGGACGAAGGGCTCTACTTACCACCCAGATTCTCTTTTCGAAACCCCTTCCATATTAAACTGATGTACATGAAACGAGTCCATTTTCAACAGTTTCTGATAGGATCCTTCGGACATAACTTCACCGCGCAAGTCATGCTCTCGCCTGTTCTTGTGATCTTACATGTTGTCACTTACGGTCAAGAGTGGGACCTTATCATCTTTATCCTCATCTAACGAAGGATGGATCTAAATCAGCTCCCACCTATAAACTTTAACACTGATTGCGAGATAAAATACATATGTCGACCCAAAGTCATATACGAAGCACTAGTAGTGAGAAACTTTGGAGAGGAATACTACCGTGAGATCATGTCATCGCATATCCCGTTTGTTGTACCTATGATCATCCAACATTTTCGTGTGGTTATCTTGAGAGAGAAAGGAAGTGCTTAGATATAGAGAGAGAAATTATAAGATACTAGTCGCTCTGTTGTGCATCGATCGCTATCCACAGTCAGAAGGTACGCCCTTGCTCAAAAGAAAGGCTCTCGCTACGACATATTTGGTGCTTCCACTGAGAGCACGCTTTGAGGTGGTGGAGTGAGTTGTTGCCGAGGAGCGTCAAGTATGAATCTTCTGAAGCGATGAGGACGAGTGGAGGAGGAGCGGACGATCTGCTTCGAGCATTGACGATGTTGTTGAGACAACAACAAGGAGGCGATGTTGGGGAGCATAAGTCTACAAGCAGTGCTGAAGAAGTTGAGGAGATTTGATGAAAAGAACATCACGAAGTATGTTCGAAGTATATTTGTGAGATGGAGGTAAATCGTGTGTCTGAGGGAGAGATGATTTCTAGTTCTGAGTTGGTTGTGATACCCGAGATACGTAGTCAAGTGACAAAGCTGAAGGATGCACATACGAATTCTTGGGAGGAGTATGAGCAGAGGTTGAAGAGTGTGTTTTTTGATGATGATGCGGATAGAATAACCAAGAGAACCTTCTTGGAGTGGATAGAGCAGCGTCCGGAGAATGAGATGACACCGAATGAGTTGTTGTGTGAGTGTTCTGTCAATTGTCTCCATCCGAAAAGACGACACTTGACTTAAGGAAGACAAAACTTTTCTTAGAAGTCGCTGATGAAAATCTAGAGGACAAGCTTTTCTTGATGCTAGCAGACAAGGGAGAAGAAGGAGGAGTGAGCACAGACTGGAGAAAGGTGGAGGAAGCTGTTACCATTCTCACGAAGCAGAAACGTGGTAGAGGTAGAGCTGCAACCTTGTGGTCTGATGTTTCTTTAGCTCCCTTGTCCAAGCCTGCTAGTAGCAAGGTTAAAGATTCTGCAATCGATGAGTTGGTTAAGTGTTTGAGGGAGTTAAGAATAAAAATGGCTGAGCTAAAGTATAGTCCAAGTCCTGGTGATACAAATGCATCTTCAACTAGCAGAAATTTTGTTAGAAGATGTATCTGATGTGACAGTACTGAACACCAACGTCGAGATTGTGAGGAGTTTTTTGAGACCCTCAGAACTAGAGTCGTGAATTTGAGATGGAAAGATTCATCTCGTGCAAACTGGTGCACAGTTAGGTACCAACTTTGGTAAGGGAGGAATGAAGAGCTTGGTGAGAGGTCAGGTTGGTATAACTACAGCAATACGCACAATAGAGCCAGAAACATTTACAATTGAAGTAGATGCACCGGTTGTATCAGCTGTTAAGAGTGATATAGTTGAAGTTCCACGAGAAATAATGTTACGAGGTACGGAGGCAATTCATCGCATTACTGGATGGGATGATCCTGTAGAGGCAGGATGTGTCAAAGCGTACTTGGTACAAGAGAAGCATGTAAGTTGGCAGGATGTGATTGTGGACGAGAAAAGGAGGCGTGATGATGACGTTGCTGATCTGAAAGAGGCTACAAGGAGAACCAGAGCTACTAAGAGGAGAGGGCAACAAGAAGCATCACCTTCTGATATCCCATCGACGTCTCAAGAGACATCTACATCTGGACCTATGGTGGATGTCTCTATCCATGACACGGAGATGAGAGAGAAGGCCAAAGGATCTTCTTCAAAGGGCAAAGATAAAGCACCGACCTACAGACTACAGTATGATATCGAGACCAGTACCAACTTGAAGGAGATTCTTGAAGAGAGAATTTTGGATGTAAATATAAATTTTTCTTTGCAAGAGACCTTAGGAATAGCAAAACGTGACTTTCATGAGTTGATAATAGATGTGATCAAGAGAAAGAGGCAGATGACTGCAGATACAGTGATGGTGAAGGCGTTGGATACTGACATCATTGGTGAAGAAGATGAAGAGTTAGGTCGCGTATTCGTCCAAAAGCATGTACTAAAGACGTCGAATAGAAGAGATGCAAGAGTTTCAGACTGTGCTGCAGAACATGGTGACGAGAAGTAGCATGAGAGCCATTATTCTCGAGCGTATTGAGCTCGTGTAACTACAGAGACAAGGGTCTGACTAGGAAACTTGTCAGAGGCTATAGTGAAATTGGTGGATCACGGTTCTGAGATTAATATCATGTCCAAAAACATATACGAGAAAGAGAAGTGGTCAATTGCACAAGACATGCGGTGAATAAGTACTCGGACCCTGTACAAACTGCCCGTCAAACCATGAGAATTGGTTTCGCTCGAAGCAGCCGACCAAGGATCACCCATTAACCGAGTCGCTTTGAGGATACTGAAAGTAAGCAGAAACCTATGGGTTCTTCGTGCTGCTAACAACCAAAGAGGTGAACTTTTTGATGTTTGTCCAGCTGTCAAGACTCGAATATGAGATGTAGAGATAGAACAAAACTTTTTTTGTTCAGATTGTAGCTGCTTATCCTGTGATCCTTGGTCAACCGTACACTACTATATCCAGGATGGAGATGAAGGTAATTAACGATGGGTCTCATTATGCTCGTATCAGAAGTCAAGATGATACGAGAGCGGAACAGTTCCTTACAGTACGTACGAATCACGAAAGGAACAAAGAGAAGCTAAAGGACAGTCCTTTAAGGACTGACAAAGAGTTTCTAGATTTTTAATTAGCACTCCGGTAGAGCGGAAGTATGGGAGTGATAATAAGAAAAAGAGCCTTCCGCTAGCGCCAGAAGATGAAGAAGAGATGTTTAAACGTGGATTTGCTCAATTTTTTGAAACATGTGCAACTAGATTTCGAGTGGTAGAAGAGATGAATAGTGTACAAAGACGATGTGTGAAGAAGCATGAAGATCTCTTCAAAACTCAAGGAGTTTTGTTAGATCAAGAGTTCATTAATGGAGTGAATGAAAAAGAGGGCTTTGAAGATACTCTTGAAGAGGTTTTGTCGTTCATAAGCACTGATTTCTTGGTTAATGGATTAGTCGTAATCCGTTCACGCGAGTTACATGAGGAGACTGCAAGGTTCGTAGAGGATGGCTACAAGGTTTAGCTTCAGATGAAGGGAGATCATGGATTGGAGTTAGAAAGGAGTAGAGCCGTGAAACACCAAGAAGCGCAAGTTCATACGAAATACAAGACTGTGGCGCGTAAAGTAAAGCCGGTGGTTACTCAACTACCTGAAGACTCTAACAAGCAAGTGGAACGAGCATCGACTGACCCAGTTCTACGAGATTCACAAAGAGTATGACACATGTTCAGAAAAAAGACACTCAAATGATTGCAAGTTGGAGGGGGTGAGTTTCTCACTGAGGAAGAGAGAAAGCATTTCCATGAGATATTAAAGAGGCATAGAAAAGCCTTTGGTTTCAATGCAGAAGAGATTGGATGTGTAGATACGAGTGTCGTAGCACCCATGAGAACAGAGTTCTATTCTAGTGTTCTTGCTAGAAGGGATAGAAGTTGTTTTGCAGCCCCATTGGAGTTTTTGAGGAAACTATGTATGATGGAGAGTGATTGGATCTTGGACGTTATTTGGGTTCATTGGAAAGGCAAGAAGGTCGGACTGATGCAGATTTCAAGAGGATCCGTTGTCGTAGCGAGAGCCTTTTTTTTTAGCAAGGGCGTCCCTTCTGGCTGTGGCTAGCGATCGATGCACAACAGAGCGACTAATATCCTATAATTTCTCTCTGACTTCCTCTATATCTAAGCACTTCCTTTCTCTCAGTAAAGGGTCAAGATAACCACACGAAAATGCTGGATAATCATAGATACAACAAACGAGATATGCGATGACATGATCTCACGGTAGTATTCCTCTCCAAAGTTTTTCACTACTAGGGCTTCGTACATGCCTTTGGGTCGACATATGTATTTTATCTCGCAATAAGTGTTAAAGTTTACAGGTGGGAGCTGATTTAGATCCATCCTTCGTTAGATGAGGATAAAGATGATAAAGGTCCCACTCTTGGCCGTAAGTGACAACATGTAAGATCACAAGAACATGCGAGAGCATGACTTGCACGATGAAGTTATGTCCGAAGGATCCTATCAGAAACTGTTGGAAATGGACTTGTTCCATGTACATCAGTTTAATCTGGAGGGGGTTTCAAAAAGAGAATCTGGGTGGTAAGTAGAGCCCTTTGTCTGTGTCTCACAACATTCGCACTCCAACTACAAAGTTATATGGATCCATAGAACGTCGATACAGACTCATAAGACCACTACTATCTCTCTACGAGAGCGAGCAATCACTTGAATTTCTTTAAGGTGGAATGTCCCCACATAGGTCACTCTCCTTTGCTTTTAAGATACGAACACAAAACAAGGATAGGTGCAAGCACACTAACCGATCAACCCAAGCCACACGGACCGATGAGAGATGACACACAAGCACATCGTATGTTTGGTGCCATCATACTCATTCTCGTGTAAGTCGTCTGGGTGGACGGTTCTAATGTACGCATCGTAATATATCTTAACACTAGTGACTAGGCTAGACAGGTAGTCGACTTTACAAAGTCAAAGATCGCACTTTGTCACGGTGAGTGCAGAACTGACAACTACATGACGCAGTCAAACGTACGTCGCTAAAGTCTTATCTATGCCTAGTATACCCTCCAGAGCAAACAGACGTCACACTGGATGCTTTTTTGTCAGTTGTCGCTAACAAGACTCGGGACCTAACCTAGATACCATTGTCGATACAACTCGACGAAAAAGACAGCGAAGTTTCACACATGATAAGGACAGATCTACAGCTCAGACTCCTTTCAAACTTGCCACGTAGGTAGGATACTATGGTCTCTACTTACATGTCAAATTTTAGGAAGATCTGACAGTTAGATCTTCTCCCACAATTAACACAAATTATCAGAACCTGACATATACTTCCAATCTCACATTCAAGACAGAAGCTTCCTCGCCTAAATGAACCGTCTACTTCGACTCAAACTTCATGTGCTAACAATTCAGAAGGTAAACTCACTACTCAAGAAATTTCAGCCGGATTGACCGTTCGGATCATCCTCTATAAATCTGCGAACTTGCTGCTCCAGATTGAAAGCTTTCTACACCCCACCGTCTTCACATCTCCATTGCGCCCAATCCGCAGAACATCCAGTGATGAAATTTGGGGTCAGAGCTTCAGCAACTGACAGGCTACAAGCTCATGAAATCTGGTCTCAATCTGACGGCGAAATCACTCGAACTCCTCAATCTTTCAATCAGAAGAGAAAGCTATGTACTTCCATCACTCTACGAACTTCAAATGGCCATAACGTGTGCCCTGGACCTCCAAATCGAGTGAAATTTGAGCTCAGATTGCTCTTCCCGTCGGGGGCTCTGCGTCTGTATCGTCCGATCTCTCAAATCCCTCGTGAAAGACCCCGATCCTCCCGTAGCGCACACCTAGATAGATTACAAGTTATCTCTACTTTTTGGTGGACCAATAGGAAGTGAAAAGACTCCACCTTGTCCTTTTGCACCTCATGGATCCCTCCAGCAGATAATAGAGCATTCTAAGCTCATAAGAGCAAGGGTTTTTGTTGATATAGTCCCAAGCTCTAGTAGATCGACGGCTACCATTAGCCGGAGTGGTTAGGGTTGTTAGAGTTAGTTAGAGGGCTAACCCTCCATTAGGGTTTCCCTTGTACTCACCTCCACTATATATACAGAGAGAGGCAAAGCCTCTCTCATCTCATTCCTATTTTACTTCCTTGTCTACTCGCTCTCTCTCTTCTTGGAGTGTCCTCGAAGTATCGATCTTTCTACATGGTATCAGAGCTGGTGAGAGCGTGTGTCCCTTGCTGATGAGCAAGATGGAGATTGGAGTACAGGAGAGAGCAGCCGGAGTTGTGCCTGATGTCGAGCACTATCCTGCTGATGCGTTCGGGTGAGGCGAAACCGTTTCTTTCGCCACCAGAAACTTTGAACGCGATTTCGGAGGCCTAGACGATTTTTTCTCGCTGTTTTCTGTCGATCAGTCCTTCTAGGGCTGTCTTGTTTAGAAGGTGCAAATTGTGTACTGGGCCAAGTTTCAGTCGATTTGGAGATTTCCAGCGGCAGATTTTCAAACGGATCTTTTTCGACCAAAACGAAAGTTTTAGGACTTGAGTCCAAAACTAATCCTGTTTCGAATAAGGGCTATTTGAAAATTTCTGAAAATTTCAAGGGGTCGCACGCCCATTTTCGACCTCATTTGGTCTAGTTTCGACCTTTCTTGGTGTGTTCTTTCGACGTTTCCGTCGTGTTTTGTACACCTACAGTTCGCGCACAGGTTCTTTTCTCGTTGTCGCTGCAGGAGGAGTTCGCGGAGTCGCCTCGTCGTGACTTGTGACAACTCTTGATCGTGCGGTGGGGAGAGACGAGTTTCGTGCAGTTTCTGGGAGGTCTTCCGCGTACAGAACAGTGCAATTTCGACATTGCAGCTATGGCGGAGTCTGTGTCTTTGATCACTGGAGAGAAACTCGACAAGAACAACTACCAAGTGTGGAAGTTCCGGATGAAGACTTTCCTGCAGGGACAAGATCTATGGGATCTTATCACTGAGGAGGAGAAAGCGCCTGAAGTGCCAATTTCTGATCTGAAATTCAAGGAGTGGAAGAAGCGCTCATATCAGGCTATTCACTACATCGCGCTGACAGTTTCAGCATCGATGATCGGTCACATCCAGGATTGTGATACACCCAAGAAAGCTTGGGATGCACTCGCGCATCTGTTTCAATCCGGAACAGAGGCGCGGAAGCTGCAATTGCTGCAGCAGTTCAATACCGTGAAGAAGGGGTCGATGTGCATAAACGACTATGTGAACGGGGTCAAGCAGCTTGCGGATCAGCTATCTTCTGTCAAAGTCGAGATTGATCCCACTGTCTTGATCGGAGCCACATTGCAGGGACTGCCTGCAGAGTACAAACAGTTCATAACATCGATTTCGACCAGAGAACCTCTTCCGCGGTTTGATGAGCTTGTTCCTATGATGTTAGGAGAGGAGGTGCGCCTACTGGGGAGTTCTACTTCGACGGGTCAGCAAGAATCTGTCTATTTTGCAGGTTCTGGAGGATCTCGAGGTAGGGGTCGTGGCAAAGGTGCTGGACGTGGACGGGGTCGCGGACAGCAACAGCAATCGCAGAACCAGCAGAACCAGCAACAGTCTGGTGGTTCCAACAACAATCAGAGAAGAGCGCCTGGTTCCTGCAACTACTGCAAGAAACAAGGCCACAATGCGAATCAGTACTACAAGAAGCAGAACGATCAGAGACAACACGACAACAACCCCCAACAAGGTAACAGCAACCAACAAGGCTATGCAGTCACTGAGCATGTCTATTAGGAGCAATTGCTGATTACTACGCATCAGAGTTATGCGGCTTTCGAGCCACAGACTGACTGGGTGATCGACTCCGGCGCCACCAGTCACATGACTCCCCATCGAGAGTGGTTTAGTTCACTCGAGCCTGTGGAGACTCCACAGTTTATGGTGGCAGGAGATGACACCAAGCACAAGATCCAGCACAAGGGTAACATTCCACTTGACATTCCTGCCTCAACGTTTACTGGTATACGGAATGTCTTACATGTACCTACATTGACTAGAAACCTGCTATCTGTAGGACAGTTGATAGAGCAGGGTCTGCAAGTGCGCTTCAATAAAGATGGATGCTTTATTGAAGATTCGAATGGCACTGTCATAGCTCGAGGTATCAAGAGTGGTAGGCTGTTTAAACTAGATGCATCTGCGCCTAAGTTACAGGCTGCCATGTATGGACAGAGTGGTCCAGTAGTGTCTGATATTGACATCTGGCACAAGCGAATTGGGCACATGAAGTTTCAGAGGCTGAAAAGCCTTCCGAGTTCTGACCTGGTTACAGGTCTGCCCAAATTCGAATCCAGTGAGCCCACTGGAGTCTGTGCAGCATGTCAATTCGGCAAGCAAGCTAGACAGCCCTTTAAGGGATCAGGCAGTAGAGCGAACAAGCTTCTGGAGCTTGTTCACACTGATGTATGGACTGCTTCTCAGCCAAGTATGACCGGTTTCCAGTACTTCGTGTCGTTCATTGATGATCATTCGTGTTATACTTGGATCTATTTGTTGAGAAACAAGTCCTCTGCCGAAGTACTGTCAGCATTCCAGACTTTCTGCAAGTTGGTGGAAAAACAGTCTGGAGCATCTATCCTCTGTTTGAGATCTGATGGAGGAGGCGAGTTTCTTTCTGGAGAGTTCGATGCATATCTGCGTGAGCATGGTATCCGACGTCAGAAGACCTGCAGCTACAGTCCGCAGCAGAACGGGGTTGCGGAGCGCAAGAATCGACACATAGCAGAAGCTGCTCGTGCAATGTTGAACGAGAAGACCATGCCTAGACCTTACTGGGCAGAAGCTGTTTCATGTGCGGTGTATCTGATGAACCGGACGCCTACAGCGGCAGTCCACAGCAAGACACCGATGGAGGTCTTCACAGGCAGTAAGCCTGATTACTCTTTCCTTAAAGTTTTCGGATGTATCTGTTATGTGCACATACCTGATGAAAGACGTAAGAAACTAGATCCGAAAGCAGATAGATGTATCTTCCTTGGTTATGCTTCTGATACGAAAGGATATAAGTGCTACAATCCTTCGTCCAAGCAGTTCTATATCAGTAGAGATGTCGTGTTTGATGAGCTACAGTCTTGGTTTGCACCTGCACCTGTGATAGCCATCCCTGTACCTACTGTAGAACCAAGGAGTCAGTCCACTGTAGTACCTCAGAGTAGTACGTTGAGTGGAGGATCTGGAGAAGTCACTGATTCCAGATCAGAATCTGTTGCACATAGAGCTGTTGTTAACGCTGGAGTCCACGTAACACAGCCTAGTGGAACTAGTGTAGTTTCTACACAGGATGAGCGCGTGCTATTGCAGCGTATGTTTGACTCATCCAGATATGTGGATCTTCCACATCCCCTGGATACTTTGTCCCAGACCTTGGCATCTACGTCAGATCAGTTGCAAGGGGAGGTGACTAGTGCACCGATTACCTCTTCAGATCTGAGCGGCCAAAACATCCAGTGAGTAGGTATATACATGAAGGTTTTCTTGCTGCGCACCATGCATATATGGCCAATGTTCTTCAGGAACAGGAACCGAGTTCGCTTGAGGAGGCGATGCACAAGGCCCAATGGGTAAGTGCTATGGAAGCTGAACTTGCTACGCTTCATCACCAACAGACTTGGGAGTTGGTAGACTTACCTCAGGGTAAGAAAGCGATTGGTTGCAGGTGGGTCTTCAAGGTCAAGCGCAACTCGGATGGTACCGTGTGTCAGTACAAGGCCAGATTGGTAGCTAAGGGCTACGCACAGCAACATGGAGTGGATATTGAGGAGACCTTTGCTCCTGTTGCGAAGATGGTGACTATTCGAACAGCAGTTGCAGTTGCAACTCAGAAAGGTTGGAAGATGCACCAGATGGACTTCAAGAACGCCTTCCTCAATGGCGATCTTGAGGAGGAGGTCTACATGCAGCAACCTCCTGGTTATGAGGATCCTAAGTTCCCTTCCCGTGTATGTAAGTTACGGAAGGCTCTCTATGGTCTGAAACAGGCACCAAGAGCATGGTATGCAAAGATCAATTCTTACTTGCAGTCTCTTGGTTTCCACCTGTGTAGTTCAGACTCTACCTTGTATTCATTGAGAATACGAGACCGAATTGTTGTGATCACCATCTATGTTGATGACTTGATCATTATCGGTAACTTTGAGGAGCTTATTTCCCAGATCAAGGATCACTTGAAATCCGAGTTCGAGATGATGGACTTAGGAGAACTCAAGTACTTCCTTGCTGTGGAGTTCATTAGAGATGGGAAGGATGTTTGGCTTGTACAGCGACAGTATGCTCTCAGTATGCTTGAGAGATTTGGTATGCTTGATTGCAAACCCATTGCTACACCATTAGAGCAAGGGGTAAAGCTAGGAGCAGAGGATGGTGAGTTGCTGGATGATCCACGCATGTACAGACAGATGGTTGGGAGTCTTATCTACTTGACCATCACCAGACCAGACTTGAGCTATGCTGTCGGTCTGATTAGTCAATTCATGCAGTCACCACGGAGACCACATTTTGAGGCTGTCAAGCGGATCCTCCGCTAAGTGAAGTTCTCGATGCAGTACGGACTTCACTATCGATACGGTGGACCATTGTTGTTACATGGCTACACAGATGCTGATTGGGCAGGAAGTGCCGACAGGAGATCCACGTCAGGTTACGCTTTTGGACTTGGAAGCGCTGCTATAAGCTGGGCTTCTAAGAAGCAACCCACAGTTGCTTTGTCATCCACGGAAGCAGAGTATCGAGGAGCAACGAACGCAACATGCGAATCGATTTGGCTTCGATGTCTGCTATCTGATATTGGTGTGGAGTGTACAGATCCTGTTGTTGTATATACAGACAACATTAGCAGCATGAAGTTAGCTAGTAATCCTGTTTTCCATGCTAGGACGAAGCACATTGAGGTGCACTATCACTTTATTAGAGAGAAGGTCCTTGCAGGAGAGATTGAGCTCAGTTATGTGAGCACAGGAGATCAGGTTGCCGATATCTTCACTAAGGCGTTGCCTAGAGATAAGTTTGATGCTTTCAGACATTGTCTAGGAGTACAGGATGTAGAGATGAGCTTGAAGGGGAGTGTTGATATAGTCCCAAGCTCTAGTAGATCGACGGCTACCATTAGCCGGAGTGGTTAGGGTTGTTAGAGTTAGTTAGAGGGCTAACCCTCCATTAGGGTTTCCCTTGTACTCACCTCCACTATATATACAGAGAGAGGCAAAGCCTCTCTCATCTCATTCCTATTTTACTTCCTTGTCTACTCGCTCTCTCTCTTCTTGGAGTGTCCTCGAAGTATCGATCTTTCTACAGTTTTCACCCCATTACTTCACAACAGGACATTCACCTCCTCCAAACATGCATATCCTCTGATATGTGCCAAGCTGTTACCCATAGTCATCGTCGTGTCCATCATCATGCTCTGAATTGTCAGGTTCATCATCATCTTCTCTCACATAAAGTCTGGAAAGATGAGAATCAGACTCGAGAAGTTCATCAAAATCAAGAAACCCTTCACGTCTTCGGAAAACCTTGACCCTTTTACCGGCAATGGGTAACTTCAAGAGTGTACCATCCAACTCTCGCAAATCATATGTGGCGTTGTCATGAACGACAACAACAACATAAAGATCGAACCAACGTCGTGCAAACTTCTGGATAGTGCTGTATTGGTTATCCAAACTGTTGTCATATACTATGACCCAATCACCTTCTCGGATCGGCTTCTTTCGCAATCGATGTGTCTTGTCGAATCGCTCCTTGTTCTTCAATCTCGCCTCCTTGAGTTTGATCAATGCTTCTTCGAGGTCCTCCTCACGTCACTCAAGTTGCTGAATCCGTAGTGCCAATAGTCCTCCCCTATCAAAACCATCCTCTCAAAGCAGACACGCCCAAGTATGAACGTCTCCTTCTGCTGGCATGATAGATTTTTGATCGGTCATCAATTCTATAGGCATGTAATCAGTGACAGTACTATGAGAAGTTCTATCAGCCCACAACGCAAATGAAAGAAATCTAGGCCAGTCCCCATGACGCCCCTTGCATGCTTTCACCAATGCTTGGATGATTGGTGGATGCCCTCGTTCACTTTTTCCATTTGCTTCGAATTCATTGAAGTGGCCAACTTCAATCGTATCCCATATCTGTTGAAGAACTCACGTGCTTCTTCTGCATTCAACTCTCCTCTATCTGCACGAATTCTCTCACGCTATATCGAGAAGCGATATCTTCTAATATGAATCGACAAACGAGCTCAATAGATTTGGTGCGTAGAGCTCTCCCTTCTACAAAGTTAGATAACTCTTCTCGAGCCAAAACTAAATGACGCATGCCCCAATTCCCGAATGGCATGACAACCACATCCAAAACCCATTGGAAATGAATGGACAAGAGATATGTGGGTCTCAATCCATCCCTATACTGAATCTTGGATTGGAATTGACATTCAATGCATGACCCAACAAACTCCTCTACATCTGAATACAATCCTTTTCACCAATACCTCTCCTTGATCTTGGTAAAGGTCGCACATGTACCTCGATGTCTTGCCCATAAGGTATCAAGAAATTGTTCGAGTACTTGTTTCTTGGTCTCTGCATCATCCACCACTCTCAAGGGTACTCCATCTCTCCTCTTTGACCTCATCCATAGATATCCATCTCGTAATAGATAGCCATAGGCTTGATGTCGAATCTCCTTGAAAACTTTCTCCGTCCATTCATCATACTTCTGTAGAGTGCTTAGATAGCGTCCGATTTCTTTGAGCCTCCCACGGTAGAGTTCTTCCTTGAAAGGAAGAACACCATCCAAACGACTCCGGTCCTCGCTTGATAGTTGTAGAACTTGTCCTTCCTCTGCATCATATTCGTTCATATGTTCTGCCTCCATATCTTGTTCTTGAGAGTACCTAGCTCTAGATAACATGTTTGCCATCGAATTCATCTTCCTTGCTATGTGTCTCAACTCTGAATGCAACGACCTAATGTAAGCGATCCAACGTAACATAGAAATATCAGACGTTGTGCAATTTGCTATCATCCCCAACAAAGATAAGCAATCAGTTTCAAGTAGTACATGTGCTCCAATGAGATACTTTTTCTCAACTTTCATTGCGATTACAACGCCCAGAGCTCCCGTTTGACTTGAGGGTATCTCCTTTGTCGATCCGTAAGTATGCGAGCACCAAATCTTGTTGCAAATCTCTTTCCCTCACTATCATCCTGCCCTATTGCCCAATCTATAGCGATAGGACTAGAATCCACAGTAATGACTATGGGGCTACCACAATCATAACTTAATTGTCGTAGAACTGGTGGTGATTTCAACGCTTCTTTTAGTCGCACCATAGCGATCCTCTGCTCCTCAGTCCAAGTGAATCTTCTTCGCTTCCTCAGCAACTCATACAAAGACTCGGACATTGGACCAAAATGAAGAATCCACACTCGATAAAACAAACAAACTCCTAAGAAATCTCCTAACCTCAGTGGTGTTGACACAATCTTTCATCCTCCCAGTGACATCAACCTTTGATGGGTTAGGACGTCGGTCAAAAGCTCCACAAAGATGACCAACAACAACAATCTCCGGAACTCCAAAGCTCGACTTCTCTGCTGAAAGAGTGAGATTTACCTCCTCAAGCCTTGTTAAGATCATCTCTACATCGTGAATACGATCAACCACAAATCTTTGACATCCATCTTCAATAAGCTTCTCATCCTTATCTTCTACCGCACATCCTTTCATAAGAATATCATCTATGAAAGATATGGTCTTCTCTCGAATGAATTCTCTCAAATCCTGTTCATTACATTCTGCACATGAGCAACAGAGTTGTCGCTCTTTGTGATAATGTGCACATCCTTACAAGCCCAAGTGGAGTACGCATGGTGGTGAGATCTCTACTCAGTATTGCCAACTAGAACTGATCATACCCAGAGTATAAATCTCCAATCGAGTAGATAGCACGACCAGCAAAAGCTTCTGCAACTTCATATACTATGGGTCCTGATCTCATGTTCCGGATAGTCACCTTGTTAGCATGTTGCATGTCTTGGATGAACCTAAGAGTCTCTGACTTCTTGGGTACGATAAACCACCGACTCGAGTAAGATCTCATAGATGGCTCTAAAATATCCATGCGTATCTTTTCCTTCAACAACTCAACAAGCTTTGGCAACATAGCTCGTGGCACTAATATAGTCATGTACCATTTCCTTCTCACCGTAGTACCTAGCTCTTGATAACATATCTGTCACAGGATTGTCTTTCCCTGCAATATGTCTAAACTCTAGGTTCAAGGACTTGATATATGCTATCCATCTCAACATAGCAATATCTGGAGTTGTACTGCTAGTGATCATTCCCAAGAGAGGTAAACAATTTGTCTCCACAACCACAGGTGCTTCTATCAAGTATTCCTTTCACTCTTCATCGCAGTAACTACTCCACATAGTTCTCTCTTGACTTGAGGGTAGTCTCTCTGCCGGGAACTTAACACCTTAGCCAAAATGCACTACATACCTATTTCCATCCTCATCGTCTTGTCCTACAGCGCATCCAATGCCAATAGGACTAGTATCAACAGTAAGGATAACAGATCTACCCAACTCATATGTTACCTTTCGTAGAGTTGGTGGTGAAGCCAAAAGATCCTTCAACTTCCTCATGGACTCGCTTTGCTCCTCTTGCCACTGAAATCTTTGCCCCCTCCTCAGCAACTTGTACAACGGATCTGCTACATGAGCAAAGCGTGGAATCCATATATGATAAAACACACATGCACCTAGAAATCTCTCACCTCAGTGACTGATCCACATGTCTCCTTCATCCTTCGAATGACATCAACCTTGTTTGGATAAGGTTTTCGACCATAAGATCCACACATGTGTCTCACAATTAACACCTCCTGTTCTCCAAATACAGACTTTGCTCCTGATAAAGTCAAATGAACCTCCTCCAGTCGACTCAATATCTTATCACAGTCGCTATGTGATCTATAACAAACTTACGACACCCCCTCTGATCCATTACCTCATTCTTCTCCTCCTCAACACATCCTTTGATCTGGAACCGACTCGTTCTACGCCGCGATCTGACGAGGTCACAACTTCGGCGCCGCGAGATCAAAGTATTGGGAAGGAACTACGTATGTTCGAGAGGACATTGGAGTTTCTCAGTGGCACGGCATTACTCATTTTGACAGAGTTGGACATGCAGCGGCATATATACGAGAACGAGACGAAGGTACCTTTATCCTTGAGTGACCTTCTTAGCGCTGTGCACTTCGGACAACAGGGATGGCTTACTGAGAAGGATGATCTAACGAAGAAGCTCGAAGACTCTTCGGCTGAAGTTGCGAAGTTGATAGCGGAGCGAGACGCTTTGGTGGTTGCGAGATCAGAGGATCAGGTGAAGGCTTCGAAGGAGATACAAGACTGGCAAGCGAAGTTGAACTTGATTACTTCGTGATTTCATGACATGAAGTCGGAGAAGGGGGCTTTGCTGGAACAGTTGGCTACTAAAGATGAGGAGTTAGCCAAGACAGAGAAAGCGAAGGAGATGGCTGAGACGAAGGCCGAAGAACTTCGAACGAAGGTTGATGAGATTGCAACGACATACTTCGCCACCGAGCTTAACGCGACAGAAATGGAGTTACTCCAGTGACTTCAGGCAGAGATGACGATAGCGCCAGATCCTTCGGTGAAGAGTAGAACAGTTAGACTAGCGGAGAGGATTATCCGAGATTTGAAGGAGCTTAGGGAGACGGTTAAGTTCACGTTAGCCAGTATATGACACACGTTACAGTTAGGTAGAGTAGATACTACGGTTCCGTCAAGTGGGAAGACGTGATCATGTGGTCTAGATGTGATCATCTTTTTGTAGGAAATGAGATCCGCCATCTTAGGGCGAAGAGCTATATAAGCGATGTGACTCTCGGTCATTTTATCTTTTCCATGTTTTCAGTTTTTGTTAAGTTAATTTTCGATTGCGCAAGATTGCGGAGTGAGTGTGTGAATAAAGTGGACGAAGGCGATTTACCTACGAAGGACGTAGTTTGCTGTCGCAGGTGTAAATCTGATTGATGCAGACCCACCGAAGTTGATCTTCGGCGAAGAGTCTTCGGGCTATTTAAGTGAAGGACATTTCAAAGAATCTGAGAGCATATTAGTTACTGTGAAGTGGAAGAGCATAACTTAAATTGTAAGAAGAGTTCGGAACATGGTGGCTTCGTCTTAAGTTTAGCTTCTTCAAATAAGTGGGATTCTTAAGAGTGAGGATTTAGTAGGAAGAACACTTCTTAGGAAGAGTATGGACTTATCCTTGGAACCTTGATGTGAAATCTGTATTCTTCTGTCTGAAGAACACTAGTAACATTTCAGCAGTATTTTGCTATCTCATTTGTTCATACATCTATCTTCTCGAATCTTTTATATGTTTGTTGGAAGGGTCCCTGATCAAAGAACTATTTCATTGTTGTTTGTATTCGATTTATCAGGTTTTGCTTGGGTTTGGTTTCTTATCAAACTTAAACTCTCATCCGGATATTATTCTATTCCGTGAGAATAACAAAAAACTATCTGAATTATCATTGTGACGTTGTAGTACTGTGTTTTGTGTAACTGTATTTTCGTGGGAACGATCCTTTATTTACTATTTTCGATACTTTGTGTTTCTCTGGGTTGTTGCATATAGAAACATTAAAACTTTTGGCGCCGCTGCCGGGGATACATATTTAACTTTTACTTGAATTCAGTAAGTTGTAACCGTCGACATGTATGTCGGGGGGAGCACGAGCGCCTTCTGAAGAAGATCAGAAGACGAGAAGGACCAAGCGAGCGCTGAAAAGAAGATTGGTCCGTGAACAACTGTTGGAAGAAGTTCAACGCCAGAAGGAGACAACGAAGGAGCGAAGACGTCAAGCGGCTCAGAAGTGACAGGAAGTGAAAAATCTCTCGGAAGGAACTTCATCTTCGCTTGGAAGGAGTTCAGTATCTATTTCACCACGAACGCGTTACGAGAAAGACGAGCGCACATACTGGAAGAAGAAGAGGGACATCGAATCTCCATACTCGAGCGTACGGAGTGGAGAGAGTTCACCTAAAGACGCATCATGGTTACCATTTTCTTCAAGGACCACAAGTTTACATGAATCTCTGTTTGAATCAACGAGAAAAGAAAAGGGTATCCAAGCTGAAGACGAAGAGACAGATAGAGAAGAATCACCTTCGCTTCGAAGAGTGGAGTTGTTCCAATCTTCATCTTCATCTTCATCTTCAGGTTCAGCGCAGTCAGAATCCAACATTTTGACAACTCTTGCGGAAGATCCAAATCCGAAAGCGGAAGCGGCCTTGGAACTGATCGTCAAACATGGGCCAGAGATCACAAGTTTTGTAGAACTCTTGAAGAAACAAAGAGCACAAGAATTAATTCAAGAATTATTACCGTTGGGATCATCTGCCCTTCGAATCCCAAATCTTAGACCTCAGGGTACTCCAGGAGTATCGCTCTTTAAGATACGAAATCAAGAGGCTTCTACCTCGTCTTCACCCAAGAATGAACGTGACATAAGACGAGAAAATATTCATTCAGTTGAAGACACTTCGGCCGAAGTAACTTTACCCGAAGTAAACCTCCCGAATATCAGAGTGGGAATCGCAGTTGTGAATGCTCTTGCCAAGCTGACTCTTCGACCATTGAGCAATTTGTCGAGTGCAGGATCAGTGGGGATTTCAAACTTGACGGTACCTACAAAACAGAATCGGGGACAGCAGTCAGCAGTTCCACCTTCTACACTACCGCATACAATGACAAGAGTACCACTTCCGTCAGGAGCGCCACCTTTCACTCGCCAGAATTATCCAAAATTTGGCGGGGAAGATTCTGACAGTGATGGAGATGGAGAGAGTGCCGACTCCTTTGTCAAACCATTTGAAGCGGTATCTCACGCAAACAAAGAAGACAATGACCCTGATCGGACGAGGATTTTTCCCAGTTTGTTGAAACACGCAGCCGGAAAATGATACAGTCATGCCAATTTAACTCCAGCAATTATCTCTACCTGGGATTTAATGAAGAACGAATTCCTCAAGAGATTCAGAGAACTGAACTATAACAGGCATGTACTGCACAAAGTAAACTGTGTTAAACGAAAGAGGAAAGAATCTTTGAAGAGTTATGTCCAGAGATTCTATGGAATCTTGGATAGGCTACCTGCCAACGGAACACATCCAGCTTACACATCGGCACAAGCAGTAGAGTGGTTTGTTAAGGGGTTGCCTTCAAAGCAACAGACGTGGGTTAGACATTTTGATACGTCAACCTTAGAGCGAGCCGTCGATTCTGCTGAGAATTATGAGTCTTCAAATATCCTCAGCAAAGACCATGAAAAGACCTCAGAGTCAAGGAAGAAGAAGGACTTCAAGAAGTCCAAAAATAATAATAAGGAAGAGAAGAAGATGAAAAAATGAAGAAGAAGAAGCTGAAACGAAGAAGCAGAAAATCTTCATCCTCGGAAGAATCTTCAGAAGAGGAGTCTTCGGACGAAAGTTCAACATCTGAGGACAAATCTTCTTCCTCTTCGGACGAAGAGTTTAAACGAAAGAAGAGAAAGAAGATAACAAAGTCAAGACCTCCGATGGTGAAAAGAACACCACCACCTAAAGATCACGCACTTGAATGATCTTCTCAAGAAGTTTGAAGACCTTAAGGTACAATTGGTGAGGACACCAGAAAGATGAAAGTCAGCGTCTGGTTCCCGTCCGAATCTATGGTGTACTAGTTGTGGAAAACTTGGACACGCCAACACGGAATGTTTTAACACTAAACCATCTTACAATACACATTCAGTCGAATGGACGCCAGTGTATGAGCCCAACTACTTTGTGGAGTGTGAAGATGGAGTCTAAGGGATACAAACCCAAGATGGTGTTGTAGTGTCCACTCAATCTCAACAATTTACCCCTATTCCTCCGGTACACATCCAACATTTTGTACCCAGACAAATGACAACTAACGTTTCTCAACGAAAGTTTGCCCCTGGAGGTTACCAACCACCACCATCTCTTAGTACATCATGTTTTAATTGTGATGCTAATGGTCATTGGGCTCCTTCTTGTCCTCATCCAAAGAAACAAGTAGGATATATGCCACTGTGAGAAGTGTGGTAAACCCGGTCATGGAGCCACGGATTGTACGAATGAACCAGCTCAGAAGATAGGTGTGAGGTTTCAACCACCTCCCAATCAACAACGACCAGATGCAGGAGTGAACATGGTCGATTTGGTGGAAGATCTGAAGACTTGCACTCTTTCGAAGGACGATGGATATGGTTGGCCAGAAGACAAGGAGATTCTGATAAACAAAGTCGAGACTCGTGGTGTAAAGAAGATACTTCGAAAAGGAGAGACTCTGGCGGAGGCCGAAGCTCAGGAAGCAAAGAACATCAAAAAGACTGAGCGTAAGGAGTTGAAGAAGAAGAAGAGGGCGCACAAAACGTTGACAGAACAAGTGCGTGAACTAGCAGGGAAGCGTGCAAAGCTGATTTCACCCGAAGTTCGCAATGAAGAGGAGCAGACGAAGAAGACCTCGTCAAGATTACCTGCTGACATTTCCGAGGAAGTGAAAGCATTACTCAGTAAGGAACTGAGTAAAGAAGAAGAAAAAGAACCTAGCCAGGAAGGGCTTGGGAGGGTGAAGACCGAAATCACTTCGCCCGAAGACAATCGACCACCAAAACTTCGAAACCAGGTGGTTGAACAGACGAAGAAGACGACTCAAGTAGTAAGCCCACACTATAATGTAGTGGAGGACTTACTGAACCAACAGGCTAACATAACAATAAAGTAGTTGGTCGAGGACAATAGGCTGTACAGAAGAAAACCAGCGAAGGCTAAATCGAAGAATCTGCCTTCATTGTTTCAAGTGGGTTTGGAGGACCTAGGATCTCCAGAAGTAGACATCAAAATAGATGGATGTCTAATAAAGCATGTGCCTATAGACTCTGGTTCTAGCGTGAACATTATTACAGAAGAGACAGCGCATGGATTGGGTTATACAAAGTTTGAACCGACACCAAGAGTGTTGAGGATGACGGATCAGAGCAGACGAAGACCTTTGGGCGTACTACGAGATATCCCTACGACAATCGGTAGGATAATCTTCAAACTTACCTACATAGTACTGAGACCATTGGTTAAGTCTGGCTATGGAGTGCTTATAGGCAGACCTTGGCTATATGGTGCTAAGATAATCACTGACTGGTATAAGCAGAAGTTATCTTTTAATGATCCGATGAAACCCACGGATAAGGGTGTCTCCGTAAGTTGGAAGAAGGTGTCACACCAGGGCGAAACATCTTTGATCGATTCAAGGTACACTTCGGACGAAGACTCTTCATCTTCGAGCACCAGTTCGGAGAATGAAAGATCGGGACCCTACATAGTTGTGAACTACTTGCAATGTTATGAGATAGAAGAAGATGAAGAGTGCGAAGGGCCTGAGGAAAAATAGCAATCACAGTTGGGACAAAGAAGTTCAGAGATAAGCCACACCGGAAGAATGGTACTGAAGTCAGCAACAGTGGATTTGGACCTCGAAGAAGGGAAGATCTTGAAGATCACAACGAACCTACAGGGAGCAGAATTGGAGGCGTATCACGACATGTTAACTTACTACCAGGATGTCTTCGCCTGGAAGATAAAAGACATGAAGGGTATTCCTGCGAAGTGGGGTCAACATCGAATTGACCTGTTGGAAAAATCTATACCTGTGAGACAAAGACAGTATCGGCTAAACCCGAAATACTCTCTTTTAGTCAAGGATGAAATTGATAAATATTTAAGTGCTGGAATTATCTTTCCTATCCTTAGCAATGAATGGGTATCACCTATAGTGATAGTACCCAAGAAGAAGACTGGTAAAATTAGAGTATGTCAAGATTTTCGAAAACTGAATGCAGCAACCAGGAAAGATCATCATCCCTTATCTTTTACAGATTCTATTTTGGATAGGGTAGCTGGTCATGAGTGCTATAGTTTTCTCGATGGATTTTCAAGATATAATCAGGTATCCATCAGAGAAGAGGACAAAGACAAGACTACTTTTACCACTGACTGGGGTACTTTTGCTTATCACAAGATGCCCTTCGGTTTGTGTAATGCTCCTGCCACATTTCAGAGAATGATGACAAACATTTTCCAGGAGTATCTTAGGAAGTTCTTAGAAATTTTTATAGATGATTTTTGCGTTTTTGGTCCAAGGGAAGAACATATAAATTCCTTGGCTATAGTTTTTCAGCGTTGTAGAGATGCTCAGTTAGCATTACACCCAGAAAAGTGTTTCTTCGCCATGACAGAAGGTCTTTTATTAGGACATAGAGTCTCGCAGCGAGGCATTGAAATAGACGTAGACAAAGTTCAAGTTATAGTAGCTTTGGATCCTCCCTCAAATGTTAGCGAGTTGCGGGGATTTTTAAGACATGTGGGTTACTATCGGAGGTTTATCAAAAACTATGCAACCTGGCAGCACCACTAACCGAATTGTTGAAGAAGACTACTAAGTACATCTGGCAGGAACAGAGACAGAACGCTTTTGAAACGCTGAAGACGAAGTTGATTGAAGCTCCAGTCATGAAGGCACCAGATTGGAGTTTACCCTTTCAAGTGTATGTGGATACTTCAGCATTCGCTATTGGAGTGGTGTTGAGTCAGAAAGACAGCGAAAAGAGGGACCATCCGATTTACTATGCGAGTAGACAGCTATCAACTGCAGAGAAGAACTATTCTACTACAAATAGGGATGGTGTATTCAGTCAGAAAATTTCAACACTACTTGTTGAGATGCGAGTTTGTATTCTACGTGGATCACTATGCTTTAAAACATCTGGTGCAAAAATTTGATTTGTCGGGAAGGATAGCAAGATGGATGTTGTTATTGCAGGAGTTCAAATTCACAGTTCAAACTCGAGCAGGAAAACATCATGAGAATGCAGACTACTTGTCTCGGTTGAGGACAGGAGAGCGTCAAGATAACGTAGCAGATGACTTCCCAGATGAAGAACTTTTCTAGCTTACAGTAACCCCCTCAAGTAGGTATCATGAGATATATAGATATCTGTATACATTGCAGTGTCCTGAAGGAATGGATGTGGAACAGCGTACGGTGTTCATACACAAAGTCAGACCGTACGAGCTGAAGAGTGGTATTCTGTTCAAAAAGGGGACCGATGATGAACTACGAAGATGTCTGGAAGAAGAAGTAGGAAGAGTGGTGGATGCCATGCATTCCGAATCAGCAGGAGGACATTATGCCCTTCGCAACACAGTGAAGAAGATCTTAGATGCAGGATATTGGTGGCCCACCATGTACAAAGATGTGCAAGCGATCATTAAAAGGTGTGACAGTTGTCAACGAGTAGGTAAGCCTACTCGAACTACTCAGTGGCCACTCCATCCTATCTTACCTCTTGCACCATTCGAGAAGTGAGGAATTGATTTTGTGGGACCTATTCAGTCAGCAACAGAGAAAACACGAAGAAGATACATATTAGTTGCTACAGATTATGCAACCAAGTGGGTGGAAGCTGAAGCAACAAAGAAAGATGATGCGATAACAGTGGCAGCGTTTCTACACAAGAATATCATCACCAGGTTTGGATGTCCATTGGAACTGGTGAGTGATAAGGGCACACATTTTTTGAACAACATCATAGAGGCACTGACAGAGTACTTTCAGATCAAGCATCGAAAGACTACTCCGTATAATCCTAAGGCGAATGGACTTACTGAGAAAAGCAATGGATTACTGTGTAAAATTCTGAACAAAGTGATTGTCAATCATGCCTATGATTGGGACATCAAGTTGGATGCAGCGTTGTGGGCATTCAGAAATACAGAGAAGATAACAACACGACAAACGCCGTTTTTCTTAGCGTATGGAATGCATCTCATTATGCCTCTATTGAGTTTGAAACCCCTACTTACAGGATTCTGTCACAGAATAGACTGTCTGCAGAAGATAGTCAGCTCATCAGATTGCAAAGTCTGATGGCACTGGAAGAAAATTGCGAGGCATCTCTGGAGTTAACTAAGGACATACAAGAGAAGCGGAAGGAGGTATATGATAAGAGATTGAGGAAAGTGGAAGTGAACGACGGAGACTTAGCCTTGCTATATGATAGTAGACATATTAAGTTTCCAGGAAAGTTACAGCTGCGATGGATGGGACCATACATAGTCTCACAATGTTATGGCAATGGTTCAGTCCAACTCAAAGACCTGGAAGGAAATCTCTTTGCTACCCGAGTAAATGGAGGAAGAATCAAGCGGTACTACAGTTGATGTGTTCGCGAGGTCGCTTCACAATTGAGAGGGGGAGTATGTGAAGCCTTGGATTTCCACTTTGTAAGGAAATTTTTTGTTTTTGATAAGTAAAACAATAGAATAGTTAGTATAGATGATAGATCGGATAGATTCAGTGTAGAATAAGATTTCTTCGCCGAAGAATGATGCTGAGTAGAAATACAAGAGTTATGAAACGTATATCTTTGAGAGGATAACTTGGTTGTACTCTACGGACGAAGAGCTTTCCAGGGATACCTCATTTACTGAGAACTGACGTCGGACGACGAAGTTATGGCCTTGGAAAGAAGAACCAAAATGGTACAGGAGTTAACGCAACTTCGCGCGCCGCGAGACAGGAGGACTTTGCACGTGAGAAGGCGAAGAGAAAAGCTATAAATAGAGTCAAAAATGTAATTCATTTTACTATCTCCGCTTTTGGGTTTATTGTAGCGCTCCAGAACTAACAGCGCGAGAGAAGGCGAAGACTGTCTTCGGCGAAGATTACCTTCTAGGGTTTGATGTGGAGAAGTAGTTCTGTCTTCGGCGAAGTCTAACTGCCCACGTTCAGAACCAAGTGAGGAAGCCCCGTAATCGTGCAACACGAAGGAACTTCGAGACTTCGGTGAGGATGAGAAGGATGCAGACGGCCAAGAGGTCGAAGTTGAAGACCATAGCGACGAAGTGGCCGGACTTCAGTCCGTATCGAGAGCGATTGGAGGAGATGGGAATGGCCTTCCTATTGAAGAACTGGGGAGTGATTTCTTCAGACCTAATGCAGGAGATCCTCATCTGCCAGGGACACGCTTCGGATGATCTTCGGACGAGGCCACTAAATTGGACTTTGTCGCATTGGAACTACGTATTGAGGATCGACGATGCCGGAAGACCAGGTGACTTGATGTACGGTAGCACCTGTAAGCCATCTTCGGACGAAGTGGCGAAGTACAACAATCTGTTCTCAATGTCACCGGTAGGATCGAACGGATTCAAAGTGCATAGCTACATCGATCCTTTCAAGAGGGATGTTGCGATCGTCCTCAACACAATCTTCAAACCACAACGCACTTCGTATCTGGCCAATTGGCAGATACACTTCATCGAGCAGATCTCTGGAGGTAGGAAGGCGTATTGGGCGAAGATCTTCCACGAGCACGTTCAAAAGATGTATGCCAACTTCGACGATGGAGGATCTACTTACTTCGTGGTGTTTACAGTATTCTTCTACCGAGGAATGAAGTTGTTGTCTCCAGAAGAAGAGGAGAAGTTCGACCGAAGGACGATATCTAAGGATGAGCGTGTGATGGAGCCGACTCTTCGGAGAGAAGAATTGGCCACTCCTGTGACCTCGGCGGGACCTAGTACCCGAGCCAAGAGGAAGATGACAGAGGCAGGAACATCGGGAGGCGCGACCTCTCGACAGAAGAAGAAAGCGAAGAGGACGACCATGACTTCGGACGAAGGAGCCGAAGATGTACAGACTCCGGCACGATCGTCTTCGGTGGAGATTGTAGGAGAGAAAGTTCATGGAAAAAGTCAACCGACTAAGGATCAGGAGGAGTTCGTCATCAGACGAGTATCTTCGGGAGCCACACTTCGAGAAGCTCCTTCGGAACCGACTCGTTCTACGCCGCGACCTGACGAGACCACAACTTCGGCACCGCGAGATCAAAGTATAGGAAAGGAACTACGTATGTTCGAGAGGACATTGGAGTTTCTCAGTGGCACGGCATTACTCATTTTGGTAGAGTTGGACATGCAGCGGCATGTATACGAGAACGAGACGAAGGTACCTTTATCCTTGAGTGACCTTCTTAGCGCTGTGCACTTCGGACGACAGGGATGGCTTACTGAGAAGGATGATCTAACGAAGAAGCTCGCACTTCGGCCGAAGTTGCGAAGTTGATTGCGGAGCGAGACGCTTTGGTGGTTGCGAGATCAGAGGATCATGTGAAGGCTTCGAAGGAGATACAAGACTGGCAAGCGAAGTTGAACCTGATGACTTCACGATTTCATGACATGAAGTCGGAGAAGGGGGCTTTGCTGGAACAGTTGGCTACTAAGGATGAGGAGTTAGCCAAGACAGAGAAAGCGAAAGAGATGGCTGAGACGAAGACCGAAGAACTTCGAACGAAGGTGGATGAGATCGCAACGACATACTTTGCCACCGAGCTTAACGCGACAGAAATGGAGTTACTCCAGCGACTTCGGGCAGAGATGACGATAGCGCCAGATCCTTCAGCGAAGAGTAGAATAGTTAGACTAGCGGAGAGGATTATTCGAGATTTGAAGGAGTTTAGGGAGACGGTTAAGTTCACGTTAGCCAATATAGGACACACATTACAATTAGGTAGAGCATATACTACGGTTTCGCCAAGTGGGGGGACGTGATCATGTGGTCTAGATGTGATCATCTTTTTGTAGGAAATGAGATCCGCCATCTTAGGGCGAAGAGCTATATAAGCGATGTGACTCTCGGTCATTTTATCTTTTCCATGTTTTCAGTTTTTGTTAAGTTAATTTTCGATTGCGCAAGATTGCGGAGTGAGTGTGTGAATAAAGTGGACGAAGGCGATTTACCTACGAAGGACGTAGTTTGCTGTCGCAGGCGTAAATCTGATTGATGCAGACCCATCGAAGTTGACCTTCGGCGAAGAGAGTCTTCGGGCTATTTAAGTGAAGGACATTTCAAAGAATCTGAGAGCATATTAGTTACTGTGAAGTGGAAGAGCATAACTTAAATTGTAAGAAGAGTTCGGAACATGGTGGCTTCGTCTTAAGTTTAGCTTCTTCAAATAAGTGGGATTCTTAAGAGTGAGGATTTAGTAGGAAGAACACTTCTTAGGAAGAGTATGGACTTATCCTTGGAACCTTGATGTGAAATCTGTATTCTTCTGTCTGAAGAACACTAGTAACATTTCAGCAGTATTTTGCTATCTCATTTGTTCATACATCTATCTTCTTGAATCTTTTATATGTTTGTTGGAAGGGTCCCTGATCAAAGAACTATTTCATTGTTGTTTGTATTCAATTTATCAGGTTTTGCTTGGGTTTGGTTTCTTATCAAACTTAAACTCTCATCCGGATATTATTTTATTCCGTGAGAATAACAAAAAACTATCTGAATTATCATTGTGACGTTGTAGTACTGTGTTTTGTGTAATTGTTAACTGTATCTTCGTGGGAACGATCCTTTATTTACTATTTCCGATACTTTGTGTTTCTCTGGGTTGTTACATGATCCGTCTACCTAGGAAAACGTCGGGCTTCTAGCTATGGTTGTTTACTCAAGAGGTAGGCTTTTCAGGTTACAACAATGCGCTATAAACACTCACACAGATTTGTAGGATCTTCTAATATGCTCAGAAAGCAAAATTCAGGTCTAACTAGTAGTAATAAGATTAGGCGGTGAACTTTAACACTCAAGGAGAGGAAAAATATGATGGTTCATACTTCTAAAACCCTCCTACATGCAAAAGAGGCCCTACTGAACACACACACGAAGTTTCAACTTGAGATCAAATTCTAGCACCGAGATATGAACAGAAACATTCTAAATAAGAAAATTATGACAATTTCTGACACCCAGATGGCTATTTCGATCTAGAACAGCAAATTGACTTGATCACTTTTGATGATCCTTACAGGATTTGGAGTCTACAGGATGCTGAACATTCTTGTGAAATTTGGCCTCCTGATTGTACACAATTCTCCAGATCTCGTTCTCTGAAGTTGCTGCTCTAGATTGAGAGCTTTTCAGACCCCCTCTGCTTCAGCGGTCACCTTGAGTTATTCAATCACACAAATGACATGAAACGTTTTTGATGCTGGAATTGACACTGGAACGCTGGAATTGACACTCAAAACTCCAAAATCAACAAAAGTGATGCAGTTCAAACTCAATCCGAACTTCAATTTGGCATAACTCCTCCTTTATTGCTTCAAATCGATCAAGAATTTCACTGATAGTGACTGGCACGACGAGCTCTATCTCTCTGTTTCCTCAGATTTCACAATGCCCTTACCAAAAGCTCGAACTCTCCTTAAGACCTCTGCTTCTAAGTTTAGAGTTTCACAAAAGATAAAAATAGACCAATGGGAATCCATAGCTCCACTTCTTGTCTTTTTGTGTCCTAATCCACGTGGTAACTTAATTTCACACATAAGGTACCACGTCAAGCCTCTAAAGTGCCAGCGTAAATCCTAAACTTCATGCGAAGATACCTATGTTGGTTACTTCTCTTGCTGGTTTCTTGACACCATTTCTGGTGAAGCTTTATGCTTCAAAGAATTCAATTACATTGCAGGAGATGGTGCATCTATTGCTGTCAAGAGCTCATACGTTGTCGTGATGTGAATCATTTCACCTAGTAAATGATTCACTTCTCTGTCAGGCGTTAGTCTCTCTGAGTGAAGTTAAGATCTCAGAGAAGTCCATTTTTGGAAGATGTTATATATTTTGAGTCTTAGTAGGTTGATTACCATGTTGATAGGATTTAAGCTCATGGGTTGTATTTGCGTGTCGCCCATGCACGCTTTCTAGCTGATTTCAAGTTACTTTCAGGGCTGCATGTCGTTTTAGGTAGTTTAAGTTTTACGCTGGCACTCTAGGGAGCTTGACGTGGTAGCCTATGAGTGTGGATAAGTTACCAGGTAGTTTAAGACACAAAAGGACAACCAAATGGAGCTATGAACTCTCATTGGTTCATTTTTGTCTTTTGTGTAACTCTAACTTTAGAAACAGAGCTCTAAAGAGGATTTCGAGCAATTGGTGAGGGTACTGGGAAATCTGAGAGCACAGGGAGATAGACCTCGTCGAGCCAAGCATTGTCAGTGAAATTCTTGATCGATTTGGATCAATAAACAAGGAGTTATGCCCAATTGAAGTTCGGATTGTGTCAAAACTGCATCACTTTTGTTGATTTTGGGGTTTTGAGTGTCAATTGCAGCAGAATTGAGGAAATTGCTTCAAACCTTCGTGGTTGCGTTCACTGTCAGCCGGGCTACGAATGTCAAAAAAGTTTCAAGTGATTTGAGTTACTGAGTAATTCAGGGCGGCCGCTGAAGTAGAGGGGGTCCGAAAAGCTCTCAATCTGGAACAGCAACTTCAGAGAGCGAGATCTGGAGTTCTGTGTGGAATCAGGAGGCCCAACTTCACAGGAGTGTTCAGCAAGTTGTGTACTGCAAATCCTGTAAGAATTTCCCAAAGTGATCGAGCCAATTCCCTGTTATAAGTCGAAATAGTTGTCTGGGTATCAGAAACTGCCGTAATTTCTCTACTCAAAAAGTTTCTGCTTATATCTTAGTGCTCTGAATTGATCTGTAAGCCGGCCTGTCTCTCACCCAGGGGTACCTCAGATGACTAGGATTACTAGTGCACCTTAATTACAAAGATTCTATCATACCCATGCTCACTTCACTCAACACTCTGACCCGCATGGTCACATCGGTCTCTCTAATAGCGTTCCTGCAAACAAGTTCTAACCCCGCCCTCCACATTGCATCACATAGTACTCAAGGACTCCCAAGGTCTCCAATGCTCACTTTACTTATAGACAGGAAAATGAGAGTGTCTTCCACCTTCTCAACTCCTCCTTATATACTCTACAACTTCTTACCGTGGTAACTTTCACTAAGTTACGTTACCTCATGGTAAGTGCGCAATCCAAAATAGTAAAACTTCTAAAGGCTACTAAGACTTAAGAATAGCACACACATTACTTGTTCTACTTTACTAAAGTAAGAGATTCTCCTACTTTAGCTTTTGTAAAGTGTTAACTTTCCACGCTATCCAGTCGAAAGACGACAACACACTAATACGTCTTTTGAGGAGCATCTTTAGATCTTTGTGCATGACTTTTCATCATGCATCCAATCAGCGATGGTCAACAAAGTTACATACTTTTGGAAAGCATATTTAGAGCTCTGCACTTGTCCTATAGTGCCATAGTGGAACCTCTAATAGTTTCCTCAACTTAGTTATAACTATCTCAGCTAGTTAAGACTACTTTTGATCACTCTAAATTTAGATCTTCAAACTAGAGTAACCTTTAAGATAGTCATACCTAATGAAATGTATATAAGCATACACACAAATAATGGGATACTTGTGGTGTGACATTTACCCCCAGACTTAATTTTCACTCCGTCCTCGGAGTGAAGTATCACGTTGATGGAACTTCTTTAGCTTGTCGTGGTTCACTCGGTCGAAGAACGTACCACTCCTTTCTTGAAGATCGTAGGTGCCATTACTCCACACTTTGGAGATGATGAAAGGTCCAAAATATCGAGGTAAGAATTTCTTTTGAACTCGCTTGTGTCTAATAGCATCTCATAACATCACCCACTCACCCTCTTGAAATGGCTGTAACTTCGTTTTGTTCTTCGCCAAGCGCTTGTCATAGCTCTTCTTTTGTTGTAGCTGAGCCATCTCAATTCGTTGAGTTGCGTCGTCTCTATTCTCCTCCAGCTCCAACAAGGTTTCTCCCCTCTCTTTCTCAGCTATTGGACCACCCTTTCTCTTCAGTCCAGCTTGCAAGGTCTGAAAGGTAGTTAGGTCGAACTGGATTGGTAATCTTGATTCCAACCCATACACCATCTTGAAAGGTGAATATCCCGTAGATGTCTTCACTGTTGTACGATACTCCCATAGAACCGCATGAAGACGCTTGTCCCAGTTGTGTTTGGCCCCTTCCATGTCAGCATCCTTTGCTAACATTTGACACAAGGTAAAGGTTGTCCTCTCTACCAACCCGTTTGAACTAGGTTTATATGAAGTAGTAACCCTCCGAGAAATGGAGAAGTGGGTGCACATAGCAGTAGTCATACCACTCACAAATTCTCGACCCCTATCAGAAACTAACTCCAGAGGACATCCAAACCTAGTAATGATCCGTTCGTACAGAAATCTACCCACCTCAACTTCTCCAATAGTTACAAGAGGTCTAGCTTCTACCCACTTCGTAAGATAATCTGTGGCTACAACAATATACTTATTGTTGCGAGGGGTGCGATTCAAAGGCCCAACAAAATCTATTCCTCATTTCTCGAAAGATCCGAGAACCGAATAGATCTAAGAGGAGTGGAAACACTAGATTTAATAGCGAAAGCTTGACAAACATCACAAGTTTTACAATACGTCAAGCAATCTCTAAACATCCCCCTCCAGTGATATCCTGCGTCGAGTATCTTATGAACCGTCAACTTGCTTGTGAAATGTCCTCCACATACTGGACCGTCATGGAATTCTTCCATGAGTCGTAGAGACTCCTCCTTGCTCGCAGCTCTTCTCAGGACCCCATCAACTCCTTCACGGAATAACACACCTTCCACCACCGAGTAAGGTTGACTTCGTTTCACCAACGCCTTCTTCTCTCTGGTCCGCATCCCATCTGGATAGACACCTTCCGTAACAAAATCCCAAATTTCTTGATATTCTATTGGGATAATAGAGTTGCTCATCAAGACCATCAAATCTTCGTCAGGAAAGGTGTCATCCACCGGCTCCTCTCCATCGCCATCGTAAGCTCTAGATAGCAAATCTGCATTCGCGTGTTTCTTCCCTGGTCGATCGCAAATCTCGTAGTCGTACTCTGATAATAAGAGCTTCCACCTTGCTAATCGTCCTTCGACCATAGGTTTATTGAAGATGTACTTCAATGCCTTATGATCTGTAACGATAGTGAACTTGCCTCCTATGAGATAATGTCGAAATTTTCTCAAAGCATAGATCACTGCTAATCCTTCTCTCTCTGTCACAGAATAATTTCTCTCTGCCTTGACCATCTGCCGACTAGCATATGCGATAGGATGATCTCTACCTTCAACATCATACTGACTTAAAGTACATCCTACTGCTATATTTGAAGCATCCGTATATAGAATAAATTGTTTATTCTAATCGGGCTTAACCAAGATCGGAGCTGAAGTAAGAGCTTTCTTCAGTTCCTCAAAGGCGGCTAAAGCTTCTTCATCTCCTAAAATCAACACGTAATCTACTCCCTTCTTCAGATATACAGTCAAAGCATACGCTTTATGTGAGAACGAGAGTATAAACCTTCGATAATACCCCACCATACCTAAAAACTGTCGTAGCTTAGTGAGAGTACTAGGAAAAGGGAGCTCTAAGATCTTTTGCACCTTCTCTGGATCAACGGCAATGCCGTCCTTGGATATGATATGAACCAAGAGTAACCCTTCTTCACACCCAAAAATACATTTCTCCGGATTGAGAGATGCATTTGCTACATCTAAACATTCTAAGACCTTCACAAGGTGCTCAAAATGCTTCTCCTTACTCCCGTAAACACAAAAGTCATCTATAAAATCTCTCACAAACTTTCCTAAGAAAGGTTCGAACACTTTGTTCATAAACCTTTGAAACGTCGTAGGAGCATTACACAGACCAAATGGCATGACTCGAAATGCAAACGTACCCCACGGAGTAGTGAAAGTGGTCAGGTGTTGATGTTCTGGTGCAATTTTGATCTGGTTATATCCGCTATAACCATCTCCAAAGCTGTACCATTCGTTTCCCGCCACTTCTTCCAAGATATCGTCGATGAAAGGTAGAGGATAATAATCCTTCTTTGTGACCGCATTGAGCTTCTTGTAATCAACACACATTCTCAATTTGCCATTTTTCTTCTTTACGATCACAATAGGTGATACCCATTCAGAATGCTCCACCTCGTAAATGAATCCAGCAGTGTGCAGCTTCTCGATCTCTTCTTTCACCAGATCCGCAATTGGAGGACTCACTCTTCGTTGCTTCTGTCGTACCGGTTTGACTTCCTTCTCTAACTCGATACGGTGTTGCTCCAGTGTGACCTCCCTCAGATCCTTGTAACTAAATGCAAATACATGAACGTATTTGCGAAAGATCTCTTCGAAACAACTCTTCTCCTCTTTAGTAACCTTCGATCCATAACGTAAGGTGGCAATTCTTCTCTCCACCTCCTCGGGAGTCAACGGTTCTTTGTCTCTATCTCTTTGCACTTCCGGAGAAGGGAAAAGATCCACTACGTTCACACCCACATTTCGTTCTTCCCTCTCCTCTTCTGACGATGTATTTTCAGATTCTGAATCTGAAGAATTGGTACCTACATCAGAAGTAGTATCGACGACTTCTGACTCCCAGTAGTCCGATGTGGGTCGATCCGATTCCGACGTCCCAACTTGATCTCCGAGCAATGGAACTTTGATCCGGTGGTGATTCGGTCCGATGCGTAAATAACCTTTGTGCCAGTTATCCGTTGCATGTACTGCTCGAAGCCAAGGTCTTCCGAGTAACATTTCATAACTTGACTCTTTCAAGATTTGAAATGTCATGTTTACTTGCACTCCCATTACTGACACGCAAACTCTCTCCAGCACTCCCAATGGTCTAACTCGCTGTCTGTTAGCCATGCCAACCGTGATACTAGAAGGACGCGTTGGTACTAGATCCAACTTCCTCATGAGTCGTTCTGAGATGGCGTTTACTGCCGATCCTCCATCGACAAGAACATCTGAGACATCTCTCCCATTGATACGAGCCTCTACTTTTGATGCCTTGTTGCACACCTCTCCTTCACTAGCATCTAAAGCACTCACGCCGACAGTAGAAAGATTTACCTTCTTCTTCCGACCTCGTCGAGAGCTTAGACCGCTACGAAGTTCTTTCCTCACCGAAGGATTCAGAGCAATCAACTGTCCCACAGTAATGTTTGCTCGTTGCTTACCCACGTCCTCCACCACATTGTATTTTGATTGCTCCATTGAAATTGTGAAATCAGTATTTTCCAATTTCTTCCGCCGCTCTTTGGGTTTTGAAGAAGATTTGCTACTCCGAGTATTTTGACTTGGAGAATCTTCCATCACGACAGGTTCTCCCTCGTCGAAATGCGTCCTCATCCTCTTCCTCTCTTGAGCCAACAACTCTACAGATTGAAAACCTTCTCGTACATCTCGTGGCTCCAAGATGTCAATGCATGCCACACCCTTGTCCTTGCTTTGTGAAGTTGAAGCTCCATCCACTGTTCCACCATTACGACTTGGACAATTACGTTGGAAGTGTGATCCTCCACACGTAAAACATCCTTGGCTCGTGTAGTTACTTGGTGATCCTTGCGGTGGTCCACCTCTGGACTGATAGTTCTCATAACCTCGTGAGCCTCCTCCAACATTTGAACTGCGGTGTTGCAACAAATTCATCATATTGATCTTCAAATCCGCTAGAGACTCTGTCAAACTTTTCAACTCATCACGAAAGTCGGGAGTAACAGATCTAGATGGTACAGTGATTGTAACCGCACTAGTAGGAGCTACCGGAGTCAGATTCTGAAATCGAATAGTCGGAACACTCGCAGGCGTCAGAGTTGGCATGATCGGCCCTTGCACATCTCCACATGCTGCCCCAACAGTCATTGGTTGCAAGTCGTCTCCATCCAGACTCTCTTCCATCCTGGTTGCGATCTTCACTGCATCAGCCTTCGAAGTTGGTCTCTCATACCGCACTTGTGTTCGAATCTCCGGCCTCAATCCCCCAATAAAATTCTTTGTGAGCATTGCTCCAATGCCCACCATCGTTGGTTCTACTACATCTCCACTCTTTCGTAAAACCACCCGAAACTTTTGTTCTAATTTCTCCACCCTCTCGGCGTAAGTCCTTACTTTCTCTTTCTCTCCTTGTTTGAGGTAAGTTACCTCTACCATTAACTTCTCGTAACTTTCATCGGGAAGAAAAGTTTCAATTAAGGCCTCCGTCAATACTTCCCAAGTATCAACTGGAGTCCCCACTACGCTTCTCTTCTTCCTATCCTCATACCATGTCAATGCAGAATTCTCAAGAAATTCAGGTATCAACCCTACCCACTCGCTCTTCTTTCGATCTCCATTGCCAATGCATGCTCTTTTGAAGTCCCTCACAAATCCTTCCACGTCTTCTCCATCCTTTCCATAAAACACCGGAAGTTTCCCCATTCTTCTCTTCTTTTCTTCTTCTTACTCAAGGAACTGCTTGCGGATGTGAAGATCGCACTTCACCGCAATCCACAATTTCCCCGTTGAGCTCTCTCCTCTCCAAAGGTTGGAATAAGTTTGGTCATCTTATCTCTCGTGTGACAGACTATCTCCATCCTCGCTAGAGGTCTTCACTCGTTCCGTTTCTACACTCAACCTTCTCTCGAGACCTTCGGCTACCGTTTCTAGCAAAGCAACCACTGCGCTACACTCGTGCTCAACTGGAATCCCGTCCACTCCACATCTAGGACAAAAGGTTGTAGGATCAATGACGTCTTGTCTAGGGGAAGAAGGACCTATGTGTAAGCTTAAGTCGACCAACCCTCTTCGCTCACGCAAAAGTCTATTCTTCGTAGGACACTTGCTCACTTTATGTCCTTCTCCACACAAAAAGCACCTCGAGTTCTTCTCCTGGTTCTTACGACTACTCTCTGCTTCTTCCTCAAATTCTAGTCGAAATTCTCCTTTCGCCAGATCAGCGGTAACTATCACCGCATAGCCTTGAGGGATCTTGCTCAACCTCAATTTCCACTCTTGCTGTCCTTCCATGACGATGATCCGTCATACATCTCTCTCGCTATATAGCTTGTTTGACAGTTTTGATCACTCGACTATCTTCTCACTTAGCAATCTCTCACATTACTAAGTAGAAGCTTAACTTGTCAACCCTGAGCCTCAGAGATCGAACATAACCCTCTCAAGAATTTTGAAATTCTTTCACTCTTTTACTTCAGCAAGCGATATAACAGATTTGACCCCCCTTCGCTTCGAATGCCATAACTCCAGTTCTACTCGATCAATTCACGCATGATTTGGGTGCCTAGATAGCTTATCTTGCAAGCTATCAGCATGGAAGATTTCAAGGTCTAACTCTAAAAACTGAAAATATGAAACTGACTGTAAACTCCTTCCCGAGAGCTCACTATTTGATACCGAAAAACCTCCTTAACTTCCAAAAGACATAACTCTCTCCTCACAATTGATCTCTCGGAGATATCAAGCTTATTGGAAAGCTTATCTTGCCCTCTATAACATGGTGTATGTACAAAGGTTCTGAACTCATGCTCAAAAACAAACATGAACTGTACTAACGACTAAATACGAATCTTTGTATTGAGGTCCCGGCAACGGAACCAAAAATGTAAGCCGGCCTGTCTCTCACCCAGGGGTACCTCAGATGACTAGGATTACTAGTGCACCTTAATTACAAAGATTCTATCATACCCATGCTCACTTCACTCAACACTCTGACCCGCATGGTCACATCGGTCTCTCTAATAGCGTTCCTGCAAACAAGTTCTAACCCCGCCCTCCACATTGCATCACATAGTACTCAAGGACTCCCAAGGTCTCCAATGCTCACTTTACTTATAGACAGGAAAATGAGAGTGTCTTCCACCTTCTCAACTCCTCCTTATATACTCTACAACTTCTTACCGTGGTAACTTTCACTAAGTTACGTTACCTCATGGTAAGTGCGCAATCCAAAATAGTAAAACTTCTAAAGGCTACTAAGACTTAAGAATAGCACACACATTACTTGTTCTACTTTACTAAAGTAAGAGATTCTCCTACTTTAGCTTTTGTAAAGTGTTAACTTTCCACGCTATCCAGTCGAAAGACGACAACACACTAATACGTCTTTTGAGGAGCATCTTTAGATCTTTGTGCATGACTTTTCATCATGCATCCAATCAGCGATGGTCAACAAAGTTACATACTTTTGGAAAGCATATTTAGAGCTCTGCACTTGTCCTATAGTGCCATAGTGGAACCTCTAATAGTTTCCTCAACTTAGTTATAACTATCTCAGCTAGTTAAGACTACTTTTGATCACTCTAAATTTAGATCTTCAAACTAGAGTAACCTTTAAGATAGTCATACCTAATGAAATGTATATAAGCATACACACAAATAATGGGATACTTGTGGTGTGACAGATCTGAAGCTGAAATTTCGTATGTGTATCTAGTAGAACCTCATTTACATGTAGGAGGAGTTCTGAAGTCTGAACCTTCACATATTTCTCAATCCTGAGTGTCAAAGTTCGCCATCTGATCTTATCATTGCTAGTTAAGCCTGAACTTTGCTTCCTGAATATATCAAAAGAGCCTAGAGACTTATATGAGTGTTTTTCAGTATCACCTTGAGACCTGAAGCCTATCCTTTGAGTAAACTAACTACAGCCTGAAGCCCAACGCTTCCCTGAGTAGATTGAACACAGCCTTCAAGCTCATATCACAGCCAGAAGGTTCGCCCTTCTCAGGAAGACTCTCAACCCGACAACGTCGAGACCAAGAGGTCCAGTCACCACTCTCAGGGGAAGTGACACGAACGAGAAAGAGAAGGAGGTATCAAGTTTTCTACTGGAAGAAGCATCTCCAGTTCAGATTAGAGGAATCCAGGTGGAAGGTTCAGTCCACATGGAAGGGAAAAAGACAGAAGGAGGATGTTGACATGACCTCTATGCCTACGAAAAGAGAAGGAATATTTTGATACTTAGGCCAAGACTCTTAACTCCAAGTACTCTCTAGGATCTATCTAGCTTCTTCCTCCTTAGTTTTTATGTCTATCCCAACTTCTATTCCTTCTAGAAAAGTTAGATATCTCGAGTTACTGGATTCCTTCCCAGTCCTCTTCAAAAATAATCGTCTGTTTGAACCTCCAGTTCTTTGTCATTAGTTCATGAAAGTCTCAGACCTTTTGAAGTGCCGTCACCTCTCTTCTTCATAGAATTACCTCGACGTTATGTTTCTCAGAGGTCATTATCTCTTTTCTTTTTAGCCTCATTGTTCATCTTGGATTGTTGGATCGGTGAGTTTTAGTTGATCTTCTGAGAGGAGTGTATCTGGACATCATTGCTCTCTCTTCGGGTCTGGTTCGTTTGTTTCTTCCTTGTCTTATCTTCGGCGTCTCTTGCTGTAAGACAACTCTTACCATGATTTGAGTCTCCTTTATCGTTAGAGATGTTTTGTTCGACAATGTTGTGCTTGTTCTTTACTCCATCTTCATCTCTTAACTGTCTCGTCTCTTTGAGATATGAGCAACTAACCTCTTGTCTATTCTCCATTGCCTTGGATTGCGTTGTTGGTGCCATGATGCTTACACCTTTTCTCTCTCACTTTTCATCTCTCTCTCTCTATTTCCTTCTTCTCTCCAAGTGAGTAGATGGAGACGTATTACCTTGTGCCAATGTTTGCTTCCCTTCCTTGCTAATCTTTCTCGTATGCGTCACTCGCTGAAAACCTTCCTCCAATAGTAAGTATTTCTCTTTGTTGAGTTGCTGAATTTGTTGCATGTGCGTTGTCAACTACACCCCACTCTTTATGCTTGTATCTTTACCTTCTCATGTTATGGTCTGTTTCACCTTCTTGTCTGAGATTTTACCTATGTAATTTCATGCGATATGTCCAAACTCCAACCCCCTCCCATAATTGAAGCACTTGTCTGGATGACCACAACCACCATGAGAGGTCTATTGCAATCACGTCTTGTAGATTTTTTCATTTTTCCATCATTACACGATCACAAATGTTGGTGTAGCAATTGTGAGCTCGTTGGACGGATCTATACGTTGGTTGTCGATTGACTGGTTGCTCCTAGTAATGTATCACTCACCAATTCTAGTAGTGAGTTAGTTAGAAGCAGTTCTATCCACACAGCGATCCGTCTCATCGTCTCTTTCTACTTATTATAGTTTGGAGTCCATAGATCCATTTGGATGCAGAAGTCATCTATCTTCAGTGGAGTTGTTGCTAGTGCCATTCTCCTACATCCATTGAGTCAAACACTACCAAGCAAGATATCTTTATCAATGCTCTTAGTTGTATGATTGCTATCTCTAGCTTTTTTACTGATACTTTTCTGTCTGTTCTGTCACTATATCTTTGGTTGGGAGAGATTCAAGGATGTGGATCTTGGTGGATACTTTTTGAAGTTGGTCGTCTCTAACTTTAATCAAGTGGATGTCCATCGATATATGTATTGTATATGTAGCATCACTCGACAGTTCTATAATGTGCATATCATCAAACGCTCGCTTCAATTCTTTGACCGACACATTCTGCCCTCATAACGGATCTACCTTGTACAAGTAAGGATTTGTGAACATGTTTCATCTCTTGTCCATCGGTGGTGCTTTGTTCTCCATGCATTGTATCTTTTCTCATTGACATTTCTTTTAGATTTTGAGTGTACATGCTCTCTTTTCTTCGTCCGTCCTACTACTCCTCTCGTTGTTCTTATGGACCCTGTGAGTCTAGATGGTAGCGGTGGAAAGTCCTCCTTATCCTGACTTCATGAATCTTTCATTTCGAGCCTAATTGACTTCTTTTGAATACTGTGCAAGCTAACTATGTATTGTAGTCATGGTTTGCTCCTTTTGCTAGTTTAAGACATGAGGATCCAACCCCAATTCACTCTTTTTTGTCTCTTTCTTTTTTCCTACTAGTAAAGAGGGATTGATGATCTCAACTCATTCTCTTGTGTGGACTTTCAGACTCTCCACCTCTCTTCAGATTGGCCTTGGCTATGGTTGTCTTGTCATACGAATACTTACAAATTTTTTGAATCTTAACATGGTATCAGAGCAGGAGAGAGAAGATGAGAGTGACTGAGGTTCGAGAAGCGAGGAGGAGGTGACAGGTTTTCAGGTATCTTGTGATTTTCAGCCGAGTCAGACCTACCCAACTTGAGTTAAATCTTAAACGTAGAAGTGCATTTTTTGAGATCTTCCACTCAATTTTAACCTCTAGAAACAAGTGGAGAGTGATATAAAATCATAGAGTACTTGCCTCTCGAGAAAGACAATAATTTGATACTTTCATATCGAGTAGTTGTTCTTGCCAAGAGGTTCATCTGTGATCTTGAGAATGTGTCTACCTTATTACTCATGATGCAATAGGTGACAGACTTCGATGTATAAACAAGATCAGAATAAAAAAAAGCGACGATAGAAAGATATCAAAGAAATAAATCACAAATAGAATATATTTTTGGCTGCTAGGTCAATCGACCTACAATCATCAGAATGGCCAAAAATCGTTAAGGTCTTCAAACTACGGTCAAAGTTGTGTTGACCTCAACAGCAAAAACAACAATTTTTGCATACGATCTCTCTAAATGATACGAAAATATTCCTCTCGATAGCTAACGATAAATCTTTACTACTCGACTCTATGATTTTATCACAAGCACTAACAACAAATCACATGAGGATGATGGAGATCCGATTGTTGCTGAATGGAACAAACATGCTTAGCAAGCTGTACACTATATGTCATTGTGTGTTTCGTCGTAGATGTTTGATTACATACAGACAGTTGACACTCCTAAGGAAGTTTTGGATGCCTTGGCAAATGAATCCCAAACATCAACCAAAGCTCGTAAGTTGCAGCTGAAGCAACAACTTTTGGAGGTCAAGAAAGATACTTCAACGATTACATATTATGTCTACTTGATTAGAGATATGATCGAACAACTCAGCAGCATCGATGTCAAGGTCGAAGATGAGAATCTCATTCTTCACACCATTCAAGGACTTGATAAGGAATACTATCAGGGATAATTATCCCACGTTTGGAGAACTAGTATCTATGCATGTATCAGAAGATATGAGATTATCGAGTACAGCTGGTCCAAATTCGACTCTAGAGCAAGCCTTATTCGTTGATAGGGTAGAGAAAGAAGCAACATTGTTGGATGAGGTCAACAACAACAATATATCTGAGGCAAAGGTTCTACAGATACTCGTTTTTGCAACTATTGCAAAAAGACATGTCACTTTGAGAAGAACTGCTTCAAGAAGCAGAATGACATCAAGGTTGGTAAGCAATCTCAAAATTCGAATTTTGCTTCCATGGAAGATTATTATTCAGATGGTAGCATGTTATGGTTGTTATGATCAAATCCGTTGCGTGTTGGTACATATATTATGGTTGCTCAAACCACATGACTGCACAAAGAGAGTGGTTCAACAAAGATCTTGTGAAGACTTCAGCAAATGTCTACCTTGGTGATGGTACTCAACATCCGATTACTCATCTCAATAGACATGTCAAGCTGCGCTCCACATCGGCTTAGAAAATCAAGAATCGCTCAATCTGGTCTTGCTTGCTTGCTCATTGATTTTTGGCTCCTCGACCATGAGGAGAAATGGCACGTCAAGCTGCACTTCACATCGGCTTAGAAAGTCAGGAGTCGTTCAATTCGTCTTGCTTGCTTGACAATGAGAAGAAATAACAATAGTTTCCGTATGAGACATGTTCTTCACTGTTGATTTCGATCTGCTTGAAAAGTCAGGAGCCATTCAACACGACAAGATCGGAACCCTAACGCGTAAGATTAGAACCCCAAACCCTTGAAAGCCTCCCGCTTTGAGCGAGCGTCCCGAAAAATTTTGTGGCTTGTTGTACATTATTTGATACTGGAAATTCATCCGGCGACCGGAATCCTTAAACTTCAATTAGATGGAGCCACTGCTACAACATATAGAAGCAAGTGTGGAGTGGCTCACATCTCTTTTTCTTTCTTCTCTTTTGAGAAGGGTGCGGTCCTTGTCATTTTTTCCCTATACTGTACTTATCTCTGTTCCATTTTCAAAAATTCAATTTTATGGAGATGTTTTGTATGTTCTTATAATAATCAAGAATTTAGTCTTAGTAAGTCACATTGTTGAACATGGTTATGAGGTTAAGTTCAACAAGCATGGTTGCTTTGTTCAAACTAAAGACCAAATTGTAGTGATCAAATGAACTAAGGTTGGTAGGCTTTTCAAGTTAGATGTAATTATATCATAAACAGAGACTGCCATGTTTGTAGATAGTTCTCAGACTTCGATTTTACAGTTGTGGCATAAGAGGTACGGACATATAAACTTCTCACGCTTGAAGGTTTTACCTACTTCTAATCTAGTTGTAGATATTCCAAATTTCACATATGCTACTCTTGTAGAGGTCTGTGAAACTTGTCAGTGTGGTAAGCAGGTTAGACAACCCTTCTCTCATAAGAGCACTAGAGCTTCTATTGTGTTGGAGCTTATTCACACAAATGTATGGACAACTTCTCAAGCGAGTATGCAAGGTTCTCAGTACTTCATCTCATTCATTGATCATTGTTCAAGATTTACTTGGGTCCGTTTCTTGAAGATCAAGTCAGATGTAATTGTTGTATTTCAGCAGTTTAAGAGCTTAGTAGAGAAGTAGTTCAGACATAACATCCTTCGAATACATTGTGATGGAGGAGACGAGTTTATTTCTGACTAGTTTAATACTTTTCTACAACAACATGACATCAAGAGAGAAGTCACATGCAACTACAGTCCTCAACAGAATGGAGTTGCAGAGCACAAGCACAGACATAGTTGAATGCGCTAGAGCTTTGCTCAATGAGGAAACTATGCCTAAGTACTATTGGACAGAAGTTGTACCACTATTGTTTATCTTATGAACAAGTCTCTTACTGTTGTAGTTCATAAGAAGACACCATTTGAGATATCATACAATCAATAACCAAATCTAACTTCTCTAAGGATATTTAGTAGCATCTATTTTGTTCATATACTAGATGAGATGCATAGTAATTTGGATCCAAAAGCTTAAAAGTGTTTGTTTCTAGGCTATGCTTCAGATCGAGCAGTTTTCAACTCTAACATGCTGAGATGAAGTGATAACGTGATCATATATTGGAGACAAAGACTGTGTAGTACGTTGTTGATGTGCGATTTGTTCTAACACTGAGTGAAAGTTATTGGATTGAGTAGGTGCTTGAGAAACCTCCCGAATTGTAGGTGGGGTAGCAACTTGTCCAGACCAAAGAGTTTTCACAAGATGTAACACAATAGTAGAACTACTAGGTTGTGAAGTAGATGGAATAGCAACTATTGGTTGTATAACAGACATAATATGTACAGAGGGTAGTACAACTGCCGATGTAGACTTGAACCAAGACTTGGTCTCGTCAAAGACAACATCTCTGCTTACATGTAAGATTTTTGAAATGAGATCATAACCCCTATATCACATCTCTCATACGTCTGATCTACGAAAATCCAATAGGGTCAAGTACCATATGCAACGTTTTCCGTGTGAAGGATTTTTTACAGAACACCATGCATACATGGTGAATGTAATACAGAATGTACAAGAACCGAATTCTCTTGAGGAGGCGATGCATCAAGCAGAATGGGTGGATGCCATGGAGGTTGAACTTGCAACGTTACAACATCAACAAACCTAGAAACTTATTGACTTATCTCCTAGTAAGAAAGCCATTCCTTCCATATGTTTACAAGGTCAAGAGAAATTTTGATGGTTCTATGCCTAAGTGCAACGTCAGACTTGTGACCAAGGGTTGTGCACAACAGTACAAAATTGATTTCGATGAGACATTCAATCTTGTAGCCAAGATGACTTCTATTCGTGCACTTGTGACATTGACTACAAGTAGAGAGTGGCACTTTCATCTGATGGACTTCAACAATACTTTTCTTAATGAAGATTTGGAGGAGGAGGTCTACATGGTGCAACCCTCTGGATATGAGGATTCCAGGTATCTAGAGAGAGTCTGTAGACTCAAGAAGTCCTTATACGGACTTAAGCAAGCTCCTAGAGCTTGGAATGTCAAGATCAATTCGTTTTTGTTATCTCTTGGATTTCCTGTGTGCAGTTCGGACTCTTCGCTATGTTTTCTATATTCAGGTCAAGAATTAGTACTACTGATCATCTATGTTGATGACCTGATTCTCACTGGGAGTTGTGAGCATTTCACCCAATGGGTGAAAGATCAACTGAAGGAGAGTTCGACATGAAGGATCTTGAAGAACTCAAGTACTTCTTGGGCATTGAGTTTATCAAGAATGATGTTACGTTATGGCTGTTGCGGAGATATTATTATCTAGACATGTTGGAGAAGTTCAGGATGGATGCCTCTAAATCAATCTCTACCCTTCTTGCGGCTAGTGTTAAGCTAATTGCGGAAGATGATGAGTTGCTAGCATATCCCTTCATGTATCAACGGATTGTAGGTAGCTTGATCTATATTACTATAACTAGGCCGGATTTATCTTATGTTGTTGGCTTAGTCAACCAGTTCGTACAAGCTTCGAGGAAGCCTCACCTTGATGCAGTTCGACGAATTCTATGGTATGTGAAGTTTACACTTCAGTTTGGACTTCACTTTCTTTTTGATAAGCCTTTTGTGTTACAAGGCTTTACTACTACAGATTGGGTTGGAGTACCCAAGACATGAGAACTACGTCAGATTTTGTTTTCTGCCTTGGAGATTCTGCAGTTAGTTGACAATCGCAAAAGCAACAAACAATTACTTTGTCTTCTACAGAAGCAGATTGCAGAGGTGTTATCAATGCTACGTGTGAATCTGTTTGGCTTTGCATCCTGTTGGATGTTATGGATGTCACATTTTTTGATCTAGTTGTTTTGCACACAGACAACGTCAGCAGCATTAAAGTTGCTTCTAACTTTTTTTTCATTCTAGGACTAAACATATAGAGGTTCATTACCACTTTATTAAGGATCAAGTGTTAGCTGGAGAGATTGATCTTAGGTATCTTCCTATTGATGAGCAAGTTGCTGATATTTTCACCAAAGCCTTGCCTAGAGATAAATTTGAGTATTTCAGATTGTGTTTATGTGCTAAGGACGTAGATTCTAGCTTGAGGGAGAGTGTTGAATACTGTGCAAGCTAACTATATACTGTAGTCATGGTTTATTCTTTGCTAACCTAGCAAAGAATAAACCATGAGGACCCAATCTCAGTTTATCCTTGTTTGTCTCTTTTTCTTTCTTACTAGTAAAGAGTAACTGATGATCCTCTACTCATTCTCTTGAGTGAACTTTCAGACTCTCCATCTCTCTTCAGATTGGGCTTAAGCTATGATTGTCTTGTCATATGGATGCTTACAGTTTTCTTCAATCTTAACAACTTCTCCACTCTTTTGGCATACAATGATTGAGTGGTCTCGTGAGTTCTTGCGATTTCAGTATGTTTTCTTATCACCATATACTTATTTTGCTTATCGATACTGAACGTGTTTTGCAAACCAGTTCGAGGAGTTCAACTCCGTTCTCACTCAGTTCTTGCTAATCCTAACCTCTACCTCTCCTTGTTGATCTTTCCACCATCCTCAAACTACCTTGCGTTGCTCAATTTCTCGTGAAAAACGCTATTGAAGTCCAAAACCTATCACCAGTTATGGCCTGGTCGAGCTCGTAAGCCACATCGACTAAGTCCCCACCCTTCTCCCCTGCGCTCACCGCGAAACGCGGAGCTCATCCTCTAGAAGCTGGGGCCGAAATGTTTACTTTCCGGGCCGCATGAAGTTTCTATTTATGGAAGGCTTTAGATATCATGATACAAACAATAATACAAAAGATTCGATATTACTGTTACTGCTTGTTACAGAACTTTGACTTCCGTACGCATGTTTGACTCGGGTAGACAAAAGGAATAAGTTCCCGCACACCTTCCTGAGCATAAAAAGATTCTCGTAGTCCGTAACATCACGTGAAGTGCAATGATCGCTCTGTTGCGGGACGTTGAACAGCACCTAGAAGACCTAGACGCCAGAAGACGTTGAGGTCCTTCTTGTTCCTTTCCTCGAATGTTTCACTCCTGTAAAAGTATAATAGAATATCTACTCTCCTGTGCTCCGAGCCTCGGAGCTCAGAAAGCGCGCCGCGTTCGTCCTCTCAGATGGGACAAAAACCTGTTCTTCCTTCTGAGTTGTATTGTCAGTAGAACCGTCCGTCGCTACCCTGCGCTCACCACGTAGCACATAAACTACGTAGCAAGTGATGTATCTGACGGACGGTTCCAAGTCGGAGACCATGAGTGTCTACAGTTTGTTCCCTGTTTAGAGTATATATGTAAGGGGGAACACGCGACGCAATGAATAGCCAACGGATGGAAAGACTCCATCAAGCCATATATGTATATATGTAAGTAGTATGGAAAGACTCCATCAAGCCCTATATGTATATATGTAAGTAGTATGAGTGGGTATTATATTAATTACATTGTGTTTCTAAATGTTTTTGACCTTCCATTATCCAGGTGTACTATATAAAACATGATGGAATCATAGTGTTTATGCGAAATTACAAGAGAATAACAAAGGTTTTTTACATTATTGACATGTATCATAATATCAAGAATAATCCAAGACTATCTTCGTAAATTTCCGCGATTCTTTATGATGCATACATCTAGATGACTCTTTGTGTTTTGTACATACATGTATTCCTACTTTTGACACAATTTAGCCATTTAAGCAACAGAATATTCTCTTTGAACATGGTAACAAGACTAACTTCTTGTTAGTCTTATTACAAACTAAGAAGATTAAAGTAGTAAGCTATTTATGAAAATAAAAATCTGCATGAAATTAACAAGAAGTTTGATTTTACAAACGAAGTAGATGAAAGTGCAACATCTTGACATCCAATCAATGAACTGCTTGAAACATGTGTGAAGTTATTTCCAATTATACCTTGCACCCAAGGCATAATCGAGAAAAGATGACAGTAGTCACTTTAATTTGTCCTGAAAGATTTCGCTGAAACCAATGAGCGTTCCTTTGTTAGAGCACTTTTGAACCGAACGATAAGTTTGAGATGATGTAAGAGCGTAAAGTTGATTAAAACATAACAGATCAGACAAAAAGTCCAAAAACATATATTTTTCTTAGTAAGGTAAGACGTGCAGCTTACGTTGACAAAAATCTGTCACAAGCTGTTGCCTGTCCAAGATTGGAGCTTTGCTCAAAGGTTGTCTCTATCATCCAAAATCTTACAAAGCTCCACAAAAGAAATCTTCATAAGATTCATTAGACTTTTACTCAAATTCTATGTGTTCAGGATCCTCTACTTCAAGAACTTCAGCACCAAATAAGTTCTCTGTAAGTTTTGGTCCTTATCTATAACCATTAACAGTGACTCTGTCATTCCCAGAACTACGTGTTTGAACTGAATATGATAGTGTGATAGTGTGCTGATGCGTCATCAATATCGGAACCAATATTATCTTACTACTAAAGTCTAACTTTTAGTTGTCAAGAGACACAATCATGACTTTCGCAGCTTAAAAGAAAAAGAGAAAATGAAGTCTGGATTATTATAAAGAGATTAACAGTTGAACTGTGATTTCAAGAAATAATTTTTTAAGATCATGGCCTACCAAAATAATATATAAAATATATAATTTATCAACCAGTCTTGATTTATCAAATGTTTTACCTAAGAATCCACTACAGACTAATACAGAGGGTGATGTATCGTACATAAAGCAACTCCAGAATATGAAGGAGAGAGACTTTATATTTCCAGAATCCTTTATGGAATCTTGGACGAGTGTACATTATTTCCAAGTACTCAACGAAATTCATGTACTTGAGTTCTATTCTATTTTTGGCTCCACGAATGTATGTAATAAAGTGCATCGCAAGTGAAACATGATGCAACGGTGGGTGGGTTCTCCTCAGCAGAGAAAAAGAGAAGACCCGTCATAAATCCCGGACTTTTTCCGGATACCGGATTCTATACGTTTTGCGTCTATTCGCGCAAAGAGGACAGTCTTGAAAGATCATGCTTGTGAGACCATCACTTACCTTTTGAAGTATTAGTCTCATGTGACTGAATGTGCATTGTTTCTAGTCAAACAACATCATTTATTCATTTTATATCATTTTATGGCTCATGAACTTCCAAGTCTTCAAGCTACCACCTTTAGCTCCTTTTGCTTGCACTAAAGTACCACTAAGTATAGTAAGAGATTTAACTCTATATGGATCTTCACAGAAATAAGTTCACGCACTGAAGGAAGAAGAAAAGAACATATGGTACCTAAAGTTGCAAAAGCAGAGAAACAATGTGAGAACAAGAGAAATTAAGGAAGAAACGCCACTACAAGGCTATATTATGTGTTAACCATAATAAACGTCACTACTTGAATCGTTATAAGTATTTTTTGGAACTTTTTATTTTTGAAAAGTATAGTATATCTTCTAAGTCTTAAACTTGTTTACGAATGAAACACGCGTCTGATTTGAACCAAAGGTAAGTTAGAAGAACATTTTGTACGGGAACTTCCGGAGGTGCCAGCAGGATACGTTCTTGTCCGCAGCCGTAACACTCGCCCACAAGCATGAATATTTTCGAAAGGTTCCAGCTTTGACATGCCCTATTTCACAACAGATTACTTTCTTTAAAGTTCCAGTGCAAATAAAGAAAGTCAAGTATAAGGGTGTTTCCAAATGCAGTTGGTTTTATCATCAGCAAACATGAGAGACTTCATATATCTCTTAATCAACTCTTGACCATCAAAAGCATGTCATCATATACGTAGCAGAGAGTGCACTTATTGTCTCAAGCTCTTATTAAACTTTAATTTGTAAATTATCTCCATCTCGTTTGATGAGTCAATCATCACATCTTACACCAAAGTCACATATATTTATGCTCTCGGTTGGATCACACTGGAGTTATGTGGTGATTTGTTCACTAGTATGACTCCAGCTGAAGAGAGAGAATACAATAAGATGCATTTCAATCTGGGATCTCTTAAGCGTGAGCAAGATCCAACTGTGTTAAATGTCCAAGTGTTGTGAGAAGTAATTGACATCAAGACTGAATCATCTGTTAGTCTGCATGGTAACAAACACAAGGAGGTAGATCATTTTGCTATGATATTTGAAGATCAATTGAAACTTTACTCACTTATATGTAGTAGGTCAATAGAGAGTGGTGTTCGTCCGACCACGATTGCATCAAGAGCTCATCGATGGTTGGAATTTTTTATTAAGCAAAGGGTCAGCTTAGCTAGAGGGCTTCTTGATAAGTAAATGTATAAGGACATAAAGACCACAACTTAGCTAAGAGCTGCTTAGCAAGGACTTTGTTTTTGAAGTAAATTGATATACTGATCAGAGTTGGGAGACGTTCAAGAGAGTTCAAGAGACAAAGTGCGCTTGAGAGAAGGGGAGGGGGATTGTGATCGTTGAGGACAGTGATTATAAAACTGAGGTGTGAATAAAGTTTTTTTGAGTCTTGGAAGATCTATTTGTACAGATTTGAGTGTCTGATTGACAGTGGTGCTACAAGCGATTGTATTTGAGTTCTGAATACTGGGAGCAGTCTATTTTCTTTTTGATCATTCTCACGATCGATCACAAACATGAGGTCTGTCCTCCCTAAGAAAAACTCTCCCTATGACAATGTTCAACCCAAAGAGACTGAAGATGAATCAGAAGACAGATGGACGTCTTCTTGGTTGATGCCTCGCTTTCATATGAACAAGCTCTGGTGCTATCCATGCACGAGGAATCTTCTCATCTACTGGATATAAGAAACATTTGGGTCCTCTAGCTCTTTCAAAACATTGTGCAAAACCAAGGTCTTTGATACCCATAAAAACAAGCAAGCGCGTGAAAGAATATCTCCCTTGATGAATAGTTTCACTATTGTAATCTCACCAAGAAAAATGTATAAAAATATTATGCAGATGGATGTCATAATGCAACCACTTCTTCGAATGCATGAATGTCAAGGTGCTACACTGTACAAGCCATCTCCAAACGGTGTTTTTGGAAAATAGTAAGTAAAGTCAACTTCTCCTACTCATATCTATCTATCATCATCATCTAGAACTCTCATATGTATCTGCAAAAAAATGCCCCACACGTTTCTAACTACTCTTTAACTAGTTTGGAGAAGTTTAATATTCAAAGGAGTTATTTCAAGTTTTAGAAGCACTGGAAATTCTAAAACGAAATAGTATTTCCAACTCACAAAGTTATTCGTTAGCGGTATAAGGGTTCTATACAAAATTAATTTTTGATGCAATATGTTTTCCTTCTTCCTTCCGTTTAACTTTGACACGCACCAATGATCATTTCTATAAAGACCCTAAATAAGCAATAAGCCTTATGTACTAATTCTGCAACCCATATCTTGGGGAAAAAGGAAAAGAGTTTACGCAGATTTTGTTTGTTTTGTCTACGCATATAAGCCAGATTCCAGTAAATACCAATTCCAGTTCATATAGAGCTGGAGAGGAAGGAATATCCATTTGCTAAGTATAGGTACTGTCATGGATAATCCATCCTTGCAGTTTCTTTATGCTAACCCAAAAGATATTATCTTGGCTAATACTTAGAATAACAAATGATCTTGAATCCCGTAACTTATAGTGAGGAGTTGCACTGAGGCATGACATGTGAATTAGTGGACTGTTAGTACGTAAGATTTTCTAACGTCCAGAAGAAAAATGTCCATAGTTTATGGAAAGACAGTTTTGTATAGAGCAATGGATTGCTTACTGTCTTATTTGTGAATTGACATATAATTTTTGTTTCTTAAAATTTTTATTCTTCTAAAAATTAGAGTAATTTTTTGAATTTTAAACTTCCTAATTATAAAAGCTCACAATCGAATTGAATAAAGTTCAATAAGAAACTCTCACGTGTTTTCTTAAGGAACGTCTCTGGAGATGCATGCAGAAAAGGTCCGTGACCCCTCGGCCGAAGAAGTCGTAACACTCGCTAGTGGACCAAGAACATTTGCCAAAGATTCTAGCTCTTACACGCACTAATAACGAATTTAGGAATTTTAGGACAAGAAAATATGCAGTTCCATCCGCAAGCAAAGACCAAACAGGACTCGTTTTCAAAGAGCGATGCGAACCTCGTGCAGGTGATGTTGGCGCAGTCGATTATCGAAGTTCAATATTCAACCACAATCGAAGCAAATGCGCAAACCTTACGAGGAACATTGCATGCAATGTTCGGCAAACTTGGTCGGGCCCATGCGCCAAACTCGTTACTTGACCGGGCCCTTGCACGCAAGTCGTTACTTGATCGGGCCCATGACTGGTAGTAGAAAGTATTCGACCGACATCGTGGCAATGTCGTTGACATGGACAGGAAGGGATGTCCTCACGCCACCATGCTCATGTTAATTCGTAGATTCCATTAGCGAACTCGCCACAGAGCCGTGAATATAAACGAGAGCAGCTCGCTCAAGCTCCTCGTCAGTCAGAAGCGTTGAAGGTCGTCGGCCTTTTCCAGCCTTCAGATCCCATTCTTCCGTTGTGGTTTCTCGCGCGAAGGAGCTCCAGTTTCTGTAGGTGGATCTGACTTCTGCAGACATAAATTATTGAACCGGTTGCTTCTGGCTTTACTTACCATGCCTTATCCTTCTCCGTTTTCAGTATATTTGCAGTAGAAGGATATTCCCCTTTCATATTGAAATTTCATGTTGTTCCCTTGGTCTGTTCGGCAACTCAAGCTAGCAACTCAAGCTAGCAGCGACATCACCAATTCCGCCACGTCCACTTTTGCCGAACTAGTACGACCATGGCACTATCCTTACCAAGTAGAGGTCTCACTGAAAGAACCCTGGGGCGGTTCTCAACATGTACGAGAAAGCTACGGACAGGAAATTGTGAGCAGCAGCTGCTAATACCAGGAAGCTGGAAATTCCCCAGCATCAAGATACATTGCTCGGGAAATGAAGTCAAGCAGCCTGGTACATTACACTTGTTCCCTACCTGGAAACGTTTCAGAGAGACAGAGAGACCTTACGGTCGTGATGATGAGGATTACAGAACGGAGTTGGTTCATTCTCGTTTTGAAGTAACAGCCAAATGCTAAACTGTAAAAAATGTCCTGTAAATTACGGCAAGGTGCCAAGGCCCATATGTCCGATGCCTTCTCATCGCTAATCGCTAAAGGTGTAAAGACACAACAGTGAACGAAAACGAGGTCGCTCTGTTCTCTGCATTTCTCGCATACCGTTCTCGTCTACTTCTATCTGGTTCCCGTCAACTTCAATCGCGTCACTTCTCTGTATTGACATGGCACTGCCTTGTCATGGTCAGATGTCCACGTTTACACACTATGCTTACGTGTATCTCATCAACTTCCTACTACCAGTCAAGGGCCCGGTCAAGTAACGACTTGCGCGCATGGGCCCGATCAAGTAACAAGTTTGGCGCATGGGCCCGACCAAGTAAATTACTGCATTGCATGCGAAGCCACGTATTTGTACGCAAGGTTCCCCTCCGGTATTCAAAGGAAGAAGTTGAAGAAACGAAGCACAGCCTTGAGCACATGTACAACTGCCATGAGCTGCACTGGCTCTCTGGGCTCTGTACAGCGGATATAGTTTGCATGTTCTGCGCGATCTTGCTCTTGATTCTAGGCATATTGAGTCAGAGTCCTCGAAGTATTGAGTCTCGAGTCCTCGAAGTCTTCGAAGTGGAAGGACGGTACTGACTGTACTTCACCCTCCGAAACCTACTAGAATCCGATTTCCTGACGTTCCTTCGCAGGAAACAGGTTGCTGATTTGCAGCATGCTTGATGCTTGTCCTTCGATCTGATCTGGTAACGCAAACTCATATATCGCAACTGCTACGTTCTCCGGACAATGAACAGGTTGGGATCTTTGTACGTCCGCCTCAAGTCTGTCTGTTTGATTTAATAACTCCAGTAATTAGGATGTTGACGCAGTCAAACTCGAATCAGTGTCATTTTCCGAGGAGTGCATGCAACCTTATCTTGCGTGCCTGCCTGCATCTTTTCATTACCTTTCCTGCCAAGGCCTTTCCAAGTGGTACAGGGTATGGATCTGCCTGACAAGCCGCAATCCCAATCAATACTGCATCATAAATCTGATGTCGTGTTCACGGGAGCTAGGGACCACCCGCGACGGGACGTAAGCGAATCTGACAGGATATCGGGAGAATTCACAGAGCGAACGAGCCTCAACGATGATACTGCTCGTGGTAATAATCCGTAATCTAAAGAGTAATCCGCAAATCACAGAATTTCAGCTTGACTGAGCCATCTCAGAGCCATTCGCACTTGGTTGTTAGGGTTGTAATCGTGTTAGTGTTTTTGGTCCGACTCACATTCGGTTTCTGTTCTTCTCATGAAATTATACGTTTTGGTGTCCTCAGCTGAATATGGAAACGAAGAATGCCTTAACTCATGACCTTCTTCCCCTTTTACACCCTATTTTGTGGAGTGAAAGACTTCACAAAATTTGCCTCTACGTTTGTTTCTAAGATTCCTTAGGGGATGCAATTACAGTTGATATTTCCGGCCAACAAAACACAGAGTTTCATTGGAAGATGACATGAATTCTTTGAACTAAGCTTCACATGAAACTCGAGAGGAATGAGCTACGCCGAACCTTGAAGAACAAGGGAACAGAGCAGAAATTGGCTTGCTCATACCCCCAATACGATGGTTGCGCTTGATCATACCTCTCTTAACTTTTTGTTGTTTGATCATATCCCTGACGGGTTATTGACAGATAAAATCAATCATTTTATTTTTGGTTCATTATTTTAGTATTTTCAACCTTGACTAAATATCACTAAGTCAAAATATTTAACATTAAAAAAACGTTATACTATTCATATTCTTATTCTTTTAATATGTGCATTCTCACATGTGAATAACAACAAAATGACTGGTTTTACAGACAATAGCCAATCAGAGGTGTTATCAAGCCATACATCGTTAAGAGGGGTATGATCAAGCTCACAGAACCTACTACGGGTGTGATAAAGCAAATTTCTGGGGAACAGAGTGTGTCAACTTCACTGTGTCACCTCACCTACGATATCGGGAAGTCCGCGAGTAGCGCTGTAAGTATATTTTAGGAAATTCTCCGGTCGAATAAATCTGACAGATTCCCAGGGGAAGAAAGTCAGTCCTCTTGAAGTACCGTACTGATAAGCTATTTTGCAGAAATTTACTTGATCGCACCCTAATAAGTTTTTCTAACCTGACTCTACTATTTTTAATTTTATGTTTCTTTGCCACACTCTTCAGTGGCTACAACCGTTCCAGTATTTCAAACATCAGAATGTGAGAAGTGCATGTTAGTCATCATCTACATGAGAAAGTTCAATTTAAAATATTTTTATAATATATTATCAGTTTAAAATATTTTTTATTTATCTTAGTGCGGTGTTTTTACGTAGCAATAAACTTGCTAAATCTACTGCTAAACCTATTATTGCTAGTCAGAGGTGCAGTCAAATAATACAAAGTTAAAAAAATGAGTCAAGTCCGACAAATGTAGTACGGTGAGCTCAAGTAAATCTCTGCTATGTGAATAAAATTTCTATAAAACGTTTACGCTAAGTATTTTGGGAATTTTTGACAGGGTGTATTATACGTTTGGAACAGGTTCTTCAACGCTGCAAAACATGAAAAAGGAAAAGCAATTCACTACATCCTGCTTTCATTTATCAAAACATGAAAAGGAAATTAAACTCCACGTGAAAGTCACGGGAGATTATCTTAATACTCTCCAGTCAACGTAATCAATTAACGTAATTGATTATGTTAGTGATTCATAACGTAATCAATTAATTTTATGGCCAAGTTGCTATCTGCAAGCATCGTCTAAAATATGATATTAAGCACGTCGTTGTTATACGACTTAATTTCATGAAGACAAGCTGACGACACAATACGATCGTGACAAGAAAATTTTTGAGAGTTTTCAAGAAACAGTTTATATATTGTATGTATGATCATATAAATAATATACCATATTATTTATATTATCATACATACAATATTCAATTAGAGATAAAATAGCGAGACGTGACAATATTATAAAATCTTCTGGTCGATTATAAAATTAGATATTTTTGACACTGATCTTTCAGTTACGAGACTGAAAGACTGTCATTTAAGATGAACGGATAATGTATGTACATTGCATTAAAGTTGAGAGTTGAACCAATTAAATTAGATCACACTTTCCCTTAACACGATTGATAATGAAAGTTCTAATGATATCAAAGCTTGAATCTTATATTCTCAAGATTTCTATAATAAATTAATTGTGCAACAAATGCGTGATAATAAAAGTGTATTGTTTCTCTTGATCGAGCCAGGTCTTGCGTCATTGTTTCTCCTTGATTAGCTCTTACCAAAAAGAGGTTTCTTGATCATGCTACCGTCGGTCGCATTTGGATGTGGAGTAGGTAGTTAAGCAACCATCTTTTTTAATTCTAGAATGAATATGGGTGAAAGAAAACAACGAGCTACACTTGTAACGTAATCACGAGGCTATGCGTTAATGATTAATTTGGATCTAACCCAATTTTTTTTTCTGTTCTTCTTTTTTTTTCTTCATAGCCGTTCCGAAGAAGATCGTAGTTTCAGCTTTCAGAGGAGAACGAGATAATAATATACATCCCAACGTCGAGAAAGATAAAACGGAAAAAGACGACAAGCAGATTTTTCGGAATCAAAAATACAAGTGATGGATACGTCAGCAGCTGTAGTCGGGGTTGGGGGTTGGGCGTTGGGGGTTGGGTTTTGTATCACCATAAACTTTTTTTCTGTACGTGCTGGAATAGACTCTTGGGATTTTTTGTTCTCTTATTGTTATCAGAAATCTATATGTATTAAGTAAATATAAATATTAAATAAATATTATTTTATAAAATTTATTTGTTAACCCATGCCTGAAAATACAGGAGAGCAAGAAATAAACCATAAACCTTGGCTGGACTGTCGCGCTCCGGAAGGTACAAGACCGGGAAAGTTTACTCATTAATACTGTAAAATATAATAGTAACACCTAACCCTTCCTACCGGAAGGGTTAGGTGTTAAATTAAACGATTGTTCCTCCTCCATCGGAAGATGCAGGAGGTGAATATACATGTCAGAATATAATAGAGATAGACTCTCACTAAGGTCATAACTCCACCCGGTTTATAAAAGTCAGATTTTGGTCATAAGTTAAGGGTTGGATAAAGTGCTTCACCGCACATACACTGGTTGGATACTCGAAGCGAGTAGAGCCAATGTCGTACGGATAATCTGCCGTTTTGGAGACTCGCACGAGTAAGGTTCTAGAAATCATTCACATGTGATAACAATAGATTTTAGATGAAAATACCACCAAACTAATGCTCTGTTTCAGCCATTATTTGTCATCTCATATAAGATGAATGCTGTTGCTCCTTAAGTCCTCATAAACAGATATACATCCAAAGTGCAAGTATGCCAAGGAAAGGAAAGAAGCCAAGCTGGGAATTCGGGGGTTGAAAATGTGGTGATAGGGTGACTTCTCCATAGAGACTACAAGCAGTAACAGCCTTTGTAAAATAATGAATTTATGATATCGTAATGACCGGGATATTTAATTTTTTAATTTTGATTATTTTTTAGCTGGGGTCAAGGTCGTAAGGCTCCCGCTAGACGCCCGAGACGCGTATCTTTTTGTCTGACAGTACCCCGTGCTACAGGCCTCTTGTCTCTGCTTTAACTCTACCCTCTTATCAAGCAGTGATACGCACTCACTGCTTGATAAGAAAATATATAATATGTTTAGTGTTTTTATAGGATATGCTTGGATTTATGAAGACTTAGTCTAATTCATAGACTAGTGATCAAGTGTTGATGTCAGTAGTGAAAGACTCATAAACCAAACTAGGTAGAACGTTCGACCGATCTTATATACATCATCCCTTTGAGTAAATAAATCGTTATTTATAATTTTAATTTATTACCAAACCCTTCCCTACAGAAAGGTTAGGGGATAAACTAATCTCCTTTACATATTCCCCTCTTCCGAACATGGAAGAGGTGAATATCTAAGCTCATTCTTAAGAGTCTCTTACGGGTTCTTAGGCTGTAATCGCATGAAACAAATGAAAAGACTCCATCAAACCGACCAAGAAAGAAAAAAGACCCGAAAGACAAAGCAACCAACACCGGATAAAGAGGAAGAGAAAATCAGAGCTAAATCCCCTCTTGATAAAGGACTGGTCAAAGAAGGGACATCACCAAAGGTCTGGATAAGAAAAAACAATCTCCGAAGGTCCCGATCAAGTCTATACTTGCATGGACGTACCCTGGTAACCTGAATCTTGCACATCCCATATGCCTTCTAGGAGGGGAAAGAGAAGATGGCGAGACGCGGGAGCGGCAGACGAGCGCGGAGAGGGGGCGGAGAGGACTGCGGGAGCTTTAGAGTGAGAGGGGGAGGGTGTTAGAGTGTGATAGGGGGTATTTTTCTACATATTCTTTTTCATCTTGTTTTTTTTCTTTCTTTTGATTTTAGAATTGACACATTTGGTGGAAAGATGAGTGAGTATTAAATAGTTTATGATTTTCTGAGAAGTTAAGGTTAGAGAGTGTTCCTTCTAGGGTTTTTTGTGAGACTTTTGACAGTTTTTGACAGTTTTTGTCACATTCACTGTTTCTCTCTATCTTTACATATCAAGGTTCAGGGTTCTTTTTTCTTCTTTTTTCTTTTCTTGTCAATTTTTCTTTTTTCTTTTTGTTGTTTTATTCTTCTATGTTCTTTTTTCTTTTTGGAGATGTTTCTGTTACGATTTCCGTTTGATCGAATATCGTTTTTTTTTTAGCTATGGGTACTCTCTCTCCCATGAGATCGAGACTGATTCGAGACACACCATGTCCGGTGTGCAATCGGTTATTTACTTCGCAAGGGATAAAATCCCATGTGGGAAAGATGCACAAGAGCTATGATACGACCACATGGGATGCCCAAGTTAACCGAGATCGGAGGTCTACACGTGCAGTCACTATGGCACCATTAGCCTTTCTTCCTGGAGTTCCTCCAGAGTCGTGGGAGTGGATGAGAGTCCACTCTGGCACTATTCTGAGTTTTTTCGAGACGAGTTTTCCTTGTCCGCGTTTGTTTCGTCGGTTACCTTGTGCTCTTCATGACGAGGTGAGACAAGCATTTCGTCTACCTCTCGACATGTTGGCACGGAACACCAAGGACGAGGCGGCGTGGTTACTCTTCTACTTCCTCGTTGGTGTCTCTGTTATACTCGAGGTGGCAGAGGAGGACATCGGGAGGTGACGGCCCGTCTTCGGAGATTCAGTGCTGGTGATTGGGCGGCCTTACAAGAGAAATCAGTCCGTGCGATACGAGGTAAGAGTGAGTTTACCTCTACACATGATGTCTCATCTTCCGCTCGCATACGACGCTGTAGGATGTTAGGTCAGACTGGAGAGTACAGTAGAGCTGCTAGAGCACTGCATCTTTTGTCATTGGCATGTCTTATCGAAGAGACGATCGCTGCGTTGCGTTCTCTTCATCCCTCACCGAGTGATCCTTCACCACCTGAGGTTCAGGACTATCAGCCTGAGGAGCCATTATGTCTCGATAGATCTTTATTTGCCCAGGCCTTGTGTACAGCTCCACGTCTATCTTCTGGAGGTCTGTCTGGGATGGTCTACGAGCACCTACGGGATTGTTTTCAGACAGACGACCCCTCTAGTGGTTTCACGGAGCTTTTTCAGATAGCGGCAGCAGTAGCTCAGGGACATATTCCTCAGTCTATAGCTCTGGTACTAGGGGCAGCTAGACTTTTGGTCATGACGAAGGATGGTGGAGGGATTCGACCGATAGTCATCGGCGAGATTCTCTTACGACTTATCCGTCGTACCATTGTCCTTCAGCTTCGAGATACTTTTCAGGACTACCTTTGCCCACATCAGTTTGGAGTTGCGACACTGGGAGATTGTGAGTCTATGTCTTTCGGCATTAGAGCTCTCTTGGACATCCATCCCGATTGGATTGTCTTACAAGTGGACGTGGAAAACGTTTTTAATAGCGTTTCCGCGCTTCCATCTTTATGGAGGTCATGGATGGTGAGGGATCTCTGGTGAGTCTGATCCCTTTCGTGCGATCCTTCTATGGTTCTCTTTCTTCTCTTTACTACCAGCACGGTCCTATGATAGAGAGGGTTACAGTCATCAGCTCCGCTGCAGGTACTCGTCAGGGAGATCTTTTGGGTGGACCCCTCTTTGCCTTAGCTCACTACAGAGCTCTCTTGACCACCGCCTTGGTTGCTCCAGGTGTGTTTTTCCATCTCTAGCTGATGATACGCATATCGTAGGTCCGGCGGACCAAGTTGGTGTTGTCTTTGACCACCTTGTCTCTCAATTGGCCTTGGTAGGGCTGAGGGTGAAGGTGTCAAAGTGCAAGGCTTGGTCTCCCATAGGTATATCGTCGGACCTACAGCTCCCGGAGGGATTTGTTATCCCCACTGATGGTTTACGCATCCTCGGAGTACCTATGGGTATAGAAGACTTTGTCTCTCGATTCTTAGATGTTATCCTAGCGGAGGACGTTTTGCATATTGAGGATCTCCCTATGTTAGAGGATCCTCAAGTTGCTTTTGGTATCCTTTACTCTTCCATTGCACGACGTCCTAGTTACTTACTCCGCACAGTACCTCCATTTCCTATCTTCATCTCGCGCCTTAGAGAGTTTGATAAGAAGATCATGAGGGTATTTGACGACATCATAAGACCGAGGACTTTTGACTGTGTGGCAAGATCTCTCGCACGTAGGCAGACATCTTTGCCGATATCATGTGACGGGGTGGGCTTATTATCCATGGAGGAGACTGCTCCGGCAGTCTTTTTGGGTAGTTGGGTCCTTTCAGCACCTTGGCTCTGTTGTCATTTTCTCGTGCGAGATAGACCTATTCTAGAGAGCTACGTGACAGAGGTGGAGGATGGTTCTTACCCACTACAGATGTGTCTCCGTGAGACAAGAGATGGTCTGACTCTTGAGGCACGTGAGACACACCCTCGATTCGATATCTTACCTACCGATGGATCTCGCGGACTACAGTCTTCTCTGACGGGACACCACTTCCAGCAGGTTCTCCATGCTCTCTTAGTGGATCCTTCCATCTCATGGGATACTAGAGCTCGACTCCGCTCTTGTTCGGACAAGGACGCAGGCTCTTGACTCATAGCTCGACCTTGCATTAGAGCGTTCCGACTCGCACCGACTATCTTCTCTACAGCGATGAGGTTCCGCCTAGGCTTGGTACAGCCTGTTGCTTCGGCACTATCCACTTGCGAGTGCGGTGTCTCGCTCGACACATCGGGTCGCCATCTTGCTCGATGTCTTCATGGTGGAGAACGGATAGCTACCTACGATGTCATCAGAGACGTCGTGTTTGCCTTAGCACGGGAGAGCGGTCACATGACGTGGAGAGAGCGTTGGTATGTCTTTCAGACAAGAGGATCAGTGAGAGCAGACTTGTACATGATGAGAGAGGATCTGGTCTCAGTGGCTAATGTGGTTGTCACGGATCTGACACGGGACTCAGTGGCGGCACAGGTGATCACTCATCCTCCAGGATGGGCTGCAGGCATGGCGGCAGCACCGAAGGTGACCAAGTATAGGGGTATGCAAGTGGGACATCACTTCATCCCTTTAGCTTTGGAGATATACGGATAGACAGGTTTGGAGTTCGACGTCTTTCTGAGAGACTGTGCTAGAGCCTGTCATGAGAGGCGTCCAGGAGTACCACTTTCTCTTTCTTTCTGCATCATGTTTTTTAGGCAGCGAGTTTTCATTGCTCTACAGAGAGCTTTAGCAGGAGCAGTTCACAGGAGGGCAATCGCAGTAGGCGATGCCTCTTCATGTGCGCCAGTTGTTTATAGAGATACTGATTTTTTGATCTCCTACATTATAGATGCGACAGACAATTTTAGAGCTACTGATAGCGGGGCTTAGCCCCTTCGGAGTGGTTGTTGTTTGGCCCTTCGGGTCCTTCTTTCCCTTGTGAGGCTTGATGAGGTCTTCCCATCCGTTTGCTATTCATGGGGTCGCTTTTTTCTTTCTAGATAGTCTCCGTTGTGCTACTACTTTTCCTAGCTAGTTGCTAACCGTTGATCGCAAAGAACCCGGAAGATGACAAAACATGTGCTTTTCAACTGTCGATTTCGTCAATGCTGTTATATTATTAATATTATTTATTAGCGTGTGACTCACTATGTTAAGTTTCTCTGTTATACCATATGCATATTCGCAGTTCCTTTGCGACGTTATCTTGTCTTTTTCATTTCATGCATGCATGTATTCACCCTCTTTGAATAAACATTTACTTTATTTTATTATTAGTTTTTGGAAAAATTCAAAATTAAAATAAAATGATTAAATTCAAAGTATTTTTATTTGTGAAAACCAGACAAGTTTATCCAAGACAAAGATCATTTCTCTTACTTGGTTTATGGATTCTAAATCAATCGATGGCCATGTGTGTCCAGTCTAATTGAGTTCAGTTAGATATTTGATTTTGATAATTTATATTTAGTATAATAGATTTAAAATATCTGTCTTTTTTTCTCTTCTTGTGTGTAAAATATTTATCGTTTTCCTCTCTTGTGCCAAAAACCCATCCTGCATGCTTATTATTTATCTTTTGTTGGTGCAGTGCTGCGACACTTGATAGTACAGAATCGCGCACTTCTTTTGAGTCAAACATTTCTGTCGTCTGCCTAGCTTTATTCGCCTGCAACGATTTCTTCAACAAATAATATCCATCGGAATCAGTCAACTACTACGAGTTGTCGTGGCAAATTTCGAAGCAGTCACGTAAGGCCATACGACCGAAATAGCAAATTGTCAGGGCTGAGCAAAACACCATGTTTCATAATGATGGTCGTAATGACAGTAGTATGTGCAGCATGTCCTCCGTGAGTAGGAGACCAAAGAAGCGTGATTCGACCGTGGAGTTGTTCTTGATCGAATAAGGGCGGACGGATGGGCATAGGAGCATTTAGTGACCATGGCTACAGTAGTGTTTGTGTCGGTCACTGTTTGCAACTTTGCGTCACTACTGCGTAGCCGCACGTCCACAGCATCCAAGCAGGTTAGGAACACGGTATGATGGATAGTGGACGCCGCAATAGGTGGATATGAGCCGTCTAGATGGTATCAAATTTGAGATTCTCGGAGATCAGGGAGTCTATACGAGTGAGGAGATGCAGACCGTGTGAGTTTGTCCTGTTCAAAGTCGGCAATTAAACTTTGTGTGTGTGAGTTATGTGTTCCTGTTGGGTCCAACATGTCTCACCAATCGGGATGTTCTGCTGGGACAAAAGTAGTTGACATGCATCAGCCATCCTGTTCCCGCGTCATGAGCTGCCACGTCCTCGGTTACAAAAGGGCAAGCTACTGTACCCGTAAAACAGAAATGAGCTGACGTCTCCCCCTTCTTTCCCGTTTGTATTCCAATTGGGAGTTCCGCTGTGTTATCTAACTCTTCCTACTGCTAACTCCGCTTCCAACCTTCCGTCAGCACCAGACTGATCTAATCTAATCGCACGAAAGGACCGGATGAGAACTAGAGTCTTTAGAAGTATAAACATGATAACTGCTGGGCTGAGGCTGCTGCAAGAAGATAAGAAAGTAACATAATAGGGCGTGTCAAAGTTGAGAGAGAAGTTTCTCTAACGTCCAGAGTGCATACAGCCGTAGTTTATTGAAGGCAGCTTTGTATACAGCCGTGAATTCCTTACCATTATATATGTAAATTGATATAAAATTTCAAATTTCAAAATTAGAATAATTAGATCAAAACTTTAACTATTTTACTCGCAAAAAAGAGAAAAAAGTAACGGCTGCGATGTTTTCTTACAGGCACCTCCAGAGGTTCCTGCAGAAAATTTCTGCAACCTCTTGGCCGCAGTCGTAATATTTGCCAGTGGGCAAAGAATATTGACTGCAAATTTAGTTTTAACACACCTTAATAAAAAATGAGAAAAATCACACCGTAGATATAAAAATAAGAACATGAAATAACAAAAAAGGAAAAAAATACCATAACACTAGCTATTTCCTATAAGTTGTACAACCTCCTCAAGTAAGGAAGCATGAATTTCCGTGAACTGAATCATTCAGTACTAAGTCTCTTTAATCGGCTTAAATGTAAAGCCTTGGTTAGCTAGTAAAAGACTGTTTAGTGTTCTCTGCAAAAAAGATAATTTTCAATTGGACATATCATTGTAGTGATAAAATAATCCCTTACAGTTCTCTATCTGCATTAATGTTACGAAGTCAACACGTCAATAAATTTCAGATGAAAATATCAAAAAGTTACAGTTACGAGGGATGTCTCAATCGCAAGGGTGACAAATCTCACAGAAACATTCTCATCAGAATAGCAAAAGATCTTTCGCTGCAAACGGTGATCAACTTGCTTGATGTATACCGATTCAAGACACGAAACTGGGAACTCATCGGCCACCACTACCCCTACTTTAGGGATGGGAATCCCACCATTAAACGTTGGTTGTGGTAGAGAGAGAGACGGGCTCGTACGAGATGCGAATCGGTGATATATTTTGACTTATTTTCGCCTGGTTAAGATCGGTTGAGAATGAGCATCTCACAGATATCTTGACACATTTTGAGTCTTTGATGAACAGAAATGTACATCGGACGGCTAGAAACCATCAACAGGAAAGCTACAGTACTGTAATATCTTCGTGGGTAGTAGTCCATGGAGAAGTGTACAGGAATTGGCTTGATCACACCCCCTTTTAACGATGTATGGCTTGATCACACCCTTGACTGGCTATTGCCTGTAAAACCAGTCACTTTGTGATGTTACTCACATGCGAGACTGCACGTATTAAAAGAATGAGAATATGGATAATATAAAGTGACTTTAATTTTAAAGATTTTAAAGATTTTGACTTACAGTGATATTTAATCAAGGTTTGAAAGTACTAAAATGATGAACCAAAAGAAAAACTGACTGGTTCTACTGTCAATAACCCGTCACGGTATGATCAAGACGTTAAGAGGCAAGCGAAACAATGTATTGGGGTATGATCAAGCCAATTTCTGAATGGATATGAATTCGTGGGTAGTAGTCCATGTAATGAATTTGAACATAACTTACCCGGAGTTCGCGCCAACTTGCAAACAAAGAAGCGAGTTTGAGGCGCTGACGACGTTCAACTGTGCAGTGACAGAAGGCGTGTCGCTCACAGGCGGCGTGATACACATGTTCGGTATGAACTTTGAAGGCGTCTCGGATTTAGGGTGTACCTGATTCGGGGTACATTAGATTCTGCCAACTCGGTCCGCGTGGATCCTCTCTGCCTCTCTGAGCGAGGAGCAGAGCAGAGATACCCCACCTCTGCATGGATACCCAATCTTTCTCAAGATTTGTGTAGGAAGCACAAAGTGCAGAGGTGCAGAAGCAGACAAAGGAAGGTGGTAGGTTCTTTCGGACTGTGGGTGGGTTCATTGGCTCTGAGGTCACAGACGAGGAAAATTCGTCGCTCCCATTACTCCATAGACTGTACTCGCTCGCTCCACTCACTTCCCTTTCCCTTCCTCCCCGTTCTTTTGCTCCCCACTTCCCTCCTTGTCTCTCTGGTGGGGCCCTTCTCTCGCTAAGTGTCCGTGACCTTATTCACTTCCCAGTTTCCTTCACCACGACCTTCCTGTGGGATCTCCGTCGTTGCGCGCTTGGTCTCCTCCGCTTTACTGGGAGCGAATGTTGGTTTCTTGGTGTTTGTGAGGGACGTTGGGAGCGGGGTTGGGAGAGAGGAGACAGAGCGCAGAGCAGTAAAGCAGTAGAGAAGGACCAGAGCAAAAAGATCCCCAGAGCGTGAGCTGCTCGACCTGCGTGATCCACATACTCAGCAGGGATTTTTCCGCCCACATTTCACTGATCAATTTCGTGTAGAGTTCGCTCGCTCTCAAACACATTCTGGCCATGATGTCCAGAGTGCAAACCTAGTGTCTGAAAGCGACCTTGAACTCTTTCCAACAAAGTCCAAACTGAGCCTGGGTCGGCAGGAGTCTTTTCTTGCTTCTTTTCTGTTGGTATCAACGAGAGTCTGTAGCATAGGGCAAGAAACAGGGAAGATGGCCGTCGAGGATGCGCACCTGTTGGTTATGGAGAAGTCCTCCGACATGGAGAGCTGTCAATCTCAAAAACCGGATGATGGATTCGAAAGAAATCGTTGGTTTTGGATCTGCGTGGCCTTTGTACTGCTTACTCTGACTGTCATTTCCGGGGCGTTCCAATTTCGTCCTGACTGGGTCTTTCACATCTCAGATCACGTCCCGGCGTCTGTGCTTCGTCCCGTTTCTTTTCCGACCGTGGAAGGAAGTGCGAGAGTGTTGGATTCCACGGAAGCAGACATTTCCAGATCCATGTTTTTCAACATCATTGGCTTTAGCGACCTTGGTACTGAACAGTATCCGGTTGCTCGAAAATTGTATATGTCTGTGGGCGAAACCGTGGTGCGCGACGGAAAAGCGTACCTCACGTCCCAGATCACGACGGACGACAATGGAGTTGTTCCCAAACCTCATAGTGTGGGTAGGCTCATGTTTCCCAATCCCTTCCGGGCGAAACACCGGGGACTCCATCCGGGTCAGGAAAGAGTGGTATCCTTCCACACTACTTTTGTGTTTTCCATCAAGAATCTGGTCAAGGACAGGGAGGCGACGGGAGACGGGTTTGCATTTTTGATGGTACCGCTGAACAATGTCATGGGGAGCGGAGGTGGATACCTTGGCGTGATGAACTCCACCACTGATGTTGCGAGTACGTTTGCTGTGGAGTTCGATATCTGGCAGAACCCTGCGTTGCAGGACATCAGTAATAATCATGTGGGCATCAACGTGAATAGCATGGTCTCTGTTGTAGCTTCGGAAGCAGGTTACTGGAGCCAGGATGAAGGTGCTCATCGTTCTGAACGATTCAATCCTGTGGACCTCACCAGTGGCAAAATCCAAGCTTGGATTGATTACGATGGACTTTCTCAAGATTTGACTGTCAGTATCAGCCCTAAGTTAGGAGTCAAACCTCAAAAACCTCTGCTTTCTAAGCGCCTGGATCTCACCAAAGTTTTCGAAAAGTACATGTACGCTGGCTTCTCTGCAGCAACCGGAGAATTCTCGGCAAAGCATATCATCCACAACTGGAAGTTCGAGAAGCACTCGAATCCACACGCCGGAGGGTTTACGGCTCCCAAGTTTCGAAACGCTCATGTGAGTCGTCCTCGTCGTCAGTATTCCTCAGAGGATATTCTTCCTTCGACATCCAAGAGATGCTATGATTTGGTGCACAAGTTGTCTACGACATTCTACTCGTCTGTTACAGACCTCTCCACAGGTTTTTTCTCAGAGGCCAACGAATTCTTACAGCGCATACAGTGGCCTTACCTGCTCCTTGGCTTTATCGTGGGGCTTCCTCTTACGCGAATTGGCCTGTGCCTGTATCAAACGTGTGTCGCTTGCTGCGTTGGTCCAGTCGAGTGCTACGAATCGACTAGAGAGCTACAAGAGCTGGCTGAGGCAGACAGGCGGGGCCGGTTTATCCTAGTCCTGAGTGAACCTCAATCTCAAGAATATCCTAGGGTGTGCAGTGTGGTTTGATTTTACCACTACCATTCTTATAGTAGAACGCTGAAGTAGACAAACAGACCTAAAACATTTTGTGTGATTACTTGATGTTTCTGTGTATCATACCAATTCTGTACAGCCATTCCGATTCGCTTTACCAACTTAGACAGTATACAGGTTAGGTACATATATACCTCTGGGATTTCGGAGCTTTAGTTAGTCTCGGTTTAATTGTCCATATATACTTTCATGGCTCCGTATTGAGGGCCTCTGATCGAAGGCCTGTTCAATCAATTGAGTAACACTGTGAGATTTGTGAAACATGTCTGGTTTCTAGCCCCTACCAATCCTTAAATGGAATATCAAGTGTGTTGGAACGTGTAAATTTCTCTTGTTATGTTGCTACTGCCGTGGCCTATGTGAGAATCTGAAATCGACTGTTCTGGTCTGAGCATTCTTCAGGAACTATAACTTCTCGTTGAGACGGAATTAGAGTAGTTGGTAGTTAGCTCACGGTTATTGCTTTAAACTGTGGGCGCGGAATAATTCACATCGAATCATCCGTATGGAATGCATTGCACTCGTCCTTGGCAGGGTGTCCAATTTATACGCTCGCTGATCACATGGAAGTTGAAGCTATTGTCACGTATATGGAGTATTCACAGTGATCTAACTAATGATGAGGAGCGAACACCAGGATTGTCCGTCTTCTTTCGTTGACCATTGGGTACATCGTGTCGAACAGTGGTAGAGAGTAGTATATACGTCAGTGTGTTGGTCCACGTGAAAATGGGTTCCCCTGTAGGAGCATGACATGCGTGACAGGTTAGATGATTCTGAGTGCGTGTACTGACTTCTCCTGTAACAACTCTGAGGATGTGTGAGACCCTTCGTATAATCTTGAACCAGTGAAAATTGTTGCAAGAGCTTAACTTTTGTCTAAAATCCGGTGAATATACCATGTTGACCAACCCAACCAATGTGTGCACGTTCACAGGAACCAACACACGAGGGAGGAGGAATGGGATCATGCCAAAAATTGACGAGCCGCAAAAATTATTTCCTTTAGCAGAACTGAGTAGCGCCACCAGTGTTCGGTGGCCAAGACGTGAAATCACACTCATATCGACGCGCAAGGGGATGTTTGGAGTCCGCAAGAAACTGTTGTTCTTGAGTTCAGAAGACCGAGCTGAAGGCGGTTCTTCAGTGTACAACGCACGGGCCTCGCTACTTCGCAGTCTGTGCCATTATACGTAAAACGACCGGAGCTAATCAGCGACCTGCCAAGAAGCATGAGAGAAGATACTCTCCACAAGTCAGCAAATTAATTCGCTGCATTCGACCACTCCTTTCATCTGTACGGTCCTTGGTGAAAGTGCATACAGTAGAACAGAAGAGAACTGACACGCAGACTTGAACTCTTGAACTCTTGGACTTTCAGAGTGACAGGACCAAACATACAAGGTAGATTACGTCCGCCCTGATTTCTCTTCCATGTCTTCATTAGGGGGTGTATACTCTACTGTGGTTGCTGCATAGGACCCCCTCTCCAATGAGTCGTTTGTGAGGAGGAGTGCCTGTCATTATTGGTGGTTTTCTGCCCTTTTTCAGTTAATCATCCTGGCTGGCACTTGTCTCCACACCAAAAGAAAAAGAAAAAAGAAAAAAAGAAAAAAAAATCTGCTAATTGACATGCTTCAATTTGCCTGGTGAGAATCCATGAATCCCCTTGTTGCTCATTCACCTTGAGCAACAAGGGGATTACTTGGAGAGCGACACAAAGACCTGGGGTCCCTCCTCAAGGTCACTGCAAACAAGATATTCTATCCTTTGACTGACGTCAACAGGGGATCACTAGAACACTCTTGTTGTAAATAACGCTTTACAGAGCTGAACAAGGAATGGTACAAGTTCTGGGCGAGCGACCAGGTGCACGCAAAGAATCGAAATCCCAGCAAAATAGTTGTATAATCCAAAAGACACTCATCCTAAGTTGGGACTATTTTCTGTTGGCATTTTGCCCACTGTTAGCGTTCAACACTTCTGACACCTTGATAATGGAAAGAGGAGGTCGACAAGGTTTCGACGACTCCGCTACCAAACTCGGCTACTGGAGAAGAAAAGAAGAGGACTAGCGTAGTACTGATATGACTCTGTAGTAAGCTTATCCATGAGAGAGGGCGATTTCAGATAGATGCGGGGATGATGTAGTTGTTCCCTTTGAGCTTTTCCCATTACTTGAGCCCTTGCCATTATGACTAATGCCGAGAGTCCTTGCAGCGGCTTTCAGACCACTGAACAGTTTCTCTTTCCTGCCCCTCTTGACATCAAGTGAGACCTGCTCTACCATCTCGTCCGTGTTCTCTGCGTCTGCCGTACAAGACGAACTTTCTCCACTCTTCCTTAGAGCTTTGCGGGTCGTGAATATCCGTGTTATCCCCAGAAGTAGGGAGCCGTCCACCAGCGACTCGCCGTCACCTCCTCCAGCATTTGCTTGCGGCGAGATCTGGAAACGAACCACTTTTTTCTTGGCTGATGAGCTCCGAGCGCCCTTTTCGACCGGACTTCGGTTCGAGAAGGCAGGGTAGCTCCAGTTCTTGCTCAGTCTGTGCTTCTTGATAGTTCGTGCTGCGTGTTTGCTTCCGCGAGTGGTGCTGCAAACAGACCCGCTGGCTACGCACAGATCGAATTCCTTCGAAAGCCTGTCGACGACGACCCGCAGGTTGTCGGCATCGTTCACAGTGTCCACGACACTCTCCAGTCTCATGAGTTCCGACAGTGACATGACATGCTCTTGCGAGTCCGAGCTCTTCTTCTCTTGCACAACCTCTTTCGGTGCTCTTCCCCAGTTTCGCCCGCCCGGAGATCCCTGGCCCGTAAAGGTCCCGAAAAGTGCGGTCCCTATATTAGCTATTTTGAATCTGGGCAAACAGTGGCGCGGCTGATTTCTCAAAGGCGATCGAACTCCAGCCTCATTTCCTCCAGCCGCGCCCACTCGCAAACTCGACAGAAGGTGCCTCCGCTCCTCGTCGCTGTCAACGTCCAAAGCCTCCTGACGTCGGAGAAATGCAGTGCAAGCTGGTTCGTGGACGAGAAGGACCACCTGTATCAGGCTCTTGATGGCGAGATCCCTCCCAACCTGCAACCGCAAGGTGGAACGACAAGAAACTTGGGTTGGAACGCGCAAGAAATCTGGTTTATCATGCGACGCTCTTTTATGTGAATGGTCTCATGACTTCCGCTTTCTCCCCGGGCGTTTTGAATATCTCAATCAGCAGGTCGCGGTTCTTTGAATCTAGAGTCTACGAATTCCTCACTGACTCACTCGGATCTCCGACAGATAAGAGAGACAGACTGCTGAAAGAAGTCCGACGTGAGTCGAAGTAAAAGCTCAGGGTGCAGAATGATACCTGAAGAAGAGTTGCACATGCATCCAAGTCGCGCCATAGGAAAGTGATCCAGTAAGATCTTTCTTCGGTGGTGCTCATGAAGTTATTACCCCGAATCCTGAAGTGGTCCAGAGAAAGTTTTGCTTTGCAGAAACGAACGACGATGTGCAGAATGTGTGTGGAACAATTCACAGGATAAGCCTTCATTTCCAGTAAGAGGAGCAGTGACGTGTTCAAGGTAGCTCTTAACTTCATCATGCAACGCACAAATTCCTCCAGGCGCTCCGAGAGCTCGATCGCGGTCAACAGATGAAAAGCCACTCTCTGTTCCTCCTTACTGATCAGGTACAGCTTCTGATCCTTCATGCTGCGATCTCCCCACATGCTGCTCAAGACCCCACATTTGACCCTGTGCACACAATCTCCCTGTTGTTGTTGTTTAGCCTGTCGGTTTCTCATCACACAGTACTAACCTCTTCGATTTCGTACAGACTCGACACCAGAATTTCGACAACTGCACGGTGCTCTCTCTCTCTCTCTCTCTCTCTCAACTGCGAACACTATAAAATTCTAGGTCCTATTCAGCGGGCTAAAACTCGAGTTGCGTATCCTTCAGCCTAAGATTCAGTTCTTATCCGTACGTTCCAACTTCTGCTGCTGCAAAAGCTCATGAACCTGCGTGTTCTGGAGAGTTTCGAGCCCTTCCATCTGATTTTGTTTGCTTTCTGTCGGTCCAGTCCTTCGAGCCATTTAAGTTGATGGGTTACGGTTAAACCACGACGGGAAAGCTCAATACCACTCGAATCAGAGTTACAACGTTTAGGTACCACAGACGCGGAAGGAGGAGCGGAGGAGCAGCTCTAGCGGCAGATTCTTCAGAGTTAGCAACCTAATTGAGTGCAATCGGCAGGATCAACAACAACAATCTACCAAAGACGAACTCAACTCAGCTCCGGTCCGCCACACTTGCTCTGCACAAACGCCAGACCATTCAATATAGTAACGTTCTCTAGCTGTCCGACCATACCCAGCCAGGTACACGCATGCATTCGTGCTCTTCAGCTCAGATCGTGCCCGCGCTTCCAACCGACGAATGAACGGACAATCCTCTTCAACGAGCAGATTCGTCTTTGTAGGTCTAGAGGCGTTCCGACCGCTGCCGCCTGCCTGGGTCGCCAAATTCCGACGAGTAACATTCAGAGATCGTCCGCTCCCTCTCCAACTCGAGCAAAAGTCCACAGCACTTCGTCTTTCTAAGCGTTCTTCATGTTTCCTCTCTACTACTGGACGCACGCACAACTCGTCTCATTAGCAAGTCGAAGTATTGTAGACATATACTCATATTGACCGATTCGCATATCCAATTGAGTCAGATTCAATGCAGTAGAAAGGCGAAAAGAAGTTCAATGGGGCGAAATTGAGGGAACCAGATCAGAGAAGGACAACGTACGTTGCTGCTAGCTAGGCTTAGCACATAAGGTCATGATCTCGGAGTTTGAAACTGAATTAGTCACTTTTCGAGTCAATCACGATGTGTACAATTGTCAAGAAGAGAGAAGTATTCGATCGATTGATCTGGTACGGCCGTTGCTGTAGCTGCTGCCGAGACCGGCCATTCATAGGCGCCCGAGCATACATGCAACAACACAGTGGTGTCCCTATCTATCTATAGGCCTGTATGATCAGCTTTTCTGTCACGAGCCCAGTAGAACATGTCATGCGTAGACTCACTTCTACGGGTTTGGATCCGGAAGCTTTACTGTCCCCTTAGGCTTTGTGGAAGGGTTCGTATCCTTGCCTCACTGAAGTGTGGCACTATTGGATTCCATCCCGAGCACCGCCTCAGTCCCAGTGGACATCACCCTCAGGTTGACGTTCGCGAGCTCGGGGCTCACGATACGGTCATAACACCAAGAAAATGACCGTCTGGGAGAAAATCGGGAACCTTCACTACTGTCTACGCACTGTATTATTGCAGATCGGATCAAGATGAATGAAGACACGGATGAATGATAAGTACAAGGATCACATAATCATGCATCTGTACTGGCTGCCTGTCCGTGACGTTGATGAGGACCCGGTTCTCTCTCACTTACTAGCTCGGACCTCTTGACCAGCTTTTTCGTTCTTCCTACTCGAGTAGGAACACCGGAGCTTCATGTCACCCCAGAGTTCAAGATTACTTCCTCGGAACTTTTGACCTGCTAGTACCCGTTAAGTTGAGATCGCATGATCGATAGCCGATCAAGTTCTTACTGACCGGGTGAAACTCAAGTGCGTTCATCCACGAAGTTCATGGTAAGGGACTGACAGATGCATGGGACTACATTGGAAACAGGTGAAACAAGCGAGGACGAGAGAGGTTGTAATCAGAGTGTGATACAGGGAGCAAGATGACCAGACAATTCGATGAGTGTTGCGATCATGTCTCTCTTCAATGTGGATAGAAGAAACCATATATCCATGTATTCACTAAATCTGGATTGTTTCATCTGTCCTGGACATTTGAGTAGAGAAAAGTGGAAAATTAAGGTTGATGTTTTACAATTCAGAATTGAAGATAACATATCTGAAGGTGAAAATTTGGACAATTCTTATTATTCTTTTGATGTTATATCAGAGAGTTAGATTATTCGAGAAGACTAGTTGGACTACAATTAAATATTTTATATATTTAATAATAAGATAAAATATATTCAGAATATAACTTTTAGTTTGTAAAAATTAATATTAAGTTTTTTAAATAATAATGATATATAAAATAATCAAAAATTTTATTTGGAGTAAAATATTTGAATATCCTATTATGAAATATTACTACATAACACAATAAACCATTCGAAATTATTTTATATATTTGAAAACAATATTATAGATTGAGAAAATTCTAAATAATACTAGTATAACATATCCTAGTCTTTCAAATTTAATTAGTTTGTCATTGATGTGCAAGCTCTTGCACATTTTATATTAAAAAATAATAAATAAAAAAATAAGTAAATAAACTTTGTGTAGATTCAATAATGATGTAACGAAACAAGAATGCTAGTACTTGATACGAAATAGGAATTTTGTCCTTGCACTTAATCTACTAAATAATTATATATGAAGTTAAAGCTCTTTTAAAAACATTTGTTAGTTTTCTCACAACAAATAGAAGACTTGATCTAATCCTTCTAGTCATGTGTTTAATATCCATGCAAACTGAATTTGTTATTACATCATTCATTCAGAATCAAGACTTAAGACTCACACACAACTCACAACACACACTCCAATTTCAAAATGATGTAACTATCATCAAATTAAAAAGTCATATAAAAGTCTCACTTCATCTCTCTAAAACAAGAGGATAAAATACTACGTCTTCCAAAAGAGTCTAAGACTATCTTAAGTTAAGTATCTTATACTTCTCTAAATTGACATAGACTCATATCTCTACTTCCCCTCTAAGAGTCTCTGGAAACTGCAGTACTATCTCTTGCATGTTAGTTGGAATCTTTATTTTTTCTGCAATTGCTTTCACTCTCGACTGCCAACCATACACAACCATTAGCATCAATCCAACATTCTCTTTCCAAATAAGAATTGGGGTCTTTTTCCCACTCCTTATATTTGTTGATGCAATTGGTGTATCTCTTCATAAAGGAGGCACTTGTTGTACGATGCACCGGTTGTCACCATTTCCACTTGTATCTTGTTGGAATGTGATGATCTGTTCTCACGATTGACATTCCTTAGAGCTTTCGCTCATCAAATACATTGTTAGAGAAATCATCTAAAGAATGAATGATTAATATCATTTCAGGTTTGATGTCATTGAGGAAACAAACCGCTGACGTTCTCTGTCCCTTGGATTGTGGACAAAGATCTCATTTCTACTCACCATCTCCTCTTCAACTTTTCTTGCCAAGATATCATCTTGTTGAGTCGACTCTTGCAATCTTTTCGTAGATGGTTTATATCTCATACACAGTTCATGCGAGGCCAAAAACCATCTTCAAGTGTCTCTTGTTCCATGGTTTCTCATCTCTTTTTGGTCTGTAACGATCTATGTTACACATAGGAAGTTTGTATATTAGTAAGGTGTTTAGTTATAACTAAGTGTTGAGAATGTTTGTTGGCTGCCAAAATACTTTAAGGATGTATCAAGTTAGTCATGACTAGCTAAAAGTTAGTTATGGTTAAACTTAGTTGTACTTTTGACAGAATTCAGATATTTGCTAAAGAGTGAGCACTACTATCTTGTCATCTTGTCTAAAAGGTAGAAAGGAGGTGGAAAGTATCCCTTATCTCCTTTTTGACTTGATATTAGTGATTGGATTAAAGTTGTGGACTTTGTGGGCATTAAAAACAAGAAGAGATTCCACATGTTTCCTTTTTAGTGAGTCCTAGTGTAGAGGGGGGTGGAAATTAGAGATTCCTTGAGAATATTCCAGAATCCTTCTAAAGTTGTTGACTTTGAAGGAATAAGCCCATGTCAAAAGGTAAGAAGCCCATGTGATTAATGCTTTTATCTTAAGTAATATCTTAGTAAAACCCGGTAAAAGTAGTTACGGCTGAGTTACCGGAGGGTACCAAAGTAAAAACCTAGAATGTATAAATAGAGGAGTAGAGAAGAGCTCCTCATCCTTGTTTTCACATTGTCGTAATGACAACTTAAGTAATATAGAGAGTGTGGGATATTTTTAGCATGTGAGAATTTGAGAGACGTCGTTAGAATGGAGGATTTTAGTTGATGAGTTTAAGGAGATTTTTAGTTGATAAGTTTGTGGGTGTACGAATGAGTAAACTTAGCATTTTTCCCTTCAAGATTCATGGTGTGCTTCCATCAAAGCCATCAGAGGTGACCCCTGAGTGAGAGACAGACCCGACATGTTGCATATTCGTGGATGACGATCGTGGAGATTGAGAGATCGGGGGGTAGTTGATCAATAGGACCGCGGAGGGTTTACAGGTCAAGGTAGCAATCTTCTCTCAGTATTGAATTGTGAATTCATCAATTTGGTTAACCTCTCCATCTTCATCATTCTTGTTTTGTCGAGATCACAAATAACAAGTGTAATTATGAATATATGGCATTCTGGTTTGCATGCACATGTACCATGCCAACTGATTTCGGTTCACCCACAGGCAATTTCACTCGATTTGGAGGTCCAAGGCATGCGTTATGGTCATTTGAAGTTCGTAGAGTGATGAGAATACATAGTTTTCTCTTCCGACTGAAAGATTGAGGAGTTTGAGTGATTGCGCCGTCAGATTGAGACCAAATTTCATGAGCTTGTAGCCTGTCAGTTGTTGAAGCTCTGACTCCAAATTTCATTATCGAATGTGCTGCAGATTGGGCGCAATGACGATTTGAAGACGGTGGGGTGCAGAAAGCTTTGAATCTGGAGCAGCAAGTTCTCATATTTATGGAGGATGATCCGAAAGGTCAAATTGGTTGAAATTTCACGAGTAGTGAGTTTATCTTGTGATTTGCTGGCACATGAAGTTTGAGTCGAAATAGACGGTTCATTTAGGCGAAGAACCTTCTGTCTTGAATCTGAGTTTAGCAGTGCGTGTAAGTTTCTGAGAATTTGTATTAATTGTGGGAGGAGATCTAGCCGTCAGATCTTCCTGAAATTTGACCTGTAAGTAGAAATCTTAGTATCCTACCTACGTGGCAAGTTTGAGAGAAGACTGATTTGTAGATCTGAACCTATCATGTGTGAAACTTCGCTGTTTTTTCTGTCGAGTTGTATCGGCAACGGTATATAGTCCAGGTCCCGAGACTTGTTAGCGACAGCTGGCAGAAAAGCATCCAATGTGACGTCTGTATTTCTTTGGAGGAGGGGTAATACTAGACATCGACAGGTCTATAGTAATCTAGGTTGTGATCGCATCATGTGGTTGTCAATTTCGCACTCAACGTGACAAAGTGCGATTCTTGACTTCTAAAGACGACTACTTGTCTAGCCTAGTGACTTGTCATAAGACGTGTTACGGTGCATGCACTAGAACCGTCCACCGAAATGATCTACACGAGGATGAGTATGATGACATCAAACATGCGATGTGCATGTGTGCCACCTCATCGGTCCGTGTGTCTTTGGTTGATCGGTTAGTGAGCTTGCACCTATCTTTGTTTTGTGTTCGAAACTTTTAAAGCAAAGGAGAGTGACCTATGTGGGAACATTCGACCTTAAGGAAATTAAAGTGATTACTCGTGAAGAGGTCGTAGTGATCTTATGAGTCTGTATCGACGCTCTATGATCCATATACCCTTGCAATTGAAGTGCGAATGTTGTGAGAGATGGAGGAATGGCTCTACTTACCATCAAGATTCTCTTTTGGAAACCCCTTTCAGATTAAACTGATGTACATGGAACGAGTCCATTTTCAACAGTTTTTGATAGGATCCTTCGGACATAACTTTATCACGCAAGTCATGCTCTCGTCTGTCCCTGTGATCTTACATGTTGTCACTTACAGCCAAGAATGAGATCTTATCATCTTTATCCTCATCTAACGAAGGATGGATCTAAGTCAGCTCCCACCTGTAAACTTTAACACTGAGTGCGAGATAAGATATATTTGTCGACCCAAAGTCATGTACGAAGCCTTAGTAGTGAGGAACTTCGGAGAGGAATACTATCGAGAGATCATGTCATCGCATATCCCGTTTGTCGTGCCCATGATCATCCAACATTTTCGTGTGGTTATCTTGATCTTTTACTGAGAGAAAAAAACTGCTTAGATTTAGAAGAAATCAGAGAAAAATTACATGATACTAGTCTCTCTGATCTGTATCGGTCGCTAGCCATAGCCAGAAGGTACGCCCTTGCTCAAAGAAAAAGCTCTCGCTACGACAACGTAATGATCCAGAGGTAAAGAAACAAAAAGAAAGAGAGAAGAAAGCATTCAAGTATCTCACCAATGAGGTCATCAATCAATCTCTTATGACAATTTGTCATTGTGACAAAGATTGTTGTAGAGTTATGAAAAAAGATGTCGTGAAAGAGGAACATGATCTTTATTATGAGATATCTCATAATAAACAGAAGGAATACATTTTGTCAAAGTTCAGTTCACAAAGCGAAGATGAAGGATGGATGACTTTCGAGAATTTGAAAGTGTGTTAAGATGTTTTCTATATACTTCGCGGATTCTCAAGATCAACTTTCTACAACTTGGAAGGAGATTGGAGCACCTATCTTGATTGAAAGTCAAGATAGGTTTTCATGGGATCAAAGGATTACGTAAACCATGGTCTTCAACATCTATGGCTCGTACATTACTTCATCATGTTCTTGTCACCACAGACAACGTCATACTTCACTTGTCTTATAATAATAAGGTGCGGCACTGATAATCATATGTATCAACTGCTCTTTGTTATACAAGAGAATATATTCTTGAAGAGATAAAAAAAAATAGACATGATAGAGATCAAACCCATATCAAGGTCCACAATCTACACTTTGTGGAGGAAAAAAAAATTCTTTTCAATACATCTAGTGTGTTTGCCAAGTGTCAAAAATGCGTCACATTGAAGGAGCTGTTGGTGCGAGAAGGAGAACTGCTAAACGTGCAACTTTGGAGTACTAACAAGAACAATACTTGATCATGCAGATATCTGGTTGAAATTATTACTATGCAAATAATCTACTTCTCATATTGCTTCCAGATGTTTATATGTCTACAATTCATGACAAAATGGACCAATTGAAGATAGTTGTTCCTCCTCTTGCTGATTCAAGTCATTGATGAGAAACACATCTCCTTTGTCATTGACGTTAACTGATAAGATTCTTATTATGTTTATCATTTCCAGTTTGAAAGCAATAAAGTTGTCAATGAACCTTTATACGACTTACAAATACTATCATTTCTTATATGAAGTTGACATATCATAATTTTACATTGGAACAAGTATGTGTTGCACGACTATGGTGCAAGTATATTTGCGCATATTGCTATCGAGGATTATGACTTAGTGATCACAACTTCACTAGAACATCACTTGCAAAAATATTTCGTGATTGCGAACGAGTTACATGTGAGAGAAAATTGGCATTCAAAAAGACACCAAAACATCCTCTTTTCCAAGCTTTGTTTCATAAAGAGATTTTTGAGGTTTTCTATCTCAATCCTCAAAAAATTTATAGTGATTGTTCATTCTTTGGAGTCTAATGGGTGGAAAACACGAGCAGCAGTTTTGTGAACGCCGTTGACTTTAATCCTCTACCACGACATCTTCTACTACAAGTGGATAACTTTATCAAGGATAACAAGAATTGGTTGATGATGGCATTCCATAGTGAATTAGTTGCTCGAGGATGTTTTGAAATTGTCACCATGTCATTTCTTATTGTGGGACACACACACGAGGATGTGGATGCATTCTTGTCAAAAATAAATGATGCGTTATCTCACAAACGTGAAACGTCTCTTTTATAATCCATAGTAGAGGGTTTTGGTGCCGAAGAAGAGAGAGTTGTCCCATATATACTTGATATAAGAAGTGGTTGACTACAGAGCTTATGTTCAAGGCCGTATGGAGAAGAAAAGCGATCAAAGCTCTTATGTTTCATTCTTCTTCTGTATATCATATGAAGGAGATTTATGAAGGGCCAGCTCAGGTTGCTCTTCCCGTCGAGAGCTCTCCACCTATCTCCTCTGATCTCCCAAATCCCTCGTGAAAGTGCCCCATCCCTTCCGAAGCACTCGTCTAGGTAGATGACAACTTATCTCCACTTTTTGGTGGACCAATAGGAAGTTAAAGGACTCAACCTTGTCCTTTTGCACCCCATGGAGACCTCCAGCAAATGTTAGAGCATTCTAAGCTTATAAGAGCAAGGGTTTTCACCTCATTACTTCACAACTTATACAATTGTGCGTAAACGTCATTATACGCGTAATTTACATACTAACTGATTGCACAACATGACAGCATGTTCGTTTGACACTATGATAGTGTCGCTTCTTCCTCGTATCTAAAGAAGAACTCATTTCTCTGCTGTTGTCTTTTGTGTCTCTTCTTTGAGTCAACATCTTCCCACGGAGTATAAAGATCTTATAAGATCTTGTTGATACTAATTATCTCTAGTTGAAGAATCGACCAACATAACAAAACAGGACAATCTATAACGTAAGTCGGTAAAACTCTCTTCACTTGTAACGGATCCGCATCGGCAACCAAATTCATCACTAGTACTTCCGCAAGGCATTCTCCAACTTTGGCTCCACCAACTGAAGAATCAGCAAGTGGACAAAATACGGTTCCTTCGGCTATGTACTCTTTCTACCAAACTCAGCAAAGTCACATTCAAATGTAACCAATTTGCACGAGTTTGATAAAAAGAGAACTCATATGTAGAGCATTCATCGGGCACATAATCCTCTTCTATGTGTGGTGTAGTAATAGGATTCTTCTCAAAAACAACAATATCCGTACATGAATGTGTCAAAGCTGTAATAGCTCCAACGCGTTCTTGAACACGTAGTCACATGTCATAGAACAAAAGAATGCACTATCTCTTTGACTGAATTTACTCTCATAGATGGATATGATGACTGACACATGTCATCAAGAGAACTTTCCACCGCTACTATATAATCATGTCCTCACCAACCTGTAGAAAGATCGATACTTCTAAGAAGACACTCCAAGAAGAGAGAGCGAGTAGACAAAGAAGTAAAAATGAATGAGATGGGAGGGACTTCACCTCTCCATGTTTGTATAGTGGGGGTGAGTACAAGAGAAACACTAATGATGGGTTAGCCCTCTAATTAATTGTACGTAACAACTTAACTATTCCGGCTGGTATTAGCCGTCGATCTACTAGAGCTTGGGACTATATCAACACAACCATCTCTCCATGACAATTATCGATAGAAGTTATTGATATAATCATCCCAAGTGCAACTGATTTTTGATCTTTGTGCAAAAGTACTTGATCTCCAATTGCAACATTCTTTCGTGAACTCGTCAATGCAATAATGATGTCTGGAAAACTTCAAAGAGTAATTTAATAAATCAACTGATGGAAAAAGTAAAAATTGTAAGCATTGAAGTAGTTCTTTGATAACTCCTATATGTCACAATGATCATGTAAAAGATCTATAAACCTAATAATTAGTAAGTTAACACTAAAAAAACACATAAGCTTGTTTATCTTCAAATTCATGTCAAGTTCATCCAAAACATATTAGTAAGTAAAACCACCTTTGTGTAGGAGGCTAAAGGTTAGTAATGTTTTGGTAACATATATAAATTTATTGAAAAAGATATAGAAGATTTCAATTTAATAGGTAAGTAACCTCATGAAATTAATATGTGTTTAATGTCATGTCTTTAGGTTATAATTTCATAAGCTAAGCATAACAGATGTGAAGCGATTTAGAAGATATTTTAATATGTAAGTAGCCTCATGGAAACATAATAAACAAAAACTTTTTAATAGCATATCTCAGTTTATAATTTCATAAGCTAAGCGTAATGGATGTGAAGCAAATATGAACAAACGTAAATTGTCAACCATATTACCCAATCGAAACTATATCAAATCTGCAATTTAAAAGAAATCATAAATGAAGTGTTCGGGAAAAAGAAGTCCTCAACAAAACAGATTTATAATTATGTAGAACACCACTTGTACATCTGATCTGTAATTCGAAATATTTATAGAGAATGGACTGGATCTAAAATTTGAAACCCTAAACTTGGAGATGAATCCTTTTAAGCCTTTCCTCTAATTTCACTGGTCAATTAGAGTAAGTTTATTGACTTCTTATCTAAGTACCTTTCTTGAATATTCCAGAAAAAATGCATGCCGAGAAACAATGGAATGTTTTCAGTGAATTAGAGCAACCCTGCGTCAACTTTTAACCCTAAACCCTAACCGTAATCAATAAACTCTATAACAAATTCCGAACCTAAATGTTAAGAAGGAATTTAGCCATGCAAGTATGAACAAAAATGATTATTATTTACTTTTTACTGTTTCTTTGGTTTGAGTACACGTAAACCCTTCATGAACTATTAACGCTAAATCCAAAACCTAACCCTAAACCCAAACCTCTTATCCTACACTCCAAACACTAGCCCTAAACCCTAACCACTTATCCTACACCGTAAGCTGTAAGAGAAGTGTAGCTTCTTTTAGGGTTCTGTGATTGACAGTTGTGTCCTGAATCTTAAACCCTAATCCATTTGACAATGGAACCATTTGTTACAGAAATAATCATGGACCTATATGCACCTTGTATTTTAATACGCCTATGTGACCCTCACGTAAATCAGAAATAATGAATTTTTAAGATCTGAATGAAATTGATATTGAAATGTAACTTTATATTCAGTTATATTATGAATTGAATTTAGAATCAAGAAAGAGTCACGAATGATTAAGAAGATACACTGATTAAATATGCACAACAGACTTTTACTGAAAGCAAAGAAAGAGTTTAATATTTAAAATATCATAAAAAAGGGATTTATCTAGAAACGTATTTATCTGTTTAGGATTTTATGTGGACATTCTGGATATAAAATCTCATGAACCAAATAGAACCTGAACTATTGCATACAAAATTTAATACCGATTTTGAAAATAAAGATTCTTTATTTTCAAAATTGATATTATACAACCTTCTTGTATTCTTTACCAGTTTTCAGTTGTCAATGAATTTTTATCCTTTGTTCAGTATGAAGCTACAAGTGCTTAACTCTAAACTCTAAACCCTTGCCCTATATCCTAAACGTTAACCCGTAACCCTAAACCTTAAACCATAATCCTAAACTCAATTATACATTAGTTGTATTTGTCAATGAGCTTACAAGTCTTCAGGTTTAATACATTATATACTTACCTTAAAATCATACAACGCATGGATACTAAATTAAATGTTTTGAATATCAATAATGAAATTTGCTAATTCATAAGATAACAAGACTCAAACGAAACTTTGAGAAGGCATGTTGAATAGAAGCCATTTTCCGAAATAGAGTACATATTTTTCATCTCTTCGTAGCTAAGCTAATATGAACAATCATTGAGAATGCTAGAATTTTCGTTAATTTTATTTACAGATAAAATACAGAGACTTGTATTTAAAATCTATGTGCTAAACGTAAACGCAGTACATGGAATGGAAGATACCCCAACATGAAATAATTTGGAAACTGCGAACAAGAAGAAGGAGGAGGTGGAAAGGTGAGAGGTAAATGATTTATTAATTCATTTATACTAGCCAACATACAATGGCTAAATATCTGACAATATATTGAATAATTGTACGAATCCTTAACCCTAACCAAGATACTCACAGGTTAGTGTAAAAATTTAATATATATGAGTCATAAGAGTCTTTTAGAAAAAATAAAGAAAATCGATACCAAAGGTCCAATATTATTTTGAAAAACATTTGATCACAATGATGTGACATTCTGAATCAGAAAAACGACAGCTGGTAGCGAATCAGAAAAAACATTGTTTTCTTCTGAACAGCGAGGAAAATTATTTTAATCTACATTCATATTTGAAAATAAATATTAAGGGGTAAAACAAAAAAATATACATTTGAGTGCAATGGAACTACAACCTTTTTAGAAACCATTTAAATGGATATGAAAGTTACCAGAGAGTTTTGTAAATTCCAATAATAAATGAAATAAGTTGTTAAAATAATGTAGCATTACTGTTAAATAATATATTTTTACCCTAGAAATTTGTAAAGGGACAACTCAAATTTTTTTACCAAAGTAGAACTACTTTCAAATTACTATATCTTATTAGTTTCCATGACAAGAATAATATTAAATTTCGATCACTGATTAATTACAAAATAACTGTACAATGTACTACCATAGAACTGTAGAAGATAACAGTGCTATGGTACATAGTCTAATAGGAAAAAGAATAAAATTTAAATCCAAATCCAAAAGTATTTTTAATAACACCTTAATTCAAAAATGCTGCAAAAAGCATTTAGTTAGGTAAGAATTAAAGAATTCCACAGCGATTCTGAATGGAGAAGAGAAGAGGTGGGGCTCATTTGCAGAAGACATAAAATCGATAAGTCAAGCAGGTTTAGTGAAACCCAAATATTGATATAAGAAGAGGGTTCTCTCCCTCTTTCTGTGCATGGACCAGCCCTTGAACTTTGGGATTAACCCATAAGCATAGAAGGTCTTGCGACATCAGAATCACACTATAAGGTTGAGGATCTAGACACGTTTTTCATTACTTGCCATTTAGCTAAAGGCGAATGTTAGAATAAACCTATAAGTACAACACATTCCTCCAAACTTAGAGTAAGCATAACTATCGAGCCTTGCCTGTTCGCTTGTAACCATCTTGTCCATTCTTAAGGTTGTCATGGGATCCAAACAGATTCAACTAAAAGACAGTATCGTGTTGTGACACGGCTCATATGTATAGGGTGTAGAACTTGTATTGTGCTGATTTCTATATCTCGTGAACTTTTTCATGTAACTTGTCTGACAACATATTAGACATCAAGTTCATAGTTATCTGAGATGTGAGATCACACGATAATGAGATGTGTCAGCTCCGTGATTCTTCGACATTCGTGTGATGGCTCTTGTTGTCAAATTTAGATATAAGACAGAAGATCGAGCGTTCGTGGAGGTATTTTTTCTTGTGTGGTGTCGTGAGTGAGGAGCTGCGAGAGTTGTATTTATGGATGGAGGATTGATCTGAGTTTCGAATCTCTCATTTTCGATATCAAGCTTCACTACATTCATTGTCGTCATTTTCGACAATAGTTCGTTGCCTACTTTGGTGAAGAATTCATGGAGAGGGTGATCGACTTGTCTACTCTGGTGATCTTACCGATCATCACATACGGGGAGAATTAAGACTTGACGGCGTACATCTTACTTTGACGGATGAATGGACTTGAACTTTCTAGCCAATGTCTCTTTCAACGTCTGGGTGATATCTGATGTCATTGCCAACGGAAGATCAACCATCGTGCGTGGATCGTGAAGAACTTTGGTGAGGAATATTGTAATCAAGTGATGGTTTCCTCATTTTCTTTTGTTGTACTTTTCATCACAGATCAGTTCAAGATAACTATCTTGACTTTGTATTGAATCTCATGTACTTTCATATCATTATTATTTTTATCATCCGACAAGGGTGATTATCTTGTGTTAAGTTTGAGGTCTGGAGTATTTTGGTTCAAGCTTTAAAGGTGTGAGAGTGTTTTAGGGTTACAACTCGATCTATAGTGCCAAGTAGGGGATAAAGTAATCTCCAATCTTCTTTCTCATTGGTCTATTTTTTATCAATCAAGTTCATCCAAGTTCCAAAGACGATTTTGAGATTTCGGAGGTCTTCCTGCAGGTCAATCATAGAGTGTGAGATCTCGTTGGAAAGCTCTCAAGCTGGCTACAATCTAGAAGGAAGATCGATTGATTTGGAGCTTTGAGAGAGGTGTTCTGATTGTTCAAATTCAGAGGAGTCGAATCAATATCTTGAGTCACGTTTTTGAGTGCCTTGAGAGTTTGAGGAATTATCTTTCAATATTTTCAAGAGGACTGGATAGTGGACGCCGTGTTGGTTGCTGTGATATAAAATAGTTATACATTTGGGTTAGTTTGACCTCAAAATGGTTGATTGAAGTTGGTTGTAACAATCGAGAGACAAAAGTAAAACCGTTTTGCTTGGATTCAAGGATTGAGTTTTTTCATGAGCATGGGATCCAATCTCTGAGTGAAAATTTCCAGGATTAAGGTGTGCCTTATCAGCTCACTACATGTGAAATTTCAGCTCATTTGGTTTAGAGAAGGTGTTGGGGTCGTGGATTTTAGCCACCGGGGTTTGTAAAACTCATAAGTTAACACAAACAAACGGCTTGATCCATTTCGAGCATTTGGTTTGGGGTCTGAATCTGAAATTTCAGAGAGTATACTTAAGGGTCAGAGAGAATTTCTTGGGAAGTTTGAGCCAAGTTTGAAGTTCGAGTTGGCAGCAAGAGGTTGTCGAATTTCAGACTACATCGTGTCGGATTTTGAAGGAGAAGAGTGATTTCGCCTACTTGGTTAACTTCGACCAAAAGACTTAAGGTTTGGAGGTGGAACTTCATGGAAGTGTTGCAAAGATAGATGAAGGAGCTATGTTGTGAATTTAGCATGGAGATAGTACTCAGATAAGGTATTACACTATGTCGAAGTTGCGGATTATAAAGCTCATTGGTTACTTTATGTGTGCATGCCTTACCTTACTGGAAAGCTTGTACAGTAGGACTATCTGTTGTTGTAAGGTTCATCTTGAATCATCCTCATGTCAGCGAACCATAGGAAGTCAAAAAGTTGAGTGTTTAGGTAGCTTGTCGGAGAAAATCAGTGAAAAGAGTATTGCTAGTGCATATTTGAAGGTGCTTTTGTGATGTAAGCATATGTTTATCATGTTGAATCCTTCTTGTACTTAGAATAAGATTGAACGTCCAGTTGTGGTGTGTGGTGCACATGTGTTATACTTGAGGTCAGGTTAGGTCAGTAGAAACCAAGACAAAGCTTGATAGATTAGATACTGAAGGCATTAGTATTTCATCGAGTAGGTCCAAGGTCTTGTTGTATCTCTCTAAACTCTCTTCGGTACAAAGAATGAGCTCTATACTGATGGAGGTTTAGACTTCTAGGTTTTGAGAAGGGTGTCTCGTGTGTTGCAGATCTTCGTGGATAGTGAATGAATGAGCATAAGCTCTGAATTTTCTGATGGAAAATTCAGACTTAAGAGCAATCTCGAGGTTATGGTTTTGAGGAGATAGGTATTAGCAAGCAAGGGGGTTTGTGAGTGCAGATATTTTGGAGAAAGTATTAATTGAAGGGAAAGAGTCCTTGAGGAGAATCTTCCTGGGTTCTTTGGAAGAAGTTATGAGGAGGACAGCCGGAGGCATTTGGAATTTTCAGTTCACAGTTTGCAGGTTTTTCTCATTTGGAGGTTGAGTTGTTTGAGTTCAGATCTTGGCATTTTAATAAGCCATGCCAACTAGTTGGTAGGACTTATATGTAGAAGAAGAGAAAGAGAAGGATTTATTGAACCTTTATTTCTGTCGAGAGATTTCAGAGATACATCAGTGAGCTATTCTCGACCCTTATAGAAAGAAGAAGAAGAGAGAATTTTAGGCAAAGTAACTATGGCCATATCTCAATTTTACGCCAAGAGTATCAAGTTACCAGTCCAAGAGATGAAACTGTTGGAAGGGATTATTCCATGGCTGAAGTTGGAATTTCTAATAGGTGAATGGAGGTATAGAAGCAATGGAATTACATTATTCTTAAGGATGAAGATGTGGGGGGCAGCCAAGTAAATGGACTGCAACTTTTTGGAGGGAACCTTTCAATCGACCGTTAGAAGAGACAGATGGGGTAGTGTGGAATCGATCATAAGTTCGTGAGGACCACATCAATGATCTTAACATATTCTTCATGGATAGAGACAAGAAGAATGGGTAGAGGATTGATAGTTATCATAACCCACAGAAAAGAGCATTTGAAAAAGTCTTCTTGACTTTGTTCGCTCATGAGAAGAAATCTTATCTTCAAGGTTGGGAGGTCATACATATCGAGAAGGTGTTTGAAGAGAAGTTTATTGATTCATCTTCTTTTCACTAACTCGAACCATCATAACTATCTCTAGACATGGTCTTTTATTACATTTCAACATGCAAACATATACTGCACACTACAATCTACATGATGAAAATCTAAAACATAAATTTTGAACTTACTCAGATTTATGATATATTTTTTGATTTCAAGATATTTTTTGATTTTTGCGATGTCTACGGCATATCATCCTCAAAAGGATGGACAAACTGAGAGAACCAACAGAACTAAAGAAGATATGGTACGCATTTTCACATTTGAGGAGCAAAAGGATTGGGATATTCTCTTTCCTTTAGTAGAGTTTACATGCAACAACTCGCTAAATGCTTCGACATGGACGACACCCTTATCTCATGTATGACGAGCATCCATTGACTCCTTCTAATCTGATCTACATGATCAAACATATGGAGTCTAGAACCAAGTTGACTGTCGTGAACCAGTTCGTGGAACAAATCCAACAAGGCATCCATCGCACGACGGAGAAGTTACAAATTGCACAGAATCCTCAAAAACAATATGCGGATGCACATCATCGAGACGTGGAGTTTGCAGTTGGAGATCGAGTTTGGCTATCTACCACCAACCTCTTGTTGGTAAGAGCTAAAAAGCTCAACATTAGTTTCATTGGACCCTTTTCTGTTCTCAAACATATTGGTGCCATAGTGTATAAACTAGAGCTCCCTTCACACATGAAAATTCATCCAGTTTTCCATGTGTCTCTTCTTTATCAATATACTCCTCGGCCCAACCAATTCAAAAATCCACACACACCGCAATCACTTCCGACATTAGTGGATGAGGAAGAAGAATACAAAGTCGAGAAGATATTGAAGAAGCGAACAAGATGTACTAAACGACAACGTTTAGAGTACTTGGTGTTATGGGAAGACTATCAGTTATATGAAGATACTTGGAACTCGTTAAAATCTCACAAACACCTCTCTCTTGGTTCAAAAGTTCGAACGAGATCATGATAACGAGGACGTTGCGACTTAAATGAGGGAGGTTTGTAACCATACGTATCTAGTTATGACTAAGACTAGTGCGCCTAGTCATGAGAAGAAAAGTAGTTATCTCTAGTCATCTTGCACAATTATCCGTAAGATAAGGCTTGCACAATAATAGGTGAGATGGGATAAGAGCAATGCCAACGATCCATGTGAAATTCAAGGATAGGTAGTTGAGTGCGTGGTGTGAAAGTACCAAGTCATCAATTCGTATGATGACTCGTGAGTGATGCGGAGGATGTGCAACCTTATCTTCTCTTTCTCTCTCTAGTATATAAAAGAGGAGAGTGTCCTTGTTGGGCATTCTACCTTGAGTCTTCTTGTGAGTACATGAATGTTGCAAGAAAACACAAATGGATTGATCTCAAAAACAAGTTTCAAAGTCACTGATCTCATAAAGGAATATCTCAATGAAATGCATGTTGTTCTCATCCACGAACGAGTGAGCAAAAAATATAACGAAGTAAGTTTTTCAGTTTATTATTAATCAATTAATCGATTTACTATCCGAGTTAGTCAATTGTATTACAGTTCTCTTGAAGCTATATCTCTCATCTTCACTTTCTACTTGTCCGATTTGAGAAACAAAATTCAAGTTGCTGAGTGGAAATATAATCAAGTCACCAGCGGATATAAGCATGAATGTGGAGAGATACTTGTGCTCATTGTTGATGAAACAACTCTGTCAAAGAAAGTGGATATATTATAACTTGGTGATATATCACCAAAGTACGTCTGATATCAACGAATAAAAGAATGTTTGAAAAGCGGAACATTGCTTTCTGCCGATTCATATATTCTCATAAAGATAAATAGTGGATCCGAAGAGTTTGACAACACGATACTAGAATTTCTTGGTCTGATAGAAAATAATGAGACATCTAAACAAAAAGCAGTTGAACTTCTAGTCTATTTGCATATTTTAGGCAATACTTATGAGTATCATAGTATCGCAAAATGTTTTTCAAAAAATACACATGCATGCATTTATAGGATTTCATGCTCATTGAGTAATATCATCATATTCAAGAACCAATGAACATGTATGAGATGTCAACTAGAATTGGGGTACAACTTCACCATCAAAATGATTCTGACACCTTGCAACGATGATCTGTAACTCCAGAGTGAGTTGTTTCTCATGCCAACGTCCTATGATGTCAAGAGAAAGACAACATCAAATCATAGTCTTACGTGCATACCGAAGACTATTTTTGTCTCTTTACGCATTGACTTTTCAAACGAATGTGGCAGCAAGTTTCAGAAAAAACTGTCATCCCGGATTTCTCAACACACTTGAATTCTACCCATCTTCTCTACCTTGGTTCTGTCATATACCTTGTTTGATCACTTAGAACTTGTGCTTCTCCCATGCATCAGTCCACTCGTCTTTGATTTTTAAAATCACAAATGAATCGGCTAGTTGCACTTTATCAGTAGCAGTTTCAAATTGTGATTGATATTCTTCCATTCCAGCATTTGTATTGTTTGTAAAACTTTAAGGACATCAGACAATATCATCTCTTAAGAGTGAGGGGTATTAACACAACGAGTGAGGGGTATTAACACAACGACCATGAAAGTGACTAGCGAGTTGAGTGCTAAAGACCATACAGAAGATAACAAAAGAGCTCAGACAGTCATGATCTCTTAGGAGCGACGGGTATTAACACAACGAGCATGAAAGTGACAGTGAGTTGTTGTTAAGGACCGTACGGAAGATAACAAAAGAGATCAGACAGTCATTATCTATTAGGACTGAGGGGTATTAACACGACGAGCATGAAGGGGTAATCCGTGTAAGAGCAAAGCTCCACGGCGAAAACCGCTGAAAAGAACAAACAAAGCAAAAAACGAGCATGAAGGTGAGTTTTTACTTAGGAAACAAGACAAGGCAGCATGGACTCCAGGAAGGCCAAGGTATTACAGGAGTCGTGTTATGAACAGTCAAGGCGCATCAACATGACGATCGATTGTAAAACAAGTAAACAGCAGAAACCAGATATTCTATTAAGAACAAGTTCGATCTAGCTGAGTATTATTGAACCAATCTGGCTATAGCTAGGAGCCAGGAGAGCCTTTCATGATCCCCGAGGAGAGTCCTTCGTTCGATCGAGAACGATAATTTGATAGAAGAAAAACGATCTATTTCAGTTCACATATAGCAGCAACAACGTGCGAATTCGAATCCGAACCCCTACCCATAATGTTTGGAGAAGAGGATGAAGTTGATTTTGGAAAGGAAAAAGTCGATTTATCTGCAGGCATGCCATGATTGCATTAGCCTCAAACGTGACGATGGAGAAGGAGTGGCAACTCAAAGACGGACCGGATTGAGCCCGAAGGAAGAAATTTCCAGTTCCAAAGTGTGACACGATTTGCTGAAAGTACGAGAAGAATTCCGAGTAAGAAGCTAAGTGGAGCTGTACAGTTGCACTTACATGATCGATCGACTGGACAGCGTCAGTATATCGGAGAGGTGAACCTTTAGGGTCCCTGATGGAGAAAACCTGAACGGGGTCGACGTGAATCGTAAGACTAAGGAAATCATTGTTCATGATCAGTTAGCGCGTGAAAAGGCAAAGTGAGGAAGCATACACGGTGTTCAACTCTTTACGACCACACGAGGCCTTCGACCAAAAAATAGAGTATCGAAATGAAAAGGTTATAACAGAGAGAGACTTTCTGTTTCTGCACTACAGACTCTCACAAAGAATAAAGTTGATGATCATGAATATACACAAGCTCTAGACTAAGTGTGGGTTCTGGGTGTTGGCATGGTCCGACATTGGTGAGTTCGAGCTAGCTAGACCTTAAGCTTCCAACTCCACCACTCGCAACTATAAACTTCTTCAGCGAGCTCTCACGGAAAAGGTGCTCGATTTCACCTACTGACCATGGATCCGGAAGAATCAAGCTACAATTTTATATACACTAGAATTTAAATTGTTTTTATCAAACTCTACACCCGCAGGCGTGCGCGGGGTGACGGGCACCACAAGTTCTAAAGCTTTTCTCTCGAATTCATCACACACAGTTAATCTTTATCTGAGCATCTCCTGTGTCTAGTAATCAAGACCTACAGTAGAGATATAGCGCGTGCTCAATCTGTTCGCAGCCCGGAGCGAAGGGTTGGCAACGGTTCGATCCGGGGGATTACGTTCGAACGAGTGCCCCGTGCATCGGAGCGCGAGCCCGATAAGTTGATTAGCAGATTAGAAAGTCGCTGCAGTAGCAAATAGATCTAGTAAATAGATCTAGAGGACGCTGTATCCAAACGACTGTCAGTTCGATCCGTGCAGCGTTTCTCTTCCTCGACATTTTCATTTGCTCTTCTTCGTCTTGAATTGTCCGGATCCGGTCCCGTCCAGTCATCGAATCTGGGTGGGAAAGAATCAAACACTGCATGGGACGGACACACCGATTGAATCAACCCGATCGATGAAGCTGATCGATCCGGGAAATAGAGAATTATCGACTTTGGACTTGATTCTCGCTCGTGCTTTACTTGATCTTGTTACCGGACGACAAGGGCCTTCCTTTACGTACGAGCTCGAGGGTAGGGCCTTAAATTAGAGGGCTGCTGACAACAGAAAGATCGATCATGGCGAATCCCGGCAACCTTCCCAGCGAACATATGTCGTCTTCTCCTACTAATGCGGCTGCTGCTACTCTCTTGGATCTAGCACATATGGTAAGTCAATCAGGAACAGTCTTCAACGCAATCGTATCAGATCATTTATAGCAAACAACTTTTTGCACAAGATTGTTCAAACTCGATCGAGTCTGTACTCCAGATCCATCCCAATCCAATTAGCCACGATAAGAAACGATATGATCAAGTGTTCCGTATCGTCGTGATCGAACCTGAAATAGGACTTCGAAGCGATGAAAAGGAGTGGCAAAACCTCTCGGCGGTGTGCCCTTCGCTCCCCATGCTTCGAAACTGAAACAGGAGACTACATAGTTGCCGCATGCAACATGAACTTCCGGGGAACTTCAAACCACGCATGCATAACTGCGCGCGCATTCCCTCTCGCTAATAATGAGCATGCGTTGTCCCAACGCAGCAGAAAGATTAAGGGAAACTTTCACCACTTTAAAACTGAAACCCTAAAATAACTTTTAGACAGGTCAAGGTTCTAATAATAATCCTACTCGAAAGCAGAACGTACGTACGTACTTCGACGAATCTTATATATCAAGGGTATATATCAAGGGTCGAAACTCGATGTAACGTCCAGAAACCTAAAGACTTAAACAGTCCCTAATAAGGGTCTGGCAGGGCAGTGAGTGTCGACGCTAGTGGACTTAGTTGCCTTCTCGCTGCATTAGCTGTCGAAATACAGAAATGAGTTCACACGAAGATATAGTGTACTATGTAGATGAACGCTTTGAGAACTTCCGATCGAACGGAGAAAGATCACAGAAAATAACGTTCGTTTATATTATCAGACCAGCAGCATTGAAGGAAGGAAACGCGAAAAGCATGAAGTTCTAGCTTGTCTGAATTAAACGCAGAGTGGCAAGTGAACAGAACGTGCTCAATTCAAGTCCTCCATGGTATCGTTGCGGCCACCAGTCATATTATTGCTCAGTGCTGTAACTAAACTGTGTCCAGACTTCTAATTATTACTTATTTAACTGGGATCCGCTTGTGTCCACTTCGAATCTTCACCTTCGAATTCCACAGCGTCCCGCCGACCTGTTATTCAAGGTGGGGAGTGCTAGAAGGCGGCTGGTAGCACGAGATGACCCATCAAAAAAAGCAAAACTCGATGAAGCTTATGAGGTACGTGGGTGGCCTTTCCTGCATCATACAGTACGTAGTAACTATAAATCTGTTAGCGCTGGAGCTTGATCGAGCAGAAGCTAGGCTGTCGGTGAGTATTAACCTTGCATAGAACCTACAACGAGTTCGAATCCATGCTTCGGGACAGTCCCTTCGAAAATTCTTAGTCCTGAGGAGCATGTAACATGACACTCACTGCGTGCGTGCGTGCGATGATGATGATCTTTCGAAAGCAGATAGAGCAGGCCCACGCTGCAGGATCAGATGGAGCATCACCACGAGTCCGCCTCGATGGCGGGGCTACCGAAGTGCAAATCGAGCGCGTGGTTCCACGCATCTTCGCTGATACTCCATCTGTCCAGCCGAAGATCCTCAAAGACGACGCAGAAATTGACCACTACTACGTGAAGCACGATCTTTTAGGTGCAGGAGTGACGGCTCAGGCGTTCGAAGTTACTGAGGTAAAAGATCCAACGAAGAGACTAGCGATGAAGGTACAACTTAGAAAGGTCGAGGCAGTTGCAAGCGTTGACACTCTCAGGATGTACAAGGAACTCTTGGTTCTTAACAAAATACTCCCGAAACACCCGAATATTTACGAGGTGAAAGATATTCTCATAAGCCCACAGAAAGTATACATTCTGACAGAATTACTAGAGAAACATATCACCCTGGGACACTTCTTCAAAGTAGCAGGTAACGAAAGTGGACGCAGAGTGTTCAAGCAGTTAGCTGAGGGAATTCGTTTCATGCACCAGTACGGCGTGATGCACTTGGACTTGTTGCCCCAAAATATTCTCTTCGCTGATCCCAACTTCATGCACCTGAAGATCATAGATTTCGGCTTCTGTTCTTATAGCCCCGAATTGGCTGAAATAAAAGTGGAAGGGTTCGAGGCAGAAAAATGGTTCGAAACTGAGGAATTACAAAAGTTCAGACCTAAACCAGATCTTGACGTAAACTCTCTTGGAAAGATACTGCTCTCTATTATGGCTGGACTGAGCGTTAGATCAATCCTCGCAGCTGGAGGGACGGTTTATGTAATGAAAAAGTACATTGCCCGAATAGGGCTCTTCCCGAAATCAGCGCACGATATGCTCACACTAATAGCGCCACACCCGTGGGGCAATAGGGAAGATCGAGGCGGCAAGTTCCCGTCTATCCACGAAGTATGCCAGCATCCGTGGGTAACGGGCGAAGAAGTTGATTCCGACACCTCCACTGGCACTGGTGGGATGTCATCTGGCGATGAATTCGATACCGCCACCAACTCTGGTCAGATTAGGTCGGGCGACCCACCGCATCGCAGCAACGCATCGCAAACCTCAAGCTTCAAAGCTCGAAATAGCAAGTCATGAGGGACGATGAAACTCGATGTTGTGTGCCGGATCAGGGGTTACCTGTTACAGGCAGCAAGTGATATATAGAGATCGGAGCCGGGCGTTTGTACCTAGGCTTCTATCGTGCGATCCTTTGGATATGATGAGGGTTATAATACGAAGCCCGTGGGTACTACTGGTCTGCAGTAGGTTTCAACGATCGAATTCTCGTTTCGACCTCGTAATCCGAGTTTACATTAGGTAAGATCAGCCTGTTTAACAGTCCGATCTTGTTATTATTTGTCCCGAACGAGGGGAAAAAGGGTAGAGGTTGACATGACACCAGCAGCAAAGAGATTTTTAACTTATAGTTCTATTGGACGTTTAACATCACTTCCGACTTCAGGACAAGAACAGACTGCCCTCCGGACCGTCAGCACTACATCAGATTTCTTCGGTGAATCTTTCGTGGACGTCGAATATGATGCTGACTAGAGCAACGCCCAAAGCACAACTTCAACAGAAACGGTAACAGTAGCAATTCCTATCCAGGTATGGCAGTCCACTTCATTCCTCGTTTCATCTGTTTACTCGACCCGCGTGAGGTAAGCGGACGAGCTATCATTCTACGATTATTTGGTTGCATTATAAGTCAACTAAAACTACGATGTCTTGGAATAACTACATTTTTTGTGCATTCTTTACCGTAATACTGATAGTGAGACTATACTCGCTTAAGTAGGACACCGAGCTTGCAGTCGAAGAGGGCGTTTGGAGTAGAAGCAGTTACTTGAATACTATTCGGGCACGCATTTGGTTCTTAGACTACCTATCTTCTCTCCAGTTCGTTTTTTACCGTTCTTCTTTTTGGATAGTTGTTTTCCAGCTGACTTCGTTTCATCGTGGGATATTATCGGCGGATCGCCCTAAGGGAAGTTTCCCCCCGACACCCGGTGTCAGGGTGGTGGAAACAATCGAACTTGCTCTTCCCATAAAGCTAAATAACTATAACTGATTGGCCTTTTTCCACAAGTTAACCTTCGTCCCAAGAAGACCTTGCTGGTTTCCAGCCTATCTTTATCAGGCTGGGGCATACGAAGTACAGAATAGAGCTGAGACTGCTGCTGCTGCTGCTTAGATACGTCAATTCTGATCAGAGCTGCTTTTTGTCATTTTCATAAAACGTCCAAGCTCCCTGAAACTACTCGGAAATGGGAACACAGCCTTCACCTGCTGGAAGTGACTAGATGTAAGTCGCATAAATATCTGGAATGCACGCGTGACTGTGTGAAGAAATCCATCTGAAGGGTTACATTTGCATATGTATTTAAGATTTACATTTGCATAGAATCCGTGCTAAGTCAGGTCGATTGATTGGCCTTTAATTATCTCGGCTACTAATTTTCTCGGCGAGAAAAAGTCTGCAGCAGGACGGATTTCTGCACAGCAGGGTTAAAGAAATCCACGAGAAACTTTCCACAAACAGGCAACACTCTGATGAGTTAAACTGCAAGGTCATGTATTTTACTACGTCATGTACTTTGCGGCCTAGGACGTTCTGCCGTTCAAACTACACCTCTCTGCCAAACGGACTGCACCAGTTGACCCACAGCACACTGATAGATAGTAACGCAGAATAACGCTAGTGACATTTTCTCACACACTCACAAACTTCCCGCATAACCACGAAGAGCTCACACAGCGTTCAGTCGAGAACAGTGCGCCGAGATCTCATGCAGAGGGCAAAACTGTCTGCATTTCAAGAAGGAATCAGGGAAACGCGACATGACGAGGTTTCTAAACAAAGATATGGTCCAAAGTAGAATTCATCTTAAAACAAGGGTTATCCTTTTGATAACTGGTTATTCACAGTGGTGAGCGGAGGGAAAACCTGTGTGAGAAGGTGCATAGTCAGGTTTTAAGAAGGGGAGAAAAGTTTTATAGAGAAATCATTTCAGTTAGAACTATATATGCTGTAGTGTTCCATTCCTTGTTAGGCTTCGCGGAGATTACTGGCCGCCACATCTCCATTTAACTGTTTAATTTTATGTTCACATCGATGTATAGATTCAACAGAGTCTTTAAATAAAGAAAACAAACCATGGGTTTCATTTAAGACGTAAAAACAAGGAACCAATACCCTAACCACCGTGTTATCGAAACGATGCATACTTCCTCTCTTTACCACTAACGGGCATGTCAAGCAACGATGAGCTTACACAGCAATCTACCCTCTAGCAATAGCAGGAGACTGGAAAGGACATAAGGCACGCAGACGACTAAATCCTAGAGAAATCGATGACCAACACATCGAATGCAAATGCAACATAGGTGTTTGTGTCACATCAAGTGAGAGTGGCCGGTGCCGTGTGAATGAGAGCCAGTCACTCTGGAGGCATCCAAACTCATAACCTTAAACCCAGACAACATATGTGTAGTCCAGCAAAATCCATATAGGACCACAGTCACCAAACCAAAACAAACTTTCTAACATCCGAACCTCGTAAAAAGCATCCATAGTTAAAGCACACTCTTTCTGTAAGCAAGGAGAACTCCTGCGTGCTTCTCTTCCGTGAGGCAACAGAGGCCTCAAAAGAAAAAGAGTGACTTTTTCGAAAAGATCACAGATTGAGTGGAGGTCGAATGAGCTAATTCGCAAGGGCTGAAATGTTTCTGCCGATAAGAAATGTACGGTCTACAACGTAGGAAACGATGTAAAGAGAGAAACATCGAGAGAAAATTAGGAGAGATTGTTGAACTAACTCACCTTGAATACCCATCCAACGCACCCCATTCTCCGCAGCGGCACTCTCGCATCGCTTTTTTACTCACTCTCTCCACCAACACCACTGAACCCCTCATCACTTGTCTAGATCTCCACCATCTCGACCAGCTCCGATTGTCCCTCAGTCTCTTTCTCAATCTGCCTCCTCTCTTTGTCTGATTCTTTCGGTCTCTCTGTGGCTCACTTTTCTACGCAGAAGACCTAAATTCTCTACTGAAACCCTAGACGTGGTTCAGTATCTATGAATGTCATACATTCTGCCTGCACAGCGATCGACTGACTCTACCACTGTACTGCCTTTTGGGCAGTTAACATCCTAATTCATGGATGTACTATTTCTACCTGTTGAAAGTCCACAAATGCTTGATGGATGATACTCCCGAAGGTATTATGGGTTTCAATGTTGGAATCTTCAGGGAAGATTCTATCTGGAAGGGGAAGTTACGACTACGACTAGGTTTCCTTGGGGGGAAGTTATGACTACGCCCAGGAAGTATCCTTCAGGATTTAGAAAGGTATTTATTTAACTTTTAGAAAATTATATGTTCAAGAATAATATAATTATATCAATTCACAAATACCACCATAAACTATCCATGGCTCTATACTAAGCTTTCCTTCGATAAACTATGGAACTTTTCCTTCTAGACGTTAGAGAATTTTTTGTCTTACCTCTGACACCCGCTATTGTATCAAAGAGAAAAAAGTTACATTATGAATTTCACATGTTTTAACGAAATGGTATGGTATGTTATCACTGGTCGTTAAACTTCCAGCTCTTTTTGCCCGATGTATCTGCAGCCAGTGGGTTCTTATCTCACTTAAACAGAGTATGAACTGTTGGGCCATCCTGCCTACTTTGACCACCACCATAAAACCTTCCCAGAAGCTTAGTAAACCTCTGACCCTTCCGGGCCAAATTATCACCTGGCTGACCGATCAAGGTCCCGATATAAATGTACGGGGTCTTTGCACCATTGTGTTTCCTTAGCTAGACCCTGAGTGATCACGCTTCCTTGATCATGCCTTTACAGTTTCATGTAAACAATCAGCTACACTTGCAATGAAATTGTAGTGCTATGCGTTAGTGATTTATCCAGATCTAACTCAATTTCTCTTCGTAATAATCTCTTTATACGTCTTGTCTTTTAACCGTCTAGTAATATGACAAAATACATTATGGAAGAACAAAATATATTTTCCATGTTTTCACAATCAATATATAACTACGATTGAATGGAATTGCAGGGCTATATGTTAGAGATTTATCCAGATCTAACTCAATATTTCTTCTGGTTTCATAGTCTCTCGGTCCATCTAGTCCTTTAACCATCTATGACAACAAAATATTTCTCTTCTTTTTCTATTTTCACAATCGACATATAACTATGCCAACGCATAACAACAAATTCTCTAGTCTAGTAGTGTTTTTCTCTAGAGTTGGAGGGAAATCATTTCAAGAAGTAACCTTGAAGAAGCTTCCGAGCAGAGCGTCTCTCTAAAACTGAAACCAATAGAGAGTACTTTTTATCCCTTTTATCACGTCCATTTTGGAAATAAAGAACATGGTTGCTTCACTATATGGTTCCCGTCAACGTGTGACCGATGGTAACCTGTCTGGAACCTTGTCAAAAAAATGCCATAAGTAAAAGCATGATAAAAGAAAAACAATAGCGCATGGACCGATCAAGTATATTTGGATATATGTATCATTTGTTTGTCAGTTTGCTGACGGCTGTACCAAGCACGCAGTTACTTTTATTTTAGTTTCAAAGAGGACCAGCCTCACAAAACTTAACTGCCTTGGTGAAGACCGTCAGTACAGCCAAAACCAGAGTCCCGCTGGGTTCTCCTCTGTTGGAAAGGTAGCCTAGAGTAGAGTAGTTAGATCACTAGAGCACGTAGTTACTAGAGTACTACGCTGAAACGTCGTCCGTTGCTTACGGAGTCCTTTGAGACTCCCTTGACACGGCATCGATGTGATCAACAGGGGACCAGGTAAGGGTAAAGAGTCGGTGGTCCTCTTTGAAACTAAAATAAAAGTAACTGCGTGCTTGGTAGGGCGAGAGTTCTCTTGGTAGCAGAGGTTCTTACTAATAGGGGTGTCAAAGTTCCAAAAAATATTCGCTAATGGACGAAGGAATAATACCCATAATTTTGTAACTCTGACCTAATATCCTTCTCCATTGCCTTGTATATTGAATTTCATGTTTTCTTATCGAAAACATATAAATATTATAAAAATCGATTTAATTTATGATTATTATATGTTAATCGCTCTCGGAGTTTCCAACAGATCTAAATATAAATCATAAATGAAAGTCAGGCTGATGTGCTGCTGGAGGTATAAATCCGAACACTAATTTTCAAAAAGCGTCATTTAACCAAGACATTAATTTATGCATTAACCCTTTTCGTTGGAAGAATAAAACATAAATAAATAACTTTCTAAGTGTACATGGTGATCTATAATGTGAATGGAAAGATAACTTCGTTGATTGGAATATAAAACATGCACACGAGATTTAGATAAGAGTTTTTTTTAAGTTACCCGGCAAACATGTTATTTCGACCTGGATGTTTTCGTGAGATATCTTAAGTCAAAATAACTCGTTTTACCTGGAAACAGCCGTAGGACCAAGGAGTTAGGTCGAAACATGCTGTTTAACATTAGGAGTTAGGTTAAAAACATAGATTGTTTAGACGTACAGGAGAATTTGAAAATTCAAAAGTGCAGATCATTATCACATTCTCAATGGAATGTATTTTACAGATGAACTTCTCACAAGAATAAAAGGTGCTCGTGAGTTGTTTTTGCAAATATCTGTGGAAGTACTTGCAGCTCGCACGGCTAGTGTCTGGAACTATCATCCACGATCGAAAGAATAATCACCACGGACGTTAAGTTTAAAATCCCTTAATGTTTTCTTTACGAGCTAAAGCTCCTTAATTTGTGGTAATATTATGGATCAAAATATTGCAATTTATTAATCTTAGTTGTTATACAAGGTTGGTTGGATCATGCAGGTTTTTGTTGTGAGCTTGAAAGGGAATGTGGTACTGGTTCAGTAACCGGGGTATTATTGGTGCTTCGATAAACTCCAAGAAATTAAAGTTGAAATAATCTATATAAAGATAGTATCGCAATGAGCGATCAATTGCTATACATTTAGTCTTAATAGATCTAGTTTATCATCAATAACGAGTCAAATATGCATCCAAAGTGTCATGAAGAAAATATATGCATCTGAAGTGTGGTTCTTGAAAGAACGAGCAAGAAGACAAGCGAAGAAGGCGAGAGGGTAAATTGGAGAAGCTGGTTGGACGGAGGCGGTCTTGGTTGAGATCAGAGTAATAACTCAAATGCTCTTTTCTTTCCAATGGTTCTGCTGTATCGACCGTCATTTTCTTTTTCTTGGCTAGGGTCATGGTGCCCAGCGGATTTGCGCACTCTGCTATATCGTGTCCGTCATTTTCTTCTGCTCTCTTTCACAAGCGGGTTCGTGCATGGTCGGCTGCGAGATCAGAGACGCTACTATTTTCGTTACTTCATCGCTGAACAGCCTCCTCTCTCATTTTCGATACCCCTTTCTTGCTTGGGTGAGACCGCCAATTTATTCGTATTGTTTCGGATTGCTAGGAGACGTCTGCGAGACGATTACACAGAGAGGGTTTTTTACGTTTATGTCATTGATTATTTATTCTTTTGCAACAATGACAATGTCCTTTTCACTACTTCTCTACTTTGCTCCAGTATTTTATCGTGCTCATTATTTTACTCGCTTCTCTGCTTTGCTCAAGATCTACACTGATGTTTCTGCTAGCCATGTGACTCTTGTTTTATTTATTGCAAGCGTCATCATTTTTGCCTCCTCGTGGACTCTTTACCGCTTGTCGCAAAGAAAGCTTTCTTTCATATCATCACCGTGCGCTGCCTACTCGTTATATTGAACGATTGTTAGGTACCGTCATATCCATATCGATTCTACGAAGAAGTCTATGTTCCTTGTGACCGAGCTTGATGATGAATAGGTGCTTCTGACAACTTCGGTGCTGTTCGGTACCAAATTCTTCTTCATGACATCTCTAGATTTGCAGTCTGCTCCGGAAGACTATAAACTAGAGGAGGACGTTCATAGTGAACCTTCTCTTGAAACCAGTATATATTATGAATGTCTAAACATACCTCCTGATCCACCAAAATTTTCTTTCATAACCTTGATGTTAATATTGGTATTGATTCATTACCTAATCCTTATGGTGGAAATTATTAGGCAATAAATTAATGAGCGTGTCATCCTGTTTGATCTGTTTGATAAATTAATGAGGGTGATACTGGATACTTTCAAAGAGATTCTCTTCAGTTAGAGTCAATAATGTGTCAATAAGAGATAATGTTAGAATTAGTCGACTGAGATCTGATAAGGAGCCTTCTGCATGTTTCTTAAGATTAAGTTTTCATGTGTCAATTGTATCTAGAATCTGCAATGCGATATCAAAGTGGAGATTTTTCCACTATTTGTCTTTTTTATGTTGGTATTATGTTGCAAATTTTTATTTTTATTTCTTGAAAGTTTCCTCCTTTCACAATTTCCTTCTTGTGATGTTCACATTCTTTAGCTTTCTTTATTAGTTTTTCTATCAAGATTTGAAGTTAATTGTAAAATATAACTTCAACTTCAAGAGATAAATCAAAGCAGACTGTAAATCTTGATGGGAAGAATGATGTAACATGACCTTCGTGTTGCATGTATCATGAAGTATTTTATGAATCTGTTTGTCCTTCCAATACATGATTAAAATACCAAGAATAAATACAACAAAAAATAAAGAAAAATAAATATGATGGAATATGAAGAGGCATGGAAGCACAATCCGAGATCAATACCCTAAAAGCTTAGAATGTTAATATCTTTTCCCATGTAATTCTGTCTATGATTATCTTAGAACCATATCTTCTCTACTCGATGAGACCTACAGACTAATATCGTCAAAAACTTGTTTAGAACAAGTTTAGAAAAACTCATTCTCAAGGACACTGTTTCACACCCGAATTTTCCACGACCCGTGACTCTTTGTTCATTAAACTTCATTTTAGTTTCAAGAAACTAATGCACTAGATATAGTCAATATTGTCTAACTTGAAGATAATGATTTTTAATAGTAGTCTCTGTTTTTCTCACTGATGTACTTGATCATATGGTTAACTAGGTAAACTATAATGCTTAAGTTCTTATAAACACAGCCATCATAATTATCAACGTTTCAAATTCTGGATGATTAAAATGAGCGTAGAAATGGCTATACGGGAGAATTTTAGACACGGAAAGATCCTTTCCAGTTAATTGAGATATACCATTTGTATTCAAAGTAAATCATTTTTCATATTTGGAGAGATGGCCGAGTGGAAGAAACCGGCAGAAACTTTTAGGAAAGGTCAAGCCACATATTGTTGGAAGAGATTAGAGCTTCAGGGAATTTAATTGATTTATTTATCATTTTAATTTAAAAATATTTAGATTTTAGAAAAGAATATTTAAGAAAATCTTTCTTGGATTGGTGTTACGTTTAATATTATTATAATTCTATATAAGTTTCCTTTGATTTCAGTTTTTTTAGTTCAAGTGTTTCTATTAATAATAATATTGAAGAAAAAGAATTCAGTCAAAATAATAATTTTCTTCTGCTCCAAGAAACCTCAAATTTTCCATCTTAACATTTATCGGTCAGTACTAAGTAATTTGCTTTGAGAATCATAAGTAAAGCTAGTGAATAGTTTTAATTTGATTCCTTATTTCACCAGATTGAGATGAAGAAGTAATCTCCAGAATCATTTTCTGCATAACGGTTGAATTTCTCAGTTCTTTGAAAGCAAACTCGCAAAATAATGTCGTCTTGGTTATGTTCTTTCCGGAGCACTTATAGTAATACCCGGAGTTTAAATAATGATTATTTATCACTAAATCTATTTAGAAATGGGTTAGAATTAAATACAATACTTAAAATTAAATAATGTAAGAATATGAAATAAAGATTCCCGTGGAGATGCTCTACTGCCGGGAAACCATATTGAACCATGCCACCTACAGAATATAGTCCTTACCAAACAAAGAGCTGTTTCCAGTCAAGAAAACAGTCGTGGAGAACTTTTATTTTCGTTATCAACTCAGTATAGAATTTCTGCTTGACATTTATGCCTTTCTCGATAACAACAAGCGGGCAAGAGTTACCAAGAAATTCATGTTATATGCATATTCGTCGGGGTATGGAAGAGAGGAATATGCAAAGTGGTTTTATTTATCATTTAACCTGTTCGATAGGAAGGATTAGACGATAATTAAAATCTTTCCTGTCGGATAAGAATCCTGTCTTATGGTTTTTGGATTGCGGTTTTCCTGCATTGATTACAGGTTTTTTTGTTCATTTTCAGAATATGTGTTATATATAATATCTTATAACTATACATAAAATGTATTTTTGTTTTAAAATTAACTTAGATTTATTATTTAATAATGAATGAAAATGAATTTGCTTCTATTTCAGAAAGACGACACAAAGTGAACCGTTGAAAAGTTCTGGTCTTTTACCTTTCATCCGTCGTCGGAGAATATTTCACCTTAATATTGCCACCCTATTATACCCTTAGATTTTGCTGGCTATCCACGCTTATCCTCTTCCTTTCCCTCTGGGAAAAGTCTAGGTTGCGTGCATATTATTATGCAACTTCCATATCTCATATTTGTGCCTCGAGGACTACGTTAGAAAGGAGAATCATGAGTTCCAAAGAAAGTCTCGATTGCGCGGGGTAGAATAATCTTCCAAGGGGCAAGTGGTGGCCCGGAACCGAACACGAGACTCCGATAAAAGGGAAAAAGTAAACTGCGGGTCCCCAACGAGTTTCAAGAGAGGAGTCACCGTAGTAATGGATAAGAAAATCATCTCGGAAAGTCTAATCCATGCACACTCTCTCAACGAGTCGACTTTATATATCCATCATTCATCAGTGCGCAGGAAGGTAGTCTAGACTTGGCTATGATGGTGAAAGACTTGTACATGCGCACTTGATGAGCCTCTCTTGCTCGAAATATCTACACATGCATCAACAGTCAGCAACGCACAGTCTACTCTTCTACCATGCAGCTAGCACTAGCTCTTTTCTTTTGACCGGCGAGTAGAGCTCATAGAATGTGGGAGAAAGCATACGCATCATTTGACTTCACTGTTGTTGTTTTTCTTCTGATGGGATGACTACGGTAGAATCGAACTTCTGTCATTTTTCTTCAAACTGTTCGACTACACGTACTCATAGGACTCATACATCTGTACACTATAATGAAAGGATCAGAATTTACTTCCGCTGTACTTGTTAGGAATCAAATATAGCGCGCAGCTATTTCTCACACTTTTAAGAGCAGAGCCGCCCATCTTCGAATGGTTCATATCGTTCACTGCACTCATTCGTGTGCTGCAGTAGTGAAGAGGTCAAATGCGACGTGTGTGTTAAAACCTAGTAACTCACTGCGGAGAATAATTATCGACCTTCGTTTTGAAAATGCTGTTGACCGTCTTACGAGTTCGAACTTCCAAGGGGGAAGAGTGGAACAAACAGTCAGTGGAGTCTGAGTGGACTGACATTTCTTCACTTGATTCAGAAGAACTGAATAAGGCTCAAAATTTCAAACAGAAGGCTTATAATCCACTTCCACTTTCCAGGCTAAATTTGAACAATGGACTTCATGTTCCAAACATCAGAAAACGTAATTGCATCTCGTACCAAAATTAGCAAAGCAAATTCACATTCCAAAACAGACTTTCCACTTGTGCTTGGAGGAGAAAAACGGTCAGGCCAAATAAATTTCATTCACCGCTTTCAAAGCATTCAAATTAATGACATGTAAGTTGAGAATGATGCCATTAGTGCTAAAATTTGGATTCTTCGACGGAAAAGCGATATGGAATCCCTTATGATAAAGTTCAGACTCTTCAGACTTCAGACTCCAAGCAAGAGTCCAAGAGCCGCATTGAAAGTACGTTGACTGGGAACGCCGTCTGTGCCACAGTCAATTTGACTCCGGAGGGGGCAGAAGAGAGAATTTTAATTCGGCGGATAAAAGCTGGAACGCAGTGACTTGCATTTAGCAAAGCGCCGAAATCGGCTCCACATACCCCCCTCCCTCTAACGCGTCATTCAATTACTCTGCCCTGCAGAGTCTGCCCGTCCCCGTGCCCAGGGTGGCCCTGACTCTTCTGGTCTGAACTGACTGACGTCCATCAGGGACGTCCATCCGTCCGTAAGCCGGACTACAAACTGAGATTTTGCAAATGGGTGAGAAGTATTCGAAGGAACGTCGACAGAATCGTCCTGAAGATGATGGGAGTGCTGCTGCGATTCATGAGAGTTCTAGTATGAAAACTAGAGTACAGCATCAGCGACCACTGTTCATGTTTTGGAGTTACGGTGAAGGTATTTTCTCTTCACTCGCGTGAGCATTGAGTAAAGCACAGAACTGAATACGGTAGGTCTCTAGAGTTTTAGAACAGCCTCGAGAATAGCTGACTGAGAGTTCCGCATTGAATTGTATCCTGCTGTTAGCAATGATGTGACACTTGCTGGGGGAAGGAAGGGAGTTTGATTTGTTGTGTACTTGAGTTGTCATCTCTCACTCCATGTGCTCGAAAGCATGCACCTTCTGTCATGGTTGCATGAGGGAAGAAGGTTTTCCACCATTCAAGTCCTGCCTGCTCGTCCCGTCCTATATATGCACAACCCCCAGTGAACTGAACAAGGAAAAGCTGAGGTCAGATGTGGTTGCCCACTTGATTAGAGGGAGGCATATAAGTTTAGTTACAGTAATAATCCGATAATCAGATTCACAACACATGGAATACCTATACGATCTTCAAGCTTCATCATCATGGAAAGCACTAGGCTCTTCCTGCATATACTTCTACGACCTGTACTGCACCTTGGAGGAGATAATCTTCCCTTCTGTAGGTTTTGTGGGTGAGCATCACATTATGAAAAGAATGGATTCGCAGGCGAATCTCTTATCCAACTTCTCCTTGGACTAGTGAGCCACTTGTCCGGTTCTTGAGTTGTGGGTAAAGAGTGGATTCAGAGGGAGAGAACTTCCCTCTAATCTCGACTTTCAGTGATATATCACGCTAATACTTTTCCAGTTTTGGCTACTCATAGGCTATCTGATATCTGGCAAGTGTAGGCCTGTCGAGTTCAGACTCCTCAAGACTGAAAACCGATCCACTACGGCATTTCTAGTAGTGGACACTCATATGCAAATCTCCGTCCGTCCGTTCGGTACTTGTTGTCTGCGGGTCAGGAATCAGAAGGCCGTTACTGCGAACTCTCTCTTTCTTTCGTACAGAACAATAAAGGGGCGTGCACCCTTTCTTTGCCTGAACTGTACCTTACGACCCGTCCTCACCTCAAGGCTCAAGTTCAAAGTAGTAGAGCGGGGTGGAGAAAAGAGGAGCACGGACTGAGATTGGAGTTTCTACTGTTTTTCATGTCCGGTCGGTTGCTTGTACTTCTATCTTCTCTTCTGTTGTGCGGAATTTGGATGTACATGGCAGGGTGGGAAGCATTGTAATTCGCATCTGCACCATCTTTCAACTGTGGCTGTGGGGTTCCACGGCATGTGGGTGGCTGGCTCGGTTGTACACTTCTCCACATATACTGTATGGGCTGGGCTGGTGGGCGCAGTAGCATTGGAGGTCACTGTCGGCTTTAATCTTCGACTTCGATGTCCATTGCCAGGCAGGGCGGGCCGGGGCGGGTGGGGTCGGTTGGTCCACTACACACTGAAGTGGGATGAGGCAGAGAGGGAGGTGAGCTACGGTAGCGTGAGATAGGGGATGTAAGGAAACGTTACGGCTTTTTAGCTTTGGTTTGCCTTTACGCTGGGCGACACGGCAGCGTTGTAAGCATGGCCGTCTACAGGAGATAGCTATGGGCTTTTACCGGTTTGAAGCTGCTGCTGCTGCTGCCAGTCCCGCTTTTTATTCGGATGTGTAAACCAGTCAACAGTTAGTTTCGTACAGGACATGATAAGGAAGATCTAAACGGTTTGAATTTGTCCCGTCGTACTCGACATTTCAGTGACAGCTTTTCAGACGTTCTAGCAACAGATGGAACTTTTTTTATCGTGTTCACGATTCAACGTGTGGCAGAGGGGTAGTTGGATGGTCGATAATAGCAGATTTCATATACTTTTTATATTATGTGATATAACCAGCTGCAACCAGCAATAAATAGCAGGGGATGAGCCTTCATGGTGCCAAACTCATACAAGGTATGTATATGCAACCGTTCGCTTGCAGTTGGAACTTCCAACTAGTGATAGAGTTATAACCCACATAAGACTGGTCACCGTCCTCAGAGAAGAGAAGCTTCACTCGTAATGAGATTATAAATGGTGAATGGTGGTCCTCGATGCACACCGAGACAAAGTTAACATCTTTACAGTCACTACAATCATCTTCTTAAGTTTAGGGATTGGAACAAATCTGCAGGGATTATATGATGAGATAACCCTGAACAAGTGAAGAGACTGATAAAATGGAACACATATGCATACACTCACTTACGTCATCTCAAGTATTCAGGGAATGCAAGGTCGACTAATCGTCTCCAGATTGGTGAAGGGTCTGTGAAAAAGGGTACTCCAGGTCTGCAATGAGACAGACCTACATGATGGATCTATTAGAATTATACAAGTGCTCTTTCCTCTACTTGGCGAGTTGCACACGCAGAGTCTAGCAGCAACAGTGGTGGTGGTAGTCATGGGTCGTTGCAGAGTTACTGCACTAAGTAACACGTTTCCGACATCTGCAGCCGGACTAGCGATTCAGTGTAAACTAAAAGTGGGCGGAAACCGTCGTACGCAGTTCAGCAGAGTAAAAGGGATATACACAACCAGTGAATCCTCTGAACTAGAGGAATGAAGCTGGACGATGAGGCCACGGACTCGCAACATTCTAGAAGGTCCTCTTGTGAGGCTCAAGCCTAAAAGACTTAGGGTACGAGAAAAATGGCAATCTAATCATGTGAGCTCACGCAGTCGGAGCAAATTCTGTATTCTAAAACTGAACTATGGAACAGTAAGACTCCAATTTTCTCACACCTTGTAAATAACTACAAAACAGGGCAGCACAGCTCTGCTGCTGAAAACGAGAAGCTCGTCGATGTTGGCGTAGGGACCTGACTCGCCGGCAATGGAGTCGTAACCACTTGGAAGAAACGTCAAGTCTTCATTGTCCATCGCCTTGTGCGTTCGCCCGGCGATAACTCTACAAACGAGCATGGCCCGTTTGCCCTTCAGATCATCCTCCGGAAGCGAGATCGAGTCATGTGCCTTCCCACTCGTCGCGGTCGTGTAAATTCCTCTACCGGCCTCCTTCTTGGGGTGGAACCCTGATCTAATCAGCTGACAGCAGTGGCAACTCGGCATGAGGCAAAGGTTCGAGGTTCCCTGAGCTCCTAACTGACACTGCAGGTAAGTTCCGTAGAATCGGAGGAGCTCGTTGCCGTCGGCCATGCAGCGGGGATGTTTCTTTTGCATCCTCGCCGCCCTTGATTTCACAGCGTCTCGGTACTCCTCGAACTTCGCAACGATTCTCTGCGTGTTGTGCACTTTAAGAATCCTTTCGATCTTCCCGCACGGAAGCTCCTTTTTGAGCCAGCTCGTACGGAAAATAATCTCTACAACGTTCCGAGACGAGTCGCCTTTATTCAGCTCAGTCACTGCGATGGACAGAACGCAAGTACGATGTCAATAACTCCACGAACATCATCTCTTCAGGGCTGGAAAACTGCTTACCATACAGAAAACTTCGCACGCACGAGAATGTCTGCTCTGTAATCTATTTGGACGACGCCAGCTAGCATCTGAAATCTCCCCGATAGAAGTTCAGTACAGACCCTTGTTGAACTGGACACAGCAATCCTCAACGCCAAACGATTTCGCAGAAGCCGGAATCCTCTTGGGAAACCCGAACTAGTACATAATTCGGATAATGCAGATAGTGCACGCGATCTGTCATCCGCGAGGATAGGAGCTCTACAGAGTTAGCATGTACGGAACACCCGAGTCCAAATTCTGCGTGCACTCTCGTAGGTTCGTACACAGAATGTCCGCACGTCTGCATGGGCCTGGAGCTTCAGGCGGCGAGACGGACTAAGAATCGAAAACAGTGCCATCTGCATCTGCTTCCGTATTTGTCACGCTACAGGTCTGCAAATTCGGACCAACTAACCAAAGGGCTTCTAAAGGAACCGAGCTCAACTAGGCGCTGGCGTCACTCGGGATAGTCTGTCTCATTCGGTCCAAACAAGCAATATAAATAGATTCACTGTCTCGATGAAATCGCTGATTCTCGCAAGATAGGGTAGGATTTCTCACCTGCATGTTGAGATATGTGATGTGCCTCCAAGGCTTCTGCTTTGCTGAATGTTTCGCCACATTTCGGGCATCCAGCCTTGGGTGAACCACAGTACGACCCATGCAACGAACCTTCTTTGTACACCAGTTGCATAGAATCCAAAGTCTCGTAAGCCATGTTGCAATCGTAGCAGCCCGAGAGCTTTCTCAACGGGGTTCCTCTGAAGACATAGCTGGCATGAGATAGAGGTGTGGAAGTCAAGGAACCGCTCCTGGAATTGCAGCGTCCGAAAACTGATCCCACATCAGAAGGAGTCCCTCCGCTCGAGCTCCTCGTGTCACAGTACGAATTCTCTGGCGAAACCTGCCTCAAGCAATCATCACTAGTGGCCTGTGACCGCGGGCTTGTTTGCTTGTGGACCACTCGGGTGTTCCCGTGAATGACATCTCTAAGGTTCAGAATGGACCTTGAACAACTCCTTGCGGTGTAGTGTTTTTTATTCTTCAATCCTGCTGAACTCTTCCCGGAGGGCGTGATCATGGAATGAGGTTCTATGACTTGATCTCTATCCGTCTTACACGTGAGAGCTCTCCTCCAGGAAGACCATGAGCCCGGCATGTTTTTCTACCCAAGTATATATACGGAAGTGGTGTGGTTAGTGAGACTATCCCGAGCTGAGGTCAAACACGCTTCGAAGCAGATCTCTGGTGGTGCCCGTCGCTGGGATACATCAGTTGGTAAAAGTGAGGCGAGCTAAAGAGCTAGGTTTGTGGGTTAGAGCACTGTCAGGAGACACTGTGTTTCTCTAGCTGAAGAGATCAAAACAAACGTCCAATCGAGTTATGCACCGGCAGCGTTCTAGTCGACTGATAACCAAGAGACGCCATTCTCAACCAACCCGTAAACTCATAAACCACTCGAAAGCTGTGGTTCTCCTCGATCACAGGCCGAGACACTCCGCTGCACTGTATCACTTCTCAGCCTCCGAGGAACGACAGGGAAAGGGGAAAATTCGACTCAATCACGAACAGTCCCATGAGCCAACTACTGAACGTGATGTTTGATTCCGAGGAGAGCTAGCATCGTTCGGAAATACAGTATCATCGAGCCCAGGCATCAAACTTCAATAGTGAACGACGGATGTACTTGACCACCCACATCTGTTGAGAGCAGAGAAGTCCCTACGATCCTGTTCTTCAGAGCTCTGTCATACTCAACTGAGTTACAGCAGCGCCCCCGAGAGTGAACTGCATTCAGACCAAATCTAAGAACACAGAGGATCCAGCAGCAGTTCCTGTTCGCGTCTCTGCTGTGACCTAACTGAACACGGTCTCCCCAAGCAGGATCATGAAAGTGTAGAGCACAAGAGAGAAGTGGGCAAGCTTCAGGGTCTGAAGAAGGAAATCTAGCGACTGCAGTGTAGTACAGTAAAGCTCTCCGAGAACCGGAACTAAGGGAGAAGAAGGGGGGAATCAGAGAGAGCGAGTGAACGAAGCCCAAGCGGTGCCCAGGAAGTAAGAAAGGAACTCTGGTCCGGCATTCAGGGGCGCCACAGACACGGCTGATTAGAACGGCACTCCAAAGCCGACCCGGGCTTCTATTCTAATCCCCCGGCAAGCGAGCGGCGGGTCAAGAAGCTGAAAGTGAGGACCGAAATCATTCAATCCTCTAAAGACAGCAAGCAAGGGCATGGAAAGGAGATCGCCAGATCGCAGTTGGGGAAAAGATATACTCGAGTGATCCCGCAAGTCGACTGGAGTGAGAAACTGAGAACTGGAGTGGAGGTAGTGAACATCAACCACAATGTGACAGTGACATATCTACTATCCCAAAACTCTGGTTTAAGTTAGAGCTTAAAAGCCCTGGCCCACTGCTCTCTCAGGTTCCATGCTAGCTACTAGACTGCCCCACTCTCCTCTTTACTAGTGAAGAGCGAGCCAAAATAACCACAACAGAAAGAGAGACAGAGAGAGAGAGAGCTCCTCCTGACAACAAGTTCACTCTATTCAACGACAACACGAACGAGCAGCTCAACGAAATATCCCCAGCCAGGCCACACTTGAGTCTTGACTTGACCTCCTCTGTCCAGGCAACGCTTAGAACAAGCCCTTCTTCAGAAGTTCAGAACCTTGCTGAGGGACGGGGGAACTCTCAGCGCGAAGTGCGTCTCTACGTCCACGTGGGTCGTGGAGAGCAAAGGTCCTTGTATTCTTCTTGTCGGCCCTCGGGAGCTCACTCTACGCATACTCCCACTCCCACTACAGTAGTACAGTACTTCCATGAGTTTTTGTATAAGGACAATCTGTACAGTATCATCTGTCTACCTTCAGCCTTTAGATTTCGTTCAGCTAGCTGATTCAGCAACTATCCTGAACTAACTGTACACGTAGCACTCGAGTATTTCTTCTTTTCCGTCTTTCCCAATACAGCTGTACACTGCTGTATTGTCCTCCTCGATACTGCAAAAGACAAATCAGCAGTCGGTTTTGCTCTCCTCCTAGGCTCCTACTTCCCAAAGCCTCTTTATTTCTGACAGTCTTCAGTTTTGATCAGTCGCCATTTCTTTTTACGGTATCATTTATATACTTTGTCAGCACTAATGGCTACTACTGGCTACCGAGATTTCTCTACTGTACAAGAGAGACTCTGAAATTCTGAATGGAGTTCCTTCCTTCGCTTTTGGCAAAACCCTACCGGAACTGCAGATCGGATCATGACCTCACAACCCACCGGGTAACGTTTATCCGTGATAAACGTAAGAGTTCTGAGTTTATCAGGTTTTGCAATTTCTAGAATTCTGAGAAACACTTACGTATTCAGTGGAGGCTTTTACTCTCAAAGAGAAGTACTCACACATTCAGAATTCAAACTGAAGCTCCTTTTACGTGGAACAATAATAATATTTATAATGTTATTAACGTAATGTTTATATAGATAATCGAAACTTTATTGATCCACCTTTTTGTCTTCACACCGGCCACTAAAATAAAAGCATTTGCTCACAACCCAGACATACTATTACTCTTGGTCCCTAGTATTCATTTTTGTTGTCTCTATTCTATAGAGCCATTGGAATCGATGTGGAAACCGATAGGAGTGGAGTAAAAGAATAGAGTACTTCAGAATATATGAGAGAGATCAATCAGTCTTGTAAATGAAATTAGAGATCAATCAGGCTTATGTTCCCATTTGTTAAAACATTCAGTTGTGTAACAATTCACTTAAAAATCAAGTTTTAGGGATAAACATATACACAGTTTCGCGTCTACATTTTTGGTTTCCAAAGCTAGGCTTTAGGGTTGGATTGAAGCATGTACTTTACACTGTCTCTCAGTTTCAGTTTCGCGCGAGATCAAAACAGTGTTCCGAACATAATCTGATGTTTAATGAGACAGGTTCTAAACGAGCATGATTCTACTAAACGGTCTGCATTTTTGGATAGACACGTGTGTGTAGCTTGTCCATGTTGACAGATGGGTCGATGTCAAGTCAAGTCCATGGTGTAGCTTTTGCGCACCTATTACCTTGTTGCGCTAGCGGAAGCTCTTGCTCAGTAGATCGCGAACTTTACACCGCTAACCTGCAAACACAATCACAAGTTAGCGTCCATGCACCGCTTATCTTATCTCAGTTCGGTCCAGACCGGAGCCGGAGCCGGAGCCGGACCGTCTCTCTAATCATCAAGCTCAGCAATCCTAAGTCCCAACCTAGACACGCCTAGGTCGGTCCCAAAACATGAGCAAGTCACAAGATGACTTGGGGTGCCTCCAGCACACCTAGCGGCCCAACCGCCCGTGATGTCCGTCTTGGTCTAGGCTCCCGAACGGTGGTCTAACCCGTCGACTCGTCCTCTAGTCTTGCCCTAGTCCTTACATCGTTCTTAAGTCCAAACATCCAAGTCTGGATCGGAACGTGCCTTGGAACCGGCCCAGCCATCACCTCATGTCCCAAGAGTCCGCCCGCCGAACCTTGGGGTCTGGTGACTCGTCCTGGCCCCCCCAGGCATCGAGCCCTCCCTCATATATACTTCTGGGGATTCGGCGGCCCCGCCCTCCTCTTTGGTCCATGAAAATTATACCACAACCCGATCGTGATTCGGCCATAACTTCCAGCTCGGAAGTCAGATCGAGGAGTGTTATATATCACTGAAAAGCTCTCGACGGGACCTTTCCTATGATATCTCACTCGCCTTGAGATCTTATGTGGAGCTCCGTCCACGACCTAAAACGTCTCTAGAGCTCCAACACTTAGTCATTTTTCGGAAACCTGTTGTCCAGACCCAGAGTCGAACCCTGTGGTTCGTCTGCGTCTCGGATCCACGTCCCGGACTCACATCTCAGACCTATGTCTGAGACTCATGTTTCAGCTCGTTCTCAAACTCGCCCCCTTAGGTCAGCGTTCGTCTAGGACCTTCTTGGGGTAGGCCCTTATGTCCTAACCCAAGGTTCCAACCTTGGTTCAGGGAACCACTTAGGGTTCATCTGATCTCGACTTCCCGGCCAAGCCGTTAAGTCCTACTCGCAACGTTCACAACCTAGTGCAAGTCCGCTAGGGTTTTGTTGCTCGCGTCTGTGCTCGATCTTGAGAATGAGGGTCGCGACAGTAGCCCAAGTCGATGGTGTGGTATTCTGCTCGAATGTGAAAGCAGCGAGCGGAGAGCGTATGTTAATTGTCTTTGATTTGAATGTTTTGCAGCAGTGCAAAAAGTAGCAAAATTGCAAGCAACAAGATTTCCTGTCCCAGCTGTTGTCAAGTTTCATCGACTAGTGTGTAGTAGATGTGTGACATTTGGGTCTTTGTGTTCACTGGCAGTGCTGATGCTGAATAGAGACCCACTTCACATGTACCAGGTAACATTCAGTCGAATAAAAGATTCAGCTGGTAAGGTTTGCATACTATGATTTTGATAGTGAATAAGAGAGCAGAGGCAGAGGAAGTAGGTGCTAGTTCTGGTAGGGAGTTAATGAGATCAGTATACGTGAAGCTTCGAAAAATTCAGGTATACTTGAAGACAAAAGGTGTTCACGTGGATGTGACTCAAATTAAGAACAAGTGGAAGAACCTTATTAGTTCTTTTTGAAAAGTTAGAGATCACAACAACACCTCCGGAAATGCTCCATATTCAGTGCTGGACAAGGATGAAAGGAAGGCCAAAAAACTTCCTGCTGAGTTCAGCATACATATTTAAGGATTGATAGAGTGCTGGTTTGAAAAAGACCTTCAATGACTCCGTCTTGCATGCCGGAGTCATTGACACCCAGCAATGATCTCGCATATGTCCCTGAAGTAGCCATACTTGATTCATAGATTCAAAACTCGAACTCTCCAGAGGCTGAAACCTTAAGCCGTCACAATTCAGGAAAGAGAAAACGAGACATGAGCAGTCTGCGTATGCATAAATAGTACATTGTCAACTTTCTCAAACTCGATTGTAGAGGTAGAGGAGAAGAAGCTTCAGCCCTACATAGAACTTGGAGATCAGAAGCTAGCACGTGAAACTCGCAAAGCCGAGAGTGCATACATCCGCGAAGAACAGTTAGTTAGTGTTATAGACAAGGTTGCAGGAGTATTGGTTCACATAAGCTCTATTTTCCATAGACGTTAAGTAGGTCAGTGCACTCTCAGTTTAGAATTCGATGCACTTCGATCTTGAAGATATGTTTTCCAACTTGTGCTTAGTAGTGACACGTTTGTGTTATCATTATGTAATGTCAAATCACTCTACATCCGAGCCTTCTATGAGCAGGTTGATGTATGCAATAGGGTGAAGTTTGTGATATTTCAAGTGGTCATATCTATGTTTCAATGGTTGCTGGTCCATGAAATTGTTTCAGACCCCGTAAGCATGTAATGTAATGTAAGTTTGGGTGAAGCTAGTTTTGGTTCGGAAGCATGAATATTCCAAGTTTTTCTCTGTATTATTTCGAGTTATTATTCTCTGTATGGCTTCTGGATGCTTGCAAACCTACAGATTGTGTTGAGCACAATCGTGACTGCCGTCATGCTCGCTGTTGAGATAATTGTTGAGTTTGACAGTTTGATGGAGGTGGAGGATGAAGACATTGACAGCGAGATCAGATCACAGTCAATGCATGATTCACTAGTCCGAGTAGTGTTGACTACTCATCAAGCGACCATTCTTCATATCGTGGAGACGGAACCGTTTGCATGGTGGGTGAAGCCTATATCTCTGATCTGGTTTGATTATTATTTGTGGTCTAGTTATGATGAAGACCGTTGGTTACGAACATTACGGATGTCCAAACATCTTTTCTTAGAGATCGTGCATATGTTATCTCCACACCTAGTCAAACAGAATACATCTTTTAAGAAAGCGGTGCCCATTGAAGTGAGGATAGGTGCAACTATTCTGAGACTGTCGATCGGCATGATCAATTTCCAGATGAGAGGTTTGGCATAAGTGAGACGACCTCTCAAGAGTGTTTTGAGGATGTGGTGCATGCTATAACTTGGTCATGTGTCTAATATTTGTTAAGTGATCAATGGGAGTTGAGATGGAGCGAATCAGCTGTGGTTCTTTTCGGAAAGCCGGCCTTCTTAACTATCGAGGGTCATTGATGATTCTCACATCTAGAGCGATGGATGTTTACTCCTTATCACTTGAGGTCAAACTAAACTGCTAGACAAAGACTTTTCACCGAGCGGCTGATAATGCATCGAGTAGGCATTTGATGTACTGAAAGGACGATTCAACATCCTTAACGTGGGTCTAACGAGTAGTGTTTTATGGGCTGCTGAAATTGGAAAGCATACTACACACTTACATAATTTTTTGGTTGGAAATAGAGTGATCCATGATAGGACAATCACAAAGACTAGCAGCTTCAATGACATGCCGGTGTTGGATGTCTTGCGACCCCGAGAAGTCAGAAACGAGGTCAGAGAAGCAATCGTGGCATTTTTTACTTAAAGTTAAAAGGCCTACAACACCATGTCCGTATCATTTAATTTCTTGCCTCATAGTTCATTACAGTTGTAATTATACTTTGCATCGATGGTTCAGCTTTGGCACTTTGCTGTTTTGTACGCAAGCTTGTAAGTATAATCACTTGAGACTTGATAAGTAGTTCACTTGAGACTTCCCTACAGGAGCACCTTCCAAGTACACTTTACCTGTACATTATAGTGAAGAGTTGTAAGCCTCTCGCTATAAATATCTTTCGTTGGCGGGGCAGTTTACTAGCATATTCAACTACTATACTTTTGGTTCGAATACCATCTACTAACCTGCTAAAAGTCTTTGAAGTTCGCATCTACTAACTACATAAAATGCTGACGAATTGGACTGTAAGTACCTTATATTGGTGGAGCTGTTTTTGAAGTCAGTTCAACCACTATAGCTTCAATTGCCATCTACTAATCTGCAAAAACGCGTCGGAATAGGTCTGTCCATACCTTATATTGCTGAGACAATTTATGAAATCGGCTCAACCACTATGCTTTAGAAGGTCATCTACTAACCTACTATTCCGCTTCGAAGTTTAGAACGCTTCGGAACTGGACTATCAACTATGGTTCACTCGTTCCTTTGGGTGGTAGTTAGAGCAACGCTCAACTTTAATTTATAAACTAGCAGTCGCTTTGAGAGTTTGCAGAACCAGTTCATGCTATCATTATTCTGATTGCACAAAGACTAGTCACTTGGCTTCAAAGTTTGCTGCTGTTCGATAGGTGTGTATACAGGTTTCAAGTTTTAGAGAGTTTTCATAGAACTTTTGAGTTTTAGAACTTTTCATTAGTCTTCGTTTTGGTTTCAAGATACTTACATCAACTTCGAACCGCTGGTTGTGATGTAAGACGACCAATGTGGACGCTGGACTATGATTCTAAGTCCTCAGTTCGGAGATCAATAAGACTCACGCGAGTTATGGATTCAGAAGATTGGCAGATTGCAGACGGGAACCTCTCAACGTCAAAGTAAATTTTGCCGAAAGAGTTGGAGGAGCAATTCTTTGAGTGACATCGAGTTTGCATGTATTGATATATCTATGCAAATCATGCAGATGAAGATGTGCCCTTCTCTTCAATTTTGATCCCGATGTGTATAATTGAAAGTTTGGTTGTGGCGGGACATGTAGAGCAGAGGCTGGTTGTGAAAGACTTGATTATGAAACTTTTTGTGGTTTTTGAACTCTACAAGATCGATTATCATTTGTGCGAGGTAGTAGATAGAGAATCCTCATGTCCTGGTGACTGCGAGGTCTGTGGGCATCCTTGGACCTAATCATTTTTAAATCTTGCCCTTGATATCGGTAAGTGAATGTACTTGGTGTTTATCGATCAGATGTGAAATAAAGCATTCGCTTCGGAATATATCATGACCTTCAATTTTCAAATTATCTCTGCTCTTGCAAATTTCGAATTATCTCCGTTCTTGCCGTGTAAACCTATGTACACTCATTTGATCGTTGGTCGTAAGCTTTTCTTGCATTAAGTTTACCACGTGCTAACAGACAGGGTCCTATTCTGCAATCGATAATGTAGCATAGTCGACTTGGACGATCCTTCTACTGGTACCTACACAACCTCCATCCATCCGGTCTCTTCACTATAATCCGAAGGTTTTGCTCCCTATCAGAGGCCGTAAGAGTTAGATCGTCATTTAGCTAGCTACTCTCTCTCCATGTTCTATCACTCTCATCAACTCCTTTCAGACACTCTCGCCTCTCTTTGATGAAATCTATCATTTCAAGCTTCCATAGCGTCTGCACTATTTCATAAATCGGTCGCTATTCTCTCTTCACGTTCGACCACTCTCATCAACTCCTTTCAGACACTCTCGTCTCACTTGGATAAGATCCATCGTTTCAAGCTTACATCGCGTCTGCACTGTTTCAGAAATCAATCGTCAAGAAGAATGTACCAAAAGTTTCTATCGTTGTCAAACGTTTGAGAGACGAAGCTGTCAGGTATTTCCGGACGTCTTGTTGGCTAGAACAACTTAATTGCTTGACTCAGATCCAACCTCAAAGGGAACTCTTGAGAAATCGGTCTAGAGTTGAACTCCGATGGAGGTCTAACTAGCATATAGCCCACGAGTATTATGGCATGAGATGAACGTGAGGTGCGCTTGTTTGGTTTAGGGTTATTTTGCTTTTCTTATTTTCTTGGAATTAGTTCTTATGAAATTGTGGATATTGTCTATCGTGGATGTAGAGGACTGTTCCTTCTCAATTGTACTAGAGCGATGAATAGGAAAGCGCTTACCCAAGATGGAATTTTACTACGTCTCCTTTCGTCTGTTTTCATTGTTGTAGAAAACCTGCTCAAAAGACCGAACGTTCCTGAGTTTCTATTCTGAGTGATCCTTTTGATGTCAAATGCTTCACTCTTACTCGTTCTAGAGGTGGTTGAAGTGCATATTTCTACTTCTCTGTTCACTCTTGCGTGTCGAATACTTGTGATGAAGTGCATTTTCTTCATGGTACACTGTTTTCTCATCGCTCAATTCTGATCTCGGACACCTATTTTGTGAATCGATCAAAGTTAATGTGACATAGCTGTCACTGTGACATGGCTGTCCAGCTTGGCAAGTTCGAGTGATTTTGTATGAATGATAACTTCTGTGTGGAGTACGTGGCAATCCGTGAAGTTTATAAACATGCAACATGAATAATGGACTTCGATATTCGCATGTACTCAAAAATGTGGACTTGTCTATGTGGTGCTCTTTCATTTTAAGACAAAGAGACGTAGCGAAAATGATAGCAGTTTCATAGGTTCGGCACAACACAATAATCTGGAATAATGTCCAATAATCGAAATTGAAACCGGTGGTGCCGTAACGCTCTTACAGCTGCAATTCAGCCAACTTGTTTCAATTAACTCTTGTCATACATCTTTTTGTAATATGGGTATTGTATCTAAGGCTAGTGGTACACTTCTGAACGAAAAGAAGAGAAGATTAATATATTATTACTTTAGGGTTTAGAGGGATCACCAGAAAACTTCCAAACGGCATGCGAAGCAATTCAGACCTTTGAAAGTATCTCGGGAGCCAAACTCAACGTGGAGAAATCGATAATCATCCCGATAGCCATGGAACCACTACCAGAGTGGGTGCCGGCTGCTGGCTGCACCATAGCACAAGTGGGTGAGATTCACATCTACCTCAGCTGTCCAGTCGGGGGCAAGCTAACTGAGAGTCAGAAAATTGAATTTCTAACTAGCAAGCTATGCAAAAAGTTATTCCATTGGTCCTCTAAGCTTCTCAATTTCACCAGTAGGACGATTCTGCTTAAGCATGCACTACGGTCAATTCCCTTGTATACACTCACATGCCTAGAAATACTAGAAAGTGGATACAAAGAACTGGAAGCAATATGCAGACAGTTTCTCTAGGGCTGGACGAAGAAAGGGGAACCCAAAAAGGCACTGGTGGCATGAGAAACGATTACACGCACGCTACAGGAGGACGGCCTCGACATTCGTCTCTTCAAATTGCAGACTCAGGCTATGCAACTAAGATGAGTGGCACAATTGCTCCAAGGGGCCGAAGAGGAGTGGGCCCAAATGACAAGAAGCCACATTCAAACCGCATTGAGATCGGACCCTCACCGACAGAAAAGAAAGCATTGGCGAGTGGACGAGGATCTCCTACTGACGGAAGACTTGAAAATCACAACTTCCCGCACATGCAAACATCTCCTGAAAGGCTGGAAGGAGGTTAGCAACCACCTAACCTTTGTCGTTGAAGGTGCTCGACTCCCACGACACCTATCCATCATCCAACTGGTCCTGATACTGAAGAAACACAGTAACAGAAGGGATATGGAACAAGGACCGATAGTTGAATTCATGAGAAGAATACGAACCTCAACGTTGGAACAACTACAAGCAGAAGACGGTACCTGGAGCTCTCTCGAAGCAGTCACAGGAACTCTCAAGACAAATCACCAAACGATCAACAGCTAGGTAAAGAAATTCTTAGGATTGCTGTCGAAATGCAGCACCGAACCTTGCAATACCCTGGCGATGAGCGAAGGATGGCAATGGAGGAATAGGAATCCGAAAACACAAGTGAACCTCTCGAATACGTCAGTCTGGTCCCTCAGCACGGCACAATGGACCAAACTTCTCCTTCCAAGATCTTGGGACGCCTCTCAACTCCAACTCAGATGGAGATTAGCCTTTCGACAAACAGAGTGGAGGCAGTTCTGGACATCCTTATGGCGCGCGTTCTCTCTATACGAGGTAAAGCTGAGAGTCTGGAGAATCTTAAACTATGGCTTCTTCTCACACGAACGAGCGGCCCTGTGGGGTGTCCATGACAGCCATTGCCATTCCTGCGGTGAAACAACCAAAGATGCGAGACATCAATTCTTGGAATGTCCTCGGAAACTGACTCGATGGAGTAGGATGATGCTGATCCTTAACAAATTCTATCAGAAGCCCGCGTTGACGATGGATCTCCTTGAATCGACTGAAAACTGCATTCATTCTAACCAGCGCCATCCAGAGTTGATGTTGATTACTAACGAGCTGATGAAAGCGACTTGGATCAAAAGGAATGAAAAGGTGTTTAGGAACAAAATCACATAACGACTGCTACAATATATCATGCCAGAAGCTCTAAAGGCGGCTGAAGCGTTCCAAGACAATCAATCGTCTAGGAAAAAACGGGAGACGATGCAAAGAAGTATGGAGAACATACAGGCCATGCTCAACGAAGTTCGCTTCTCCCCGAATAGAAATCTTCAAAATGCACAAACACAACTAGGAGACAGTTCAAGCCAGGAATAAGATGCTCGCGCAGACATCTACTTTCAACAATAAGCACAAGCGCATGAAGAGTTTTTGCACGAGCACTTCATTCGCTTGTCAGAAGGAGCCGGACAATAACCTCAATTTTGGACGTTCGAGATCACGAGGAGAAAGTCTCGACGAGATTCTAGGACGGACCCGACCATCCAGGTCATGCGCGGCAACAACCACAGCAGAAGTGCTACGGCTAACAACAATCCCATGTCTACTAACAAGCACTGTCCGAACAACAATACCAGCAGATTTTCCACCAGCAACCGCCAAGACTCTCGCACCGCACCACCGAGGGCTACCACGATCGCCCTCACCACGCCTAGTCATCATAAACTGCAGTTCCCGTTCTACCCTAACCCCGTTACGGGGTAGAGACCTCGCCTCAACTCTGGTAGGAGTACGACGACGAGTCCTTGGATTTCTATGTACTTTTTTCTTATTAATAAAGTCGTGACGGGTAGTCCACTCCCGGTTATTTAAAAACTAAAAAAAATAAAAAATAAAAAATTATTAGTTTAGGGTTCTGATGGTTGCTATGTGCTTTTCGTTTGCATTATATATAGTGAAGAAACCGTTTCTAGCAAATTACGGTAGACGCCATCACTTCGACAAATCAATGACTTCTGTGGCTCTCCGTTTTTTCCACGTGAAACACCGCACCGATTTATTATCAGATCGGTTAGCCGGGAAAAGAATACATCTTCTATGGTTTCACATGCCAGTTAAAATTGGTTTGGCGGTGCCTATACGTGCCAGATGGGTAGTACGTCAGAGTAGAATCCCGGCATGTCAGAGTGGAATATCCCATTATTCCGTAGAAATAACGGGCTGAAATTGAGAAGTGCATCTTATATCACTAACGGCTTGATCCCTTCCTTCGCGAGTAGAGTTAAAGTGTTCTCCAAAAGTATAATACGTTATTTAGGTCAAATTTCAAAATGTAATTAACACTACCATTTGAACTTATAGAGATGATGAGATTACGTTTCGTAATCTCATGCTTTTAGTTGGTCAATCCATGTCATGTAGACGTTCAAGCGAATAACTTTTTAATAACAAAATTTGAAGTTCCTGACGCTTTGTTTCGAGAATGAGCGAACCTTGTCCGAATTGAAGTTCTTTTAGTCTCTTTCCATTACCTAGCGTAGTGCATTTTGAGACGTGCATTACACCTGTTTTGTGCCTAGGTGTCGACTCCCTCCTCGGCCACTAGCCTCGAAAAGCATATGCATTCCTAAGAGTGCACTATCATATACATAAAGGATTTTATAAGTATAAAAAAACTATTTTGTATTTTGGAATAGTTCATACGATATATTATCAGTAGTGCATTATCAGATAAGATATTTGATAAATCACTATTGATTGATAAATATTTGATTTTTGTATATATTTTTTAGAAATCATTTAAATATTATTACTAAAAATATAAATGAACAATTAGATCTTCTCGTAAAAATCTAAATTTTATATTTTCTTTATCCTTTCCGTTACAGAAGCCACTGGTGTAATCGTGGCTTCTAGTGCTAAATTTCACTCCCCTCTATTTCACCTTGTAGAGTGGTTTAGGATTGAGAAACCACTCCCTCCAGTGACGTATTCTATAAATAAACTCATCTCTTCGTTACCATGCCGGTACCAAACAAATACAGTAGCTAGAGTATATAACAAATTACGTTCTGTAGAGTATATTGACTAATGTCTCCATTCTCCTTAGTTCAAGTTTTCCATAACAACGTTAATCAAACTTGATTAAGGAGACTGGATTGCTTAGAAGAAATAAGTATAACCATTATTATTAGGAGAAGAAAGAGGCGAAACATCGCTCACATTTAGTAAACGATTTTATATCTAGTTGCAAGTTAAATATGAACACCGTTCACCTTGAAAACAAAAAGATAAAAGATAAATACGAACATGTACGAATTATAGACCCAAATATCATTATTCTCATCTTCTGAAACAAGGCTCTACATAGATCATGATAGTCATTCTCGCCCCACTTTAGACCGAAAATATTTTCAGCAGAAAACGGTGAGACTAAGTCTCCTCTTGCAGCTGATTTAAGTTGAGCCTGCAGGTTGATGACGTGTAGCTTATCTAACTACTTGTCTCTCTCCCGTTGGGAAATTCCACTTAAAGGATTTTTATTTTTTATTTTTTATGGGCTGCAAAAAAGGCGACAGGACTCCGGTTAAATTTTATTAAATAAAGTAATGAAGCAGTTTTTTAAACCACAAGTCCTGGTATAAAAGCACCAAACTCCTCTTGTATCAAAGGTGCGGTAGCTCAGGTGGTGTGGGTCTGGGAAGACAGAGGTTGCAAGTTTGAATCTTGGTGGTGATAAAAACATTTGCCAGAAAATTTAAATATTTTCACAAGTTCAATCGAAACTTCTCAAAAAATATAATTCCGGTGAAAACAGATTTCAGTTTCAGTTGATAGGTCACTATAACGAAATTACTCTTCACTGTACCGAGAGTATCCTCAATAAGAGAACTTTTCAAATTTCAAGAAAAGTATATTCTCAGTCTGTGGTCCACATTGCAGCTTGTTCTTTTCTCAGTTCTAGATCTCAGTTTGAGAACATCTATGATTCATTCTGTAGCTCTCAAAATTTTGATCATTTTGAGCCTTAGATCATCAGTTCTAAAAAAAAAAACGTGCCACATAGACACAGTTTTGATGGAGCATGAGCTAATCATAAAAATCATGAATAGAAATTGATTTAAGTGAGATATCCCATTGTTAATATACTGCGACCTGTGGTTTAAGATGGGTAAAGTTTCAAAGTGTATATTTAACACAAAATCGACATGCAACTTCGAGTGCTAGCCAAACATGAAAAATAAGACAAGCGGACAGAATGGAACAAAAATCACATAATTGGATTATCCGGACTAGCTTTTGCACTTTTTTTCTTTTTGACGATTGCTTGGATTATTAGTGCGGCTAATACAAAAATGTTTTTTTACTATTATATATTTTCTTGATAACAGCAAGCTAACAAAAGTTCACAGAAATCGATCTTGCATGCATATTTCCCCTGCATCCAAAAATGGAAGAGGGTAAAATATGCAAAGAAGGCACAAATGTATAGCAGTAAAAACGATACAGATAACCTAACAGACTGAAAAATTGGATGGAAGTCTCATTCCAAGTCGAAGTGAGGTGGTTTTGTCCGACCTCTTCTTTTAGTATTATCACCTACAGATCTAAGTCTTCACTGGCCTTGGTTTTGGCTATGGTTGGGAAATGGAATCTAGTTTCGTAAAGGCAACCTTGTGGGGAAAACAAAGCAACTGCGGTGATCTATCTAAAATGGGAAAGCTCATTTTCAGAGAGCAGTATGAATTCTATTTTAGATGATGTGTATGATAGCCTTTGCAGTGCAGGCCAAGTTCAGCAGGACTGTCTTATCGTGGTGGTGGTTCATCGACCATGATCAAATCTAAGCACTGGAATCTCTTCCATTTATACCGGCATAACCCCAGATTTATTCCTCATGCAGTACAGAAACAATGTTTTCTGTGTTTTGGATGCGTCGATCGATCGTCAGACGAATAATTATGCTTTCTTTGTGGATAGAATATATCGGCAAACAGTTCCAACAACTTCCAACTGAGATCTTCCACCTTATCCTCCTTCACCTTCAATGTGAGTCCTAGACTGTACAAGTGTCAAGACAAGAATACTTCACCTAATCTCACGCTCTACTGTACAGACTGATCCAAACACAAATGCTGTGTAAGTACACTCCGGTTGCATCTTTCTTCTCGAGTTCGTCCAGCACCAAACTGAGAAAGCCAATCGAGAGTTCGATGACTGTTCTCCTGTCTACTTCTGAAAGCTGAATCTAATCATGAACGCAGTTTCTTAACACACTCCAGTAACGCAGAGCTTAATCAGCGAAATGGGATTCTTCCATCGTGATGTCATCTGCAAAATGCCATAGACTATCAGGTGGTTGGTAGAAGTTCTCTTCAGGAGGAGAAGACTTCCTTCTCATTTCCACCATCATCAATTTCATGGATATAGTGGAAGTTTACAAGTTTCTAGTGGAAAGCACTAACGTCAACTTATAAAACTTTCAGAAGGTTCGTCTACCTTCAACCTTCTGAATGGGCGTTCATGCATCACTTATATTTATCTCGTTTGATCCGGACTAGAGCCCGAGTGTCTCCTTAACTCTCAAGCTCAACATTCCTTAAGTCCCGACCTAGACCCGGCTAGGTCGGTCTCAAAACATGAGCAAGTCACAACATGACTTGGGAAGACTTCGCATAAAGTCCAAAATCCTAAACGGTGCCTCCAACACACCTAGCGGTCCAACCGCTCGTGATGTCCACCTAAGTTCAGGCTCTTGAACGGTGGTGTAACCCGCCGTCTTATTCAAAACTCCATCTGAACCTCCTTTCCAATATCACCAAATCTTTGTCATGCTGCTTTGTGGATACGCACGTTAAATTACTCATGTCTGCTCCTTCTTCTTCTTTAAACATACTGGGACTCGAGTATTTCAAAGTGCCAGTTTATACTGGTGAATCATTCCAGTTCAGTATGTTGTTTGGAAAAACTTTTGAACAAGGCAATACCAACACGCTTCCTTGATGAAGGCAAAATTCCGTCTCCTTATAACGACTTAAGTTCATCAGGAAAAAATGTAAGCCTAAAATGAAAAGCCACTTCAACGAATGTAAGAAGTCCATATGTGTATCATGAGCAGCGCTACCGTAGCATAGAAAATTATATCGGAAGATATTTCTTTTCAAGTCCAATGGGTCTGACTGAATGAAATGAAGATTCTGAAATAGAAAAAGAACATATTATCTAACTCTTTTACGAACTAGATATACAATGATGATGTAATGTCAATTCTTACAGTAAAAAGACTTTCCGAGTTTTGGTTTTTCCAGTTTCGGATATATCAAACCCTTCTGACCTTGGCTCATGCAGGCTATGATCATCTGTAGAGTAGAATTCTCGTCGTTTTCTTTTCTCTCCTCTGTTGATCATATAAAGGAGTCCTGTGAATGATGCCACTATGTTTCAGTCCATAAAACAGTTATGTCACTGCTGGTCGTATCATGGTGTAAGATGTCACTTTCCTGCATTATATTCTGAAATATCAGAAGAGCGCTGATGTGTCGGTTCCAGAGTCGAACACCAAAGCTCCAAACTTGACAAGCACGTTGAGAAAACGAATACAGTATGATGACCTTTCATAGAGTTTCAAATTTCGACTTTGAAATGGAACAAGCGTAAAGTGAACTCTGGATTCAGACCATGATAAAAGAAAACCAGAGCTGCAACAATAATTGAGTCCAAAAAGCCAGTCTCACAACGATAGAAACTCCCAGCCTTTCCTTCGCACGCAAAGCTCAAAGTTCGTGCCTCCTCTAGATCTCCCCCTTCTTCCTCCTCTTCTTCTGCTTCTTCTTCTTCCAAGGTCGACGTGATAAATGAGCATGTCGTCTCGAAGGTGCATTGTGAATAGAAGCAGTATTGAAACTGAACTAGGTACCAACTTTTTCACCGAGTCTTAAGTCTTACGTTAGAAGACTGGGCTAGGCTGGGAAGGAAGTCGGAGTAATGAAGAGAGTATGATGAGAGCTTCGGTGATTCGGTATGTGACAGAGGCACGAGTTTGGTCTACAATCATGTTCCTCCTGACCAAATAATGCATCTCTCTCTCTCCCCTCTCTCCCTCTCTTCTCCAGTTCCTCAGTGATTTCAGTCCACTCCTCGACTACCGTCGTTCCTCCTCCTCTGCCAACAACTTTCGATTTTGCTCATCAATTTTTACCATGAGAACCCCCAATGATTCATTTAAATCAAATCAGTTTCGTTGCCTCGGCCACGGGCTCTTCAAAGTTCATACCCACTTTAACAATTCACTTGCGATGATACCGTTTGCGGGGGTAACACTAAACGGACGAATTTAAATTGTAAACGATTTCATCAAGTTGCTCAAAGTGAAACTGAAACAAATTCAAATGCAGGTGTGATGACATTCGAACGACACTTCTTCCCCCTCTTTTGGAGCTCTTCAGCGCGGAAGGACGAGGGCACGAGAGGAGAGGGGGTTCTAAGCAAAGTAACGGTTCCTAGACGAGAACACGTGGGACTTTGATAAGGACTACCGACTAGCGTAGCTTCCAGGAGTCAGCTGACACTATATAAGAACAGTTACCGCGTTGGTATTACTCAGTACGACCTCGTCCGATCGTGCCGTCAAAACGCAGCCTGCGACAAACGCTACGGTTGCCCGGCAAGCTCAACGTGGCGGAACTTCCCCGGCGGATGCAAAAGTCGCAACTTTTGGCCTTACTAGGAGCAGTAAGATCCTGAGTGCTGATCAAAACATCCCCGAAATTTCGGTCCCGAAAATGGCCCCAGGGGCCGTAGAGACAGGCAGGTCTCACCGGTAGACATGAAATGTCCGACGTGATGGCTTCCAAGAACTTGTGAGTCGAGACTTGAGAGTTACGTGGAGAGTTACTGTGTGTGTGTGATTTGATCCACACTTTGTTTGTCAATGAGATTACACTCTAGAGCTTTGATTACAAAAGTGTCTTCCGGCCGGAGTATTCAAGAGAGCCGAAGTTGAACTTTTAAGCGTACGAGACTTACGAAACATGTGCTGATGAGGGGATATGACGCACCAAGCACATTGATGAATCGAGTCTCGGTTCTCATCAGATTAGTTTGCAAATTGATTTCACATGATCAGCTCAAGTTGCTCAACGAGTATATCACTGGCTTTCTGATTATTATTAAGAAGTTTGGTCGCTAAGACTTGGCATTCACGAGGTTTGAGCCTTGAGGGTGGAAAAAGCGTACTAACAGCTCTGCGTTTGACTTTGATGGGCTTTGATGAACGGTGTTTTCCTCATGGGGAAACTCTTGGTGTACAGATCGAACCGAAATCTGACTTGATGCGAAGCTTAAATCACATAAACTCCATATCACGTGATTTTTCTTGTGTAGAGTGTTTGGTGGAATACTTCAAATCTCTCTCAGGTTAAGTTACTGTAGAGTTGAAATTCTCAGTAGTACTCAGAAGAAGCATTTCCGTCGCTGTGTCGACGTACGCCTACCCACTTAAAAGCATCACTCAGAGGACTTCCTTCAGTACAAGCAAGAATTACGAGACGGACCCTATTCCTATCAACGCAGCAGATCCGGCGTTATACTAGAATGCTCTGTTCGATTCGCCATGAGAACATTTTGCTCAACAGTTGTAGATGATTGCAGACTACGCCTTCAAGAGAATTTGGAGAAGGAGACCAGAACTCATCTCAGTACATTGACACGAGAAGGGCGAATAGGAGGGAAATCAGCTCATCATATCCAGCTCTCACATGATCGACGTTATCTTCAAGTCGGATAACGTCGATATATGAGAGATGAATACAGAACTATACGAACTATACGATCTTCTGGAAGCTCAGTACTGTACTGTACTTGTAATAACGAGTAGAATGAAATTATTTGCGTGCTACGGCAAGAATACACTAGTGTAGAGACGGTGTTTATCTTAGTTAGCCCGTACAGTGGATGTTTGCTTATGCTTGCAAGCAGTGCAGTACAGAGGTCCTATGATTGTCAATGATTATCGTATCCCACTGTACCTTCTATTTCAGTTATGTGTAACTAATAAGATTGGGTGATATGGGACATTCAGGGAATCGTCTGAAACTGGCCTAATCTTAGGTGCCCTTAGTTAAGGAAGTTGGTTTAGGTTACTCATTAGAGCACTTTCATAGCCAGCTCGTTGCGGAAATTTGGTTGGCACAGACTAGGAATCGTAGGTACTTTTTGCCTCCTCCACAGACTTGCACTCCAAATACTGTACATTAATTTTAGGCGTCTCACTTACGGCATAGGAAAACCGAAACAAACGTTACCGTTCCTTTTGTGGCAATTCTACCTGAAGAAAGTGCTACAGATGAATCTGAACAGCTCTACCCATTATAAGCTTGTATGTACTGGCAATGAGGAGAATCAGCACGAGGTTGACTAGGTAGGATAGTTTAGTAGCATGTTTCCAGTGATTGACTAGGTAGGATAGTTTAGTAGCATGTTTCCAGTGACCGGCCCAGATGTTCGAATTCATCTTTCCTTTGAAGACTTTTACCTGACCTGCACTGAGTGACACCAGAGCTATCTTCAGTGAGTCGTTACAGAAGCTAAATTATTTCAACTTCTCGTTGACCGTCGCTGCAAATTATACTAGCAAAAGCGAGGGTTTACGTTATCATTTCACTGAGGTTTACTTTGCAAAAGTGGTCATGTAGAGTCATAGGTTTTTGGAGCTTATCCACGGGAAGACTACAAGTGTAGGAAGGAAGAGAGGTTTAGATATTTAGGGTCCCACTCAAAAGCAAAGTGTTCCAAGTGTATACTCATAGTGCCAACCAGGTCTGATCAGAAAATGTGTGGAAAACTGGAGTTGGCATGGGGAATATAAGCCATTTGTCCAGTGCTGCTTACGCACGAGATTCACAAAGGTCTCAAACACACCCAAAATCCAGACTAGGGTGTGTATGTTCGAGCAGCATTTACCTCAAATATATGAGTGGATACTGGAGGGGAGGAGCAACCGCGGACTATCAACCATGTACTTCTGAAAGTTAACTGTGGCAGCTTTCCTATGTAAGAGCGGTTTGGAAAGTGAAAAGCGATCAGCATCTATTCATCATTCCATGCTCTGGCAGTGCTTTCAGATTTGTGTAGACAGTCATTCCACTTTCAAGGTCGATCTGAACTGACGGGACTGAAGAAGATTTACCGAAAGAGTTACTTATATCGGTGTCGTGTCATGTGCAAAGACACGCGTTATGGTTTCCCTCTACATCGCAACAGTGTGCTGTTCGCACTTGAGTGTGGAAAGATTAGCCACGATGCTCTGATCTGTCCAACTGCGTCCGGTCTAGCCCATCACTAGACGCAAGGGAAGACAGGGTAGTGATATTAGTACGTGTCATAAGCTACAATAAAAGATTCTCTAACGTTCTTACGGAAAATGTATGTAGTTTGTCGAAGGACAGCTTTGTATAGAATTCTGCATTTCTTATGGTTATATTGGTGAATTTATAGAAAAATTTTACTTTTCATTTTCTACAATTTTAAATTTCTTTACGGCCAAAACTCACATCCGTACCCGATAAAGTATCAATAACTGGTACCCGCAAAAGTTTCCTACACGTGCCCAAAGAAAACGATCGTGATCTCTTGGCTGAATTCATAACATTTTCCCGAACTAAAAATATTTGTTAAAGAAAATAGCTTTGACACACACTATTGATAATAAAATATGATAAATAATTTTTTAAGCAAAATCTCGAGAATGTATTTTCTTGATTACTTAGCGTGCATATCACATATAAAACTTGCTTTGATGTCTCACCCTCAAACGGTAGGGTCTATTGTTAGCTCCAACGTTTGCTATGTCATGTCCTTGACAAACCACACCCAAATAAGTTTGTGGTTGTTGGGTCGCACGTGCATCCGTGGAAAAGCTTACATTTTATCGGATAAAAACATCTATAAGTGTTTTCTTTGTGATTCTGAGTAAAATTTTACTTGATTTTTAGATAAATCCGTTGCAACATTGTATTGATATTTCAGTTAGTGACGTTTGGTGTAACTTTCGACCATGGTATTTTATCTTATTCCAGACCTTTATTTCCGAGAAGTGTAGAAAGAAGTCGACTTAATCTATTCCACTTCTAGAGTAAAAAAATGGAACCTTCAGTTGATATTGTTATATAATCGCTTTGCTAATATGCATACGGGATGAACTCTTGGGAACTTTTGTTCGTTTAATATTATCAATAATATACATATATATTATCTGTTAACCCATGCCTGGAAACATAAGAAGAGCAGGAAATAAACCATAAGTCTTGACTCTCCTACCGCGCTTCAGAAGGTACAAGTCCGATAAGCTATACTCATGAATGCATTAACGTACGCAGAGTTTAGTTTAGTACCTAACCCTTCCTACCTGAAAGGTTAGGTACTAAATTAAACGTCTGGATATTTGCTTTCTCCATCTTTCGATAGAGGAGGTGAATATACAGGTGCACCCTGAGCACCTGCATAATAAAACAAAACACTCTCTCGTCTGGTTCACTATAGTTCCAAGCTTCTTTGAGCATACATGTCCCCATTTTGTTAGCCTTGTCAATGCCCTTATGTTCAAAATTATTCACGGTTCGGGTGGAATTCCAAACTGAAATTACGAAAAGAATTTCGATGATGAAATTTTAATCTCGAGTCTAGTTATTCAAGTATTCTGGATACTGTTGTAGTTTTGCATGATTTTTGGTCTACAAATAAAGAAAAACGATTTTCTGCTTGTAAACTGATTTACCCCTAACCTCAGAGTTATTGGACCTCATTGGCTCTGTCCATTCTATCTGAGTTAGAATTCGACACAAGTGTCTAACAACATTGGCATGTGACTGACGTGTATAGTGTCCTTTTTATACTTGGTTGAGTCCGCTGGAATACTTAGAGAATTCATCTACTTTAATTTGGAGAATGAGTTTAGTTTAGCACTAGTTAGAGTCTTCTGCAGTGAGGTTCAAACTTCAAAGTCCACCTACTCAACAACATCTCACAACTCTAATGGGATACAACGTAAAGTGGTATAATGTAAACATTATGCTTTCTTATTTGCTTATTTACCTCTTTCATCAGAAGATCGAAGAGGGTAGCAAGTTTCATTTATTACCTAAAACTTTCGTTCAAGAAGGGTTAAATAATAAATTAAATATGTAAACTGAATTAATATTTTTCTCTAACAAGCTTCGCACTTGTACTATCGGAAGCACGTCAATCCGCTCTCTAGTTAGGAGGTATGTCTGGACCTTTCGGCAAATTCCGGGTGGGGCTATAACTTAGTAACTCTAAATTAATTTAAATGATTATAAGAGTTTATTATATAATTTCTACATAAAACTTATACTTTTTCCGATAACAAAACGCGAGCAAAAGTTCTCCAGAGGTGGTTGAGCATGCTTATTGGCTCCCAACTTAACTATTAATTCATTTTATAGATTCCTTCCTCTATACTATTAAGTATTTGAGCTCGTTTATCACATTTCTTACTTTGTCCATCTCCTCTAGCTTGGATAAAACTAGAGGAGATGTTTAACTAAATTGTTGTAAATTGTTTTACTACGTATATATGAACGACTCAATTGATGGCTGGATATTGTGAGGAATTCTTAATGTAGAGGAGCATTTGTTTACTACTAACTCCATTGTCCATATGTCTTCTGAGAGCATGATTTCTTATATGATTTTCGAGGGAATCACATGTCGTTAATATTTAGCAAAGTCAGTTATGAGCTAAGAGTTATAAATAATAATCTTATAAATGATTTAAGATTAAGTACTTTATATGATATAAAAACTACAAACACTATAACATTGAACAGTTACTATTGCACTTAATATATAGTTACAATTGTCATCATATACTATTACTCTATATCCTTTTCAGTAATGGTTTCTTTTATTAGTTTGGAATGAAATCCGATTAGCATTACTTATTATATAGTTATACACTTTATAGTATTACTATTAAGTAGTAATAGAAATAGCTTATTTTGATCTTATTTCATTTCATCGGACGGGAGTAATTCAGAACCAATAAGTCTAACAGTATTTTAAAAATAATTTCTTTTACTACAAAATTAGGTTTTGTCATTGAAAAAATTTGAGACCAACCCCTGCCGGTTTCGGGCTTACCCTCCGGGCCGGATGAGAGCTGAAGGAGATAGTGTATATGACGAATATCTATAAACAAATTTTCTTCGTTACTTCCTAGTTTGTTGCACTCTTATTATGATTTTGATCTTTTTATATTTAATCACATCAAATATTGTCTGGGATTTTTCTCATATTTAAAGTTGACTTCATTGTTTCTAGATCTCTAGTTACATGTCAAGGCTTGATTGATTACTCTCTAATATAAATAAAGTTACCTAGGCTAGCTCTGATGCCATTGTTCCAAATATGACACTAAGGAATATCAAAGTTGATAAAATAAAGTTTAAATAAAAAATGATGTCTAACCATGCATCTACCTCTTGTGTCCTTTTAAAACAATTCATGAAAATATTATTTTATCTCTATTTATTCTTCTATTTTCATATTCTTCTCTTGATTGACGTCGATTGTTCTATAAACATGTGTATGCTTATATATTCTCCTTTGATATTTGTAGTGTATTCTTTGGGAATCACTAATATGAGATTATAGGGGGCTTTCGTTAATAACTGATTTCTAATCAACTATCTAGCGAGAGCAGCAAAAATGTGATAGCACTAGAGATGCCTCTTGGAGTATTGGCATTTTCATCAAGAGAAGCAGATAAAATGACAGTGTGCTAGATTAGATAGATTAGATTAGCTAAGTTAGCGAGATTAGACAATTACATTAGCTTAGTTAACAACTGTAGTTTCGGGTGGCTGCTTTTCCACTTTTCGAATTTATTCATCCCCTCTGTACACTTTACTACCTGGTGGCCAACTTTCGATCTCCAGGTCATTGATGACCCATCGAACCCGCCGTGACGGTCCTCGTCCTCCTCCTGCGCCCAGTCTTTCTCAGGCATTAATGCTGTCCTCCTCGACAGTAGTCAATGTCTGAAGACGGACGGAGAACTGTTTGAAATCCGATGGACTTCTGGACCTCGATGGCCTTTCTGGTTCAAAGTTCAAACAGCCACACACGTTTTCCCTCTTGGAACCACCATCGAGGATGGATGTTCACGGAACAAACCTCGTCCGCTGGGTTGTTATACATTCGCCAGCCTGAAGCGGTAAGCTTCGTCAAGGTTCCTCCCTGAAAATCCTTGCTCGCTTTAGTACTCTTCAGCTGGGCGTGACGTACTGCAGGGAAGTCGGTGAATACTGTACTTCGGAACGAGATTCCGGTTCAAACTACGCCAAGAGTTTTGAATTCCGTCCTATAACTCTCGAAGTGCGACACATCACACCAACGACCACAATTTCCAGTACAAAGGTGATCGCTCCTGAAGTTCTGAACTATGTTGGGAAGACTCCTCTAGCTCAAAGGCATGCTGTCAACGATCTGGACCAGCCACAGTATAAAAGTCGTGCCTCTATAAATGGATGCGGCGGATCTCCACATTCTTCTATTCGCCCAAAGCCCTCCATCGCGTGAACCGTTCCACCAATACTGGCTTTCAAACTATGCCGGCCCTCGGACAGCTTCTGAAATCGGTGGACGTGAGCCCACGTCTGACTCTGTGGGTTCCTGCACCTTCTACGCGTTGATATGCTCGTTGAAATCTGGTCGCTAGCCATGGAGGTGGGATACCGTGGGAAGGGGAAAAGCCAAGAGCTATATGTGAAGGTCGACGTGATGCAAGCTGCTCCAAAGTAAAAATGGCAGGAATGCGGGTCGAGATTAGAGATCGGACAAATATCACATTCCAGCTTCCAAGTTACGTTCCGCTTTTGCGTTCGGTGCCAAATTCAAACAAACGAGCTCAAGCCTTGAGGTCCAGAGCAGTCATCGCTACTCACAGGCCCTCGAGAAAGCTCGACTACGGTATTATTTATTACTGTAGGGACCTGTCGCTATTGGCAGAAAGGTCAGGACCCTTCAGGCCCGTTGTAGGGAGTCAATATGGGCAGCTTTGCTGGGAGTTGAATAAGCAGACAGACTACTATATTTTGAAAAGAAGTCCGAGTTGAACACGTACACGTTTGGAATCTTCCTCCAGTATACCACTTTGGCGGCGAACAATCACGTAAATTCGTCGGGTTGGTCGGACGGGTCGTCAAGCATGGCGTGGTGCCTTCGCTGTTCACGTACTGGCCTCTGGTGCTCCATGGCCCCATGAGCAGCTCAGGCGCAACTTTCTCGGACAACGACGGTCGACGAAACAGTGAAGATTGCACCTTGAGGCACAGGAAATATATAGCTGATACGGAGATCGCTTTTAGCCCGTAAGGGATTCTCTGGATGCAAGTTTCAGAAATAGGTAAGCAAGTATGGAGTAGCGTTCGCACTACCATGATCACGAATTCGAAACACATGTGGGTACCAGCATGATCGTCATGAATACGGTCTCCTCAAACATCTTCTTCTACGTCTGTAGTACAACATTCGCTGGTCATCATCGTCTGATTAGAGAATGAATGAAAACTCGACACTATCTTTGCAATATACACAATAATAATCAGTGCGTATCAGCGGAAACTTCTATCATGCACGATCGATGTAGATTATAGATAGCACCGAAATACAGGTACCGATGGAAGAATGTGCATTTATACAGTTTACTGCTTCTACCCCCAAGCTTGGTTTCGCTGAAATGAACAGCGTTGAGGATCCAGAGCTAGGCATATGTGATTCTTTCTTCCTTATTAAATTAGCTTCCAAGCGATTATATAACGCAGTAATATCTGTGTACATGTGGAGTACTTCATCTTTGAGAATCTGCCGCAATCGAGAAGGAATGAGAATATGGTGTGTACGAGACGCCGAAATATCATGTAACTGTGAGGAGAGAATAATCCGTAGAGGTTTTGTGTTTGATGACTTTTCTGGATAAAAGTGATGGATGTACCAAAGTCACTGATCACCACGTTACAACATGATTCTTTGAACAATTAGTCCGTGTCAAACCTGAGAAGAAGATTCTCTAACGGGAAGAAGGAGAGAAACCCTAGTTTATCAAAGGTTAGCTTTATATAGAATCGTTGATCGTTGATCGTTGATCGTATTGTGAATTTATAGTAATATTTGGATTTTTAACTTTTAGAAAAATTAAATCAACTTATTTTATTAAACATCAATTCCTTGAGAATTAAACTTCTTTATTTAATTTTCTAGAAATTGAAATAAATCTTTAAATATGTTTTACGATCGAAATTCACAACTGAATCAAATAAAATGTCAATAGAGACGCCTGCTGCAATTTTGTGTGGACATCTCCAGAGATGACGGCAGAAAATCTCTGTGATCTCTTGATCAGAATTGTAATACTCGCATGAGAGCAAAGAATATTTACCAAAGATTTTAACTTTTACAAGTAATAATAAATCTTTAAACAAAACTAAACTACCGTGGCGTTAACTTAAGAACACTTCCGGAGATTCCAGGAAAGACGTTGGCGGCATACGTTGGCCATACTCCCCGTCCAGCCAGGAATATTCAAACAGGATTCCAACTTGACACGCACTATTTTCCCACACTAGAAGATATTAAACACGTGCACGATGCTCTGCTGTCTGTTCTGTTTGGACGGACCGATTTCCAGTTCGTTAGTAAACCGAAACGGAAAGAGTGGACCTCCAGATGTGAGTTTTGACGGCATGGAGCATTGAATTTGCCTTCGAAATTTCGAACATGTCCGTTAATCTTTCATTAAAATAAGGTAACTTTTCTTTTCAAAATTATCGCTCTTGAGAATCTTTGTTTGATTATATATGAATCACACCACCTTTTGACCATGGTCTCGAGTTTACTGTAGACAGACCGTCTTCATGATGTAACGTCTACAATCCAAATTGTTGCCGAAAGTTGACGGAAACGCCCACCCTATACTTTCTGAGTTGCAAGTCAAAATGGGTTGGCTGTATATAATACCCCTTTGGTATCGTGTATATATAGATATATATATACACACCCCATTGGTCTCGTGAAACTCGCACTGTCCATACAAGTAACGCTGGTAACCAGGAAGATCTAGACCTTATTTCGCGGGTTACCTCTCTGAGAACCAAGAAGTTAGCCGCTACACACAAAATGCGTTTGCTGGAAAATCTTCATAATAGGGAATACAATCTACTAGATTCGGTTAAGTATGGATATCCGATACCTCTACACTTTATAACTCATTTCTAAACGAACTATAAGGGGTGCCAATGTTAAAGTGAAATGTTTTTTGAACGGTGAAGACAAAAGATCAGAACTTTATAACTAGCCAGTTTCTTTTGAACCGCGGTTCATTTTGAGTCGTTCTTTTGAACTGAATAAGCATCCCCAACGCGGATCGTACAAGTTAGAGGTAATACGGATTGCAGCGTTGACCCAACGATTGCCGCGTTTATAGCCGAACCTTTTCAAAAACTGCTAACGTCTCGGTGGCAGTTTCGGATCATTGTATTCATCTTTTTTCTCGGTTGAAGGCGTTAGTTATCGCGCAGCGTGCAAATTCTTTCGTTTCGCTCTTCACACCGTCGTGGGCTAGCGGCTCTTCTTTTGCAGGCTGTTGTGCGCGAGGTGACGGGCTCGCTCATTAGGGTTAGCCTTATGGTAAGCTTTCTCGGATCTTCTGGAGGGGTCTCCACAGTTATCGCTCTCCGACCGTATTCTTGCGGACCCGCTGCCGTCGTTGCTTCTGCGACCGAGATGAAGACATGAGTAGTCAGTAATAGCAAAGGTTTTCATGGTTTTAAAAAGGAGGTACTTATGTGAATTTGAGTCAGCTCATGGAGACCCGTGCCTTGCAGGTTTTGAGAAAGTTTTGCAGTGTTCGCCGTGTAAGTTTTGCAGCTCACTGGATACAACTAGTCAGTCTCTCGAACTTCCGTTTTGCAGTCTTCGACTTGTAACCCACGGTGGGCTTTTCCTACTTGTATGTTACTTAGTTTGTCTTCCTCAGTAGTAAACTTGAGGCCAAGCTGAAACAGAATTGAGGATCAAGTGGTTTGAACAGAATAGGATATTCTGTTCAAACCAAGTCAAAGCAAGCTGCCTCTGCAGTCTATTCTACATCGATTTGCAGGACTCTTCGTCGTGGGTACACAGAAACTTTTCTGCTATTTTCTTTGGACGTGCTTCTCTTCGAGAACTGCATGATATTTGCATTTCGTCTTCTGCAGGGCCGCTGTCTTTGTTCGCTGTGGGACTGGGATGAAAAAAACTTGTTGTCCTCATCTGTGTTTCGTACGCTCGTCTCTTGGAAGCTCCCATTTTTTATCCTACATCGGACGACAGACTGCCTAGCCGCAGTTATATATCGCAGCAGCTCTGTACACATCCCCTTGCAACACATACTGTAGATTTCAGCATGCTCGTTTCAGACCTTGAGCTTGTTGTCTGGTACTATATTACAAATCTGATCATTGATTTATAATTAGTATGGAATGAAACAAGTGCTCAAGTTTCAGCGTGCTCTATTCAGAGGTTAACCTTCTTTATTGCCTAAAATCGAATACGACGTTACTGCAGCATACACCCTCCAGACGTGGACAGTCGACAGTAATAGCCGTGAAATTCGCACGTCGTAGAACGTTTATTTTTCTCGGAGTCGAGCAGCGTCTTCTGCTGCCGAAACTAAGATAATATTTTTTGAATACAGTAAAACCAGTATTCAAAAAATAATTTATTCCCGAACTGCCTTACCGTAAGCTTACATAAAAATAATATACAAACCTGGCGGCTTTTGAAGTCCATCCGCATTGAGATGAATAAGCATCGGAGGCGTGAATATGCATGAGTAGCATATTCACGCCTCCGATGAAAGCACATCCATTTTCATTAATTGTTTTTCATCTCACATCATTACTTTAGCGAAGTAAACTTTTATAAAAAACAAACAAAACGATTAAAGACTCAATAAAAACACACCTTCTAAAGTCCGACTGAAGTCGTAACTCCTTCCCCGCCCACAATCATTTGGAAAAGTTCTAACATTGACATCCGTATTAATCCAAGATAGCATATTCTCTCTAACCTAATTACATTACAAAGAGAATATTCCTTTTCTTGTTTTGTTTGGACACTGGGGTTTAACGGTACGAACACTCTTTCTAGAGTTTATTGTTCCATGAGTTTAGAGAGAAGTCAACATATGTTAATTTAGAGTTAAGAAAGGGATTTCTATTGGTCCTACAAGATAACTTTGGGACGAAATTGTATATCTTTTCGTAAAGAATAAAATAACTGATTGAGAATCCCAATCCGATTATTGGCATGCACAGTCACCCTCATCCAAGTTCGGGGTTTACACATCCTTTAATTTATTACCAAACTTTTCTTCTTGGAAGAGTTTAGTCATAAATTAAAATATATTTAATTAAATATAACTATTGGTTCAAGAATATTGTGTTTATTAGGATGAAGGCTTTCCCGCTTTAAACTTTTTGTTCTTTGTATCTCATTAGATGTTTGACACATGTTATAGTGAGATCCAACAACGTCAACTTATTTGCATCTAACACTTACAATTTTCCGATAACAAACACGAAACAAAATTTCCCTAAAGATACTTGACTATAATTATTTCACTTATTCCATCATCTGATGGAAGAGTACAGCATGCTCAATTTTTTATTATCAAACTTTTTCGTTCAAAACGTTAGATAATACATATTTTTCTATATAGTACCAGATTTTGTAAATTATAGTTTTAGAAGCGTTCTTGGTGTACGAATTATGTTTGCTTCTATCCGTGATCCTCGGTTAGATGATCATTTAAACTATTTTAAATTTAGAATTATTATATAATATTTATATATTTATCAATAACAAAAACAAACAAAGTCTAACCGCTTATACAGCGTACAAGCGGATGTGGACTCTGTCTCGCCATACTATATTTTCCTTTTCTTGCGTCCCCTACCTACCCAGCGACAATACACATACCAGAGACCTCATATAATTTTTCTTCGTCTCTAGCACACTGTCCCCTTACACTCAGAACTTCTCCACCTCGCTTGGGATGCATATGGTACTCGGGATCATTTGAGTTAGTATAGTGATGAATCACTCTGTGTTTCAAATGAGTCCAAAGAGAACAAGCTCCTCTAAATCACTTCAAACTTCAAACGAACACAGTTTACATTATAATTCAAGAAATCGATCAACGAATGAAATCACGCCTTTGAGACCCTTAGACTCAACAAGGTGTCGACAAAGTACACAAGTATGCGAGATGTGGTGACAGTGAAATAACACGTATATGTGATCCGAAGAGAACGATTCTCTACTGCTCTAATATTTATCATGTTGCCATTGTATTGTTAGAAAGACCTTAAAGTACACTAGAAACAAAGAGTTTGGAAGATCGATCGACTCATGATATCAAGACACGGAAAAAAGAAACTGATTATTTCACACTTGTTACCTTCTGCAGAAGCCTTATGACAATGGATCATACTGATCATGCTACTTACAAAACACTTGCGACTTTTCCTCCTGTAGCGTAATGTCACAAGCAAGAGACGTGAAGTCACAGCACGACAAAAATATCCCATTTCAAACTTTACTCAGGCTAATAGGGGTGTCGTACTTATAATCTTTTTCCAGTACTATTCCTGACGGTAAGGGAGAGTTACGACTTCAGCCATGTATACACGGACGTTTTCTGCAGGTGTTGTTTATTTGTTTTTTACTCGTTTCGCTTGTGAGTTTTGGCAGTAGAAAACTTTATTACTGCAAGTAAAAGTTTCAAGTATCAGAGGCGAAAAAAAGGTAATTACGAAATCGTATTGTCAACTCACAAAGGCACTCATCAACAATTTGCAGTTTTATAGAAAACTATCGGATAAAAGATTATGGTTTTTTTATTTTTCTCAAGTTTTGGAAAAAACTTTCTGTTTAACTTTGACACCTCCTAATGCACTACCTGGCGTGAACTTACAGGAAATGCAAGCCCCAGCTCGTGCGTGGAGCGCATTATCATTCTCAGAGCCCGCATTATGACTTGGCCTCAGTTCAGTCTCTGTATTAGAATGTGCTTATTTATGTAGATGAATTATTTTTTATTTCAGAAGGAATGAAATGTCGTCCTGAAATACTTTAGTCACAATTAAATATTCACAATACCCCTCTAAACTTTTGTAAATTAATGAAATTACTTTCTATTAGATATGGGTCGTTTGATCTGATCAGATCAGTAAAATTGAGATCCATTCTCTCCGGCTCGAACCCGATATATGTAGATTTTTACACGAAAACCGTTATCAGTGTGTTATCTTCAGTCTGTGTAATAGTGTAAGCAGATTCAAATATAGCTAGAGAAGAACCGACATAAGTGATATGTATATATAGTTAGAACAGCACCCTACTAGGTAGAACCAGACCAGGGCGTCAAATCAATCAAGCCCACATTATGATCATGAGGGTCAACCACAATATTTTCATTCGGACAGATTTCCATATCTTCCTTGCGAATTTCTGGTCTCCGGCACTGATTTTTATCTTCTTCCGTTTTTTTCACAAAGTGCACTTTGGATGCATAATCCTATATAAACTCATGTATTTTAGGTAGTTAGGTAAGCCTGCATAATCATCTTCTCCATCTTCAAATGAAGAAGGTGATATGCATAATTTATAACCTAATATTTTTGTTTGGAAGAGTTAAGTAACAAATTATCATCACTAATAGATTAATGATTATTTCAGAACACGGCTCCAGTGTTATGGTTTTGGCAACACATGCCATGATGCTGTACTTATGGATTCTCTCCGGACTCACACGCAGCTTGTGGTTATCATAACATGTAATATTTATAAAATAATTTAACTTACTCTAATATTCTTATCTAACATATAAAATTTTTAAAATTTTAAACTAAACAAAAATATCACAACACACGTGAGAGAAAAAAATCGAGGAATATCAAAATTATTCTTGAGTCTGTTTCACCTTGAGAAATAATCCTCTCTTTATTTTCTCGTTTGTCTCTTTCTTAGCTATTCTTGGCTAGGTTACTTGGGATGCATATTTGTAATAATGGATATAAGGGCTCATGAGCTCTTTGAGTTTTTTCTTTCTCACTATCGAGTAGTAGTCACAGAACACAAAAAAAGAGACGCTCTAGTCCCTCCATGTTTTGACGGTGACCCTCTCACGAGTGAATTAAATTCTATGCCTAGGAACCGAGTAGCTCTCCTAGTCTACGTTCAAGCACAGTCCATGGAGTGACATGACTATGGATCATGATGCAGTGGATGTCCACTTCACGACGATTGCAGATGTGATAGACGAAGAATTTGAATCTGGAGTCTACTCTGACATATGAGTACCATGAACACTGTCAGCGACATTCCATTTGATTCATGTACGAGAAGACAGAAGATAGAAGAAAACCCGTGAGGTTGTAAGCTTTTCACTCTTAAGGTTCGTTTGCACGAATGCGCCTGTCAATTGCAGGTACGCTGCAAAATCTGCTATTGCTACTGCTCGCTCATGTGCTCCGTGACATAATGCAGACGCTCCGGTGCTAACATAGACTTGAGTTGATAGGTGTGCAATCATGAATCGTGCAAATGTAACACATTGAGAGGTTTGGTCACAATATTATGTAACATCGAAGAGAAAATGATCCAAATTACCACGACGTTGAATACATTGTCAAAGGAGCGTGGGAAAGAAGTCAATGGTATGATCACGACAAACATCACGATGAAGGAGATGGTGGATTTGGAAAGACCGTGATGTGAATCGGAAGATCTGGAATTCATCGGAAGATTGCATTAACGAACATATGCAGTCGAATGACACAATAGTGATGAGTCTTATTGTTCAGATTGTGAATGCAGCGTGCATCAAAGTCTCAGAGAGTATTGAGTGTAGTTTAAGAAATGTGTAGTGACTGCCATAGTGTTAAGACGAAAGCAAAGGTGTAGCGTTACTAACTGTTGCAACACATCCAAAGTGTTCTCGTGATGTCATGAAAATCAATGTACATTTATCGAGCGGAATAAAATTAAAGTTCAAGTGAAATCAAACATTGTTCAGACTCTATGTAGTATAGAAGTATGATCAATAGATAGACTGATATCCGAGTAACAAAGCCTGTGGAAGTATTGAACTTGCTGACCCTCACAAGTTGAGACCAAAAGCACCCACCCAACCCCGTCCAACCTCATTATCTCATCCCATCAGCCATAACTCCACCAGGAACCTCACACTTCATCTCACCCGTCACCCAACTGCATCCATCCTCTCCATCCAAAATAAATATACAAGATATTTACATTCTGACATGGATAGTAACTGGTCAAACACGTTCCAGATATAGAACGAGAAACGATGAAAATAATGTAATAACTGACTTGACTTCATGTGATTATGACATGATCATCAGCTTTTTCATACACGGAGCTCGATACAACTCGCCCTTCTGAAATGAACTGTGCACTAACTTTTCCAAGTATTCGGTAGCATAGATCTCGTCAACATGCAAATCCTTTGCTTAAGATCAATATATATTTTAGCCTTGCGTTTACTTGACTACCTTGCGAAGTTGGAAGAATCAAACTCTATTCGAGATGAGTTATGGCCGTCACGCTGTCGTGTCTTAGACCAATTGGAGAGCGACATTGGAGTACAAATTTCTCAACTTTCTTAGGATGTCAATCTGAGGACACTTTTGTGTAAGACCCGCTGTGTATATCAGTTTTGATCTTTGAATCGACGCAAACTGAGCTTAAAAGACAAAGAAGATATGGGGGTTTAAAATTTTGATGGGTTGATGAGGCGAAGATGCTTACCTTGTAGTCCAAAAAGTGCTAGCACATGACACTTTTTAAGACGTAACAGAAATCCGAAAAGATATGGCATTCTGATGTGGCATTTTTCTGACTGTAGAAATTTTGATGATATGTCACTGCTGATTAGACAAATTGCAGATGTGGTAGTATTGACAATGTTCAGTAGGGTGAAGTGGTATTTATATGACACATGATGATTGACCAGAGAGATTGACATAGCTTCTCGCATGAGTGTCCTTTGGAAGGCTGTATGATTAGCATTTGAGAGGTCTCATGTTTGCCATGTGGTGCGATTGCATGTAGTAATTTGGATGATTTTGAGGTGGACATGTGTACCTATCCCAAGTACCTCAAAGGGTATAAAAGCCGAGCCTGCAAAGGAGACAATAGGAGGTTCATTTTAGTGTTGAGACGCCGTCAGGCTGCTAATTTTTTGCTAGGATTTTTTATCTCTAGAGTTTTCAGGTCTTTTGAGGTTAGGGTCACAAAAGCTCTCACGGTTGTGCAAACTCTTGCACTTAAGAGGAGACAAAGAGCTTCAAAAAGCTGTACCTTAGTCTACAAACAACAATTTATTTACTTTTCAAACTGGTTGAAATTTTACGACGAGAACTTTCTAGTGCATCAAAAATCACTTCATTGGAGCTACGATTCGAGAGCTACAGACGTTCAAAGTGATTTGAGTTTTCTGGAGCAGTTTGGAAAAAGTTTGCGCACCCCCATCTACTTTTTCATGAGATAGTGGCTAGAGAGCTCAATTGAGGATGAAAGCTAACTTCAAGAGCTTTCTACTGCCATCGATTTCAGTTCATTTGGAGCACCAAAGAGAGAACTGTGGGATGTCAAAGTTGACTGTGCGTTCTAGAGCTGGTTGAGGAAAGTATCAACACTCACAGAAGGTTCTCAACTGTTATTTGGGCTAGGGACATCAGCTTGGGGTGATATTGGTACCATTCGAAAGTTAACTTCAGAGGCTTTCTGGTGCTGCAAAAATCATTGAGTTTTGAGCTACAAGCATGAAACAACATCAGGTCAAAGTTAGAAGAAGTTTTAGGATTTCTAGGAGCAAAGCATCCGTGTCCGCTGAGGGTTTTGTATTACAGTTGAATCTCTTACGCTTGGTTGAAAGTGGTTTGTGTAGGGTGTAAAGCTTACTCAAAGGACTTTCCAACACAATAAGTTTCACTGGATTTGGAGATCACTTAGAACTTTTTTCACCGTTATTTTCTCATTACACGTGAGGATTTAACAGAAAGCTCTCTATGAGCTTTATATTTTGAATATCTTTTATTTGAAATCTTTCAGGTTAGTTTAGAATTATGGAATGGAAATTTGTATAAAATGAAAATGACATTGAATTACAAAGTGAGGCAAAGAAAAATAACCCATTGGATAATTGCTCTTTTCTTTTACTTTCAGTGATCCATTGCGCACTTGGCTTATGACCATTTTTGCCTTCCAACTTTTACTAACACCTGAATATTTTATTCTTGCTGTGCATGAATCATCATCAAACTGTTTGATTCTTCGTTCTATATTTGCTTGGCTCTGCTAGACTGCTGCTCGTGTTCTACTCTCGTGTTTACTACTTTTTTTCATCTGCGATCCATCTGAAACTTTGTTGTATACTTCTACATGCTCAAGAGCTAGTTAAGAAGATGGTAAATATATCTTTCTTCGATGCATCGAATCTTCTTCTCCACATATACTGTTAGAAATAAGATTCGTACATGTATTTGACTATATCATAACAGCCATGGAACACCAATTAGATTCATATGAACATCAATTGAATGAATATATGAAATTCTTGGTGTGATTCACTCTTCTTCAAAATCATTTGTGTGATATGCTTTCCAACCTATGCTGAGTGGATGGTAGTACTTGAAGCTACATATGTCATCTTTTTCCTGGAGCTACAAATTTTTCTTTTGTCCGATCGTTGACAGCAGTCATGAATAATTTTGGTAAATATATATTCATTGCTCTTCCACTAGGTTGCCTTTATTGCCTGTATTTTTGTTTGTCATATTTACTTTGATCGATTTCAACAATTTTACCTAGACCTCAGTTTGTTATTGCTTTATAGCTCGATCATGGTGAAGAAGAGTCTCTGTTGTTGTACCAGTCCACTAATTTTTTCTTACTCATCTGATTAAAGAACAATCAGAATACATCGATAGTACAGAACATCAACTAGTGAAAAACACAAAGGAAATTGTTCTTACAATATCTTGTGACATGTATATATTCTTGCAGAAGTTTATATGACCAGCAGTAAAGATTTCTGTCATCTGTTGTAAGGTTAGATGACTTTTTCTCACCACGTCTCCGAATGCTTTTAGTATATCCACATAATTTTGATATGATATTGATGCACATCCATTTGAACCATCAACTCTTGAATTATCTTTCGTTAGTCTTATTTTGTTTTTGTATGTGGACATGATTTTCTAGTAAAGTATACAGAAGCTTGATAAAACTGCAAAGCATCTTCCTTACTTTTTAGTAAACTTTAGAAAAATCTTTGATCATTACAGTATGTAATGATAGCTGCAACATATCTATCTATCTATCGTGTGCACTAGAACTGAAGATATATATAAAATGACAAATGAGAACTGCAAGACACAAACCTTCATTTTCGTGGAAATATTAATGCGTGTCAAAACTAAAATCAAATATTCTCTAACGTCTAGAAAGAAAAGTTCCGTAGTTTTCCAAGGGCAGCTTTCAAAAATATGGTGGTATTTTTGAAACGTTATATATACTTTAGATTTTTTAAAATACAGTAAATTCTCTTACTGAATTGCTTATTGTTGAAACTCACAGCCGATTTGTAAAAAATGTAAATTAGAGACCTCCACGTGGCCTCCAGAGGTGCTCGGAGAAAAACTTCAGGGGTCTCTTGGTCGCAACCTTAACACTCGCATGAGGGGGGAGAATATTTTAGAAAGATTTTAATTTTGACACTCACTATTATGTGTCTCAATATTTGCCACATGGACACTAAAGAGTAGAGGAGAGAACACGAGAGGAATCACTATTGAATGATATCACATCTGCGAGTGTGTATGAACCTGCTTTGTTTGATTAGTTTGTAGTTACGGGTATATTAGTGCGTTCTCTAAAAGTTCATAGTTGATCGAAGTACACCTTTGGATAGAATGATGGATAGTGTACGGTGTGAATTGATATAATTATTTTAATTTTCGTAAATATGAATATAAATAAATATAATAATTTGACTATATATTTATTATATTAATCTTACTATATAACTATATGATTTATACTCTTATGTGTATTTTTTGACTTTTAAATTTCTTTACGACTGAAACTCACGACCGAATTGGATAACAGATCTTCAAGAAAACGACTGTGACTTCTTGACCGAAATTGTAACATTCACCCACCCCAAGAATATTTACCAAAGACTTTAACTTTGACGGGGAATATAGTTATTACCATATACGGCAAGATACTTAGTAGAGTTAATGTGTTGCCATGAGAGGGCTACTATACCCTTCTTTTCCCTTCTTTTATACCCATACTCATGGTTTAACAGGAATTTCCTGGACCTATTTTAGTGTGGTTTGTCAGCTTTCTCAAGTCTTAATTGAATCATAACTGAAGCATATAGAATTTGCGAGCTAAACCAAACTTAAACAATCTAAATCATATATAAGTTGTGGTTTATCAGTTTTCCTAACTTAGACAATGGTTTTATGTATGACATAAGCCACTCCAAGAGTGTTTTACCGTCAGAAAGTCATATTTCTAGGTAAACTAGGGGGCCATTTAGTAGATATTTTAATATGATATGAGAGCTAAGGAAATACTAAAATGATTCAAAAGCAAAAAAAATTATAAATCCTTTTGCAATATATGGCCAACAAATATATTTTGAATGCAAAGTAAATCATCTTTGAATTTTTACCTTCTATGACGTAGTTCTCTTGAGTACAGTTAGACTTAAACTTGAGAATTTAACATTTAATAAAATATAGATAATAAAGTTGTTCTAAAATCAATTTTAAAATAAATTAAAAGTTTTATTTAAGGATTTCATCTTAAATTAATAATTGATATATATAATTTCCGAACTTTTAATACCTTTAAAATCACACATGTAGTACAACATTACTATAAGTGACCTCCCATGAGAGGCAAAGCTTCAAGATTGTGACTTTATCTTATTTTGATAAACCACAAATGTCAAAAGTTTATGCCTTAAACTATATATGTTTTTCTTAATAGTATTGGAGACATTGCTTTGACACTAAAATCTAGTGACACATACGTGGAAGTTGTATTAAAGTACAACTTCCACGTCTAACATATACTAGAGCTTTAATGTCTAGTGACTTGTTATTTTCAATTATTTATATTACAACATAAATCAGGGCATTCACGTCTAGTGATTTGTTAGTCGCCAAACCAAAAAGAAAATACTCTCAACTTTCACGTATGACATAATCTCAAGACATATCTTTAAGTTCCATCTTTGATGATATAGGAAGATGTGTTTTATTGTACAGATGTCTTTACGAGAGTACTCCTCCTTTGTATTTTGGAGTGGCTTTATGTACTGTACATCATCATCCATAGTGGATTATCAGACAAGAAATTTGATAAACCATGATATTTATATATAAATTTGATAAGCGATGATCTTTAAATGATACTTCTAGAAACACAATCCAACCATTAGATCTCCTCGTAAAATAGTTTTATATTTCTTTTATTTGTATGTTGCAAAAGCTACTATCAAAATGTGAAAGTGCATGTTAGCCGTCAGTCATGTATCTACACAAAAAGTTTAATTTAAAATCTTTTTACAACAAATCATCAATTCAGATAATTTTTTATTTGTACTAACGTAGTGTTTTTACATCACGGTAAACCTGCTATTTCCAGTCAAGGGTGGAATCAAGTAACTCAAAGTTATAGAGGGCGGTGTCAAAGTCAGAAAAACGTATTAGAGGTGAAGTAAAGTAAATTTCTGGTGGTGAACGTTGCTTCTCAGTCCTAAACATTACACTCACCTCGTGGAGTTCTCTTCCCTCCTTTGTCTTATGCTATACATTAGCTCTGCAACGTTCTGTTTGATAAACCACAATCTCTCTCTACCGTTGTATAAACTTCGTTATTTAGCGGGTAGATTATCAGATAAAAACCTCAGAAACTTACAAAGAGAAAAAGGGAAAAATGATTTATGCAACGTGAAAGCGAAAACCCAAAAGACCATATTTCACTATCCTCCTAAGATACACCGAAACCGAGATGTCGATGGACTTTGGGTATAAGGCCACCGTAAAGAATTCGTATGAAGCCTGGAGCTCCGCAAGGTGGAGACACTGGAGTCACTCTCATGGAAATGGACTACAAGTCAACGGACTGTCTAACAAATCATTATATTAAGAGTTGCCTAGCTGGGCAGAATAGGTCCGGTGCAAAACAGGATATTTTATCTACACACCATCACGTCTCAATTTGGCATGTTTGCTAGCTAGCTACATCTGAGAGACAGCGTTGGGCTATGTGCATTGATTCACAGACCAGTTTAGGTGCTACTCACTGCGGAGGGACTGGAAGGTCTTCCTTGTGAGTATGTGGATCGTCTGTCGCTTTCGACTGATCGTAGGTATGCCCCACCAGGCGATCAGCACCAGGTACAGTTGATTTGCGCCCTCCGAGAACACGACGATTGAATAATGGAACGAGCTACAGTACTGTATTACGCATAGACTTGTTGAAGGTCCTCCTCAATCATGGTACACCGGATCGTCCTCTTCAATCAAAAGTCTCGACTCTGCATCAAGAATCATCCTGTCTTCTTGGGCCACACTTTTCCCGATGCATTTTCTCCCTGCTTAGTTCATCATTTCACGTTCTCATTTCGCTCGGCAGTGGAATGCCACGTTTTCGTCTTCGTTTCCTGGGGGTCTCTTTTCTTCCCTTTTCCTCTCGATGTAATCATTGGAGTTTTGGTGGATCAGCTCAACGTCTTTTGATGACCATTCTTCTCTCCCTCCCTCGTCCGATCTCATTCCTTTTGGATCAAACACTATCTAAGGTCTACTTTCCTGTCTTTTCAATTTCTCTTTATCTGAGGTCTACTGAGGTAAGCGAGAAAAACCATATGTTGGTAATCCTGTGCAAGTGATAAGTCAAGATGCATAAGATGGGAACGTCGTAGGGGCCTACGCATTGTCAGAACTGACGGTAGCAAGGAGGTACCTTTTGACTACAGAAGGTCCTTGCTGTGGAAATCATCGAAATATCAATACAAATTTGTCTTCTTACATTTTGATGGCTGCTAAGCGCTAGCAGGAGACCCACACCAATGTACGAGGAACATCCATGAATATGAACCAAAAGCGTAAAGGATTTGGCACAAACCTTCAAACCGGTAAGATTATGGTGGTAAATGATGTGTACATACCGAGGCTTGTTTCTGCTGAGGGAACAAGCATCAGAAGAAAAAGAATACCAACCCTTAAGCTTGATCTGTACCCATTCTGAGCGCCCTCGATCGTGAAGTTAAGTGCTAAGCGAGCTAGAGGTGAGGATCTCATTGACATGCAGTTCTAATTCGAGACTGAAGAATTACAACATACTCCAGCAGTTTTCATACAATATTGATCCATAGAATATATTAGACTCCCAAAAAGAAAAAGCAAAGTCTAAAGCGACGAGGAGTTGTCCCACATCTCTCCCACACTTAGGGATTCACCACATGCAAGTTCTCAGCATGTTCGAAGGTTGAAGAATTAGTATAGAACTGTTGTCTGGGATTAATAATATGCCACCTCGATTTACGCTAAACGTGTACTTTTCGAGGAGCACTGATCGTAATCAATACATGCGTATCTGAACGGAGAAGGGTGACAATGGAACCGAGCGAGCGCGGATGTCTCGGGACAGAGATATATACTAATTCACCATTGAACCCTAACTTACTACCTTCCCCTAGAGATTCCGATGTCAAATAAGTAACATCTTGACCAGCCTAGCTTAAAGGTTTACTTCCTGATGTAACAACCATTCTCAGGTTCGGGACAAGGCAAACGAATCTCCGAACTGCTCCCAAAACGGTATAAGCCACGGTTAACTACTTACAAGAAAGTGGGAGAGAGATTTCTAGGCTTCCTCGCCAAGTAGCTCAAATGGTTGAACAAGATGTGGAGTTGTATCCTCATGCAGTAAAGTGCACAGAATTGAGTTCCATGTTGAAGCGGGTAGAATGCAGCCATGGAGCATATGACAACTCAAATTGCTTTATGGCTCACTTTTCCAGCGTGGGTTGCAACCACCGACAGGTTACGCTTCGATTGCTGTCAGAGTGGATAACGGTTCAAAGGCCTCCGAGAGAAAATGGACGAAAATTATGGACAAGATTCGTTCCTGTTATTGTTCGCAACTTTTTTACAACCAGAAACCTTTCAGTTTTTGATCTGTGTCTGTTGCAAAAGGAGCGTTACACTTTTTGCTTCTAACTACTGTCGTTGATGAGCAGAAAAGTTCCAGAGAAACGGTTGTTTACCGTCCAGTACAGTAGTCGCAATCTGGCCGGCATAGGTGTCAACAAATTAAATGCCATGGAGAAGGCTGCTCCCGTCCTCGTCCTTGCTGACGCTTGTTTCTGCTACCCTCTGCACGTATCAGGAATACGAAGCAGGCTATGTCATGACGAGAAAGCAAAAACGTGTTGTAATGACGTGTTGTAATGACGAAAATGACATAGGAGGAGTTCAGTTGCAAGGTTGGGAAGAGAATCCATGTACAGGGATGGTGTTTCTTCTTCTTCGGAGAGAACGAAGTCGGGGGGGTCTTAAATCGGTTGTAACAACAGACATCCCGACAACAGAAAAGAAGTGCGACGCGAAGCTTGCTCACTAATGGCAGTTTTCTGTACAATTTAAAGGAGGAGGAGGAGTCGAGAGGTTTCTTGGATGGTGAGATCGTGTTGAAGCCGAAAAACAGAAGAGGACAAATACTACAGACTGGGCATTAACATCTCGGAGCTTGCACACGCTCATCAGTGCACGGAAAAGTTGCTCCTGTGCTTTCTTTGTTGGATTTTGTCTGAAAGTGCCACAAGTGCAGAGATTCACGAAGTAAGAGGTGACGGTTGCGGCTCATGGAGTCTGCTTTTGTTGGCATGCATTCCTTGCCTTCGTTGGAGACTGTTTTCGGATTCAGTGAGATTTTGTGGAATTTGGAGATCGGTACCTCTGCAATGAAGGCACATCACATCCATTTATTAACTTCGAAGAAAATGGTGGGTCCAGTCACTGTATGTGTAAAACATGATCGCAAAAGATGTCGTGACGAGAAGTCAGGTTGGAGCCGAGCTTCGTGCCTCTCAAAGTTTTGGGGATGAGAATTGGTTTACTCCGCCCGCTGGTTCTAGCTACTCAAAAGTTCTACTTCAATAGTAAAAGCAGAGAAGGTTAAGTGAAGTCTTCTGGTTACTGACAAACAGTACGTTGCTTCTCGACAGAACACTAGAGAGATTCAACGATAGAATCATGCTCATTAACGATACTAATTTCGGGAACAGCTGTAAGTTTCTCCCATTCGATTGTGACACATTACCACCGATGGACGCCACGATAAATAACCAGTTTATGTGCTTACTCAGGAACATCTTCATATCTCACTCTCTGCCAGTGAGTGCCTTGCCTACATGACGCATGGAATTTCGATAAAGGATTCCAGCTACCCGTTAAGTTCCAAGAATTTATCAACCTGGAAGCTGAACTTGGTCTAAAAAACATATCATCAACCGTTGTCTGTCATCAAGATAATCATAAAGCAAGACTACGACGAGGTTATCGACATTCAAAGATAAGCTCTCCACGTCCCGGAAGCGTTGAACATCTTCGCCAAGAAGCATGAAAGGACGTCGAGAGGAACGTCAAGAGACCAGCTGACTAGACAGAAGCTCAACAGGTTGTAGGTGCCAGAAGGCGGGTCGATGGAGGAATACTTCAGGGTTTAGGGTTTAGGTTACTCAAGTTACTCATCAAAGAAACGGTGGAGTTTGAGGTAGGATAGGTGATGTTAAACTCTGTAGAGCTTTCCCAGTTGTTTAGAAATCTCGGTAATAGATATTCGGAAGAGAGGGTTACGTTCAAAGAGCTGCAGAACGTGCTCTTCAGGAAGATATTAACCTAGAGATTTGGGTGCAGTTTAAAGAACAATAATGCCAGAGTACGTTCTTCATGAAGAAAAGAAAGAAGCTTACCATTTGAGTTGAAAGAACCGTGATGACGGAAACTCTCGACCAAACCTCATCATCAACAGACAATGAATTTGCATATAAGAAGAACCCGACAGATGCAACTAGTGCAAGTAACACGCCCATAGTGTCGACCGAAGATGTGGAATGAGCGACAGACAGAAGCAAGGAGGTTCTGTTGGTCGGCATGTTTGACATCTATGAGTAAGAGACAAGCAAACAGAAGGTGAACATCTGCTTTCTCTATGAAAACAGACGTACTATGAAAACACACATTGATGATGGTTGGTGATTGACTCAAAGTGCTTTAACTCACATTACTTCACCGCAATGAGCGATTTTTCAACTCAAGAGAGATACAGAATGGAGAAAGTCCTAAGGATACATTAAGGCGCACGTTATCATTCACATTTATTGGTAGTGTTACCAAACATTGCTCACTTTATGAGTAGAGTAAGTCAATTACGCAGAATTTTCAAATATTACATCCGAGAGAAGAAAAACATTCTCGACTACAGCTTGACTTGAGACTCAAGTTTGAACTTTCACGGGAGATTAGCTAACACAATTTGCCAGATGCAGATTGCATCGGAGACATGGAAAGACAAGAATTAAACGCCAGGTTTTGTTTTCTCAGTAAATGGAGCCACCATCAACAAGTCGAGCAAGGAGCAGCCCACGAGTCGCCCTGTCCATCAGAACCAGAAACCGAAGTTTATGGAGCAAATTAGACTGACTGCTCTATTGAACACACTGGAGAGTGTGTGTGAATCTGAACCAACAGTTACTTATCTGGATCAACTCCAACGCTATATCACTGTTTCATAATCCTGTTTTCCATCGACATAGAATTGCAACTCCAGTTTATAACAGAAGAGATACCAGAACGAATGAATTCATGCTGTTGGGGCGGTACCAGAGAATACTACACCAGACACAGCAAAAAGCTGTGACAATAAACAAGTTGGTTCGCTATGTACGGAGAGAACCTCTGAGTTTGCAGAATGCCACTCCGACTTTAAGAATGGTTGTCGAAGGTGTACCGACGACCGACGTCGGCCGGCACTTTTAGTCCAGCGTAATGCAGCTCAGCCCTAGCGATTAGAATTCCCAAAAGTTGACAGGCATCGTCTAGACACTCTGTCGTTCTGTGAAGCCGAAGAGACCTTATGAGTAAAGGGTTGGATTAAACCCAAGTCGGGTATAAAAGGGACCCAGAGGTTGATATTTCCTTTGAGATTTGAATTTGAATTTCCACTCCAGCGAGCTGTCATCCATTACATTTCATATCAGTGCTTCTTATTTCTTATTCCCTTGTCCATTTCATGTGAAACTTTTACGGAGTCCTTTCTACCGGATACTAGAATAGTTGGATTTTGTTGAAAAATGAACTAGTTCCGAATGGTGGGATCCCGAGTCGGGATAACCCACACTAGCGATTTTCGCTAAAACAGTTTAGTAACAAGGGTATCGAACACTAAATAATATCCTTCATCATGGCATTGTACATCTAACTGCGTAACGCTGAGAGGAATGTAAGTCCGGGACGTTGTTAACAAACCAGCAGGCATTTTATTTAAACTGTTAATTTATTCCCTAAAATTAGAAATTAATCAAAAACCCTCCGGCCTTCTAAGTCTACATCAGGTAAATATGGGGAGCGGGAGCTTAATTAATCCGTCCTGTGCATATCGGTTCTAGATTCAAGGCAACTTCGAAGTGTGTTACTTATTTCTACAGTCTAAAGGTTGATGCATGGTAGTCTACTATCGAAGTTCTGCCGGCTGTATCGTCTTTGGATCATATAACACGAGAGAAGAGCGATTCACATCGCTCAGTGTTTTACGTCAAGTGTACGCCAGACAGTCATTAGAGACAAACGAAATTCCATTCGTAATCAGAATCTTTACGAGTGATAGTGAATGCAATCATGAAATAAGTTTCAAACGTACGCCTAAGCCATCTCAAATTGCTCTGTATTGCTCAATACTTTTGACCAGACGTAAGTACGATCGTCTGACGGACAAGACCCCACAAGATCTATACGTCAAGCAACTCGACGTACGATTGCACTCTTACTTTGATGGAGATTTTCGTGTAACGACTCGCGGAAGCAATTCAAGCTATGTGAATGAGGAATTCTCAACCGGGACTCCGGTGACCAAAACGCGATCAGTTTTTAAGTTATTGAATAAACTTGAATATTAAGAGAAAGAACAGAAAAGAACGGAAAAGGCAGCGTGTGGGAAGGTTCTCTGAAATGACCGGTTGTTTCCTCGCACACAATGGACATACTCCAGTAATTTATTCAGAGCCATCGGAAAGTGTTTCACGTTTCTAGTTTGATGAATAATATATTTTCGGTACTTTTTCAGTTATCTCTAGAAATGGTCAATTTCTAGAGCTCTGCTGGTTCTCCCTCGAACCTTGGTTTTGAAACACGATTCCCACAATCGATGATCTTTTAGAGTAGAGAGATTATTTTATTTCAAGATAATAAGAAAACTCATTCTAAATTTATAACGATTACTTTTAAATATTTCACACTAGGGCCTTATCTCGTGTCCTTGGACACGTCATCTTTGACTTTACCTGCTTTCTAAGTGCCCGGCAAAGGGGACAAGTGCCGAAAAACGATCAGGGTTTTATCTTTCATTCAAGTGAAACTTATCGCCGTTTGTCTGCGAAAGGCATTCAATTCTAGTAGAATCTCGGGGACGAATCGAATCTACGGTGGAGTTACTCCAGTAGTGGACATCGTAGCCTTCTAATTCGTCCGAGAAGTACATGAGGGGCTCACCTTCCTTCGTGACAGAATGATATTCAACACGACAGCAATATCTGTCATCAGAATCTACAACATTATAATCGAAAACTCGCGTACTTCTCTGTAGAAGTGAACACGGAATTATGGTTCTTAGAAGATTCCAGGCCGAAAAGCTCGACTCCAGTGGGCATGTTTCATACCAGTTTCGATTTCGATATGATTCCGTCTGAGACGAGCCTCAATGAATGTCCAAAACTTTTGACATCAAATATAGAAGATCTGAAGAAAGGTACAGGAAATGCAGCGGATGAATCACTGTCGTGCATGATCAGATCTCCTCACCATCGAGTGTCTTCAATGAAACATTGGGTGTTTCATAAACTTAAGCCGGACGGTGGCACTAGTCGAGACGCGCACCGATCAGTAGCTCCAGAAAGTCTAGTCTTAAAGGTTTGGTAGAGTTACTGATTTGGTCCGAAAGTTTGCTATATTTCAATCCACTACCACGATGATGTGGAGAACTGAGACCTGGGTTGACGGAGCTCCATCAGGGGAGGCAGCGAATCGCAAGATCAAAATCATGAATGTCGAAGTTCTCTGAAACGGAGAGGAGCACTGACATAACTCCAGACAAATCTACTCTACCGCGTACCAGTTTCTACCCATCGATGACAGAAGTCGTCGATGGAGTCCGCTTGTGGTCTTCCCGTCGATCGATACTGTGTTTGAACGCCTGATGAGTATGAGCATCGCAGGCCCTGTAGGTCACTCTGTTCATGGATCTCTGAATCCAGTTCCAGATAGTTCAGGGATCCTGGAGAAGAACCGTAAGGAGGGAGGCGAGAGTGGCAAAGTTCATTCCCGATCAACAAACAAACATGTGGTAGAAAAGGCTCAGTATCGACAGCAGAACCTTCTTTCTGGCGATTTGTTGATTATCCCTCCAATGGGCAAATTGCTTCTTCCAGCGAAGGGGCCTGACTCTTGGCAGATATTAGGGCTCATATAGATTCTAGACTACCGCTATTGAGGTCAATTTGAACAGTACGGCGTAATGACTCGAATCCAGTTTAGATCACGAGGAACCATACTATCGAGAAAATCTCTCCTCTTCATCCGACTTGTTTCGGATGTTTACACCACTTGATAGGAGGACGTTGTCAGTCTGACGGGCTGGAAAATCTGCGTGTCAAGAATTTCCGTGACAAATTCTCCCATTTCAAGTCTTCCTATCCAGGATGGCAGAAGAGGAACAGGAGGTCACAGACGAGGAGCAGGAGGTAAATCAAATGGTTAACGCAATGCTCATGTCAGATAATCTATACACACACAATGCTTATGTCTGATAATCTAAACACTAAGGAATTCTCCATTATCTTTAACAACTTCATCGACGCGAAGATAAACTTCCGTTTCGAAACCCTACCGTAGCATCAGACATCGGGTAGGAAACTGTGGATCGCTACTCATGGTGACAGTGAAAGACTTTCATTTCTAGGAATAACATCTACGAGATTTCTTTCGATTCTTCACTTCCGGGCAGACCCGGATCGATAAGTGTAGATTGCTAACAGTAACAGGATACCGTTCCTACTCTCACGGTATACACATCATCGAGATCTTCAAGCATCCGTGGTCCGTGAAGGATTACACGCAACGATGAATTCGAATCTTCATTCGCTTAGGATTTAAATCTTTCTAACTTGTTCTCTTCTTAAAGGGAATCTTAATCTGCCAGCGACCATAATTACTACTTGGGTTTCAAGTTCTACTTTTAGCTTATGTGATTTGCAATCCTTGGTGTTTATCATTCTCCTACGTGAAATACTTCTTGAACAGAGTAGTAGTTCATCGTCGAATTCATCGACTGAATCTAATATAGAAGCGGTAGAACGTTGGAGAATTCCACGCTTCCCTGTACCTGGCTATGAACCAAAGGAGGACGATGAACCAGAAGCAAAACGGCAACGTACAGAGTCACTGGAGCCATTCCCAATACGCCTTCAAAGAATTCTCCCTCACACAAAGATCCTCAATAGTGAGCAAGACTACGGCAACTACTACACTAAGACGCTAGATCTGATCCACACAGATGCACACTCATGCAAGGCCATCCCCGAGAACCCAAGGGATGAGCTTATGGTTACCAGAGTTCGGGAGAAGTTGCCACTGCTGGTGTTCGATACGCCACAGTCGGAGTATTTCCGGCTCTACAGAGAGTTGCTAATTCTCGGCAGAATTCTTCCTCCTCACCCTCATATCGTTCGCCTGACGGACCTTCTCGTGAGCAAAAGGAAGATCTTTATCGTGTCAGAATACTGCGACTGGCCGTACCTGGACGATTTCTTCCTGTTCGCCAGAAACACTGCGGCGCAACGAATATTCAAACAACTAGTGGAAGTCGTCCAGGTGATGCACAGACACGGCGTGGTTCACAATCGAATCGAACCAAGAAGTGTCCGCTACGAAAGCATGAAGTTCAGAGATATCAAAGTGATAAACTTCGCCAAAGCTTGCTACAACCCACAGATGGTTTTCCATATCCACGATGATTTCAACCGTGACCATTGGCTCGAACAGGAGGAGATGCGCTTTGTTACTACCGAGATGGCGAATCCAATATACGACATCATCGCGTTGGGCAGAATTCTGCTGGCTATGTTCACGGGAGCTTGGAGTGGGGACACCAGAACGGCGACACTGAGAAGTAAAAGATTCGATCAAGAAGCGCATGACCTGCTGATGATGTTGGGTCCGCGCCCTTTCCCTCCGCCTCAGGTTGCTTTAACTCTCGATGATATACTGAGTCATCCTTGGATGATTAACGAACCCAAGAAACCTTGAACAGCCAGTTTAGCTGTGACCTCTTTTGGAAACACCGGTCAGAACTTCGTATGTTTTGAACACGCTTTCACCGGTGTTGACGGTCCCAGTATACAGAGTTTCAAATTCACTATTATTATAAATTGTAGCACTAGCATTTGGCGCATATTACTAGTACAGTGTACATTATCTGGACCTTCAAGACAATATAGCTTTTGGTCATTTGGAACTTAAGGACAAGGACCGCCTAATATATCAAAGCAAATGAAAACGGTGACTTCTTTTCTGAAAGTTTCTTAGTTTCTTTTCCATCTATCCTCCACATTCCGTTTGGGTTTAACCTCCAGTGTGGGTATAAAAGCAGGAAAGGGAATATTCCTTTATCTCCAGGAGTATAAGTGCAATATGAATATGATGCTCATTTTTCCTCTGATGAGTTGGATTGTTAAATCTATTTTATGTTTATTCTTGAACCTTTCAGTATTTATAATATTATGATAGAAGATTTTAAGATACACTGTTTATATTATTTATTTCTTTTGATATTCCTTAATTTTTCCTTTTGTGATCTTTATTACATCGCACATGGTTTGGTAATAATGCTTGATTGTCCCTGATTGAAGCACAAATTTTATTTCGATGGTGAAATCTAGAGAATTTCCATAAAAATTATCACTGAAAAGAAGTCAGTAATGATAGTAATGCATAGCGAGGTTATATTTATGATCATAAGTTTATGTAACAAAAAATATAGTTAAAAGATAAACATCACTTTCTCTGTTCATGCATAGTTCACAAGAATATTTTATAGATAGAGTTAGATCTTTTTAAGACTTCACTTGAAACTTTCGAAATATCAGCTAAAGGTTTACTTATTGTGAGTTGACTATGTTTATGGACTATGATCATATATCGAGATGGAGTAATATTTCTTGTATAATTTACAAAGGCTTGTTCAAACTCAACATCATATTTACAATAATTGTATTCTTTTTATTTCTTGACTTTTTATTTCTTGACTTTCTTTTTTTTTCTTGACTTTTTATTGTATACGTCTTTCAGTACTTAATGATAGTCTATCTCAACTGAAACGATATCTTCTAGCCTTCCCTTCATGCATGATGATGTTGTTTCCAAGTCATTATTTTCTAGTTTGAAATTGGAGGTATATAAAAACTTCTCTCTTGAATCCGAAGTTCATTCAAAAGCATTTTCCCTCCTATCTTTTTTCACTTTTGCCTTCATCATTTGTCGATGCATCAGTTTAGTCATTAAGTATGATAATCTATTCATTCAATCTTTATTGAAAAACCAAAGGGAAAATAGAAAAGAATGTTTAAGATGATGGACAAATAAGGTAAACAATAATTTGATAGCTTTATTGTTTCCTTCAAACATAAGATATAGAATCTCTTGCATGATAGTGAGAGTTGGAAGTCAAATCAATACAATCATAGATACTATCAAGAGGATGAACTAGAATTCTCACATAATTAACCTCAAGTGACAAGTATTATAATAAAGCAGATTTTCCTCTATCGGATTTGGCAACGGAGTCGTAGCATTGGGGATAGCATGTTTCAGATTAATGTTCATCTTGATTGTATCTTTGACTGGCGACAACCAGTTCAACATCTTTATTGTCTTGTATGCATATTCACCTCTTCTTTGTTTCGGGATGAGGCAGCGGCTTGCATGATAATATTTTCTTCATAGGTAGGCTACACCCATTTTTTTAAGTTCCCTTCTTTTACGGTCGTTATATTTTCTCTGCCTACAGTATCCTCATCGGCTTCCATTCCCGTTTTTACGGCGACGCCCGACCTTTAAGGAGTTCTGGTCTGTCCGCTCTTCTCGGCCTCTTTCACTTGGGTGTTTTCCTTCTCGTTGCCGGTTGTGGCTCGACGTGTATTTTTTCGCGTAGACTGCATTTCTCTTCCTGAAGGAAGTCCTGACGTGCAAGGTTGCTTGGGATCGAACTCTAGACCTAGATCTTGTTATTGAGGACGATTTCCACTGTGTTACGTTCAAACGTTTGTAAAAATAATAATTTTTTGACTTGATAACGCTACGCATGAGTTCATTGATCGTCCGTCTCGTTGCATGGGCCCTAAAACCGCGCCTGTGCATGGCCGAAATCCGCTGTCGAATTTGAATTAATCCATCGTTCAGGCCAGCCGTTCAGGCCGTGGTCCCAACGCGATAAAGAAGGCGTTCCCTTGCGGCCGATAAAGAAGGCCGATAAGTCGAGGAGAAAAATAAACCGCCAACAGCCCCCCACCAGCCAACCGGCATTCAAGAAAACTTCGAACAGTCCCTGCTTTCGCCGTTGTCATGCATTTTCCCCTTGGGGATGCTTATTGTCTATGTCCAGACACAATATAAGACAAATAAGAGATCACAAAAGTTGATAATCTACTATACAAACATTTTGAACTAACATGCACATCTTACATTAAGATGACATGAAATTAGGATCTGTTGAACCTGCTATTGCCAGTCAAAGGTGCGATCAAGATGAACGATCTTAAAGAATGTGACCAATTTTAGCAAACGTATAAATGTATATGTGTAAAGATCAGATTGTTATCTAACTCATCCATACTCTATTCAACCTTTGTCAGACACCTCTTAATTTTTTCAGATTGCAAACTGTACAGACTTGCCTTTTGGCAATAATGTTCTTGTATATTGTTTTTCAGTTCTTTTGACGAGGTTCTGTTTGTTAAGAGATCGTTCAAATTTTCAGATTTCAGAAGATTTGAATTTTGTGGCTCGTATCGATTTAATATTTTGAAGAGCAAACATGAGCCGTCCAATGTCGAATAAAGAGACTCAAAATAATAATTAAATAATTTAGAGTGAAAATCCAGCTCATCATATAAAAATGAGCATGATTTGTCAGATTTGACTTATGAGTTTTATGGTTGCAACAAGCGATTATTTTTCATCTCATATTTCATATCTTAATTTATTCCATACAATCAACTAATATATTGAGGTATTTTAAAGTAAAAGTTTAGAAAAGATATTTATTAATGTTTTTACAGTTTGAATAATTATTATCAAAATAGAAGTTATTGACTTTATAGTGATTTTATTTGGAGAAGATGATAAAATGATAAAATATAATATAGATAACAACTATTTAAACTATCAAATATGATACATTACACATGATGTATAAAGAAAATGTTCATTGTCCTAGGAATGACGAATGACATCAAAACAATTGGATGTAAATTTGGTAGACTAATCTCTCGAAGCTAATCATGCAAGAAAAACCTGAGAAAATTTACTTGTAATGAGACTACAATAAGACTTGTGGTTCAAATATAGAGAGATGTTTAAATAGACAATTACTTTTAAGTAATAGTCTACTTAAAATCGTGGAAAGAATCTTGGTAGCAAGCTTCTGACGGCACACCTGTCAAACAACTATAACTTATATTTAAATTTTTTATACAAAGATCACAAATCAACTATCGCTTATATAAATTTAAGCAGCTCGTCTCTTTTTACCACGAGTCACCATCATATGATCACCATAATAAGATGATAACCTGGATGGCCACAACATGAAATCATATATATACTCGAGCACATGTCACACATGTTTTCTACTATATCAGTCCTAAAATATAAGTAAGTGTCTACTAGATCATCACCCATACCGCATCACCATTTCTCCTTATCAACACTGCCACATCAGCAACTTAGCTCGATAAGCAAGTTTAATTTCAATCTTTCATTGTCGTGTTATCCTTGAGATGCCTTGTCATGCCGACATGTGTCAATATCACATCAATCAAAATCACTAACAATAGTCTTATTTTCATGTCATTAATCTCCTTGTCATGTCAGTAGATGCCAGTACAGAGTCCCCGACTACTGAAATCTTAAGATATTCTGACCTTTGTAATGTTTTCCACTAGTTCTGTTTGCAATGATCCGAAGGATATTATTGACATGCTCATCGAATCTTACATACTGATGAAGTCAGATCCATATTCCAAACAAGTATAACGAAACTTATATCTTTATCTATCATATCTCATAGTGAGACTGATTCACGACAACAACATGTTCAGTATGTCGCACTTTTATTCTTAGGAAAATATCTTTTTCTTTGAAATTATATTATCCTTGTATCAAACGGTGGATAATGAAAGGAATGTTCTATGGACGTATTATTTTCAGACTGTTTGATTGAAAAGCCCATCTCACTTATATGATGGTATCGTGATCGACGACAAAACTCTTAATTTGTTGAGAGTATCATTTTTCTCAATGTCTCCAATGATTATTGAAGTGATTGGTGCTCAAAAACATGGTTGGTTAGTGTATCTTGCAAGTTCATTTACATGCAATATATATATAAAATCAAAAAACATGTTCAAGATAGTAGAAGTAACTCAAAATCCTCTCACTTATTATTGTAATCTACGATTTCATGATGTCACTAGGATCAAAGTATCTCTTTGATCACATAGTGTTTGATGGTTTGAAGACAAAATAGACTGGTTCTACGAGTTACAATACTACTTACATCTTTTGATTGCAAGCAAAATAAAATATTTGTCTTGGAAGTAGTTGATATATAGCTAGTCATGTCATTGTTCGTGTTCTGAGCAAGAAATGATCTCGTCTAGATCGTTCATCATATATGGTTTATATCAAATGAGATAAATGAGAGATATTTTTTCAGATACAAATGGTGCGCACCTACCACCTTATTGCACCAACGGAAGCTCTTACTTGGTAGGTCATAAAACTCACAACGGTAACCTACAAACCACAACTTACAACAATGGATAGCCTATTGTACAAGCTTTCCAATGATACTGGTAACACATTGATTGGATCAAGGTAACTCTTACGAGGAAGCCATCACCTGATTACAATATTCTTCACGATCCATGCACAATGGTTGATCTTCCACCGGTAGTGACATCGAATATCAACCTAGACATTGGAAGAGACATTGGAAGAGACGTTGCTAGAAAGTTTAGGTCCATTCACTTGTCAAATTAAGACGTACACAATCAAGTCTCAATTCTTCCGTATGTGACGATCGACAAGATCACCGGAGTAGGCAAGTCCATCACTTTCTCCATGAACTCCTCACCAAAGTAGACAACGAACCACTGTTGAAAGTGATCACGATGGATGTAGTGAAGCTTGATATGAAAAAGATTCAGAAATGAAGGATCTAGAACTTAGATCAATCCTCCATCCATAAATACGACTCTCGTAACTCCTCACTCTTCATGTAAGACACTAAGAAACACTCACGAAACACCATGCAAGAAATAATGTCCTCCACGAATCCACGAATCCTCGATCCTCTATCTTATACTCAAATTTGATAACAAGAACCACTCACGTGAATGTTCACGGATCATTGAGCTGACACGTCTCATTATCGTGCGATCTCACATCTTAGATAATCGTGAACGTGACACCTAATATGTTGTCAAACAAGTTACATGAAAAGGTTCACGAAACACACAAAATCAACACAATACAAGTTCTACGAAAGATTCACATGTGAGACGTGTCACAACACGACAACGAATTGAAGACAGTCCAGCAACAAAAAGTCTTCGAATTGCGCAACATGGATAAGGTTCACAAGAAGAAAAATGACTTTAAGCGACAATGGGATGAGGATGAGAAGGATCGGAAGGACTCTTCTGGGGGCAACAGAGCGACAACAAACAAAGTCAAAACCAAAGAGGCAAACACATCCGAAGAACAATTGTTCTAAGTTTACTTACTACAATTGTGACGATGCGGATCACATTGCTAAGGGTGTACGAAGCTTAAGGTTAATAATTATAGCATGAGTGCGTTTGTTGCAAAGGACTTGTTGGAGGGTCAGTGATTGTGACCTTAGGAACCACGAAGAAGACTCTAAGACTGATCTTTCTTCAAGTCAAAGTTGTTAATCATGATGTTATTTTTCTTGTGAACATAGGAGCGACTCACTCTTTCATAAGTCTGAAGTTGGTGAAGAAGTTGGACTTGTCTACCACCAAGGCAGACAAGCCTATTCAAGTACGCTTTGCCAAGTGCAAGACATACCAAACTTCTAAAGTAGCCTTAGACGTACGATTTATCTGTGTGAAGTTGGAGTTCGTAGAGGACTTCACAGTGTGCAAGATGAATGACATCCATGCGGTTTTGAGAAACACTTTCTTGGATAGGTTCAAAGTGTATCTTAGCAGAAATCTTTAAGGTTGAGCATTAGAGTTCAAGGACGGAAGCTGGGAGTGAGACTGGTCCAAAAGATGCAGAAAATTGATGATTTTGTGATGAATTTGATCAAAGGTAAACAAATGGACTTCAATGACGGAGTCATGTGTTTGATGTCAGTTGTGGATTTGATGACGAGTGACGAACAAGAGGAAACATCAAAAGATGCGACTAAACTTCTGAATGTGCTTCACGAAGTGATTAAACAGTTTGAAGATGTCTTGATGGATGAGCTACATGTTGAATTACCTCCAAGGTGGGTGGTGGACCACAAGATCGAGGTCTTGCTAGGGTCAGAATCACCCTCTAAGGCTCCTTATCGACTCAATCAAGTGGAAATCCTTGAGTTGAAAAAGGAACTAGGTGAGCTACTAACGTGGAGATATATTTGAACCAGCAAGCCACCTTATGGAGCTCTAGTTCTTTTTGCAAAGAAGAAGAATGTGAAGTTAAGAAGAAGAGAAGTTAAGAAGAAATAAGAAGTTTTTGCAAAGAAGAAGGATGGGAAGATTATCGAGCGCTTAGTAAGGTGATGGTGAAGAAAAATTATCCCTTGCCGGGGATAGATGATCTGTTTGATAGGTTAACTGGCGCAAAGTACTTCAGCAGGATAGACTTGAAATTAGGATATTACTAGATCTGGATATCTGATTCAAATGTTGAGAAGACCGCTTGTTAAACTAGATCCGGATCATTGAGTTCATATTGATGTCATTCGGACTTCAACATTCTCTACATTAATGAACATAATGTTTCACAAGGAGATGGATGAGTTTGTCATTGTTTACATCGACTACATCTTGACTACTCAGAAATATTGGAGTTGCACGTGGAGCAACTTAAGATGATGTTGACGAAGCTGCGGGAACATACGTTGTTTGTCAATATTGACAAGAGTGAGTTTGGTTTAGCGCACATTAATTTCTTGGACATGTCATAAGTGCAAATGGAGTTGACCCAGATACGCAAAAGGTGAATACGATTATGACTTGAGAACCTTCGACTATAGTGAAGGAGATGCAGCGGTTCTTAGGACTATCGCAGTTCTACCATAAGTATGTGATAGGGTCTTTGAAGATCATGAAATCATTAACAGATTGGACGAGAAAAGATGCACAGGTAAGTTGGACCAAGGAGGTGGATGATGTGATCTAAATGACAAAATGATCATTTTGTCAAAGGCGTCAGTTTTGAAGCTGCCAGAGTACGACAAAGCATTCGAGGTGCACACAAACGTGAGCGACTATGCAGTTGGCAGAGTGTTGGTGCAAGATGAGAAACTTGGAGCATACGAAAAAAAGAAGTTATCTAAGATAAAGAGTCGATGGTCCACTCACGAGAAGCAACTGTTTGCGGTGGTTCATTGCTTGAGGAAATTGCGACATTACTTGAGACTTCATAAAACCCAAGTGTACACTGATAATATTTCGCTCAAGTACTTTGAAACACAAGATCGGGTGATGCTAAAAACAACTACGATACCAGAGCGATACCAGAGCGGCATGATGAGGTTAGATGATATCCTCTTCACCCAAACTCTCTTTCATTTTGTCGTAATCTTGATGACCTCCACTTTGGTTGCTGGCTTCTCGTACCTCACTTGGATTCGAATTGAAGACTTCAACCCTCTCACCAAGTTCTTGGTTAGCACTGCTTCAATCCTCATCATTGTTAGCTCCACGTTGTCTCCATTCTTTCGTAAGACCGTCTGAAATCGTTGCTCCAACTTATCCATTCTTTCGATATACTACCAAACTTTCTCGTCGTCTCGTTGCTTCAAATGAGTGAGCTCCATCATGAGCTTCTCATAACTCTCTTCTGGAAGAAACTCTTCGATGAGTGCGTTACTCGACGTCTCTCATTTGTCTTCAACTGCACTAGGTATCTTGTTTTCACTCGGTCTTCATACCACGTAAGAGAAAAATCTTCTAAAAACTCTAGCAGTAACAACACCCATTCTTTTTTCCTTCTCACGTTGTTTCCGATGCAACCTCTTTTGAAGTCTCGAACAAACGGCTCATTACATTTTCATTGTCCTTCTCATGAAATACTGGTAGCTTCCTCATCTTGTAACTACTCTTTTTACTCTTCTAATCTTCGTGCAATAACTACTTGCTAAAAGAGTACGAACATCACCAATTTTATTCGAGAATAATCTACCATAGGTAAAATAAAAGGAAATGGTTGTAACAACACCTCTTGTGTAATTTCTTCTCCTAAGATAATCATGAGCCTGAGTCGCATTACCGTCTTCTCCACCATCCGAATGACGATCTTCATCACAACTCAGCCGAGTCCTCCTTTGAAGTCGGCAACTTCTTCGTTTAAGCTCTCTGAGTCTCGTCCAACTTCTCGACTACTGATGTAAGTAGAGCGGCCACATCTACACACTTGTGTCCTCTTGATAGATCACCCACTTCACAACTTGGACAAGGATCCTCTCCTAGAAGATGAATTGGCACTGGTGAAGATGGACCCACTCGAAGATTTAAATCAATAAACTCCCGCTTTCCTTTGGCTCTTTTTGCTCTGATCCTAGTTGGACAATTCACTACTTTATGTCCCACCTCTCTACAGAAATAACACCACAAGTCAGTTTCTACTCTTCTCCTCGGAGATTCTACTTGAGGTTTTGTACTAGTGTTCTCAAATCAACAATAATCTCTCTCGAGCCCTCTCCGACATCTACTATGACATCTAAACCTTGAAGAAGGTTTCTAAGTCTAATTTTCTAGTCTTTTGAACTTCCACTCATGTTGTTGCGTCTTTTCAATCATTAAGTGGACAAAATATCTTTGAGAAAAACAATTCTACATCACTTTCTTAACTCTTTCGAGCTTTATATCAGAAATCATGTATTTCATCTAAATCAAAAAACTCGCACTTAGTGCAAATTTAAGAATGATAAGCAAGAGACATTCCTCGTGATACCTAACAAATAACAATAGTCCATGAAAATACTGTTGATTCATGGATGTAGAAACAAAGTGTGATTTGCATGTCGTGTCATCTGTATGACAGTTCGTTCTACTTAACATATCATTTGATGAGAAAACATGAAAAGAACAAACAGATCTTGGACCCGGTTTGATCTGCTCACCCCCAAGTGTCAATCCTTTAATCTTTTTGAAACTAACAACATGTAATCAACCAAGTTCTATTTGTGTTCAATGATTTTATCATTATCTCTTACGATAAACATCGCAACTTCATGCTTGTCCACTCAAATAACCCTCAATTACTTTCTTGACAAGTACGAAAATAAACATCGATGATAATAACATGCTAACAAGCTATAATGTTTGATGTAGTATCAACAAATTTTCACAATTTGATATGAATATGATATTGTCGTACATCTTAACTCTAGTCAATGTCTTTCACAACTGGCATGAATCTATATTGTCAAACTTCTTCCCTCTAGTCAATGTCGTCTATCATCTTCATTGTCTCTCGACACTAAAATCACCATGAAACCAATACACGATGATCATCTGAATACAAACACTTGCTCTGTAATGAAATATGACTTATGGTATGAATGATTGCTAACATCATAATGAACTTAGTGTGGACTTACATCTTTAAAGACTACAGCTCGTAATGTAATCTTTAAACAACATTACGAGATGGATTCAATGTTGATTAAAGACTACTATGCGAGTTGGCTTCGAGTGTGGTTTAATGTCTGTAAACATTATCGACGATGTACATTGTAGCAGAGTAATAATACTCTAATTTTGCAATTTTGATTCCACTTGGATAGACTGTACATGTCTTGGTTATTTTGGATTCACGTATAATTTAATCGAAATAAATACATATTTTGCTATTAGTTCGAAACTGGTATGAATGAATGTTGATTATTTCGCTATCACTCTTATGATGCGTTATAGTTCATGATTGTAGCATACATGACTATCCTTATTTCGCTATGAGACTTGCTTGCGATGTAAATACGGTTATGAAGCTAAACAAACCGGAGATAATTTGAGTTTTACCAGTGCACTTCACTTTAGATGAGTAGTTGATTTACATCATTGCGCAAGTTCTCTAAACGGCTTGATCTTTGAAACCTCCGTGAAAGCTTGTTTAAGTTGGAATAATAGAATCTAATGTAGAATTCAGTTCATGGGAGTTTAAACTTTAAATGTGTAAGTTCTGTACATTCAGTTCATGGGAGTTTAAACTTTAAATGTGTAGGTCCTTGCAAGAATACATGAGAAAAAATTAAGCGCTGCGAGCATTTCTGTGCCACTCATCAACAAATAGAATAATACCATGTACCACACCCAACTCCCACGCTCTTCCAGCTGTTCAGTACGCTCCCGCCCCTGAAAATGACTCTGGCATTTCAATCCTGGCCCATGCATCCAACTTACTCGTGCTCGCGCAGTTACGGATCTTTCGAAACCAGGAGAATCCGTCTCAATCCGGTGAGGAAGATAGTTTTAACTTCGAATGACTGAGGAGGAACAGATGTTCATACGAAGGACAGAGGACGAAAATATCTGGTCCTTATACAGTAAGAGGAATGTACCGTACTGGTAGTACTAGTCAGATTTTAGATCCTCTGTCTCGGAGTCTGTTCTTACGATTGTAAGGATTAGGTGTGTGGAAACAAAAGAAGGTCCAAGACACAATCGCATTTATCCATAAATGCCAAAACGCTCTAGTACTGCAGTATCCTGTAAAGTAACAGCCTATTTTAACGTCATTCGACTGTGAGGTTAATATTCGTGTTTTACCATTTAAATATAAAAATTTAACGGGACCGTAAAACTTTCCTCTCCAGGTACATTTTCAAATATATATGATCTTTTTCCTAGTAATTATAGAGTTGATCCGTTCTAAACAATCGGAGCTGTTTAAGAGGTCACCTGTCCTTTCCGTCTACCAGTTGCAAACTACCACATCACTTTGAGCTCGTTGTTATCAACATTGAATCCGTCATCCTGGTACGGGCGCTCAGTACTTCACACCGTAACTGTTTAATAAATTACTGAACACAGCCCTTGAGTACAGGAGTAGTCTACGGAACAGAAGGTATAATGATCCCCTCCTCTTCACCAGAAGATCAACAGTAAACGTAATCGCCTGAGTTGAATAACCTTGATTTGAATTTCTCCATTCAACCACTCATCCATAACAAAGTTACAAAAACAGAACGACAGGTAGACAGGTAGACAGGAAGCTTTTAGGAACAGAACCAGTGAGGCATGCTTAGCCTCGCCGAACTGAATGAACTTCCGCATTCACTCTAGGTCAAATCAAATATTCGCAACTTCATCGAGGTGATGACTTGCGCTCAATGACCACGACTAGTGATAATTCCATCGTTGAACCAGACTGAGACTGCAAATCTCTGCAGTCCAGCCAGTTTCTATGATAGCTCCACTTACTCCCCCGTAATAATATCAAGTACTGTACACCTACCGCAGCGAAGACAATTGTTTACATCTGAACTCAATCCGAGGGTCGAACTGTGGTGACCTAATTCATGTTTCTTCTCATCTACATGTGAGTATATAGATCGAAAAAACTTCTATGTTATAACATTACATATAAATCTCAGAGAGCTCCAACTTCCTGTGCAATTTGTAAGCTACCAGTTGCAGTAGTCATCTCGAGTAACACTTCACCATTTGCCCCTAAACTGTACCTCCATGACCATGATCCTTGGGTTGAAGACGATTCTGACAGTTCCTCCAATGTACAAGTCATACCTTGAACAAGCGGAGGTTCCACGTAAGTCTCCAGTGAAGAAACAGAGTGAAAATACGACAACAACATTATTTCCGTCCGACACTTCAGTAGTATTATTAATGAGTCTGACGGGATCAGCTCAGAATAGTTAAACAAATAACGCAGTGGCGCAGTACCAGGGAAGGAAACGATAAGATCAAAACTGAAGAGTGAGCTAATGTGAAGTATCTCATTGCGTGTGAAAACTCAGAGCATGTACCTGAGTGGGAGTTTGTCAAAATCATGCGGTGACCCTGTGGCACGAAAAACTTCTGCGGTCCCTGTGAAGATCAAGGACAAACATCCTCAGGATCCATTCAAATCGAGAAAGAAATCTTCAACTACTGTAGACTGTAACATCTGTTCGACAGGTGGCTCCGCCGGGCCCAATGCTAATATGGTAACCACCAAGTGTGGCACATTTCCCAAGGATGTCCTAATGTATCTCCGAACCTAAAAGGGGTCAGGACAAGAGACATAAACCAGAACATGCTCCAGCTAACTCTCTAGCTGTGCATCCAGCTACAACTCCGCAGGACCAACGTACCTCTATCGTTACATCATTTGCTTCGAACTCCGCATCCTCTTCCAAGATAATCTCCATAGTTTCTAATCTCCTGATCTTGTTTTGCCAATATACATTGTTTGTGCACTCCCAGTCAATACCTTTGTTGATCACTTTCACATTATTAAGTCTGCACCTTCCACACCTTCGAACCATTGGAGGAAAGTTAATCAGTATCAGCAAGTTTCTCATTCCTAAAGATGGAGAAAGAACAATAAAAACAATGTTGTTAGTTTCAAGCATCCGATATATGTTTAGAACAACACATGACAAGACAGAAGAAGATGTATGCCGACAGCAAACAAAACTTCACTGCATTGTTGCGGGTAATACTTTCCTTACTTAGAAGAAACAAAGAAAACGCTGATTGTCTATATTACCTTACGCCATAATGAAGAAGAGATTCTCCACGATCATTGGGTTCAACCGCGCCCATGACATTCGTAGCTCGAACCGACAAGCTTCCATCCAGCTAGCAAGATAAAGGAAAAAGACGTTGATTGGCGAGAGATACCGACAAATACACAGAAACTCTTAAAATCTCAATTTGAGTATAAACTTAAAAGCTTTATGTGCAGCCTCGGTAAGATTTACAGTTTTAGCTGACTCCCAAAACTAATCCACCAAACTCTTGGAACTAGGATTTCACGAGTTTGATCTTCAATACCTGCACATTCCTCCATGCAAACTCTGCAATTTCGAGCTGCAGCTCTGACCTTGGAGCTAATGAACCTCCTTGTATCTGGAACGCGCAGGGACCAGAGAGTGAGCTGGGCTGAATTACAAAAATCAAGAAACTCGGAAAAATTTCCTACACTCGCAGACCTGCAACAAGTGAATTACCTTTTGAGATATAATATCCCAAAGGGGCCCCATAGACGGGTGGATGAGAACGATAAATGGAGGTCCAGAATCAACATAGCGATGATGATCCTCCATCTACACAACATCATAAAACAGATTAGACCTTACGCAAAACACCACCTTCTTCGGGGTTAATGCCAAAACGGTAACTGAAATAGGAAAGGCTCACATAACGTGGGTTCAAATGTTCGATACTTTAGAGTAGAGCTTCTTCAGAGCGTTTCAGACCCTAACAAACGACAACCTAAACATGTCAAACTCTGAAGATGAACACATCTGAGAAGACGAGAGAAGCTACCTCCGGCATTTTAACACCACAATGACTCAGCAGATCGAAGGCATTTCTCGTTACGTCCAAGAACGACCCGTCTGGCGTCTGGACATTGACAACGACGATTTTAGCCGAGATTCCAGGCCAAATGGAGGCATTTAACTGTATGATTTTACTGACGATCAGCTTAGATAGCTCACTCAGCTTTCACGTGAGTTCTTCAAGCTTAGATTGAGTTTAGACAGGGACGGAACAGCTTATGGTAATCAAAACAAGAATGAACCAGGCCAAAACGAAGAGAGAAAATGTAATCTGACCTGATGAAGAGAATGCTCTCCAGGCTTCCGTCGTCTTTTTGCTGAGGAGGTGACTTTCCGTCTTTGATTATAGACAACGTATGTGTCAAGATTGTCTAAATAACAGAGAAGGTTTCTTACGATATTGAAGCCACAAGAAGAAACAGCCACCGAGCACGTATAGGACAGAGAATAACTTTTTTAGACAAAAGAAAAATGCTTAAGAGAGCCCTAATCTCCACATTAGGATTACCGTATGCAACACCTAAGCTGATACCGCATTCAACTGGATTGCATAGGTCTACATAACTCTCCTGAAATACTGAGTGGACCAAGAACGAGAAAGGACTTTACCATAGTCTACAGGAGATAGCCTTGATGAACGTTTGTTCACCAAAGAGTCGGCTATATTTTGCATGGTACACTCGAGTCGACCGGCAAGAACGCTGATCATTTTCAGAAACAAAAGAGATGTAGATGAGGAAGCATATCAACACCTCAAAGTCAGAGAACTCAACCATGCAACTGGTTCTTGCCAAGAAGCAGAGTTTATAAGGATACGTGCAAGGTGGAGCTTTCATTCCTAAGCTTATTTAGTAACCATAAATCAGAAACTTCATAATCGACTTCTGAAGTGATCATCAAGTACACAATGCGGCACTTAGTACTCTCAACTTCTCAAGGTAATCAATCATGGTAACACCGGGCAAACACACCTATGCTTGTAGCCCGTCCTGTCAACGTATTTGATTGGCTTTTTCAAGTTCAAAATCATTCCAGGTAATGAGGCGGCAGATTGACTGGACGCAATACGCTCCACTGAAGCAAGATCCACAAACAGAACGTTGGTATTTGCAGGATACTGAGCCTGCGTGCTGCATTACAAACACAGAAAACGAACGAAAATCACCTTACAGACCCGCTAAGCTTCGTCAGCTTGGTCAGCCAAAGCAGCCCAGACTGCAGAGCAAGAAAGTGCTAAGTCATTAACCTTTATTTAGAGAGACGAGAAAGAACGAAACTAAAGCTTAATTTTCATGGATCGGCACGAAAAAGCCCCCGACAACACGAGATAGCTGTTTTTGTTCGTCAGGTTCGGTTCATTCTGGGTAAAAACTTCACCAACCTGCCAGGTGCAACAGGCACATCCAAGATTCCAAGCTTATTAAACTCTGTATACTCTATACAAGTCACCCCGTACTCCCAGCTGCCATCTGCAAGTCTCTTTTCCGTCAGCACGTTCACACCTTCCGCAGTCCCGACATTCCGATCACAGGATGCAAACACCAGTTTCTGCCATATCAAGGAGGTTTTGCAAGAGTCACTAAGTTTTCGTCACATCTGTAACAGGTTACAACTCGAGATGTATCTAGTAATCCTTTATAAGTACTAGCCATCGTCTGAACGTATCCTCCGAAATCAACCATATCAGCTGACGAGGAGCAGCTATTCCAACTTCCACCCCAGAACCACGTCTCACCTTTCCGTATCGAAGACCCACACCAGAAAGAGCCAATAGAGTGCAGTCGGTTGCTGCGATAGGATTGCTGGAAGGACATCCAAGCAAAAGCCGCAGTGTTAGCTGCTTCAATGCTTCAAACCATTGTCGAGCCATTGGCTGTCATTTCCTTTCCAGTGACATCATGAATTGTTCCAATGGCTTCCTGGTATAAAAACTCTAGCCTTCTTGAGCTGTATGTTGCATTCATCCTACAGCCACAAGCAGTAAGTGTCGAACAAATTTCAATATGTAAGGGATCGTCCGTCAGACCTGATTTGGCGGATTATGGCTGCTTTACGCGCTCTACTCTTGAACCACTCGAAAATTCCCTCATCATGAGCCAACTTCCAAATGACTCCATGACCACCGGGTTTAAGAACAGCCTGCAAGGGCTCTCTTACTAACCACTGACCATCAACTGCTGCCACGGTTGGGACGAGGGGCTGACATGCAACAGTTCCCAGAGTGAGATTCAAACATTTTGTAAGAAAAATAAGCACGTAGCGGTCGACTTTACCCATAAGGAAACCACTTCAAGGAGCAGAACATTCACGTGTGTCGAATTTGCTGCTGAAAGACAGTACAGTGCACGATATGTAGTGAACCAGATTACTGTATTTGACATGAAGGGCTCTCAGATAATCTCATCAACCTAGGTCTCTCGAGCTATTTAATACATGCTAATCCACGTAAACGCTAGTGCCGAACAAACCTGCTCAAAAAGTCGAAAGTTATCCTTGCCTCGCCCAAACCAACCGTGACTCCTACACAAGGCCAAGACTCTTTCATTGTTCTTCTTGGCTGCACTCGTCATGATTGCCACCGGTGTAATATGTTGCTTTCCAAACACCTTGAAGTGCAGAAACTCTCTGGCCTGCACTTATACAGAACTAGTCTTAGTAAAGAAACAAACTACAGTTACCTCGACGATAGCTCAAGTCACATCTCAAGTCACCCTACGTTGATCATAAAGGAACCTCAGAGCCTAACCTACTGGTGAAGAATATACCTGTAGGTCCCGAATAAGGCCTTCGAGCAAAGTCCTACCGCAGTATGGTAGCATGGCCACCGGGAGACACTCTCCAGTAATTTCATCAACTAAACCCAATCGATCACCAGCTCCTCCTAAGGGGTAAATTTCTCCCATTTCTGATAAACCCTGAAACGCAGTAAAAACTCCTTAGCGAGATGGTCAAGACAATGGTGATACGTAGGTGGGTTACGGGATGCTTTGGGACCTCACACGAGGCGAGAGTTTCTCCTTACATGTGCAGCATGCATGAAACAAGCACTTTCTGCTCAAATATGTCAGAGGACTGATGAGACGAAAGAAAGAAACGAAATGTACCCTATGGCACACGGAAGTAGCACATCAAAAACTGAAAAACAAAAGCTACTGCTTAATGCACGAAAACCGCAAAAGAACAACCTCGAGTCCCCAGCTGGCAGCCTGCATGGCAAACGCCCGATCTTCGGCAAGATCGAGACCTCCAGGAACAGAGAAACGGCCCTGTGAGAAAACAGGTGGACTTGAACTAAAGTCTTCATCTAACTCGGACGCCTTGATCAACTCCAACACTTTCAGCTGGTACCTGTGTACAACTGACAAATGTGAATCCCACATCATAGACTCGTTCATCGAAGCAGAAACATCTATCAATATCACGTCATAGAGAATTCAGTCAGCTAGTTTCAGTACCAATCTTAATACGGCTCATCGATCAAATTTTTGCCGTACGAAAACCGTGATCCAGCCTGATCTTACCCTATAATGCCACCAATGCTGTCATAAAACTTTTCCAGCCGCTCAAGTACTTTTATAAGGTCTGTCAACGACTGCCGTAGGCGGTCTTCCTCTCCACCGCTAGCAGTGACAACACTTTCATCGTTCGTAATTCCTTTCGTGTCAACCACATCGAACATTTCATTGCTCCATGTTGTTATAAGATTCGGCATGTTCTGCCAGAACTGGTTGCTAGATCCATCCCAACTCTCTATAGCCTTGGCCAATTTGGTTAGAGCTTCCTTCACGGGACTAAAAGGATTTTCCTCGCTTGGAGAGATACTATTGCAGTCAATCTCGTCTCGCTCAAGGTAACCATCTTCCAAAGCAATCGAATAATCTAAGACGTGATCTTGACCAATGGCAACCAAGCACTTCAAGAGATAGAGGCCTGTTTGGTCAAGCACCTTACTAGCCAGAGCAACGACCGGTTTCACATATATCCCAGATCCTCTCAGGCCACCAAATACGCTTTTCACTCGCTGGTTTGCGTCTATAACTGTATATTTTTCTCTTATACTTTTGCAAGACGTCAACTGTTTCTGTAGAGCTTGAAGTTCAAAAATCTCTTCATCCAGTCTCCACTTGTTTAGTTTTTCAGCGTCGGTAGAAGGCTGAGTAATAGGCAGGGTGGATAAGGCCAAAGGCACATAAGAGCTGCGACGTTGGCCGGGGCCATGAACATCCCTACCGTGAACTCCCCACCTGTCAACATCATTTCCACCCTCCGAGGAAATTGAGCATCGCTTTGTGAAATCCCTGGAGAATTTCCCCTGTCTTCTAGTCCGCTCCAGTAAAATTGTCAAAACTCTGTTGTCCACCAGCTGTTTGGAACTCCTGTGCCAAGCTCCAGGGGTTCCAAATTTATCTCGTATTAGACGGCCATTCAAACCAAGAGGAACAGCAGCACAGTGGACTCCCAAGCTCGCATCTGTCAACTCCTGGATTACAGCGCCGCGGAGCACACCCTGCAGTGCAATGTGTGTAGCCATTCATTCGATCGCTCTCTTCTCAACTGGCTTGTACTCGAATACCCTGCCCACTTCCTCCGAACGATATTCTTCCTCCTCGTTAAGTAAAAAAGGCTCCTTGAAACTCCTGCTTCTTCAAGAACAGGTCCAGTAGCAGCTCTCCTACATTCAATTCTACCAGAGATATGCTCACCTGGTGGTCTGATTTGGCTGGCAATCGTAGCAAAAGCAGTAATTCATCCACGAACGGGAGAATGCCTCTTACCCTTGGGACTCGAATATCTCGTGATACACATATACCTTTCCCTCTCGGCAGAACAGAAAAGCAGCAACAGGAGTAAAGAAAATTTCCCGTTTTCAACAGAAAATACAACGAGCCCAAGGATAATACTGAACAGAGAAGCCACGAAAGTTCAGACACAACATTCTGCTAATTTCTGACTGTAGAGCAGAGGATTCCTGGGTATGCTGCTAGACCAGCAAGCGGCTCAGCACCGCAAACCGATGCCCCAAACTCAGCAGAGCTACCGCAATTTAACAAGTGACGAGGGCGGAAGCAGGGCCAGGCCGAAGTGTATCGTCCGGGTATATGCTTCACATTGCGAGCCGAAGGTTCCGAGCATATAATGATACAGACCGAATAATCATCATCCCGTGTACACACGAGCATCGACCATCGATTCTGGAATTCAATTGTCGAGAAGAAAGCGAAAGTGTTCTTCGCGCTCCCTGGCTGTTCGTCCAGCGTGTCCAGCCCCCGCTTGTCAGTCGGACTCTACCGGTACTGGTGCAGCGGCATCCGCATCTTTGACACGGCATCTAGAATCATCCGGTTATTTGTCGTCGGGAGTAATTGTCGTATCTTATCACTTCCACCTTCCCTTCAGTTCACGACGGTATTCCTTCCTTCAGTGAGGAAACTCTATGCACTCCGTCCATGAGCCGCTAATCTACAACTATGCAAACGAAGAACGCTGTCTCCACCCGAAAGCAACAATTGGACTACACATGCATTATCGCTGCATTCTGGCCTCCTGGCATTTCGGGAAACACGTGTCGTAACTTGAATTAAAGTGTTCGATATATTTAATAGTTCTTTCTTTACTTCTCTTTCTCACTTTGAACCGTAGTTTAACGACACGATAGGTAGAACCGTTCTTCATCTTTATTCTCTTCTTGTGGCAGTGGCTCCAAACTTCTTGGAAGTAACGGACATGACTATGAGCTCGTGTGTCTATTTGCTTGATAATACTGTACTTTGCTTAAACCCCCGGTGCCCCTAGAGATACTCCTGGTCACCAGCAGGACCTCATTTGCGGGTTCACTGTCGGAGAGCAAGGAAATCTAACCGGTAAACCTAAAATGGTTTTGCTTATTACAATTCCTTTCGATGATAGAATCTTGCAATCAAGAATTTAAATTAAATCAAAGTGGTCTAATAGTTTTATAGTCGATAATTCATTTTAAAGTAAACGGTCGAGTATCGCTTGAAATATATTGAAATATTTAAAATATTTAAATAAATATTATGTATAGTTTCTTAGAACAAAATAGATACTCTCTTCAAACCAAAGTACGCGGGGAGAAATAATATTCTCTTTCCTTTTTTATACCCGCAATGAGGATTTAAACCTCGAGGACGAGTATAGAGTATAAAAGATAATATCTTTTTCTCACATTGTTCTTCGAATAAGAAGAAAAAACATTTTTTGTTCCCAAAAACTTTAAAATTTTCATCTTAACATTTCGCTTCCAATATTAAGTTGTTTGTTTCGAGATGAATCATAACTTGTAAAGCAGGAGAATAGTTTTAATTTGATTCTTTGTTTCAGAAACTTCTAAGTTAAAATGAAGACGTAGTCACTAAAAACATTTTTTACATAACGATTGTTTTTCTCAGATTCTCTAAAATCAAACCCATAGAAGTAAATCTTGCGGGTCACCAGGAGCACTTGTAGTAATATTCGGGGTTTAAGACAAAAATCATTTTACAAATCATTTGAAATTCAAGAGCTGGAGATCGGTGAATGGAAAGTGCGTTTGTCGGAAGAATCTAGGTATATTATATATATACCTTCCAGACGGGAAGGTTATAACTTTATTACAGAAAGGTTAAAACTTAGTCAAGACTGTAACCGGGACTAAAAGGTGAAAAAGAACCCTTTACCAGAGAAACAACCGACTACAGTAGGCTGTACAACTTTGGCTTTTCTAAGACAACAATATAATGGTCAAACTTTTCCGTGCAATATCGATTCGCGACGAATATATGGTTGAACCATTGGAGTAGGTATACAACTTGTAAACTGAACGAAAAAAGCTCACGTGGCATTTTATCAAGCAACTCTTCTAGAGGATTATGGTTCTCCGTTTAGCACTAGATTACATTTCGTATCATAGATATTATAGAAATCACTTATATTTTGAGGCATCCATGCAAGTGCTCTTTCATCGGATGGAGGAGATAAATATACAACGTGTTTAATTCAGTCCGTAACTCTTCTTACAGGAAGGATTACGGATGAGAAATCCATAGTCACTCAAGACTGTATATTCATCTCATGTACACTTAGAAGTGTATATGAGATGTAATTTATGAACTAATTTTTTTTCAGTTTACTTGTAAATTAATGTCTCATATTTTATTTTTACTCGTCAATGAGAGTTCAGTTATAGTAGGATAGGTAACTCATAACTCACTTTGATTATGAGTTTTTCCTGTTTAAAAGTCTATGTGTTTAGCTCAGGTCAAAAGTGTTTAAATTTAGATTCTTAAATATAGTAAAATTTAATAACTTGAATTTTGATATTAAAATTTAGAGAAATATTTTTCTTTGATTTGTCTTTGACTCTTAATGTATGAAAGCTGCCATGGATTCACACTTGATGGCGACTTGAATTTACACTTATTTCTTAATGTACTAAGCCGACAACAAATGATTCAGCTAGTTCTCCCACTTCCTTCATTGTACAAGGTCGTGAGAGAGGATATTCACCTCCTCCATCGCGAGATGGATGAGGTAAATATACAACACGTTTAATTCAATCCTTAACCCTTCCTGCGTGAAGGGTTAGGGATTGAATTGAACTCGTTGAGATTATTGCTTAATTCATCCACGCTCAGCGATCATTCATCTTCACATTTGTGGCAAAAATTAAAGTACAATGCATTACACGTTTCTTCCAGTTCAATTCGTTTCTCATCCTCTTGAGGTACACAAATTCCGCATAGCCAGCCACTTCATACACCTGAAATACATCAATTTTTTTATCTGGTCCTCTCCATAATTGCATATTTAAAAGATCCAGTGGACCCCAATTTTTATTACTCACAAATATTTACAGCAAAGCAGCATTATGTTCTACTTCCGTCTACCTACAGTGCGTCTGCAGAACCGATTGCTGCTATGTAATATTTGTACAGTTACTACCTAGTATTAATCTAGCAGCTATAAAATAAACTAGTTATACTTGCACTATTATTTTATGTGTACAAGAGGTATTAAACATAAATTGGGTCCTCAACTTTGAAAGCTCATCCGGCATTCACCCCCCTCAGAAACACATCCAACAGTGGAATGTATTCTGGTAGTTCATGCGGACTCTCAACAGCAGCGGAATGGTTCATCGCTGTGGGACCGGTCTATGATAAAGGCTCTGCTTCTTTTGACGGCAGCGTTCCATCTCCTTTGTTGTATCTTCTCATGCACTGACCACATCACATACTATCCTGCCAAAAGAATATGTTCTAAACATCTTCTGCGGTGACTTCAGCAGGATGCAAGAATGATTTCTAAGAGAGTCTAGTCTTCGTTCTTGCATTCCACCTTGGATCAGCCATCGAGGAGAAACGTATTATTTTGCAGAGATTAGCATAGTACTCAGACAAGTCGGATGGTAGTAGACAATGAATGAGGTTCATGTACTTATTAAACTGTCGTGCTCGAGCAAGTATATTTGCATAAGTAAGTTCAACACAATTTTTGGTATCTGCAGCACATAGAAGGGCATACATCTCTTTCGCATCAATTAGCATGCTCTCAGAAATATTTTTCATCATCACATAGTGATAGTCCTATTTCTCATCTTTCATACAGTAACCAAGCATACCGACATGTGTGTGCAGGCCACGATTTGTCAAAGATTTTACACAAACCTCAAGGCCTAAAGGTTTCTGATGCTGCCAACCCAAAGTAGTGGTAAGCTATTTCTTAACCTGCAGGGCAATTCTTGGCATGGATGCAGATGACTTCTTGAAAGTGCAAGTGAACTAGAGCGCCCCCACGCTCTACAAAAAAGATACCTGAAATACAATGCTTGTCCAGAAAGACTCCAACAAGGAAAACAGTTCCAACTCTAAATCCTTCCTTGTTTTACAAATAGTGATCGAGATCTCAAGACTCTTGTAAGGATTGGACGGATTGATCTTCTTCGCTTTTGCTTCTCTTTGCAAAGACATCGATGCGAGATTGCTGCGAGAAGTGATGACAAAAGTACCTAAACTTAGATGGATCGAGAACAACACATACGCAAGGGAGAGAACGTATTCTATAGATTGCACGTACTGCAGGTCTGAACAGTTGTCTACAAGAGTCGAGGAAAAAACAAGAATACGTAAATATGTGGTCTTGACGATCTTGAAGTATGAGTCAATACGTATCGTATGTGGTGTCTAAGTACATAAAAAGTCCGAATACAGTTGAAAAGACGCACCTGACTTTCAGAAAATATGTATCAAGTAGAAACTATGGTATATGCTGAGAAAAATCAAGATCCAAGTAGATATATAAGCGATATGCTTCCAATCTGCGATCGTTAAAGCCCTGATGGTAGACCTCGTCCGAGATAAGAAAGATGGGAGGGAAACCTAAAGATATATAGAGGAAATCTTCCTTGAAGTGAGAAGACTTAGTAACAGATATTTGAGAGCATGAATCTCAAGTTGAGGGTTGCTATGAACAATAGGAGTAGTTGGTTCTGGACCAGAAGTGAAAACAAGAACAACAGTATTTGCTTCAAGGCTTTGAGGAAGAGTACTTGGTTTAAGAGTGCAGAGAGAGGATCCATGGAAAAATGATAGCGACCAGCAGAAACGTTATCATCATCGAGGCCCAAGGAAGAAACAGTATGTATGCATGATGGCAAATGAAAAAAAAATGAAAAGTAGAAAATGAAAGAAGTTGATATCTGATCTCATTTTTGCTGGATGGCTAATCGACGTCATTCTGTAGAGAGAAGGTCCGAAAGCAGAAAGAAAAGAATATGATATGGCCGAAGGTATGACGACAGTGGACTTACTTTCAGTTGTGAGAGTGTAGCGATAGACCTGCGATCAGATGATGTTAGGTTGGGACTGCATGACAACACGATACCAGGTGCATTAGATCTGAAATATTTTTGTCGTCGAGGTCGAAAGAAAGAACCGTACAAATATGCATGGTGGCGGACCTGCTGAAAGTAGAAATTGAAAGAAGTTGATCTGATTTTTGCTCGATTGAACTGACTGACTGCAATTAGATAATCGACTGTCATTCTGTACAGAGATCCGGATAATGACAAGCATAAAGAAAAGAAAAGATAAATACAATATGCCCGGTGGTATAAAGATAATGGACTTAATTCAGCATGGGACTGTAAAGACTCGCGAAAAGGTCGAATAAGGTTAGCTTGGTGCATGACAGCACAATAGCAGCTGCATTGAAGTTGCAGTAGGGAGCAACTTCTCTGCACTTCAGTAAGAAGACAAGAACGGATGAAGACTTAGCCCAATCTTGCCAAAAGCGGTTCCAAAGACGAAGCAACAACAACGACAAGAACGAGAGTAGTCGGGAACTGAATATCTCATGCAGTCGAAAGCAGCTGCAAAAGACAGCACCAATGAAAAACAAGCGGCTGAGTGAGCAGAAACAGCTGAGCAAGCGGCAGCGATGAAACGCTTAACACCAAATTCAACAAATGATCAACGATGTGACGGAGCAAGCTGTAGCGATAACTAGATCCAGCGGCCAGCAACAATGAAAAACAAGTGGCTCAGCAAGCGGCAATGACGAAACCCAAAGTCCAACACCAAATCCACCAGACTCCACCATCCAATGATATGATGGAGCAAGCAACCTCTAGCGATAGCAGCGAAAAAAAGAACAGCATGATGACGATGCAGGAGGCAGCAGGCCCTCCGTACCTAGAGAAATCGTGTCAAAGCCCAAGCAGCAAGAACGTAGAAGGCGAGTAGCCTGAAAGGCAAAGGCCAAAATGAATTAGCGACAGCGGTAAGCGGCAGCGACGAAACGCCCCACGCTCAAATCAAGAATGACCCCGCCAGCCTGCATATTGAACAAATGCGCGTCCCGGCTGTCCGAAGCTCAACTTGTTTAATGAAATACTATTTTCTATAATATCATTAACTCGACCGGAACCATTGAGGACAGATATCTAAACGTCAAAAATGCCGCTTGTCCATTTCCTTGGATTCGTTCCGGACCCCGCCAGCCTGCATATTAGTAAACATCTCTTACAAGTTCAAAAGAAGGGAATAAATTCACATGTGGTTTAATTAATTATTTAACCTTTTTATTCTTAATCAATAATTAAATGAGTTCAGCAGGCTGCCGCACTTATATTCCCAAAGATGCTTCTGGAATTCTTTGATTTATGGGTTTAAGTATGGCTCCTCTCAATATTATCCAAGTAATATATAATGATTTAAAACATTAAAATATTTTATCAACTTAAGATATAATAAACTAATACATAATTTTTCCCAATATCATAAAAAGACAAAAGCTCTCTGAAATCGATCGTGCATGTATATCATACTGAGCTTCTACAAGCTACCTTCTCCATGTTCAAATGGAGGAGGTATTAATGCATATTCAGTTTATGACCAAGATTTTCTTGTTGGAAGATTAATTATAAACTATTATATAGAAAATATGAATACTTTTATTTGCCTAAGGCTACTTCTTCATATTAGAAGGTCAGCATTTCACATTCTTTATTTATAGGTTTTATGATCATTACAGCAAATTGTAATAAATATATTTATATATATTTATATCTTTTGATTTTAGCAATTTTAATTTATTTATTCAAAATTAATAAGTTAAATTTAGAAACCACTTCTCAGTTCTGCTTCGCTTCTCTGCTTGTATACTGAATCAACTACATATGGAAATTTCTTTTAAATATCATTCTGAAAACAGTTGCCATGTTAGACTCCAACCAACAGATTATGAAATTTTTGGACTATATTTCTGCCTTTTTTTTCCTTGTGCGACCAGAAGTTCACGTTGCATGCATATTATTTAGACTCAAGTATTTTCTAGAGCTAAACCTGTTTCCAACATGTTCATTATGTTCATATCGATTTTTTTAACCCAAAAAGGATAAAAAGTCTAATCAGCAATTATTGTAACTTTTTACAGTTTACTGCGTTAGAGTGAACATACGATAAATACGGAGTTGAGTTGTTACAAAGGAGCCCCCTGCGTAAGAAGAAGTTAGTAAAGATAGCTCCACCTTCTACTACCTAAATTTTAAGATATCATTTTGGCAAGCGTGAATATTCTTCTCTTCCATTTTCGGAAGAGCTGAATATGCAAAGAGCTTTAATTTATGTTTCAAATTTTTTTCTTTTACTCATGAGAATCACAGATTTTTATACCAAAGAAAGATTATGTTCACGTGAAGCACTTATGGGTTTTGTACAACTGAAGTTAGCAGGTGTAATCAAGTTACCAAGTGGGTTCTACATTTAGTGATTCAAATTTAACACTTTAATTTAGTAAAACTGATTTAGAGAAATTTTACACAAGTCAAAATTTGCAAACCATGTCTAGCAGTATTTTTCTCCGTGATTGGGCGCTTTAGTACATTGTATTTTTCACTAAAAAATTTTTTGGAGGCTGTTGTCAATCAATTTCCTATGATTATTTTGGTTGCATATTTGAACATTTGTCTTTTTCCTCCATTTTCCTAGAAGTTCAGTTTGGATGCATATTTGTCCTCCAGTGTAACATTCTCATACCCTGTTTTATCATGTTTTATCATGTCTCGTCTGAGAAAAATATCAAACAACGTTATTTATTCTGTATGAGACACACTATCGTTTATTTACCTGTCTGGAACTGATGCATATCACATGATCTCTATTTGATCTGTGCATTTCGATGCCATTATATTTTGTAGGTGATATTATTTTCAGATCCAGTGAATTATATACTCTCATCACTAGGTTTAGTCAATACTGAATTATAAATATTCCTCTAAATTTATGAAATTAATTAAATTCGCACCTTCGGGCACGTAGTGCGCGGGAAGTGTTTTCGGGATCGTATTTTATTTCTCCTCCATCGCTAGGTCTAGACTTGTCTTGTTTATTTCTCCCCCATCGCTAGGTCTAGTCAAGACTGAATTATAACATATATCTCTAAATTTATGAAATTAACTGAATATTTTATTTATCCCTTCAGAATGTCTCTACAATTTTGCTTCGTCCTTTCTCTCCAAGTGAGATTCCAGCTCACAGGAGGCAGTCCCTAGACCTTGATAGTTTCCACTACATCATTCTCTCCGATACAACAGAAAGAGCTTTGTTTTTATACCTTGAATTGCTGCGTTGACACACTTCAAGCTAATTTAGTGTCAAGTCACACCCTAAATTTTTTACCCTTAACTTATACTCACATGTATTAAAGAGTATTTCTATCCAGAAGACAAAAATTCCACCGTATTTATGCCAATCGTTGCACAAGATTTACGTCCCATGAAAAACGATTGTCTTTTTCCTGCTTTCTGGCCGATGTGCACTTTGCATGCATATTTAGAAATGACTTGAAAATCGCTCACCCGTTCCACGTTTTGTTTTTTAGTAAAATTGACAACAAGGTATTAAAAAATGATTATATAATCAAGTCTGCCATATCCGAAAAGGGATATAAATAATACATATTTTTTATATGCAAAAAGAAAAGCAAAAAGATAAGGACAGAACTCTAGATGCAGATTGGTCCCGGACATGGCTAGAGTAGGTTATGGTTTCATGTAATACACATAAACTTTCTTGAATAGACTAATCTCAATTGATACTATCTTAGATTTACATTGATGATAGATAAATAAATATAAATATAATTTTAGTAAATATAAATAGAAAGAATTATAATTTCAATATATTTTAAATTTTACATGAGAAGACTACTGTGAGAAAAAATTCATAATCCATAAGACATGAATAGACCTCCACTCTCTAAAAAGTACAAAGTACTAGACCCAATCACTAATTATACATTAATTTAATATACAATTAATCTATTACATAACCCTTAAAGAAGAGTTAGGTAATAATTTAATCTCTTTTATCTTTCGATGGAATAGGTGAATATGCACAGGAGACAGTCTAACGTAATTACAAAACCATGTACGGAGTAAGATGGTTTAGGGTTTAGGGTTTATAAAATAAAATAAAATAATAAAATAATTAAAAATCTATTGAAAAGAATGTCTTTTATAAAAGGAGAATATTAAAAGGGCTAAATATTAAAAAATAATAATTTAAAGAGAACAAATCTAATCCATCATAGATACAATGTGGATGAATGTTGTATTTGAATGGTAAGTTTTATGGTTGTAACAAGTGAATCTTTTTATGAGATATCAGCTTTGATATCAATATTCTTTCATACGATGAATCCATATAGTGACATGTTTACAGATTTATCACTAAAAGTTGAAAAATAATATTTATTGATTTTATAAAATTTAAAGTAATTATTATTTGAAAATTCGAAAATATTAGTTTGCAACTTTTTTTTCTGAAAGGGATGATAAAATTCTTAAATTATATAATCAATATCTAAATATATTTTTTCAAATAACTTTACAATACAATAAAATACAAAAAAATATCACATATGATTTATAAAGCAAATATTCAATGTCCCCGAGATCATTAAATTAATATATATTTGATTGCAGAAGCTCACAATTATATTCTCAGAAGTACATATGTGTGCTCTTGTTTTATGGTTTAGCTTGGATTTCTCATATCCCACTCTTCAGGTTATAGTTACCAACATTTTTAATGTTTTATTTTGGTATAATTAAGAATTCATATATATCACTTGCATATTGCTGATACCACAAGCAATATGTAAAACCAAATGACACTGAAGAGACTTTTTACTTACGACCCAGTTCCAGATCCCAGTCCCTTCTTCGCCTCACCAATCTGCTTCAGGAATTTCGCTGTAAGTTCTTCGCTTGTCCTCTTCCTTCTTTCCGGCCAGAAGTCCATGTTCCATGCATCTATATATATATCACTTCTGGATGTTGTTCGTGTCTGGATGTAACTCTCTGTTCGTTTATTATTTAATGTTTAAAAAAAGAAAACACAGTAGTTTATCACAGAATTCTTAATTATATAACATTTACATTTTTGCCGGAAAAGAAAGAGCAAATGCTTCCGAAACATGCATACCGCCTCTCAAACATTCTTTTTTCTATGTGAGATAAGAGACAGAGCATAACAAAGAAAGAAACACCGCCTCCTTATAAGTGAAACAGCCTTTCATTTTCTTGGGTTTTTGTACTGGAGCAGTAAGGTATGCAAATGTATAGCGATATGAATGATGTATATACGCACATCTCAATTCTATTAAAAAGAGTTAACCGGCTCCGATCGAGTTAAAAGTTTTCCGATATCCTTAGTGAAAATTCTTTAGTAGTCAAAATTGTAGAAGTAAGGAAATCTCGTGGATGGTAAATATCTTTTCATCTACACCATGATTATGTCAAAAGTGTCATTTGCAAAAGTAAACCTAGAATGGGGAAACACGCGATGCAACAAATAGCCAACGGATGGAGAAACCCCGTCAAGCGTTACAAGGGAAAGAGGGACCCGAATTGACAAGCAACCAACGCTAAGCACCGCTCCCAGTAGCTCTAAGGTCGCCTAACCTAAAATCCACTATCTACCATAAAGTATAATATTGAATACATCCTACCTAAGCGCACACGAGAAGCTTTTCCATGAGTTGCAAACACGTTTTCTACGTCGAAAGTAGTTTCTCATCAATCTTTGGCTCTATTATGAGAGCCATTGGCATCGATATTGAAGACTCTTTCTTTTTTCTGAAGGAAACAGAACTAGTACATCTCTACTATGGGAGATGATTAGAGTAAAAGAATAAATATGGATATATGAAAGACAGCAATCAAAATTATATTTCTCTTTCCGATGTGTTTCTCGTGTTGACGAGGTTCTGCTTTTTCGGGGGTTTCCAGCTCCGTGGAATCCGTACCCGCGGCGCCCCGCAAGTTCTTTTGATAATAGTTTTATTTTTAATTTACTTTATTTAAAGCAATTCTTTTTGACAGTGAACTTTAGTTCTGCCATTTGAGAGATCCGCCAAAGGAAGAGGAAACGAATATTGATATTCAGTTGCTATGTAAGAAAGTACGTCATTTATTATTCGAGAAATATGACCTATAGCTGAATTGCAGGAGCCTTCTTCTTTTCTTTGATATAATAGTTTCTTTTACCATATAGGGAAACGACTATATAGTGTTTGCTTTTAATTTACTTAATCTTCCCCTAGTTAAAAGACTACGTAATGTTTACTTCTACTTTATTTTATCTTCACTTAGGACACTATGGGAAGAAAGAGAAACTGGATAGCGAATTAATAACAAAATTCGCTTAAGAAAGTGGAATATAAAGAGGCACTTCACAAACGTGAGGAGAAGTTAACAGACTTTTCTTTTCTTTACTCATTCCTCCCTTCTCTCAACATTACAAGTGAGATCATTTTACTAGGTTAAACCTGTTGATATAGTCCCAAGCTCTAGTAGATCGACGGCTAACATTAGCCATAATGGTTAGGGTAGTTACGGTTAGTTAGAGAGCTAACCCACCATTAGGATTTCCCTTGTACTCACCCACACTATATATACATGGAGAGGCAAAGCCTCTCTCATCTCATTCCTCTTTTACTTTCCTTGTCTACTCGCTCTCTTTCTTGGAGTGTCCTCGAAGTATCGATCTTTCTACATGATATCAGAGCAGTAGAGAGCATGTGTCCCTTGTTGATGAGCAAGATGGAGTTTGTGCATGGAGAACCACAGGAGAGAGCAGCTAGAGGTGTGCCTGATATCGAGCACTATCCTGCTGATGCGTTCGGGTGAAGCGAAACCGTTTCTTTCGCCACCAGAAACTTTGAACGCGATTTCGAAGACCTAGTCGATTTTTTCTTGTGAAATCTGTCGACCATCCCTTCCAAGGCTGTCTTGTTCAGAAGGTGCGTATTGTGTACTCGGTCAAGTTTCAGTTGATTTGGAGGTTTCCAGCGGCAGATTTTCAATTGGATCTTTTTCGACCAAAACGAAAGTTTTAGGACTTGAGTCTAAAATAAATCCTGTTCTGAATATGAATGGGCCCACCCCTAGCAATTTAAAAATTTCTGGAAATTTTAAGAGGTCGCACACCCATTTTTGATCTCATTTGGTCCAGTTTCGATCTTTCTTGGTGTGTTCTTTCGACGTTTCCGTCGTGTTTTGTACACCTATAGTTCACGGACAGTTTCTTTCTTCATTCTCGCTGTAGGAGGAGTTCGTGAAGTCAACTTCTTGTGACTTGTGACAACTCTTGATCGTGCGGGGTGGAGAGACGAGTTTCGTGAAGGTTCTGTGAAGTTTTCCGTATACAGAACAGAGCAATTTCAACATTGCAGCTATGACGGAGTCTGTATCTTTGATCAATGGAGAGAAGTTCGACAAGAACAACTACAAAGTGTGGAAGTTCCGAATGATGACTTTCCTGTAGGAACAAGATCTATGAGATCTAATCACTGAGGAGGAGAAAGTGTCTAGTGTATCAATTTCTGACCCGAAATTCAAGGAGTGGAAGAAGCGCTCGTATCAGGCGATTCACTACATCGCGTTGACAGTTTCAGCATCGATGATCGGTCACATTCAGGATTGCGATATACTCAAGAAAGCTTGGGATGTACTCGCGCGTCTGTTTCAATCCGGAACAGAGACGCGGAAGCTGCAATTGCTACAGCAGTTCAACACCGTGATTGAACTGCTGTAGCAATTGCACCGAAGGGATTGATGTGCATCAACGACTATGTGAACCATGTCAAGCAGCTCGTGGATCAGCTATCTTCTGTCAAAGTCGAGATTGATCCCACTGTCTTGATCGGAGTCACATTGCAGGGACTGCCTGCAGAGTACAAACAGTTCATAACATCGATTTCAACCAGAGAACCTCTTCCGCGATTTGATGAACTTGTTCCTATGATGTTAGGAGAGGAGGTGCGCCTACTGGGAGTTCTACTTCGACGGGCCAACAAGAATCTGTCTATTTTGCAGGTTTTGGAGGATCTCGAGGTAGGGGTCGTGACAAAGGTGCTGGATGTGGACGGGGTCGCGGACAGCAACAGCAATCGCAGCAACATCAAACCAGCAGAACCAGCAACAGTCTGGTTCTTCCAACAACTAGAGACGAGCACATGGTTCTTGCAACTACTGCAAGAAGCAAGGTCACAATGCGAATCAGTGCTATAAGAAGCAGAACGACCAAAGACACCAATACGACAACAACCCCCAAGGTAACAGCAACCAGCAAGGCTATGCAGTCATTGAGCAAGTATATTCGGAGCAATTGCTGATTACTATGCATCAGAGTTATGCGGCTTTCGAGCCACAGACTGACTGGGTGATCGACTCCGATGCCACTAGTTACATGACTCCTCATCGGGAGTGGTTTAGTACACTCGAGCCTGTGGAGACTCCACAGTTTACGATGACAAGAGATGACACCAAGCACAAGATCCAGCACAAAGGTAACATTCTACTTGACATTCCTGCTTCAACATTTACTGATATACGGAATGTCTTACATGTACCCACGTTGACTAAAAACCTGCTATATGTAGACAGTTGATAGAGCAGGGTCTGCAAATGCGCTTCAATAAAGATGGATGCTTTATTGAAGATTCAAACAGCATTGTCATAGCTCGAGGTAGCAAGAGTGGTAGGCTGTTTAAACTAGATGAATCTGCACCTAAGTTAAAGACTGCCATGTATGGACAGAGTGGTCCAATAGTGTCTGACATTGACATCTGGCACAAGCGAATTGGGCACATGAACTTTCAGAGGCTGAAAAGTCTTCCGAGTTCTGACCTGGTTACAGGTCTGCCCAAATTTGAATCCAGTGAGCCCACTGGAGTCTGTGCAGCATGTCAATTCGGCAAGCAAGCTAGACAACCCTTTAAGAGATCAGGTAGTAGAGCGAACAAGCTTCTGGAGCTTGTTCACACTGATGTATGGACTGCTTCTCAGCCAAGTATGACCGGTTTTCAGTACTTCGTGTCATTCATTGATGATCATCATTCATATACTTGGATCTATTTATTGAGAAACAAGTCCTCTGCCGAAGTACTATCAGCATTCCAGACTTCCCGCAAGTTGGTGGAGAAACAGTCTGGAGCATCTATCCTCTGTTTGAGATCTGATGAAAGAGGCGAGTTCTTTCTTGGAGAGTTTGATGCATATCTGCGTGAGCATGGCATTCGACGCCAGAAGACCTACAGTTATAGTCCGTAGCAGAACGGGGTTGCGGAGCGCAAGAATCGACACATAACAAAAGCTGCTCGTGCGATGTTGAACGAGAAGACCATAACCTTACTGGACAGAAGCTGTTTCATGTGCGGTGTATCTGATGAACCGGACGCCTACAATGGTAGTCCACAACAAGACACCGATGGAGATCGTCATAGGCAGTAAGCCTGATTACTCTTTTCTTAAAGTTTTCGGATGTATCTGTTATGTGCACATACATGATGAAAGACGTAAGAAACTAGAATCCGAGAGCAGATAGATGTATCTTCCTTGGTTATGCTTCTGATACGAAAAGATATAGATGATACAATCCTTCGTCCAAGCAGTTCTATATCAGTAGAGATGTTGTTTTTGATGAGCTACAGTCTTGGTTTGCACCTGCACCTGTCGTAGCCATCCCTGTACCTACTGTAGAATCAAAGAGTCAGTCCACTATAGTACCTCAGAGTAGTACGTTGAGTGGAGGATCTGGAGAAGTCACTGATTTCAGATCAAAATCTGTTGCACATAGAGCTGTTGTTAACGATGTCGCGCTACTTGGCGACTACATGCTTGACTTCTACTCCGACGCTTGAGTTTAGTAGTTCTAGAAGTTAGCTCATATTACTTCTAGTCCTTTATGTATATGTTTGACATCTTTGCATACGGTGTTAACACTATTTTGAGTCTTAGTAGGTTGATTATCATGTTGATAGGGCTTAAGCTCATGGGTTGTATTTGCGTGTCGTCCATGCACGCTTTCTAGCTGATTTAAGTTATTTTTCGAGGCTGCGTGTCGTTTTAGGTAGTTTAAGTTTTACGCTGGCACTCTAGGGGACTTGACGTGGTAGTCTATGAGTGTAGATAAGTTACCAGGTAGTTAAAGTCAAGTGGAGCTATGAACTCCCATTGGTCCATTTTTGTCTTTTGTAAAACTCTAAGTTTAGAAACAGAGCTCTAGAGTGGATTTCGAGCAATTGGTGAGGGACTTAGAAATCTGAGAACACAGGAGGGTAGAGCTCGTCATGCTTAGCACTTTCAGTGAAATTATCGATCAATTTGAGGCAATAAAGACGGAGTTATGAGCAATTGAAGTTCGGATTGTGCCATAACTGAATCACTTTTGTTGGATTTAGGGTTTTCAGTGTCACTTGCAGCAGATTTGAGGAAATTGCTTCAAAACTTTGAGGTTGTGTTTTCTGCCAGCAGGGCTACGATTTCCCAAAAAGTTTTATATCGATTGAGTGACTGAGTAATTCAGGGCGGCCATTGAAGCAGAGGGGGTCTGAAAAGCTCTTAATCTAGAGCAGCGACTTCAGAGAAGGAGATATGGAGTTCTGTGTACAATCAAGAGTCCCAACTTCACAGGGATGTTCAGCATCCTGTAGACTTCAAATCCTGTAATAATATTTGAAAGTGATCGAGCCAATCTTCTGTTATAGATCGAAATAGTCAGCTGGGTACCAGAAATTGCTGCAATTTTCCTACTCAGAACTTTTCTGTCCACATCTCGGTGCTGGAATTTGATCTCAGGCTGAAACTTCGTGTGTGTGTTCAGTAGGACCTCATTAGCATGTAGGAGAAGTTTAGAAGTCTAAACCTTCATAGTTTTCCTCTCTGTGAGTGTTAAAGTTCATCGTTTGATCCTATTACTGCTAGTTAGACTTGAATTTCGCTTTCTGAGCATATTACAGGATCTTACACACCTGTGTGAGTGTTTATAGCCCTGTTGTAACCTGAAAGCCAACCTCTTGAGTGAACAACCACAGCTAGAAGCCCGGCACTTTCCTAGGTAGACGGATCACACTCCGACATACTCTCTTTTTGATGAACTCGACGTGAAACACCTAGGGTGGGAGTTTTCTTGAGAGTTTTACAGGATCAGATATCATGGCCAACCAAGGATCATCAAGTGGAGGTGCTACTGCTGCTCAGCAACCTGTTCAGTTGGATGCTGCTACGATGAAGATGTTCCAAGCTTTTTCCATGTTTATGCAGCAGCAGCAGAGCACAGAGAGGAAGGAGGTATTAGCAACCAAGGCGTTGCAATCTGTGGTGCATCAGATGGACCAGTTTAAGGGGACAGATATTTCCAAGTACGTGCGATACTATGCTAGGGAGATGGAGGTGAACAAGGTACCTGAAAAGGAGATGGTGGAGAACTTTGAACTTGCTGTTGTCACTGAGATTCGTGGGCGTGTGAAGGAGCTCAAGCAGCAGCAAGGACAGAGTTGGGAGAGCTTTATGCGAGCTTTGAAGGAGGAGTACTACACTGAAGATTCAGCGAGGATGACCAAGAGAACATTCTTGGAGTGGGTGGTGAGCCTAACAAAGGTTTGTCTGTAAATGAGTTGTTAAGGGATTTTGATCGTCAGTATGCTCAGCTTTCTAGGATAGAGAAGCTTACACTGGAGGTGGAGAAGACTGAGCTTTTCTTACAAGCAGCGGACGTGACTATCCAGGAGAAGCTTGAGTTGTTGTTGGAAGACAAGAGTGAGGAGAGAGGATTGAAAACTGACTGGAAGGAGGTTGAAGAGGCTGTTTCTTTGCTGACCAAGAGAAAGAGAAGAATGGACAAGGTGGTGGTAAGTGAAGCAGCACCTCTGATAATTCCTGTCAAGCAGTTGCCTACTAAGCCTGCTTTGGTAATTGCTAGAGAGGAAGACTCACCGCTTGATGAGTTGATTAAGGGTATGAAGGAGCTTAAGCTTAAGCTCACTAGGTTAGAAGAGAAGGAGCAGAATGTACAGCCTGCTATGCAGAGACCTCAGATGAGAGAAGGCTTTGTTCATCGTTGTATATGATGTGATAGCCTAGACCATGTAAGAAGAGATTGTGGGAAATTTTCAGATGCATTGAGGAAAGATCTGATCTTCTTCAAAGATGGTAAGATCCATCTGAGAGAGACTAGGATGATGTTGGGAACCAACTTTGACAAGGGTGGTATGAAGAGACTTGTGAATGAAATATCAGCATCACATGCTGTTTCTCTTGTGAATGCTACTACATGTGGAGTGAAAGTGGAGATGGAGAGAGAGAAAGGGACTACTGGGTTGTGGTCTGATGTAGTGCGATACGTAGCCAGAACAGAGCTAGACAAGGATGTGCTACGAAGGGTTGGCAACTCAATTCGAGAAACTACAGGATGGAATGACCATGTGGATACTATGTCAGTGCATGCTTATGTTGCAAGAAGTCAGCATGAAGCTGTACTAGAAGAAAACGCAAGAGGGAGGATGCAGGTGAAGCTTCTACAACCAAACGACCTGCTACAAGGAGTGAAAGGGCTAGACCAGAGACAAGGCAGGAGACAACACCTAGTCGGGAAGAAACTATGGAGGATCTACCATCTACAACACCAAAGGAGAAGGAGAGAAGCAAAGAGAAGGGTAAGCTGCATGCATACAAACTTCAGTCTGACATTGAGATTGCTACAGACTTGAAGCAGGTGTTAGAGAATCGTATCTTGAATGGGAAGGTTGAGTTTACTTTGGGTGAGATTCTTGGGATTGCAAAGCGTGAGTTCCATGAGGTTATCATAGATATCATCAAGAGGAAACGTCAGATTTTGGGTGAAGCAGCTACGCTTAACGCTCTAGGGACCAAACTGTCGGAGGATGAGGAAGATGAGATTGCTGGTTACTGCTCTCAAGTATCAGAAGGGAGATCGTATCAGCACGTGAGGTTTGAAAATGAGGTGGAAGCAACGCCGAAGAGCCATTACTCTCACAACCATTAGGCAAGAGCAACCACAGAGACCTTGGTGAAGTTGAGAGATCTGGAGGAACCTGTGGTGGCATTGATTGATCACGGCTCAGAGATTAATCTGATGTCTAAGGAGTTGTACAAGCGTGGGAGGTGGCCCATAGACATCGACCATGGATGGCTTATCCGTGCTGCCAACAACCAGAGTGGAGAACTCTATGGTGCTTGTCCCAACATCAAGGTAACTGTGGGTGACATCAGTGATGTTCAGAATTTCTTTGTGCAACACATGTCCACCTATCTTATCATTCTAGGGCAGCCTTACATTACTGCTGTTAGAATGGAAACACGAGTTATGGATGATGGTTCAGCCTATGCTAGGATACGTAGTAGAGATGGCAGAAGAGCTGTTCAATTTTTGACCGTTGCTGTAGAACATGAGAGAAATCGTGATAGCTTGAGAGACCATCCACTACCTAAGATTACTCAGGAGTTTAGAGAGTCTAGGGGTTTTGGCAGAGTACCATTGAAGAGCGAGACTTCAACGGTACAGTAGAGATAGGATTCTTGCCTGATCCAGTAGAGCATGAAGCTTTATCCACTAGCTTCTTAGGACTGACATCGTGTGGATCAGTGTGCTATAGGAAGGTTGAGAATCTAAAGAGGTTTGAGAGGCAACATGTGAAGTATGTACAGCAGTCTTTGTGGGACAGTGGAGAGTTAGCAGGAGATGAATACATATCTGGAGTGTTTGAAGAGCAGTATTTGGTAGATACTATAGGGGAGTTGAAATCTATAGTAGAAAGTTCTATAGATGATGTAGATAGAGTGGTGAGAGTGAGCTCCAAGGAGCTTTATGATGTAATTGATAAGTTTATAGATCGACAAGAGGTGTATGTGGAGACCAAGTACAAGTCAGTGGCAAAGAAAGTCAAACCAGTGGCTTTGCCTTTACCACTCGATTACAATCAGAAGATGGAGCAAGCTGCACGAGAACCGACGCTAAGAGGACCGAGAAGAATTGGACACCAGTTCACAGAAACAACACTAAAGGAGCTGAGGATTGGAGGTGATGGATTTCTTATTGAGCAAGAGAAGAAGAGCTTCAGGGAGATGCTATCTAGGCATGGTAAGGCGTTTGCGTTTGAGTCACATGAAGTAGGATGTGTAGATCCAAGTGTAGTTGCACCTATGGTAATCTTTACTATACCGCATGTGCCTTGGAATCTACGTCCTATCCCTGTACCTAGAGCTCATCTACCAAAGCTGATAGACTTGCTCAATGAGAGGATTAGGATGGGTATCTTAGAACCATCTATAGCTCTCTACTCTAGCAGATGGTTTACTGTTCCGAAGAAGAGTGGAGCTTTGAGATTCATTCAAGATATGCAGCCAGTTAACAAGGTGACTATCAAGAATATGGGTATATGACCTATTGTAGACGAGTTTGCAGAGGCTTTTGCTGGTCGGGCTATCTATTCAATGGGAGACTTATATTCAGGGTACGATCAGTTTCAGTTATCTTCTGAGAGTAGAGACTTGACTACGATGAGGACACCTTTGGGGTTACTAAGGATGTGCACCTTGCCACAAGGTGCTACCAATTCTGTAGCACATATGATGAATGGCATGAATAAAGTTTTGAGAGATTTCATTCCTGAAAAAACTATGCCATTCCTTGATGATGTGCCGATCAAAAGGTGTGTTGAGGAGGAGAAGAATGAGGTAAAGGATCAGAGGGAGTGCCGTAAGTTTGTTGTAGATCACATAGTTGACTGTGATAAGATACTGAGTCGACTGGAGGAGGTTCATTTGACTTTATCAGGAGCAAAGTCTGTATTTGGAGAACAGGAGGTGTTGATTGTGAGACACCTATGTGGATCTTATGGTTGGAAAACCTTGTCCAAACAAGGTTGATGCCATTCGAAGGATGAAGGAGACATGTGGGTCAGTTACCGAGGTGAGGAGGTTTCTAGGTGCATGTGTGTTTTATCATATATGGATTCCACACTTTGCTCATGTAGCAGATCCGTTGTACAAACTGCTGAGGAAGGGGCAAAGATTTCAGTGGCAAGAGGAGCAAAGCGAGTCTATGAGGAAGTTGAAGGATCTTTTGGCTTCACCACCAACTCTACGGAAGATAACATATGAGTTGGGCAGATCTATTATCATTACTGTTGATACTAGTCCTATTGGCATTGGATGGACTATAGGACAGGATGATGAGGATGGAAATAGATATGTGATGCGTTTTGGAGCTAAGGTGTTAAGTTCACGGCAGAGAGACTACCCTCAGGTCAAGAGAGAGCTATGGGGAGTAGTTACTGCGATGAATAGTGATAAGGAATACTTGATAGGAGCACATGTGGTTGTGGAGACAGATTGTTTACCTCTCTTGGGAATGATCACTAGCTGTACAACTCTAGATATTGCTATGTTGAGGTGGATAGCATATATCAAGTCCTTGAACCCAGAGTTTAGACATATTGCAGGAAAAGACAATCCTGTGGTAGATATGTTATCAAGGGCTAGGTATTACGGTGAGAAGGAAATGATAGATGATCAAGAGGATGTGGGAACAGAGTTCTATTCTAGTGTTCTTGCTAGAAAGGACAGAAGTTGTTTTGCAGCTCCATTGGAGTTATTTGAAGAAACTATGTATGATGGCGAGTGGTTGGATCTTGGGCGCTATTTGAGTTCATTGGAAAGGCAAGAAGGCTGGTCTGATGCAGATTTCAAGAGGATCCGTAGAACAACTTATGGGTACTTTTTATATGGAGGACATCTACGGAAGCGCCTAAGCTGCAAGGAGGTGTACCACAGCGGGTGGTATGTGACTTGGAATTGCAGCAGAAGCTGATCAAGGAGTTCCATGAGAGTTTATGGGCCGATCATAGAGGAGTTTGGGCTACATTTGCCAAGATGAAGGAAAAGTATTGGTGGAAGGGTATGTATAAGGATGTAGTACAGTTTGTTTCATCCTGTGTATCCTGCCAAATGTACTCCAATGTACGTCATCGTGATGGGTTGCATCATACTTATCCTTTAGTCATTCATTACAAATGGGTAGTGGATCTGATAACTATGCCGTTTGGGCTTGGACAAATGAGGTATCTAGTCTTGGCTAGAGAAGATCTATCTAACCAAGTTGAAGGTCGTGCCCTGAGGACGAAGACCACTGCTAGTGTTTGCCGGTTTCTACTTGAAGATGTTATTTGTAGGTATGGGTGTGTGGGAAAGATCACTGCAGATAGAGGTGAGTTGGATTCACAAGAAGCAGTTGAGTTCTTCAAGCGATTGGGAATCAAGTTGGCGTTAACCACTGCTTACAATCCTGAAGGGAATGGCAAGAGCGAACGAGGTCATCCGCCAATCATCAAAGCTTTGGTAAAAGCTTGCAAGGGTAAGATCCGTGAATGACCTAGACTGCTACCATTTGCTTTGTGGGCAGATCGTACAACTCATAGTACCGTTACAGGTTACATGCCAACAGAGTTGATACTAGGGCAAAAACCTGTGATGCCGATTGAGGAGGTTGTGCCTACTTGGAATGTTTTGTCATGGGAAGATGGTAGAAGTACGGAGGATCTTCTTGCATTAAGGATCCAGCAGTTAGAACGAAGACCTGAGGATGTTGCTAAAGCTGTGGAAAGGTTAAAGGCTGCTAGAGAGAGAAACAAAGGCAGATTTGATAGAACGCATAGATTACGACCCATACCAGTTAAGGAAGGTGATTGGGTGTTAGTCTATGATAGTAGTCTTGATAATCAGCATAGCGCTATCAGAAAGTTTTCCAAGAGATGGTTCGGACCTTATGTGGTTTTAGAAGTTTATGATAATGTCACATACTCTTTGAGAGAGTTAGATGGTGCAGTGCTCAAGATACCAGTCGCAGGGAAGAGAATCAAGCTCTTTAGAAGGAGAGGGGAGGACCAGAACATTGCAGAGCTTACTGAAGATGAAGCTGAAGACTCAATGGAGGTTGAAGATGAATTTGAAGCTGAAGCTGAAGAGTCTTGATCTGGATCTGACACATACCGGAGGATGTGCAGGTTCAGAGGGGGTGGATGTTATGCTACTTGGCGGCTACATGCTTGACTTCTACTCCGACGCTTGAGTTTAGTAGTTCTAAAAGTTAGCTCATATTACTTCTAGTCCTTTATGTATATGTTTAACACCTTTGCATACGGTGTTAACACTATTTTGAGTCTTAGTAGGTTGATTACCATGTTGATAGGGCTTAAGCTCATGGGTTGTATTTACGTGTCGCCCATGCACGCTTTCTAGCTGATTTAAGTTATTTTTCGAGGCTGCGTGTCGTTTTAGGTAGTTTAAGTTTTACGCTGGCACTCTAGGGGACTTGACGTGGTAGCCTATGAGTGTAGATAAGTTACCAGGTAGTTAAAGTCAAGTGGAGCTATGAACTCCCATTGGTCCATTTTTGTCTTTTGTAAAACTCTAAGTTTAGAAACAGAGCTCTAGAGTGGATTTCGAGCAATTGGTGAAGGACTTCTAAATCTGAGAACACAGGAGGGTAGAGCTCGTCATGCCAAGCACTTTCAGTGAAATTCTCGGTCGATTTGAGGCAATAAAGATAGAGTTATGAGCAATTGAAGTTCGGATTGTGCCATAACTGAATCACTTTTGTTGGATTTAGGGTTTTCAGTGTCACTTGCAGCAGATTTGAGGAAATTACTTCAAAACTTTGAGGTTGTGTTTTCTGCCAGCAGGGCTACGATTTCCCAAAAAGTTTTATATCGATTGAGTGACTGAGTAATCCAGGGCGGCCGCTGAAGCAGAGAGGGTCTGAAAAGCTTTTAATCTAGAGCAGCGACTTCAGAGAAGGAGATCTGGAGTTCTGTGTACAACCAGGAGTCCCAACTTCACAGGGATATTCAGCATCCTGTAGACTTCAAATCCTATAAGAATATTTGAAAGTGATCGAGCCAATCTTCTGTTATAGATCGAAATAGTCAGCTGGGTACCAGAAATTGCTGCAATTTTCCTACTCAGAACTTTTCTGTCCACATCTCGGTGCTGGAATTTGATCTCAGGCTGAAACTTCGTGTGTGTGTTCAGTAGGACCTCATTAGCATGTAGGAGAAGTTTAGAAGTCTAAACCTTCATATTTTTCCTCTCCGTGAGTGTTAAAGTTCACCGTTTGATCCTATTACTGCTAGTTAGACCTGAATTTCGCTTTCTGAGCATATTACAGGATCTTACACACCTGTGTGAGTGTTTATAGCCCTGTTGTAACCTGAAAGCCAACCTCTTGAGTGAACAACCACAGCCAGAAGCCCGGCGCTTTTCTAAGTAGACGGATCACACTCTGACAACGCTGGAGTCCAAGTAACACAGCCTAGTGGAACTAGTGTAGTTTCTACACAGGATGAGCGCGTGCTATTGCAGCGTATGTTTGACTCATCCAGATATGTGGATCTTCCACATCCACTGGATACTTTATCCCAGACCTTGGCGTCTACGTCAGATTAGTTGCAAAGGGAGGTGACTAGTGCACCGATTATCTCTCGCAGATCTGAGCGAGCAAAACATCCAGTGAGTAGGTATATGCATGAAGGTTTTCTTGTTGCGCACCATGCATATATGACCAATGTTCTTCAAGAACAGGAACCGAGTTCGCTTGAGGAGGTGATGCACAAGACCCAACAGATAAGTGCTATGGAAGCTGAACTTGCTGCGCTTCATCAACAACAGACTTGGGAGTTGGTAGACTTACCTCAGGATAAGAAAGCGATTGGTTGCAAGTGGGTCTTCAAGGTCAATCGCAACTCGGATGGTACCGTGTGTCGGTACAAGATCAGATTGGTAGCTAAGGGCTACGCACAGCAACATGGAGTTGATTTTGAGGAGACCTTTGCTCCTGTTGCGAAGATGGTGACTATTCGAACAGCAGTTGCAGTTGCAACTCAGAAAGGTTGGAAGATGCACCAGATGGACTTCAAGAACGCTTTAAGTTACAGAAGACCCTCTATGGTCTGAAACAGACACCAAGAGCATGGTATGCAAAGATCAACTCTTACTTGCAGTCTCTTGGTTTTCACCTTTGTAGTTCAGACTCTATCTTGTATTCATTGCGAATACTAGACCTGATTGTTGTGATCACCATCTATGTTGATGACTTGATCATTACCGGTAACTATGAGGAGCTTATTTCCCAGATCAAGGATCACTTGAAATCCGAGTTCGAGATGATGGACTTAGGAGAACTCAAGTACTTCCTTGCTGTGAGATTCATTAGAGATGGGAAGGATGTTTGGCTTGTACAGCGACAGTATGCTCTCAATATGCTTGAGAGATTTGGTATGCTTGACTACAAATCCATTGCTACGCCATTAGAGCAAGGGGTAAAGCTAAGAGCAGAGGATGGTGAGCTACTTGATGATCCATGCATGTATAGACAGATGGTTGGGAGTCTTATCTACCTGACCATCACCAGACCAGACTTGAGTTATGCCGTTGGTCTGATTAGTCAATTCATGCAGTCACCACGGAGATCACATTTTGAGGCTGTCAAGCGGATCCTCCGCTACGTGAAGTTCTCGATGCAGTACGGACTTCACTATCGATACGGTGGACCATTGTTGTTACATGGCTACACAGATGCTGATTGGGCAAGAATGAGATCCACGTCAGGTTACGCTTTTGGACTTGGAAGCGCTGCTATAAGCTGGACTTCTAAGAAGCAACCCACAATTGCTTTGTCATCCACAGAAGCAGAGTACCGAGGAGCAACGAACGCAACATGCGAATCAATTTGACTTCGATGTCTGCTATCTGATATTGATGTGGAGTGTACAGATCCTTAGATCCTGTTGTTGTATATATAGACAACATTAGCAACATGAAGTTAGCTAGTAATCCTGTTTTTCATGCTAGGACGAAGCACATTGAGGTGCACTATCACTTTATTAGAGAGAAGGTCCTTGCAAGAGAGATTGAGCTCAGTTATGTGAGCACAGGAGACCAGGTTGCCGATATCTTCACTAAAGCATTGCCTTGAGATAAGTTTGATGCTTTCAGACATTGTATAAGAGTACAGGATGTAGAGATGAGCTTGAAGGAGAGTGTTGATATAATCCCAAGCTCTAGTAGATCGACGGCTAACATTAGCCAGAGTAGTTAGGGTAGTTACAGTTAGTTAGAGGACTAACCCACCATTAAGGTTTCCCTTGTACTAACCCACACTATATATACATGGAGAGACAAAGCCTCTCTCAACCCATTCTTATTTTACTTTCCTTGTTTACTCGCTCTCTCTTCTTGGAGTGTCCTCGAAGTATCGACCTTTCTACAAAACCTCCAATACAAGTATCCCTGGTAACCAGGAAGATTTTATTTCGTGGGTTGGCTGTATGAGAACTAAGAAATTTAGCCCTTACACACAAAATGCATTTGCTGATAAAATCTTCATACGAAATAAAGAAATATTTAAACGAAGTTTTGATGAGTTTTTGAAGTGAAATAACATATTCTTGCTAATCTAAAGTACACGGTGAGAGAGAGATAAATATTCTTTCCTGCTTTTATATGGACTTTATGAAAAGAAATAAATCTTTGCGTATATCAAACAAGGGAGATGTAAGCATCTTTGTAATGGTCCAGAATTTGAATGGAAAGAGAATCTCCGATTTACTAAGAGTGCAAATAATAATATTAAAAAGATGCGAGTATAGAAAGAAGAATATAATCTGATAGTAAAAATTCTGATTTATGGTTTAGTTAGTTATGGAAAAGAACCTTCACTCTTGTTTCCAATGTTTAAACTGAGGGAGTGAATATCTCCTTGTCCATCACGGCTTAAGAAAGGGTAGAGGAAACAATAGGGGTGTCAAAGTTAGTAACCTTCTGAAATATTCGAAAACCGCGGGAGTGAGTTACGACTTCAGCCAGACTTCGGCCAGTGTTTCATACGGACACCTCCTGAGGTACCCGCAGGAAAATATTGCGAGCTTTTTCTTAACAGCTCTTCACTCGTTTCGTCCGCTTTCTTCTGCAATGGATTCTCTACTGCTCTTGAGTAATTATCTTGAGTGTACAAACGGAAAAATAATCAATGATAAAATTTTGATGTTCAGTCACAGACGCGATCAGAATGAATCGCAATTATATATAAACTTATCTGTGATATTTTTACGGTCAGTTATCTCTCTTCGTTGAAGAATCTTTTCTATGTTGTTGAAGAATCTTTTCTCTGAACTTTGACACTCCCTAATACACTCGAAATAAAAGATAATTGAGTTTCCCATTCTTCATTTTCTCTTTAAAGAGGAGACGGGGATCTCATCACGAAATAAGAAAGACTTGCGGAGAAGATAGATACTCTCGAAGGAAAAGAACGAATAATCATATCATTTAATAAAAGAAAAAAGAACACTTCCTCAACATTTTATCAGATGGAAGGGTAGTTAACTTCTCAGCAGCAGTCCTCCAGTTACATCTCACTAATAGATCGCGTGGAAACCATCCATCCATATCGTTCTAACTTCAAAACGCAACGCGCGTCAACTCAAAGAGTTTAGCGGGGGTTTAGCCCCGGTATTCTGTCCTTCGGGAAGTTTTTTGCTTGGCCCTTCCGGTCCTTCTTTCCCTTGTAAGGCTTGATGGGGTCTTTCTATCCGTTTGCTATTCATTGCGTCGCGTGTTTCCTCGTCAACTCAAGGAGATACAGAGTAGCTGAGGGGCGTGCCAAACTTTTAGTACAACAGCTGTGTAGTAAAGTTTACCTCTAGATGCATTAAGCTTCGCTCCTCGAGCATGGAATCTTTGCAGTTTCAGTTTCAACATTCTAGGTTAAGTGCGGGATACAAGTTATGCACAACGAAGGGTCAGTTTGCAATCCCGGGTTATGGTCTGTCCCGGCCCCATTGTCATGGTCAGTTTGGATTGAACTCATTCAGAGGCCTAGAGAATCACGAAGTCTGTTCGACTGAATTTGCCTAATTGCACAACGGTTGCTCAGCTGGGGTGATAGGAATCGGATGGCCGCACCTGAAGACTGCAGCTGCAGCTCCTGTTGTCGTTGTTCATCGTTATATATGAGGTTGTAGTTCTTTCGAGGTTTGTTATAACAAAGATGGAACGAACGAACAATAATGGAAAGTGTGTTCTGCTTACCTTCTGATCTGATCATGAACATCTGAATGAATCGCGGCCTACTCGATCGGACATCTGGGCAGATGATGATAGAGGTCTGCATTTCTTACAGGCCGATCCGCGTCTAGCTCGATTAGGTTTACATGTTCAGTCGAGAACCTACATCGTCGTCGAAAACTACACGCAGTTGTGTTTCCATGGGCGTCAGTGTGATACCCGAAAGCCATGGATGGCGACATATCTCTTCCATCGTGATGAGTTTCGGGTCTCCCTCTTCTGGTCCAAACGGAGGTGGACCTATCTTAGACAGCAGATCGAAGGCATTCTCGTCGTCGAACACTCCCTTCTCAGGCAAATGCATGGCGCACTTCTCGAGATCCGGTTCCCAGACCCCACTCAGCATCGCATGGAGAAGCCTGCCAAGAGCTCTGATATCGACTTCGACTTTGACCCCCTCGGCGGCCATCAGCAAGCCCTCTGTCGTGAACCATTTTCTGTCATTGTATATGTGAGTTCGGGCTGTGGCCAGGTCTGACGAATACGCAGCTTTACAGAAGTTTATGATCTTGCAGTTACCGAACTTGACTTTATCCGTGAAGACTATATGATGGGGATGCAAGTGCATGTGCACCACGCCGTACTGATGAAACCAGCGAACTGCTTCTGCTATCTGTTTGAAGACTTTCTTTGCAGTGTCGTTCTTGGCGAATGGGATGAAATCTTCTAGAGTGAGTTTCTCGCAGAGCTCTGTTATCAGATATATGTACTCTCTAGTTACGAACACGTTTTTCATCTCGATTATGTTCTCGTGTCTGGGGAGTATTTTGGTCAAGATGATCAATTCCTTATACACGCTGAATAGAACTTTGGCTTCATCCTCTGCAGGGACGGTCGCTTGGGGTCCTCCCCTGGGTATAATTTTCATTGCCATCTTGTTCAGGGTACTATCTCTAGCATCCGCACATTCGAAGACTCTGCTCTCGACAGCGCCCTTCTGAAGGCTCCCTAGTTTCGTATAATGATTCATGACCTCAAAATCAAGCTCGAGGATCTTCGGGGTGACCTTCCCCCGAACTGTCATAAGCCATGACAGCGGGATCAAAGCACTGCGTAATGGTATATCCTCCTTCTCGTCCACGGCTGCTGCTGACACCCACGGATGCTCACACACTTGCTCGATAGACAGTACCCTGGAATCATCTCTAGGTCCCCACGGTGCTGGCCCTATTCGTCTAAGCAAATCGAGCGCTGCTTTGGAGAAGAGCTGTTTTCGGGACCTGTAAGCTTTGACCAGCACTTTCTTCTGTGCATCGGGAATTATACATGGAGCATCTTGTCCCGCCATCATCGAAAGCAGCAAGCTGCCAAGACTTCGGATATCCTCGACTGGTTTTCCCTGTGAGGCTATTTTCTGTAGTTCCGCAGGGTTGAACCATTTCTGTGCCTCGAAGGCGTCGTGGGTTCGTTCAGCCATATCTGGGCTGAAAGAACAGAAACCGAAGTCTATGATCTTCACATGCATGCTGTGCGGATCAGCGAAAAGGATGTTGTGGGGTAACAAGTCCAAGTGCATCACGCCGTAACTGTGCATGAAACGAACTGCCTCAGCTATCTGCTTGAAGACTCTTCGTCCAGTTCGATTATCAGCCTTTTCGAAGAAGTGATTCAGGTCCATTTTCTTCGCTAGTAATTCTGTCACAACGTACACATTATTCGGGCCTAGGAGAATATCCTTGAGCTCAACGATATTCTTGTGTTTGGGAAGTATTCTGTTCAGAACCACGAGCTCTTTGCACAACCTGAGGAACTCATCATCCGAACCAGCGCTGTGCCTAGGCTGAATTTTCATCGCCAGTCTCTTCCTGGGACTGTTCACATCACTGACTTCGAAAACGTCAGCCGTCGCTCCTCCGCCTAATCTTTGCATCCTCGTATAATAGTGCTCGAGATCTGCATCTTCTTTGAGGATCTTTGAAGAGATGTAGGGAGTATCAGCGAAGATGCGGTTAACCACGCGCGGAATATCCAGCTCAGTAGGCCCAGCATCTAGACGTGGTAGCTTTCCTCGTCCTGCATAGTCAAAAGCCTGCTCTTGCACCGGAAGAAGGTCATGACGCCGCAATGACCGAGAAGGAATCGTCACATGTGCTTACATACTCAACCATCTTGGATGACTACCGTAGTGTCCGGGATATTAGACTCTTTAAATAAATCATTTTATAGTTGATGAAATCGAAAAATCTATATAATAATTATAGATGAAAGAGTGAAATGCATTTACTGAATTGAGCGAAATGAATTCTCATCTAACTGTAGATGAAATAGTGAAATGAATTTACTGAACTGAGCGAAATGATCATGAAGTTATGTTGTAGAGGACGGTTTATTATTATCAATAATTATATTTATATTTTTTGGAGAAAGTATTTTAAAATCCTATGTAAACGAATCCTCAAAGTTTCACCCAAAGACTGAGCGAATTAAATTGCCTGACGCTATTGTATTATGGGCAAATTTTATTAAAAAGCCTAAAAGATTTTATTAATTTAATTCTGGTTACTACCGGGAGAAGTAGAGTCAACGAACCTGAGCTTCTTCAACTTTGCTCTTGCCTTTGCTGTCAGCAGCTCCGAGCAAGAGGCCGGTGCTAAAACCCCCCCACTTCAGTGACGCTTCACGTGGACGCTGGGAGAGTGTAACAAGCATATCACAGATCGTTAGAGGTATCACAGCCTTCTGTTTGGATACTCAAAATTGATGAGCTGAGTGCACATATAGAGGTGAACATTACCTCATATATATACATGTATTTACTGAATTATAAAATTATTCCTTAGAAACGGCTGGAAATAAGTGCTATACATGATAACTAAACTTTAAATTTGTGAGAAGAATTCTTCACTACTATATTATATATATATAATCTGTACAGGAAAGTATAAACAACTCCTTGAATTAGAGAAGGATGCCAGGAACTTAAAAGGAATACATTTTTCCTTGTGTTGTACTCATACCTATTTTCTCTACAACAGATAGATATTTCTAGCTTAAAATGAACCAAGTACAACTTGAAAACATCACCCTTTAGATAATACGAATATTCATCAATTTAGTTGATCATACGTGAACTACTGTAACAGTTGTACTCTCCACTTTAATATCATCATCTTCACTATTAACATACCAAGTTAGAGAGCTATTTAGTAAAAAAATGAACATGGTATTACAAATTAGTAGTAAATTATGATGAAAATAGACTAAAATAGAAGTTAAAAAGAATACAATTTTCTTTCAGCTGTTTTCAAGACATGAGTTTATTGTAGACTGAAAAAGGTTATTAGTAGATTGGAAACGGTTTTCTAACTATTTTATTAGTACATCAACTCTCAGAAACGATAGATGTAGAAGAAGATGCAACTGATTAATGAGGTACTAGATGCCTGAGATAACTTTCAATAACCTATCTCATAATTTCCTTGGAAGGATTATTTCCTCAGTCAAGAGTAAAAGAAGTCTCTTGGAGTCCTCAACCTTTTGCACTTTATTACATAATATAAATAGCCTAGCCTAAGAATTTGAAGTCACTTTGATTTCTTTCCCCATGAAAAAGTCACGAATTACCGTGACTGGCGATGACCTATGGCAAGTACCTTGAATAATTGCTGTAATTTTAGTTTGTATTAAATTTATCTAGAGTTATTTAATTACAGTTATTACTCCAAATATTCAACTCTTTTTATAGTATAATATAAATACCATAATATTTGTGAATTATTAAATTCAGGGGATCGAATTTAAGAGGGACAACTGTAGCAAAATACATAATTAATTTATCACGTTTATTGTAAATTATATCTTGCGTTACAAAGACTATTATAATGACTCTTATTTGTACGGTCATTATAACGAGATGATGAGGGTGATTTGCAACGAGATTTTACTGCTGGAGCCATGTCGTCTGAACGATGTCTGTAGGTCTTCTACATGTAAACAGCTCACGTGGCGAAAGGTCGCATATTATCGATTACATTGCTCAAAAGTCACGGCTATTCTTTAGATTGAGGTTGAGGACGCGTACGTTAGTGTCGACTTCTGGCAACCTATCCTCCGCATTTCGCCGTGCTCGTGATCTAGACGGTGGGACAATGAGCTTGGCAATGCATCTCTTGAGATCTATCTATATAGACTGGAACAGTTGACGCGGTGCTTCTGCAGCATTGATCTCTTCTATTCCCCGCGTGAGGACGAGCATAGGGACCGAATGCCATGGCCTCTCTTCAGCGAATTCGAATAGCACTCGGAAGAGCATTCACAGGTTTTGGCATTCTCTATCAATGCAAGCTATATCGGCTATATCGATCTATCATAACGAGTTGTTTTCGAGCAGTTGATTTACAGCTTGGAATGCCCACTGCAGCTCAAGGTCGTTACTCTCAAGATTGAGATGTTCGTTGGAAAACTATTCTTGGTCGACTTACCGGTGGAATGATGAGCTTGGCTGTGTACAGAGGAGCGGGAGGTAAGGTCGCTTCAAGAGGAGCATCACTCGTCCCCTTGGCTTCATCACCAGTAGCGCCAGCGGTTTTACTGCTATCCGAAGAACCCTTCTCACCAGCACCGGAAATAGACGATACATCTAGCTGCTGTGGACTGGGAGGAGGAGAAGGATTGGGCTGACTCTTGGAATTTGAAGTCGACATGGTCTCGTCTCACGCACCTATCTTCTTAAACCCCCAGAAAGGGGGCTCGCTAGCTAGGAAGGCGTCGAAGCCCTCGACGTCGATGACGAGATCATGTTAACCCGGGTTCCGACGTGACGCGAACGAACTATGGCGGATCGAATTTTACGATCCGATTCAGTGACTGACGAAGAAAATCAGTTATCGAAGGAAAACGAAGTTCGAGAGCAAGAGAAGAGGGGAGAACTGAGGAGGGTGAAGTCTCAGAGAGAGGGACCTCTCTATGCTCGACCGAGCCAATTCCTGTCGGCTAGATAATCCTTTACGATAATCTGCTGCGGGGCCTCACGGGTATTCGGAGAGGATCTAATCTCGTACTCCGAAGCGTTGCAAACCTTTCGCTCGAAATACAATGGACATTCTTCTTCTAGATCTGATTGGACGACGGGTACGATGATGAATTGCATGTTCAGCCTGGAGTCTTGTTTCGCGTGTTTAAGCATTTGTTCGTTCCCTTCCCTCCGAACGACATTCGTCGTGTAGGATACTGATTCAGGGAGATGGCTTCTGATACACCGCAGATTCTGACGCTGGCAATTCACAGAATACCGTAGTAAACGTAGGACTTCTGTTCTGCTTAGTCTCGTAAACCCGCAATACGTCGTCACGATTCTGAAGTTACTGTTCAGTATCCAACCGGCGTCAGTACAAGAAGTCGGATGACTTTCTGATCGGATCAAACTTCTGAAGCTGAATTGCTAGGACTTCATCAGAATCGCTTCCGATGATCTGGCTTAGAACTTCTATGAGCTTGGAGAGAACTTCGCGATCAAGGACAAGCAGCAGAATCACTGAATGAAACCTTTAAATTTTAGAGACCGTTGCGGGAAATGTAAGGGCTATCGAAGTGTTCGAACTTCTTGTATTTATTCCCCGAACTGTCAGGGAAGAACTTATAGGTAGGGCTTCCCGTCCCGAACTTACATGAGGAAGAGAGTACTGATGGAGCGCGGGAGCTATATTAGCAAAAGGTATCAATAACTGATAGAATACTGCGTGAACAGTAACTATCCTCAACTGGATATTGTGAAGGGACACGAAGGGAAGACATCTTTCGACTCTTTACTGTTTCCATTTGTATATCAAGAGGACCCACTTGGTCCTCTCATCATTATTCATTTATCTGATTTTGTCTTGGCTTGGAGTATTCAGTTCTCTCTCGTTCTCTCTCTCACACATTCCACGTATGCTTTCCAGTCAAGAGTCTTAGAATAAGTTACTTTAGTTTCCTACATGGTATCAGAGCCTTTGTTGTTAGATGATCTGTTAAGATAACATAAGTTCTCTCTAAGTCTTAGACATTAGAAACCAGAGCGATCAAGGGACGTCTTGATCGTTGCGTGGAGGACGTCCTTCGCATAGACCAGCGCAGCGCGAAAAAGGACCAGTTCAGTTCTCGCGATCAAGACTGCGAAGAATGACTGCACCATTGAACACGAAAAGATGAGTGGTATTCGATGACACTTTCTTCATCTTTTGGAAGCATAAAATAACTCTCCGGTTCGATTCGGAAGAGATATTCGACGTGATGGATGACATAATCCCACGGCCTCGAGCAACAAGTCTCGGTGGAACAGCGACACCAGCTACCCGATCGGGCAGCATTGCAGAATGAGACAAGAAGAATAAAAATGCCTTAACTGCAATCAACGAGTGCTGTGCAAACTCAGTTGCCGGTCACATATTCGCTTGCACAACAGCGAATGACGCATGGACAACTCTGACTGCAAACTTTGCTGGTCAAGATCACGTCACCCGTATGCACCTAAGAGAAAAGTTCAAGCTTCTCAAAATGAAGCCAAATGATTCAGTGATGACCCACATCAACAACTTTAAGGCCCTCGTGCAGCAACTCGCATCTGCTGGTGTTATAGTAGATGCACAGGAGCAAATCCTCACACTGATGGGAAGCATGCCACCCAACTATCAAACCTTTCTGCATGCAATGCGCACGAACCTCAACCTTTCTCTACAAGATCTGATCTCTTTTTTAATCAAGAAGGAGCTCATGTCTTGGAAGATGTCTATCGAACCTTCCACCGCCTTGTTTGATGGACTCCGACAGCAAGGACGAGGACGAAGCAGCAACCAAGACGGTTGGAACCAACCTCGTCGTCAGCTCCAAATAGACGACGTCAAATGCTTCGATTGTGGTTCAACCGGACATCTTTTTAACCAATGTCCCAACCGAACAAGAACAGTAACCAGCAGCAGCACAACAGTAACAGACAACAAGGCCGAGGACAAAACCAAAAAAACCGTCATAAATCACACAACAACAACCAACAAAACAACGCACGCAGGGTCCTCATGACAATTAAATCCACTGGCCTAAGCGCATTATCACAGATGGACAACATGTGGTACGTGGATACTGGTGCAACACATCACATGGCCCATGATCGACGCCAATTTGTTACATACACTTCATACTCAGAAGAGCGTTGTCAAAACAATAAAATTTTATTGGGAGATAGCACCATAGTATACATCGAAGGCACTGGGACTCTTGAAATCAAGCTGTTGAATGACAAACATGTACTGATCCATGACGTGCTGCATGTGTCCGCATTGCACAAGAACCTCTTCTCGGCACGTCAATTTGACTCCAAGGGAGGTTGGTGCTTAATCGAAAATGACATATGTTACCTAGAAGATAAGTACTCTCGAAGCTTATGCTCATGTCCACTATCAAATGATTTGTATTTGCTTGAAAATTCCGTATTAATTACTGAGCAGACAGCACTCTTGCACATCGCCACGCATGAAAGAGACATCCTACCACCTTGTCACAGTCCAAGACCACGCATGCGCGTCAGACCTAGAAAACGTGACATTTATCCTCCCAACCATGTGATTACCCACTCACCAGCCAAGCACTCCTACCTACGCTGTCGCGTCGGACGTTTTGCGTGAAGGATGTCCAGGAAAACGCGAGGTTCCTAGCTGTGGAGATGTTGTGTGCTGAAACAGAGACAAGACAGAGAAAAACAACCACGAAAAACGAACGCTGCGATATATACACTCCAAATGTATGTACACGACCGGTTCTTTCTCCTAAGAGCACAGAACTGATAACCAGACCAGAGAGGTCTGTAACCTGCTTCAAAAGCCCTTAAAACAATCCTTGAATCGCAACCTTGACCCAAAATCACCGAAGCGTAGCTCAAAGCAAGAGAAACTTCTCTTTGCTAACAAACAGAGCCACAACAGTATCACACGATCCAAACCCAAGTCCAAACCACATCCATGCACTAGCTCTTGGCTAAAGCTAGCTACCACAAGCTGTATATAACCAACCGGAACTCTAACGAACTCAAAAGAGCAAAACCCGTAGCGAAGAAACCGAAAAAGACCTATCTGTGGACTTCCTCCTTTCGCTGGACGGACTTCAGATGTCGATAGGGTCTCCTCCGCTGACTCCGTTAATCCAAGAAACTTTCAGATCCGACTCCCAACAGCCGAGATATCGCCGATTTTCGGTCGCAAGTGACCGAACCTCCAAAAACTCCTCCCTGCGACTTATAACCGCACACCACGCACAAACGGATCGCCTAAACTGATATCCGTCTTCTCTAGTAGGTAGATCTAGCTACCCTGAACCCAACAAGACTCCAAACAAGTCGTTTGGAGTTCTCTTTGCAAAACCACTCGAGAAATTTGATCGCAGGTTGCAAAAAACTGACGTAAATCGGCTCCCTGCGGCTCAAATTCGCTCACCACACCCAAACCAACAATCCAATTCACTTACAGTCTTCTCTTATGCGTACATGACGACTCCCTGATCGCGTAGGCACCAAGAACGAAGAGCTTGGCTCACCGATCGCGAAGAACAGCCCAACCTCAGGTCGCAGGTGAACGAAAATCTGATGTAAGCGCTTCCCTGCGAGCCAATTTCACTCAGAACTTCCAAACCGCCCAATGAAACTTTGTATCGTCTTCAATTTCCTGAAGAACTCGTTGTTCTGATCCCGATGGATCCAAGAACAGCAAGTTTGGACTCCGGAACGGTCCGAACGGTCCAACTCTCATTCACAGGTAACTGAAAATCCCAAATCTGTTTCCTGTGTCTCAATTTATCCCAGAACACAACCCCCGATCCGTCTCTTTCCAAACCGTTTGAACCAGTGCGTAGCCTGCACAGATCTGAACCCAACGACGCCTTGCGCGCTTGCATTGGACTCCTAAACCTCCCGAACCGTCCGTTGACAGGTCGTAGGCGCAAGCTAACCTCTTAAGCACCCCCTTGCAACAGTCTCTGTACGTACAGTTCTCTCTTCAATCTCCTGAATAATAAGAAGCAGGCCCCTTGCGTCTTTGATATAACGCCTGAAGCCCTGAATACCCAGTCAGCAAGTAACTAGGGGCCTAGCTTGATTTTACCTTCTTTCGAATTGCATAACTTCTTCTCTGGATGTCCAAACGAAGTAAACAAGATGCCCATGGAAAGCTGACAGCGAGCTCTACCCATCTATGTGATGAAAGTGAAGATCCGAAGTTGCGCCAAAAGCCCGTAAGTTGGGGCCTAGCTTGTTTTCTCCATCTTTCGAGTCTTGTAACTTCTCCACTAGGCGTCCAAACGAAGTAGATGAAGTGCCTATGGAAAGCTGACAAGGAGCTCTATCCACTGGTGCGATAAAAACGAAGATCCGAAGTGGTGCCAAAAACCCGTAAGCTGGGGCCTAGCTTATTTTCTCCATCTTTCGAGTCCTGTAACTTCTCCACTAGGCGTCCAAACAAAGTAGACAAAGTGCCTATGGAAAGCTGACAAGGAGCTCTACTCATCTATGCGATGAAAATGGAGATATGAGATTGTGCCAAAAACCCGTAAGCTGAGGCCTAGCTTGTCTTCTCATGAGTGTCTTTGGAGCGACAAGCATCGAAGTTGAATTTCATGTAGGAGCTGGTCCACGACACGACATCCACCCCCTCCAAACCTGTGCATCCTCCGGTATGCACCAGAGATACCAACCAAGGAGTGGACCGGCACGCACACTCATTCCCATCTTGTTATCCTCCCTCCCATTTCAACCTCATCCTCAAGTCTGCAACTCGATCGTCATCTTGAAGTTGCAATCCTGCCATGATCCTCCTAGATCCATGCTCATCGATCTTCACCTCGAACCTCCCATCCAATCACCCCCTCTAAATCTACACATCTTCAATATGCGAAGACATAGAAAGAATAACCCATCATACCATAGAAATGTCTTCCATCCGTCATGTAGAACCTCACTGTCGAGGTTGTGACTCAAGTGTCGTAGTAGACATCCCCCATCCTGTCAATCATCACCCGTATCCTGACTGTAACCCTCAACCTCAAGTCTGTACATGTCATCGTACCTAATCCTCTCTTCTTTTTTGTTTTTCTGAAAACGAACCACACCGCTGCACCAAAATCATCAACTGCAACCATCATTGTCTCGCTGTAGAATAGTATCTTCCTCAACCATAATCCTCCCTGATATCTTCTTCTGAAAATCCTCACAACCTCCCAAGCATCATCCTCTCAACCTTCCTGAAAATATTTACAATCTCCCAAGCATCATCCTCCCAACACAAATCACCTTCAGCAATGGCTTCTCCCCTGTAAGCCATCGTTACCCATCATCCTATACCCATAGCCTCGAGAGCATCCATCCACTCTCGTTCACCCTCAGCATGTCCGTCCTTGATGATGTCAATGATGACATCATGGACTCCTGTTGTAGTCGCACCCAAGACCTCTCGTGATAAGAACCCAACCTGTGCATCTCGAATGTGCTCCTCCCAACCTCCCTTCACATCCATCGTCGTCATATCTGCATGTGGTAGTTGTTTGTCAGCAATCAGATCACCCACGTCCGCTGTCTGCACCTCAACCATCTCCTCCGGTTGTGAAGGATTGCTCTCCATTGCCTGTTCAGGAAGAATAGTTTCCTGTTGAATCCTATCCTCCTGAGCTAGCCTCCCTGAAGAAGTATCTTGTTGGTCCTTCTTCTCGCACTGCATCGTGGATGCAGTATCCAACTTGAGCTCGTTTGGATCCTCGTGCTCATCCAAATCATCTCTATGGAGATCATGCTCAATCTCCTCCACCCTAGCACCATAACTTGTAGCTTCGTCAGCTACAACTGCATGTGCCGCAAGGTAATCATCCACAATCTTCTTCATCCCTCCTTTACCAACGTTGGCTTGAAGGAGAGTACCCGCACTTGTGAATGCAACCTTTCCATCCTCCCAAGAAATAACCTCAAGTTGCAAAGACTCTGCAAAGTCAATGCAATCGTCCCGCTCATGATCAGTATCATCACACCACAGGCAGTGATGTACCCAAGCTAGTTTGGGTACAAGCTCCATCTTGGTCGAATATCCCTTATCCTCCAACCTAGTAACCTGAGCTTGTAGATCTTGCATCTTTTGCTGTAGGTCTTCGATGGTTGGATCCTTCTCCTCTACAACCACAACTGGAGGTTGAACTTCAGATACTACCCGAACTGGTGTGGTAGTCAACGCTGCAGGTGCCAACCTTGTAACCCTTTCCTTTGTCTGTCTCCGGACAAGAAGTTCAACAGCTTCATGCACAACCTCCCAATTTCTTGTTAACCCTTCTTCGTCCTCTCCATCCTCCAGAAGTAGCTCCAACTGTTCTTGCCATGATTCATCCGCAGCTTGAAGAAACAGCTCCGTCTTGTAGCTCTCCAAGGTTAGCTTGTCCACCCCAGGTAGTTGAAAGAATTGTCTCTCAAACTCCTCTAACAGCTCTGTAGGCTGCAAACCCTTGCTGGATCCGTTGACCCATTCCAGAAATGATTTCTTGGTTACTCGATCTGAGCTTCCCAAGAAATACTCCTCCATCAGCGCTTGTGAAAACATATCCCAATTCCTCCCAAAACGCTTTGCTAGACCTTTCACATGCTCCCTTATCTCAGGCACTGCAGCGAGTTCGAACGTCTCGATCATCTCCTTCTCCGGTACCTGATCCAAATCCATCTCCATCTTGTAACATCTCAAGTACTCAGAGATGTCTCTCCCACCAAAAAGATCAAACTTGTCGATCACCCTTCCAAGCGCCTTCTTCCCCAAAGCCTCCTTTTGTTGCTTCCCTTGCTCTTGTCGCATAAACAAAGTGAAGGCTTGAAACAATCGTGCAGTTGCGGCATCCAACTGCACCCCTGGTATCCCCTCTGATCTATCCATTCCGTCCAAAGTCATGGCTCGTCCCATCCTCCCATCCTCCCATGATCCCAACCGTCTAGAAATCCATCATCCCAGGTCCACAACATCCTCCCGAACAACCAAACCCATCTTCATCCTCGTTCATGATTGCTGATCTCTTCTGTCCAGTTCTGACACATAAATATCTCCACCCCGGACCTTCACGTCGAGTTCACCACCTATGTCGCATCGGACGTTTTGCGTGAAGGATGTCCAGGAAAACGCGAGGTTCCTGGCTGTGGAGATGTTGTGTGCTGAAACAGAGACAAGACAGAGAAAAACAACCACGAAAAACGAACGCTGCGATATATACACTCCAAATGTATGTACACGACCGGTTCTTTCTCCTAAGAGCACAGAACTGATAACCAGACTAGAGAGGTCTGTAACCTGCTTCAAAAGCCCTTAAAACAATCCTTGAATCGCAACCTTGATCCAAAATCACCGAAGCGTAGCTCAAAGCAAGAGAAACTTCTCTTTGCTAACAAACAGAGCCACAACAATATCACACGATCCAAACCCAAGTCCAAACCACATCCATGCACTAGCTCTTGGCTAAAGCTAGCTACCACAAGCTGTATATAGCCAACCGGAACTCTAACGAACTCAAAAGAGCAAAACCCGTAGCGAAGAAACCGAAAAAGGCTTATCTGTGGACTTCCTCCTTTCGCTGGACGGACTTCAGATGTCGATAGGGTCTCCTCCGCTGACTCCGTTAACCCAAGAAACCTTCAGATCCGACTCCCAACAGCCGAGATATCGCCGATTTTCGGTCGCAGGTGATCGAACCTCCAAAAACTCCTCCCTGCGACTTATAACCGCACACCACGCACAAACGGATCGCCTAAACTGATATCCGTCTTCTCTAGTAGGTAGATCTAGCTACCCTGAACCCAACAAGACTCCAAACAAGTCGTTTGGAGTTCTCTTTGCAAAACCACTCGAGAAATTTGGTCGCAGGTTACAAAAAATTGACGTAAATCGGCTCCCTGCGGCTCAAATTCGCTCACCACACCCAAACCAACAATCCAATTCACTTACAGTCTTCTCTATGCGTACATGAGGACTCCCTGATCGCGTAGGCACCAAGAACGAAGAGCTTGGCTCACCGATCGCGAAGAACAGCCCAACCTCAGGTCGCAAGTGAACGAAAATCTGATGTAAGCGCTTCCCTGCGAGCCAATTTCACTCAGAACTTCCAAACCGCCCGATGAAACTTTGTATCGTCTTCAATTTCCTGATCGTTGTTCTGATCCCGATGGATCCAAGGACAGCAAGTTTGGACTCTGGAACGGCCCGAACGGTCCAACTCTCCTTCACAGGTAACTGAAAACCTCAAATCTGCTTCCTGCGTCTCAATTTCTCCCAGAACACAACCCCCGATCCGTCTCTTTCCAAACCGTTTGAACCAGTGCGCAGCCTGCACAGATCTGAACCCAACGACGTCTTGCGCGCTTGCATTGGACTCCTAAATCTTCCGAACCGTCCGTTGACAGGTCGCAGGCGCAAGCTAGCCCCTTAAGCACCCCCCTTGCAACAGTCTCTGTACGTACAGTTCTCTCTTCAATCTCCTGAAATAATAAGAAGCAGGCCCCTTGCGTCTTTGATATAACGCCTGAAGCTCTGAATACCCAATCAGCAAGTAACTAGGAGCCTAGCTTGATTTTACCTTCTTTCGAATCGCATAACTTCTTCTCTGGATGTCCAAACGAAGTAAACAAGATGCCCATGGAAAGCTGACAGCGAGCTCTACCCATCTATGTGATGAAAGTGAAGATCCGAAGTTGCGCCAAAAGCCCGTAAGCTGGGGCCTAGCTTGTTTTCTCCATCTTTCGAGTCTTGTAACTTCTCCACTAGGCGTCCAAACGAAGTAGATGAAGTGCCTATGGAAAGCTGACAAGGAGCTCTATCCACTGGTGCGATAAAAACGAAGATCCAAAGTGGTGCCAAAAACCCGTAAGCTAGGGCCTAGCTTATTTTCTCCATCTTTCGAGTCCTGTAACTTCTCCACTAAGCGTCCAAACGAAGTAGACAAAGTGCCTATGGAAAGCTGACAAGGAGCTCTACCCATCTATGCGATGAAAATGGAGATATGAGATTGTGCCAAAAACCCGTAAGCTGAGGTCTAGCTTGTCTTCTCATGAGTGTCTTTGGAGCGACAAGCATCGAAGTTGAATTTCATGTAGGAGCCGGTCCACGACACGACAACGCTCTCTACGAATTCAACATAGTCCCGTAGCCTCCACGGAGCGAAAATGTACAATGAGAGCAAAATCCACGAACGATCTCTGCAGTCTCCCCCCCTTGGAACCTGAAATCCCAAAAATTTCTCATGAACCTCTTGGCACGCAACCGTCTAGACAGATGTCAGACAGCTGACGCGTGTGCTCTCTCATCTCGCGAGAGGGCACACGTATCCAAGAGACACCCCTTGACTCGTGCGGACGTGAGTCAAGGACTCCAAGGTGCGGAGAGGTCCTCGATCGTCAATTGAGGTCTCTTTGAGACCAAGGACCTTCGAGGGGCACCGACCTCCATGCGGAGTCGCATCTCCCGAAAGACATTACACCGCACACGCGGGATTACAGCCTCTGACGGGCACTTACCAGACTAAGGAGCGTGGGGGTAATTATCCTCACGAGTGGTCATGTCTTGCGGAGGGCTATTACTCTCACGAGCTGCCAAGTTCCCAGCAGGGCACGGACCCCCACGAGAGGTCATGGTTCCCAAAGGGCACAGGACCGCTGTCGTGTCGTAGACCGGCTCCTATCTGAAATTCAGACTTCAATGCTTGTCGCTCCAAAGACACTCATGAGAAAGACAAGCTGGGCTCTAGCTTACGGATTTTTGACATCATTTCGGATCTCTATTTTCATCGCATAGATGGGTAGAGCTCCTTGTCAATTTTCCATAGGCACTTCGTCTACTTCGTTTGGACGCCTAGTGGAGAAGTTACAGGACTTGAAAGATGGAAAAAACAAGCTAGGCTCCAGCTTACGGGCTTTTGACACAACTTCGGATCTTCGCTTTTATCGCATCAGTGGATAGAGCTCCTTGTCAGCTTTTCATAAGCACTTTGTCTACTTTGTTTGGATGTCTAGTGGAGAAGTTACAAGACTCGAAAGATGGAGAAAACAAGCTAGGCCCCAGCTTATGGACTTTTGGCACAACTTCGGATATTCACTTTCATCACATAGATGGGTAGAGCTCATTGTCAGCTTTCCATGGACATCTTGTCTACTTCATTTGGACACCTACTGGAGAAGTTATGCGATTCGAAAGAAGGGAAAATCAAGCTAGGCCCTAGTTTATTTGCTGACTGGGTATTTGCAGCTCCAGGCGTTATATTAAAGACGCAAGGGGCCTGTTTCCTTATCAGAGAGAACTTCGTACGTACACAGATTGATACAAGGGGGCTGCTTAAGGGGCTTGCTTGCGTCTGCGATCTAAAATTGGATTGTTCTTCACGATCGGTGTGCCAAGCTCTTCGTTCTTGGTGCCTACGCGACCAGGGAGTCTTCATCTACGCATAGGAGAAGACAATACGTGGATTGGATTGTTGGTTTGGGTGAGGTGAGCGAGTTTGAGCCGCAAGGAGTCCATTTACGTCAGTTTTTTGCCACCTGCGACCAAATTTCTTGCGTGGTTTTGCAAGGGGAACTCCAAACGACTTGTTTGGAGTCTCGTTGGGTTCGTGATAGCTAGATCTATCTGCCAGGGAAGACGGATATCAGTTTAGACGATCCGTTTGTGCGGTGTGTGCGGTTTTAAGCCGCAGGGAGGAGTTTTGAAGATTCGGTCACCTGCGATCGAAAATCGGCGATATCTCGGCTGCTGGGAGTCGGATCTGAAGGTTTCTTGGGTTAACGGAGTCAGCGGAGGAGACCCTATCGACATCTGAAGTCCGTTTGGCGAAAGGAGGAAGTTCTTAGATAGGCCTTTTTTGATTTCTTCGCTACGGGTTTTGCTCTTTTGAGTTCGTTAGAGTTCTGGTTGGTTATATACAGCTTGTGGTAGCCAGCTTTGGGTAAGAGCTTGTACATGGATGTGGTTTGGACTTGGGTTTCAATCGTGTGATACTAGAGCAGCTTTGTTTGTTAGGAAAGGGAAGTTTCTCTTGCTTTGAGCTACGCTTCGGTGGTTTTGGATCAGGGTTGAGATTCAGGGGTTCGTTTTAGAGGCTTCGAAGCATATTATAGACCGCTTTGATCTGTTTCTCAGTTTTGTGTTCTTAGGAAAAAAGAACCGGCAATGTACATACATTTGGAGTTGGTATATATCGCAACAATCGTTTTCGTGGTTGTTTTTCTCTGTCTTGTCTCTGTTTCAGCACACAACATCTCCACAACCAAGAACCTTGCGTTTTCTTGGACATCATTCACGCAATATCCGACACGATATTGGTGGTGAACTCGACGTGAAGGTCTGGGGTGGAGATTTCTTCTGTGTGTGAACTTTGAAGAAGAGACTGGAAGTCATGAGTGAGGATGAGAAAGGTGATGGAGATGGAGCTAGTGGTTCAGGTGGGTTGCCGAAGATGCAGTTGGATCCGGCGACTGCATCGATGTTCCAAGCTTTCACTATGTTCTTACGGCAGCAACAGTCTGATGAGCGGAAGGAAGCTTTGGCAACAAAGACGTTACAAGCGGTGGTCAGCAGGATTGACCAGTTTGATGAGAGAGATGTCTCAAGATATCTGAGGCATTATATGAAGGAGATGGAGTTGAACCGGGTCTCAGAAGATGAGATGATTGAGACGTTTGAGTTAGCAGCAGCTCCAGAGATTAGAGATCATGTTAAAATGCTAACGAAGCATTGTAACAAGGATGGGGAGACTTTTGCTCGTGCCTTGATGGATGAGTACTTCTTGGAGGACTTTGATCGAGTCACCAAGAAGTCATTCTTGGAGTGGGTTGAGCAACCAAGGAAGGGTTTACAAGCTACTGAGTTGCTCAGAGAGTTTGAGAAGCAGTTTTCACGACTGACCAGGATGGAGAAGTTGACATTGCAGTCCAACAAGACAGAGCTATTTCTCCGGGCTGCAGATGAGAAGTTGCAGGAGAAGGTAGAGGTACTTCTGGAAGACCGGGAGGAGGACGATGGATTGATCAGTAGCTGGAAGAAGTTGAGGAAGCTGTTGGTCTGCTTACCAAGAGGGAGTGGAGACGAGAGAAGGTTCCTGTTAGGAGACTGACGTCAACACCTACAGCTGTAACACCTGTTCTTGTAGTCCGATCAGTGGTTCTTGTTGCTAGACAGGTAGTACCAGTTGCTCCAGTTGTTCCAGTTGTTCCGGTTGTTCAGGCACCTATGGTATCTCCGAAGAAGGATGATTCAAACCTTGAGGAGATTTTGCGTGGAATGCGAGATCTGCAGATCAAGCTCACAAGATTGGAAGAGAAGGGATCTACAAGCGGAGCAAGACCGGTTGAGAAGCAAGATTGGATCCAGCGGTGTATCTGGTGCGATGGTACTGATCATCTGCGCAGAGATTGCAAGGAGTTCACTGATATCTTACAGCAAGGAGTGATCTTCTGGAGAAGGTAGCGCTGAGGGATACTGGTGCACTTCTTCAGACCAACTTTGGTAGGGGAGGGATGAAGAAGTTGGTTGAGGACCACCTATCAGCACAAGCAGTTGCAATGGTGGAAGCTGAAACCTATGGCACGAGAGTTGAGGATCAAGCTGAGAGAGGTTTTAACAGTCAAGTTGAGCCGAGTGGATTGTGGTCATCTGTCATCTCCATGAAACAGAAAGGGAAGATGACAAGTGAGACGTTGCTGAGAACAGCTGCTACGATCCAAAAAGATACTGGATGGGAGGATCCGATAGAAGCTCTATCGGTGCATGCTTACATCACCAAGAACCAACACAAAGCGTTGTTGGAAGAGAAGAGAAGGCGAGATTCAGAGGATGTAGGGGAAAGAACTTCTCTGTCTCTCGAGGAGAGAAGGTTCGTCAAGAGCTTCGGGATGCAGGAGCTCAAGATCTACCGATGGATAATGCTCCTTCTTCATCGAAGGAAAGAGTGAAGGATTCTCAGAAGGAGAAGGGTAAGCCGACTGCATACAAACTACAGTCGGACATCGAAGCTTCAACAGACTTGAAAGGAGTATTGGAAGATCGCATTCTGAATGCGAAGGTGGAGTTTACCTTGAGGGAAGTGTTGGGCATTGCTAAGCGTGAGTTTCATGATGTCATCATCGATGTCATCAAACAGAAGCTACAGATTACGGGTGAGACTGGTTTATCGCATGCCTTGGATACTAGGATGTCTGTGGATGAGGACAGAGAGCTTGCAAAGTGCAGTGTTTATTCTTCAGAGGAGGAAAGAGATCGAAGAAGCAGGATACATTTTGAGGATGAAGAGAAAGATGAGAAACAAAGCTCGAGTCATTTACAGTCACAGTCATTGGGCTTGAGCTACAACGAAGACGTTGGTGAGAATCGGAGACTTGGATGAGTCGATGGTTGCTCTGATCGATCATGGATCAGAAATCAACATCATGTCGAAGGAGCTGTACAAGAGGAAGAAGTGGCCGATTGACATAGAGCATGGATGGGTCATAAGAGCAGCCAACAATACAAGAGGAGACTTGTATGGAGCTTGTCCAGACATCAGAGTGCGCGTAGGTGATGTTGCTATCGAGCAAAACTTCTTTGTTCAGGAAGCAACATCATACCCGCTCATTCTTGGTCAACCTTTCATCATAGCAACTCGGATGGAGACAAAGGTATTGGACGACATATCTGCTTATGCTAGGATCCGAAGACAAGATGGGACGAGAGCGATACAATTCTTGACTGTACCGTCCAATCACGAGCGCAACCGAGATCGTTTGAGAGAGAAACCGCTTCCAAGGGTGAGTGAAGAGTTCAAGGATTTTCGTTGAGTACCACTATAGAGCGGGATTGTGGTGGTGCGCAAGAGAAGGTACTCTCGCTTGATGGAGATAGTGCCTTTTGTACATGGTTTGTTGGGTTTTCAGAGTGTGGGATTGCTATCTACAAGAAGGTAGAAGAGCTGAGAAGAAAAGAACAAAAAACATTTGCGTGACGTTGAGTTGATGTTGAAAGAGCTGGGTGAGCTAGAAGGGGAAGAATGGATTTCTGGTGTTTATGAAGAGGATGGGTTGGAGGATCCTTTGCGAGTGATCATGTCTATTGGATGGGAGGATATGAATAAGGTTGTGCAGATTCATTCAAGGGAGGTCTATTCTAAGATTCGAATCATTCTGTGCACCTGAGGTTCGAGTTGAGACAAAGTACAAGACAGTGGATAAGAAGATAAAGCCAGTTGCTGGTCCTTTGCCAAAAGACACTAACCAACAGATGGATCGAGCTTCAAGGGAGAAGAGTTTGAGAGATCCTGCAATGATAGGACACAAGTTCACGGAGAAGACCCTTGAAGAGCTGAAGATTGGATCTGATGAGTCTCTTCTACCAGAAGAGAGGATGTGCTTCAAGGAAATGCTTTCACGACATGGGAAAGCATTTGCCTTTGAGCCACATGAGATTGGGTGTGTAGACCCGTACGTTGTTACTCCGATGGTTATCTTCACGGTACCGCATGTGCCATGGAACCTAAGACCAATTCCAATACCGCGGGCTCACTTGCTTAAACTAGTGGAGTTGCTGAAGGAGAAGATGCGGATGAAGATCTTGGAGCTGTCGTTTGCACTGTATTCAAGCAGATGGTTTACAGTGCCTAAGAAGAATGGGTCGCTACGGTTCATCCAAGACATGCAACCGGTGAACGCAGTAACAATCAGAAATGCTGGGGTGGGACCGATTGTGGATGAGTTTGCTGAAGCGTTTGCAGGAAGAGCAATTTACTCAATGGGTGATTTTTACTCAAGGTATGATCAGTTTCAACTAGCGGAGGAGAGCAAGAGCTTCACGACAATGAGGACACCTTTGGGGTTGGTTAGGATGTGTATCTTATCACAGGGAGCTATCAACTCGGTAGCACACATGATGAACGAGATGAATCGAGTTCTAAGGGACTTCATTCCTGAAAAGACGATGTCGTTCTTGGATGACATCCTCATCAAAGGATGTGTGGAAGATGAGAAAGATGAAGCATTAGATCAGAGGAGGTGTCGACGATACGTCATGAATCACATTGTAGACTGTGAGAAGATCTTATCTCGACTTGAGGAAGTTCATCTTACGCTGTCAGGCGCGAAGTCTACATTTGGGGTTAGAGAGGTTTTGATCGTTGGTCATTTGTGTGGATCGTTTGGTCGGAAGCCAGATCCGAACAAGGTGGATGCGATTGGAAGGATGAAGGAGATTTGCAACTCGTTGACAGAAGTAAGAAGATTTTTGGGTGCTTGTGTATTCTAGTTCATTTGGATTCCTCATTATGTGCATGTGGCGGATCTGTTGTATGGTTTGTTGCGTAAGGGTCATAAGTTCAGATGAGAGGAAGAGCATACTGATACGGTAAGGAAGCTGAAGTCTTTACTATCATCTCCTCCAGTTCTGGGAAGGATTGTTTACAAGGGTGCTAGGCCCATGGTTCTTACTGTGGATATAAGTCCAGTTGCAATTGGATGGGCAGTCGGACAGGATGATGAGGATGGAGACATGTTTGCGGTTAAGTTCGGAGCGAAGGTGTTAAGTGCTCGACAACGTGCTTACCCGCAAGTGAAGAGACAATTGTGGGTATTGTTTCAGCTATGAAAACTGAGAAAGAGTATTTGATTGGAGCAGTAGTGGTGGTTGAAACTGATTGCTTGCCGTTATTAGGGATGATCATGAATTGTTCAATTCCTGATACTGTGATGTTACGATGGATCGCATATATCAAGTCGTTGAACTTGGAGTTTAGACATATTGCAGGGAAGGATAATCCGATGACAGATATGTTATCTCGAGCTCGGTATGATGGAGAGGATGAGATGGTTGAAGATATTGACAACGTGGGTGTAAAGTTCTATTCAATTGCACAGATAGGAAGAGAAGATGAGTTGTTTGTTGAAGGATTGTATGATGGTGATTTGCTTGACATCGGAAGGTACCTTAGTACGATGGTTAAGCAGACAGTTTGGACGGATGAGAGGTTTCGGAGAGTTCGAAGGAAGGCCTACAACTTCATGTTGCAGGATGAGTTTCTTTGGAAGCGACCGAAGCAGAAAGGTGAGGTATCGCTACGAGTGATTTGCAACAAGGAAGATCAGCAGAAGTTGCTGAAGGCGTTCCATGAGAGTCTTTGGGCTGGACATCGAGGGATTTGGGCCACTTTTACAAAGATGAAAGAGCGGTATTGGTGAGAAAACATGTACAGGGATGTTGTATCTTTTGTGGAGTCTTGTTTGACATGTCAGATGTACTCGAACATCCGACATCGAGATGGATTACATCCAACTTATCTGTTGGCAATCCACTTCAAGTGGGTTGTAGAGTTGGTGACTATGCCAGTTGTGTTGTGGCAGATGAGATACTTGGTACTTGCTAGAGAAGATCTTTCAAATCAAGTTGAGGGTAGGGCGCTTCGGACAAAGACAACTGAAGGGGTATGTAGATTTCTCTTGGAAGAGGTTGTTTGTCGATATGGATGTGTGGGAAAGATCATTGCAGATCGAGGAGAGTTAGATGCACATGAGGCTCGTGAATTCTTTGCAAGGTGTGGGGTGATGTTGTCACTGACAACTGCTTACAGCCTCGAAGGGAATGCCAAGAGTGAATGTGGTCATCCACCCATTGTGAAGGCTTTGGTGAAGGCCTGCAACGGAAAGGTACGCGAGTGGCCTCGACTCTTACCATTTGCGTTATGAGTAGATCGAACAACGCACAGCTCGGTGACAGGTTACATGCCGGTGGAACTCATCACAGGTCAGAAACCTATCATGCCGATTGAAGAACACGTTTTGACATGGAGTGTGTTACCTTGGAAATACAATCTGACTAGGGAAGAGCTTCTTGCTATTCGAATTAGGCAGTTAGAGAGAAGACTTGAGGATATCCAAGCTGCTTTGGATAGGCTGCGAGAAGCACGGTTGAAGAACAAGGTCAGATTTGATCAACGACATCGTTTGAGACCTAGAAATCAAGGAAGGTGATTGGGTGTTAGTCTATGACAACAGTCTAGACAACCAACATAGTGCACTCCGGAAGTTTTCCAAAAGATGGTTTGGTCCGTATGTGGTGAAGAAAGTTCATGACAACGCAACTTACGTCTTGCAAGAGTTGGATGGAACGAGCTTGAAGGTACCAGTGGCAGGTAAACGTGTCAAGATTTTCAAAAAGAGAGATGAGGAGGTCGATCTAGCAGATATCTTGACGGAGTTTCAGTTTGAGGATGAGGATTATGCAGAAGACCTTGAAGGTGAGGTTGGCTACGATGGGAAGTAGGACGATAAGTCGTTCCACTCCTTGGTTGGTATCTCTGGTGCATACCGGAGGATGCACAGGTTCAGAGGGGGTGGATGTCGTGTCGTGGACCGGCTCCTATCTGAAATTCAGACTTCGATGCTTGTCGCTCCAAAGACACTCATGAGAAAGACAAGCTAGGCTCTAGTTTATGGCTTTTGGCATCATTTCGGATCTCTATTTTCATCGCATAGATGGGTAGAGCTCCTTGTCAGTTTTCCATAGGCACTTCGTCTACTTCGTTTGGACGCCTAGTGGAGAAGTTACAAGACTCGAAAGATGGAAAAAACAAGCTAGGTGCAGCTTACGAGCTTTTGGCACAACTTCGGATCTTCGCTTTTATCGCATCAGTGGATAGAGCTCCTTGTCAGCTTTTCATAGGCACTTTGTCTACTTTGTTTGGACGCCTAGTGGAGAAGTTACAAGACTCGAAAGATGGAGAAAACAAGTTAGGCCCCAGCTTACGGACTTTTGGCACAACTTCGGATCTTCACTTTCATCACATAGATGGGTAGAGCTCGTTGTCAGCTTTCCATGGGCATCTTGTCTACTTCATTTGGACACCTATTGGAGAAGTTATGCGATTCGAAAGAAGGGAAAATCAAGCTAGGCCCTAGTTTACTTGTTGATTGGGTATTTGCAGCTCCAGACGTTATAGTAAAGACGCAAGGGGCCTGCTTCCTTATTATCAGAGAGAACTTCGTACGTATAGAGATTGATACAAGGGGGCTGCTTAAGGGGCTTGCTTGCGTCTGCGATCTAAAATTGGGTTGTTCTTCGCGATCGGTGTGCCAACCTCTTCGTTCTTGGTGCCTACACGACCAAGAAGTCTTCATCTACGCATAGGAGAAGACAATACGTGGATTGGATTGTTGGTTTGGGTGAGGTGAGCGAGTTTGAGCCGCAAGGAGTTTATTTACGTCAGTTTTTTGCAACCTGCGACCAAATTTCTTGCGTGGTTTTGCAAGGGGAACTCCAAACGACTTGTTTGGAGTCTCGTTGGGTTCGTGATAGCTAGATCTATCTGCCAGGGAAGACGGATATCAGTTTAGACGATCCGTTTGTGCGGTGTGTGCGGTTTTAAGCCGCAGGGAGGAGTTTTGAAGATTCGGTCACCTGCGATCGAAAATCGGCGATATCTCGGCTGTTGGGAGTCGGATCTGAAGGTTTCTTGGGTTAACGGAGTCAGCGGAGGAGACCCTATCGACATCTGAAGTCCGTTCGGCGAAAAGAGAAAGTTCTTAGATAGACCTTTTTCAATTTCTTCGCTATGGGTTTTGCTCTTTTGAGTTCGTTAGAGTTCTGGTTGGTTATATACAGCTTGTGGTAGCCAGTTTTGGGTAAGAGCTTGTACATGGATGTGGTTTGGACTTGGGTTTCAATCGTGTGATACTGGAGCAGCTCTGTTCGTTAGCAAAGGGAAGTTTCTCTTGCTTTGAGCTACGCTTCGGTGGTTTTGGATCAGGGTTGAGATTCAGGGGTTCGTTTTAGAGGCTTCGAAGCATATTACAGACCGCTTTGATCTGTTTCTTAGTTTTGTGTTCTTAAAAAAAGAACCGGTAATGTACATACATTTGGAGTTGATATATATCGCAGCAATCGTTTTCGGGGTTGTTTTTCTCTGTCTTGTCTCTGTTTCAGCACACAACATCTCCACAGCTAAACATCCTTCACGCAATATCCGACATGATACCGCTTGCCACCTCGGTGGAACCCGTCCCTATGCAGGGGCGTGGCTCCACAAAAGGTGGACAGGGACTCCACGCAGAGGGCGCTTCTCAGCCCACCACCTGGGCGGATCGCGCTCCCACAAACGGCGGATCGGGTCTCCTCCACGAGGGCACTCCCTTCTCTTCTCCGAACAGCGGATCGGGTCTTATCATCGGATCCATTGCTCTACGTCGCAGCACGTGTCTAGATTCCTCATCCTTGCCTGCTCCCGTTCCTCCATCTCTCTATCCTACAACCTACACAATCGTCGCCAGCAATAACGATACACTATGACATCGTCGCCTAGGTCACATCAGCTCACAGCGTTTAGATCAACTTCGACGCGAGAACTCCGTCACTGGTCTTAACTTGCGAGAAGTGAGAGAACAAATCTGCCCAGCATTTCAACACGGCAAGCAATCACGTATCAAATTTCCACGTGCAGCATCCACCCGGGCAATAGAACTCCTTGAGTTGGTACATTCAGACATAGGCGGCCTATTTCTCCCTACACACATTCTAGCTATGAATATTTTTAACTTTCATTGACTATTATTCTCGTCACACCGTTGTTCGGCTACTCCATATCAAGAGCGATTGTTTTCAAGCTTTCAAAGAATTCCATGTCTTTGCCGGACGGCAAACTGGTCACAAGCTGAAAACACTCCGTTCAGACAACGGTGGTGAGTACCTATCCATTGATTTTGAAGCATACTGCAATGAGTTAGACATCCAGCGTCAACTCACTATTCCACACACGCCTCGACAAAATGGCGTTGTTGAACGGAAAAACCGCACCCTTCTTAATTCTGTCCGTATCATGCTGCATGGGTCAGGCCTGCCAAAACCTTACTGAGGAGAAGCTATCAACTGTGTCAACTATATCCAGAATAGGTGCTCGACAAAGGTACTCCCTCTTAAGTTGACACCATTTGAGCTGTGGCACAACCGCAAGCCTGATATTTCACACCTACGTGTTTTTGGATGCACTGCATATTCCCAAGTCCCAGCTGATCTCCGATCTAAGTTAGATGATCACTCTCATGCTTGCATCTTGCTAGGTTAGAGTGCACATAGCAAAGCATACCGCCTACAACGCAAATCTGACGGCCATGCTTTCACTTCACGAGATGTCATCTTTGACTAATCTCATTTCTTTCATGTACTCTCACATGTTCTCCTCGATAATTCTATCATAACAGAAGAATTTTTCCAAAATAGCATTGAGTTTTGTAACAACCACCTAGTACCTTCCGCACTAGCTCCCACTCTAGTTTCAGTGGGAGCTCAATCTCCTTCCTCAGTGCTCCCTCCCTCTTCCATGCCGTCTCTCATTTCTCTTATCATTAGTCCACTTGTACCTCTCGTCATACCGTCTAGTTCTGGAGGAGGAGGAGGTGGTGGAGGAGGCACACCAACACCAACTCCGATTGTGAGTTCATCCAGCTCACAGTCGAACCAGAACAATCTACCCACTACACTGATAATCTCTCGGTTTCCAACGTCACGGACAAGCCATCACTGTGATCAGTCCTCGGTAGCTGAAAACATAAGTCAGTACCATCCCTATCTCAGGAGGACATCACCAAGCATCTAGCAACGTTGGTCATCGCAGAGATCCGACTCCCTGAGACTTCTTTAACTGAATCCTCACAAGAGGAGATTCTTCACCCACAAGTATTCCCGTTCCTCCAGTGTTGAGACGATCAACAAGACAATCAGTGCCTCCAAGGCGCGACCATGCTGAAGGTTACGAAAACCCCCTTGTTCCTCCAAAACCAAGAAAGCTGAGGAAACAGAAGGGCGCATTAATTATAACACTCTCACCTGTCCCCATGGAGCTTGTGTCCTACAGAGATGCACTTTCTTCTTCCAATGTAGAACAGTGGGAGAAAGTCATACAAGAGAAACTGGAATCACATCAAGCTAACAGAACATGGATGTTCACTGACCTATCACATGACACACGTCTCATCACCAACAAGTGGACGTTTAAGCTAAAGTTGAACTCCGATGGTTCAATCTCTCGATACAAAACACGTCTGGTGGCTCGTGGATTCACTCAAATCTACGATCTCGACTACACTGACATCTTTTCTCCGGTGGTAAGAGTTCAATCGGTACGTCTGATTCTGACAATATCTGCACATGTAGTGACGCAGGATTTCTCCTTTTGCCCATTTAGTATACAAGATATCGTTCCCACAGAGGATTTACGTAAGTAATCGCTGCTCTAAGTTCTAGGATCTGTTCAAACACACAAACACACGGGTTTTGCATAAAAAGCCCGTCTTCTCACAAAACCACACAAAACTACACGTCTTCCAGACACGCCACATGGTGCTCTGGAACTAAACAAACAACTACCAACGAAAATATCACACAATTATTCACAGAGAAGCTCGGGAAGACGATCTTATTGCTTCCAGGTTGCTTCTTCCGGTCTTCTCGATACCGTCTTTCCGAAGCAATTCTCGTCTTCTGGGGGTTCAGCTCGTCTTCTCACACCTCCAGAAGGCTGCCCTGCTTCGCAGAAGTCGACTAGTAACGGTCGTTACACCTTATTCTCACACTCACATTCCAACGGGTTAGATAAATCACAAGGTGTATGCCCCCTGTAGCCTTCTCAGGCTTCTGCCTACGGAAATGGTCTTCCTGCAACACTACAACGACATTCACCTTCACGGAAGCTCAATATAAGTCTCAGAAGCTCACTAGAAGAAGATAAGAAGATGGGAGAAGATGGGGAAGATAAGAAAATCCAAACAAGAGAAAACAAGATGAAAAGAGTAAATTAAGATTCCGACAGGCTTCTAGTCCAGATCCTGACTAACAAGCCATCCCTGCTTGTAATAGTTTGGGGAGGAAGACAACAAACGTGAGTACTGTTGCACCGTCTTCTACTTGAGGATGTCGTCTTCTGTTGCGAGAAGAAGGTTTTTTTCTTCTTCACTTCGCTGCTCTGACTACTCTGTCTTCTGGGATCCCTTACCCAGAAGGCCGTTCGTACGTAGATCCCAAGTGCTCTACTGAACGAGTCAAGCTACACTTCCACAACTGGTGACAGTCACCGCCACTCAAGAAGAACACTTCTCGTGCACAATTGGGAGCGAATTCAAGGAACCCACCATCCAGAAGACATGAACAAAGCTTCTGCACTCAAATCCACAATCTATTCCCCGAGAAGAAGTCACAATGGCATTGGGAAGCTCACTCCCTCTACTTCCTGCGTCTACTCCTCGACACACCAGTCTAGCTAACAGGACTGCACGAGGATGCCGTTCCCTGTTCCTAGACTGTCCACTACCTCTATCTACATCTTCGAACCACTGCTGGTGCGAGTATGCAGACCCCTCCTGTGTATTCCAAGACTATTCGTATGTTTCCAACAACGGGTGTAGTGCGAAGAACTATCTATCAGGTGTCTTCTCTCTAATGTGTCTAGTCTGCCTGCACCATAGAATCGACTACTGAACATTTTAGAACTGACAGAACTGGCAGAACTCTATCTCCTACTCTGCGATCCTACTTATGTCGCTGTCATGAGAACCAGGGGAGACGACCACCAGGGAGAGAGAGGCGCTGACAGGAGATTGCTACCTCACATGCAAGCGGTTCTCCTGTCCGAATTGGCCATCCACCTTGTCCTTCCTACGCTACCTATGCTGCCACATGGTATCCTAACTAATTTTACATGGAAAAACTGCCACCCTTAAGATAGCATGTTCGGTCCTACTATATTTGGAATTGTTAATGAAGTTACTAACTACTCAGATTGCACGGAGGCAATCTCTACCTGATTTGCTCCTATCAGAGCTCCTAACGCGGCTTCTGATAAGCTAGAAAGCCCTGCAGTTACCTCGGGTGTCACTGAGGTGGCTTCCTCCTCATCGTCTCTTGCTGGCTCTGCTGTCGCTGCTGCTGCGTCTTCCTCGGCTTCGGCTTCTGCTTCGGAAGACAGAAGCGTCTTCTGGGAAGCGGAGTCGACCGGTGCTTCTTCCGTCTTCTGAGGCACGGGTGTGGGACTAGGACCATGGGGACCTCATTGGGATCCGGGGAAGTCGCTTCCTCCACGCGGAATACCTGGGAAGACGGCTCGTTATCGTGTCGGATATTTTGTGCATGAAGGATGTCCAGGAAAACGCGAGGTTCCTGGCTGTGGAGATGCTGTGTGCCAAACAGAGACAAGACAGAGAAGAACAACCACGAAAAGGAATGCTGCGATATATACCACTCTGAAAGTATGTACACTGTCGATTCTTTCTCCAAACAGCACAAAACTGAGGAACAGACCAGAGCGGTCTGTAACCTACTTCAGAAGCCCTAAAACAAACCCCTGAAAGGCAACCCTAGTCTGAAATCGCCAAAGCGTAGCTCAAAGCAAGAGGAACTTCTCTTTGCTAACAACCAGAGCCACAACAGTATCATGCGATCCAAACCCAAGTCCAAACCACATCCACACACTAGCTCTTGGCTAAAGCTAGCTACCACAAGCCATACACAACCAACTAAGTCCTTAACGAACTCAAAAGGACGAAACCTGTAGCGAAGGAATCGAAAAAGACCTATCTGGGAACTTTCTCCTTTCGCCAAACGATCTTCAAATGTTGATAGGGTCTCCTTCCCTGACTCCGTTGGCCCAAGAAACCTTCAGATCCGACTCCCGATAGTCGAGATATCGTCAATTTTCGGTCGCAGGTGATCGAACCTTCAAAACTCCTCCTTGCGGCTTATACCCGCTCACACCGCACAAACGGATCGTCTAAACTGATATCCGTCTTCGCTAGTAGGTAGATCTGGCTACCCTGAACCCAACAAGACTCCAAACAAGCCGTTTGGAGTTCCCCTTGCAAAACTACTCGAGAAATTTGGTCGCAGGCTACAAAAAACTGACGTAAATCGGCTCCCTGCGGCTCAAATTTGCTCACCACACCCAAACCAACAATCCAATTCACTTAAAGTCTTCTCCTATGCGTACATGAGGACTCCCTGATCGCGTAGGCATCAAGAACGAAGAGCTTGGCTCATCGATCACGAAGAACAATCCAATCTCAGGTCGCAGACGATGAAAACTTGACGCAAGCGCTTCCCTGCGAGCCAATTTCTCTCACAACTCTCAAACCGCCCGATAAAACTTTGTATCGTCTTCAATTTCTCGAAGAACTGGTTGTTCTGATCCCGATGGATCCAAGGACAGCAAGTTTGGACTCTGGAACGGCCGGAACGGTCCAACTCTCCTTCACAGGTAACTGAAAACCCCAATTCTGCTCCCTGCGTCTCAATTTCTCCCAGAACACAACCCCCGATCCGTCTCTTCAAGAACCGTCTTAACCTGTGCGTAGTCTGCACAGATCTGAACCCGATGACATCTTGCGCGCGTGTATTGGACTTCCCAATTCTCCAAAACATCCACCGACAAGTCGCAGGAACAAGCAAGTCCCTTAAGCAGCCCCCTTGCAACAGTCTGTACGTACGAAGTTCAACTCTCAATAATAAGAAGCAGGCCCCTTGCGTCTTTGATATAACGCCTGAAGCCCTAAATACCCAGTCAGCAAGTAACTAGGGGCCTACTCTTATTATCTTGATTTTACCTTCTTTCGAATCGCATAACTTCTTCTCTGGATGTCCAAACGAAGTAAACAAGATGCCCATGGAAAGCTGACAGCGAGCTCTACCCATCTATGTGATGAAAGCGAAGATCCGAAGTTGCGTCAAAAGCCCGTAAGCTGGGGCCTAGCTTGTTTTCTCCATCTTTCGAGTCCTGTAACTTCTCCACTAGGCGTCCAAACGAAGTAAATGAAGTGCCTATGGAAAGCTGACAAGGAGCTCTATCCACTGGTGCAATAAAAACGAAGATCCGAAGTGGTGCCAAAAACCCGTAAGTTGGGGCTTAGCTTATTTTCTCCATCTTTCGAGTCCTGTAACTTCTCCACTAGGCGTCCAAACGAAGTAGACAAAGTGCCTGTGGAAAGCTGACAAGGAGCTCTATCCATCTATGCGATGAAAATGGAGATCTGAGATTGTGCCAAAAACCCGTAAGCTGGGGCCTAGCTTATTCCTCATGAGTGTCTTTGGAGCGACAAGCATCGAAGTTTGAATTTCAAGTAGGAGCCGGTCCACGACACGACATCCACCCCCTCTGAAACTGTGCATCCTCCGGTATGCACCAGAGATACCAACCAAGGAGTGGACCGGCTTATCGTCCTACTTCCCATCGTAACCAACATCACCTTCAAGATCTTCTGCATAATCCTCATCCTCAAACTGAAACTCCGTCAAGATATCTGCTAGATCGACCTCCTCATCTCTCTTTTTGAAAATCTTGACACGTTTACCTGCCACTGGTACCTTCAAGCTCGTTCCATCCAACTCTTGCAGGGCGTAAGTTGCGTTGTCATGAACCTTCTTCACCACATACGGACCAAACCATCTTCTGGAAAACTTCCGGAGTGCACTATGCTGGTTGTCTAGACTGTTGTCATAGACTAACACCCAGTCACCTTCTTTGATTTCCCTGGGTCTCAAACGATGTCGCTGATCAAATCTGATCTTGTTCTTCAACCGTGCTTCTCGCAGCCTATCCAAAGCAGTTTGGATATCCTCTGGTCTTCTCTCTAACTGCCTAATTCGAATAGCAAGAAGCTCTTCTCTAGTCAAATTGTCCTCCCAAGGTAACACACTCCATGTCAGAACATGTTCTTCAATCGGCATGATAGGCTTCTGACCTGTGATGAGTTCCACTGGCATGTAACCTGTCACCGAGCTGTGCGTCGTTCTATCTGCCCATAACGCAAATGGTAAGAGTCGAGGCCACTCACGCACCCTTCCGTTGCAAGCCTTCACCAAAGCCTTCACAATGGGTGGATGACCACGTTCACTCTTGGCATTCCCTTCGGGGTTGTAAGCAGTTGTCAGTGATAACCTCACCCCACACCTTGCAAAGAATTCACGAGCCTCATGTGCATCTAACTCTCCCCGATCTGTAGTGATCTTTCCCACACATCCATACCGACAAACAACCTCTTCCAAGAGAAATTTACATACCCCTTCAGTTGTCTTCGTCCGAAGCGCCCTACCCTCGACTTGATTTGAATGATCTTCTCTAGCAAGTACCAAGTATCTCATCTGCCATAATCCAACCGGCATAATCACCAAGTCTACCACCCACTTGAAGTGGATTGCCAACGGATAAGTCGGATGTAATCCGTCACGATGTCGGATGTTCGAATACATCTGACATGTCAAACAAGACTCCACAAAAGATACAACATCCCTGTACATGTTTTTCCACCAATATCGCTCTTTCATCTTTGTAAAAGTGGCCCAAATCCCTCGATGTCCAGCCCAAAGACTCTCATGGAACGCCTTGAGCAACTTCTGCTGATCTTCCTTGTTGCAAATCACCCGTAGCGGTACCCCACCTTTCTGCTTCGGTCGCTTCCAAAGAAACCCATCATGCAACATGAAGTTGTAGGCCTTCCTTCGAATTCGCCGAAACCTGTCATCCGTCCAACCTGTCTGCTTAACCATCATATTAAGGTACCTCTCGATATCAAGTAAATCACCATCATACAACCCTTCAACAAACAACTCATCTTCTCTTCCTATCCGTGCAATCGAATAGAACTCTGTACCCACGTCGTCAATGTCTTCTACCATCTCATCCTCCTCATCATACCGAGCTCGAGATAACATATCCGCCATCGGATTATCTTTCTCTGCGATATGTCTAAACTCCGGGTTCAACGACTTGATATATGCGATCCATCGTAACATCGCAATATCAGGAGTTGAACAATTCATGATCATCCCTAACAACGGCAAGCAATCAGTTTCAACCACCACTACTGCTCCAATCAAATACTCTTTCTCAGTTTTCATAGCTGAAACAATATCCCACAGTTCTCTCTTCACTTGCGGGTAAGCACGTTGTCGAGCACTTAACACCTTCGCTCCGAACCTAACCGCAAACCTTTCTCCATCCTCATCGTCCTGTCCGACTGCCCATCCAATTGCAACTGGACTTGTATCCACAGTAAGAACCACCGGCCTAACACCCTTGTAATCAATCCTTCCCAGAACTGGAGGAGATGATAGTAAAGACTTCAGCTTCCTTACCGCATCAGTATGCTCTTCCTCCCATCTGAACTTATGACCCTTACGCAACAATCCATACAACGGATCCGCCACATGCGCATAATGAGGAATCCAAATGTGGTAGAATACACAAGCACCCAAAAATCTTCTTACTTCTGTCAGCGAGTTGCAAACCTCCTTCATCCTTCCAATCGCATCCACCTTGTTCGGATCTGGCTTCCGACCAAACGATCCACACAAATGACCAACGATCAAAACCTCTCTAACCCCAAAAGTAGACTTCGCACCTGACAACGTAAGATGAACTTCCTCAAGTCGAGATAGGATCTTCTCACAGTCTGCGATGTGATCAGTGACGTATCGCCGACACCCCCTCTGATCTAATGCTTCATCCTTCTCATCTTCCACACATCCTTTAATGGGGATGTCATCCAAGAACGGCATCGTCTTTTCAGGAATGAAGTCTCTTAGAACTCGATTCATCCCGTTCATCATGTGTGCTACCGAGTTGGTAGCTCCCTGTGGTAAAGTACACATCCTAACCAACCCCAAAGGTGTCCTCATTGTCGTGAAGCTTCTGCTCTCCTCCGCTAGTTGAAACTGATCATACCCTGAGTAAAGATCTCCCATCGAGTAAATCGCTCTTCCTGCAAACGCTTCTGCAAACTCATCCACAATCGGTCCCACCTCAGCATTTCTGATTGTTACTGCGTTCACCGGCTGCATGTCTTGGATGAACCGCAGCGACCCATTCTTCTTTGGTACTGTAAACCATCTGCTTGAATATGGTGCAAACGACGGCTCCAAGATCTTCATCCGCATCTTCTCCTTCAGCAACTCCACTAGTTTGGGCAAGTGAGCCCGCGGTACTGGAATTGGTCTCAGGTTCCATGGCACATGCGGTACCGTGAAGATAACCATCGGGGTAACAACGTACGGATCTACACACCCAATCTCATGTGGCTCAAAAGCAAATGCTTTCCCATGTCTTGAAAGCATCTCCTTGAAGCACATCCTCTCTTCTGGTAGAAGAGACTCATCAGATCCAATCTTCAGCTCTTCAAGGGTCTTCTCGGTGAACTTGTGTCCTATCATTACAGGATCCCTCAAACTCTTCTCCTTTGAAGCTCGATCCATCTGTTGATTGGTGTCTTCCGGCAAAGGACCAGCAACTGACTTTACCTTCCTATCCACTGTCTTATACCTTGTCTCAACTCGAACCTCCGGTGCACGGAATGATTCGATCACCGAATAGACCTCCCTTGAATGAATCTGCACGACCTTATCCATATCCTCCCATCCAATAGACATGATCTCTCGCAAAGGATCCTCCAACCCATCCTCTTCATAAACACCAGAAATCCATTCATCCCCTTCTAGCTCACCCAACTCTTTCAACATCAACTCAACACCACGCAAATGTTTTTGTTCTTTTCTTCTCAACTCTTCTATCCTCCTGTAAATAGCAATCCCACAATCTGAAAACCCAATAAACCCTGTACAAAAGGCACTATCTCCATCAAGCGAGAGTACCTTCTCTTGCGCACCACCACAATCCCGCTCTATAGTGGTACTCAACGAAAATCCTTGAACTCTTCACTCACCCTTGGAAGCGGCTTCTCTCTCAAACGATCTCGGTTGCGCTCGTGGTTGGACGGTACAGTCAAGAACTGTACCGCTCTCTTCCCATCTTGACTTCGGATCCTAGCATACGCAGATCCGTTGTCCAGTACCTTTGTCTCCATCCGGGTCGCTATGATGAAAGGTTGGCCCAGAATGAGCGGGTATGATGTAGCTTCCTGAACAAAGAAGTTTTGCTCGATAGCAACATCACCTACGCGCACTCTGATGTCTGGACAAGCTCCATACAAGTCTCCTCTCGTGTTGTTGGCTGCTCTTATGACCCATCCATGCTCTGTGTCGATCGGCCACTTCTTCTTCTTGTATAGCTCCTTGGACATGATGTTGATTTCTGATCCATGATCGATCAGAGCAACCATCGGCTCATCCAAGTCTTCGATCCTCACCAACGTCTCCGTCGTAGCTCGAGCCCAGTGACTGTGGCTATAATGACTTGAGCTCCGCTTCCCATCCTCCTCTTCATCCTCAAAATGCACCCTGCGTCTTCGATCTCTTTCTTCCTCTGGAGAATAGACACTGCACCTTGCAAGCTCTCTCTCCTCATCCACAGACATCCTAGTATCCACAGCATGCGATAAACTAGTCTCACCCGTAATCTGTCGTTTCCGTTTGATGACATCGATGATGACATCATGAAACTCACGCTTGACGATGCCTAACACTTCTCTCAAGGTAAACTCCACCTTCGCATTCAGAATGCGATCTTCCAAGACTCCCTTCAAGTCTGTTGAAGCCTCGATATCCGACTGCAGCTTGTATGCAGCCGGCTTACCCTTCTCCTTCTGAGATTTCTCCTTCGATGGAGAAGGAGCATCGTCCATCGGTAGGTCTTGAGCTCCTGCATCCCGAAGCTCTTGGCGAACCTTCTCCCCTCGAGTATGTCTCTTTGAAGAAGTCTCTTCTCCTGAATCCTCTGAATCTCGCCTTCTCTTCTCTTCCAACAACGCTTCGTGTTGGTTCTTGGCGATGTACGCATGCACCGATAGAGCTTCTATCGGATCTTCCCATCCAGTATCCCTTCTGATCGTAGCAGCTGTCCTCATCAATGTTTCACGCGCCATCTTCCCTTTCTGTTTCATGGAGATGGCGGATGACCACAATCCACTTGGCTCAACCTCCTTGTTGAAACTCCTCTCAGCCTGATCCTCAACCCTTGTGCCATAAGTTCCAGCTTCCACCATTGCAACTGCTTGCGCTGATAGGTGGTCCTCAACCAACTTCTTCATCCCTCCCCTACCAAAGTTGGTCTGAAGAAGTGCACCAGTATCCCTCAGCGCTACCTTCCCATCCTTCCAGAAGATCACTCCTTGCTGCAGAATATCTCTGAACTCCTTGCAATCTCTGCGCGGATGATCAGTACCATCGCACCAGATACACCGCTGGATCCAACCTTGCTTCTCAACCGGTCTTACTTCACTTGTAGATCCCTTCTCTTCCAATCTGGTGAGCTTGATCTGCAGATCTCTCATTCCACGCAATATCTCCTCAAGGTTTGAGTCATCCTTCTTCGGAGATACCATGGGTGCCTGAACAACTGGAACAGCTGGAGCAACTGGTACTACTTGTCTAGCAACAGGAACTGGTCGGACTACAGGAACAGGTGTTACAGCTGTAGGTGTTGGCGCTAGTCTCCTAACAGGAACTTTCTCTCGTCTCCGCTCCATCTTGGTAAGCAGACCAACAGCTTCCTCAACCTTCTTCCAGCTGCTGGTCAATCCATCGTCCTCCTCCCGGTCTTCCAGAAGTACCTCTAGCTTCTCCTGCAACTTCTCATCTACAGCCCGAAGAAATAGCTCTGTCTTGTTGGACTGCAACGTCAACTTCTCCATCCTGGTCAACCGTGAAAACTGCTTCTCAAACTCTCTGAGCAACTCAGTAGCTTGTAAACCCTTCCTTGGTTGCTCAACCCACTCCAAGAATGACTTCTTGGTGACTCGATCAGAGTCCTCCAAGAAGTACTCATCCATCAAGGCACGAGCAAAAGTCTCCCAATCCTTGTTAAAATGCTTCGTTAGCATTTTAACATGATCCCTAATCTCTGGAGCTGCTGCCAACTCAAACGTCTCAATCATCTCATCTTCTGAGACCCGGTTCAGCTCCATCTCCTTCACATAATGTCCCATATACCTTGAGACATCTCTTCCATCAAATTGGTCAATCCTGCTGACCACCGCTTGTAGCGCCTTTGTTGCCAAAGCTTCCTTCCGCTCATCAGATTGTTGCTGCCGTAAGAACATAGTGAAAGCTTGGAACATCGATGCAGTCGCTGGATCCAACTGCACCTTCGGCAACCCACTTGAACCACTAACTCCATCTCCATCACCTTTCCCATCCCCACTCATGACTGCCAATCTCTTCTTCAAAGTTCACACACAGAAGAATCTCCACCCCAGACCTTCACGTCGAGTTCACCACCGTATCGTGTCGGATATTTTGTGCATGAAGGATGTCCAGGAAAACGCGAGGTTCCTGGCTGTGGAGATGCTGTGTGCCAAACAGAGACAAGACAGAGAAGAACAACCACGAAAAGGAATGCTGCGATATATACCACTCTGAAAGTATGTACACTGTCGATTCTTTCTCCAAACAGCACAAAACTGAGGAACAGACCAGAGCGGTCTGTAACCTACTTCAGAAGCCCTAAAACAAACCCCTGAAAGGCAACCCTAGTCTGAAATCGCCAAAGCGTAGCTCAAAGCAAGAGGAACTTCTCTTTGCTAACAACCAGAGCCGCAACAGTATCATGCGATCCAAACCCAAGTCCAAACCACATCCACACACTAGCTCTTGGCTAAAGCTAGCTACCACAAGCCATACACAACCAACTAAGTCCTTAACGAACTCAAAAGGACGAAACCTGTAGCGAAGGAATCGAAAAAGACCTATCTGGGAACTTTCTCCTTTCGCCAAACGATCTTCAAATGTTGATAGGGTCTCCTTCCCTGACTCCGTTGGCCCAAGAAACCTTCAGATCCGACTCCCGATAGTCGAGATATCGTCAATTTTCGGTCGCAGGTGACCGAACCTTCAAAAACTCCTCCCTGCGGCTTATACCCGCTCACACCGCACAAACGGATCGTCTAAACTGATATCCGTCTTCGCTGGTAGGTAGATCTGGCTACCCTGAACCCAACAAGACTCCAAACAAGCCGTTTGGAGTTCCCCTTGCAAAACTACTCGAGAAATTTGGTCGCAGGCTACAAAAAACTGACGTAAATCGGCTCCCTGCGGCTCAAATTTGCTCACCACACCCAAACCAACAATCCAATTCACTTAAAGTCTTCTCCTATGCGTACATGAGGACTCCCTGATCGCGTAGGCACCAAGAACGAAGAGCTTGGCTCACCGATCGCGAAGAACAATCCAATCTCAGGTCGCAGGCGATGAAAACCTGACGCAAGCGCTTCCCTGCGAGTCAATTTTTCTCACAACTCTCAAACCGCCCGATAAAACTTTGTATCGTCTTCAATTTCTCGAAGAACTGGTTGTTCTGATCCCGATGGATCCAAGGACAGCAAGTTTGGACTTTGGAACGGCCGGAACGGTCCAACTCTCCTTCACAGGTAACTGAAAACCCCAATTCTGCTCCCTGCGTCTCAATTTCTCCCAGAACACAACCCCCGATCCGTCTCTTCAAGAACCGTCTTAACCTGTGCGTAGCCTGCACAGATCTGAACCCGATGACATCTTGCGCGCGTGTATTGGACTTCCCAATTCTCCAAAACATCCACCGACAAGTCGCAGGAACAAGCAAGTCCCTTAAGCAGCCCCCTTGCAACAGTCTGTACGTACGAAGTTCAACTCTCAATAATAAGAAGCAGGCCCCTTGCGTCTTTGATATAACGCCTGAAGCCCTAAATACCCAGTCAGCAAGTAACTAGGGGCCTACTCTTATTATCTTGATTTTACCTTCTTTCGAATCGTATAACTTCTTCTCTGGATGTCCAAACGAAGTAAACAAGATGCCCATGGAAAGCTGACAGCGAGCTCTACCCATCTATGTGATGAAAGCGAAGATCCGAAGTTGCGTCAAAAGCCCGTAAGCTGGGGCCTAGCTTGTTTTCTCCATCTTTCGAGTCCTGTAACTTCTCCACTAGGCGTCCAAACGAAGTAAATGAAGTGCCTATGGAAAGCTGACAAGGAGCTCTATCCACTGGTGCGATAAAAACGAAGATCCGAAGTGGTGCCAAAAACCCGTAAGCTGAGGCCTAGCTTATTTTCTCCATCTTTCGAGTCCTGTAACTTTTCCACTAAGCGTCCAAACGAAGTAGACAAAGTGCCTGTGGAAAGCTGACAAGGAGCTCTACCCATCTATGCGATGAAAGTGGAGATCTGATATTGTGCCAAAAACCCGTAAGCTGGGGCCTAGCTTATTCCTCATGAGTGTCTTTGGAGCGACAAGCATCGAAGTTTGAATTTCAAGTAGGAGCCGGTCCACGACACGACATCGTCTTCCTGTCTTCCAGAAGACAGCTTGTCTTCCGGGGCGTCTTCTGGAGTCTTCTCGGCTTCCAACGCTGTTACCACCAAGTGCACAGCGAGGTCGAACTCCTCCTTCTCCATTCCGGATCCAGTCGATAGTGCTGGAGCGTGGGAAGATGCGGTTGTAGGTGTCGGAAGCGAAGGAAGACCATAAAGCGTCTTCACTCCTTCTATCTGTCGATCCAAATACCTGAACATGCTCTTCCGGCATTCCACCAACATCGCTTTGGACTTGCTGTCCCATCCTCTAGCTAAGGTAAGTAACTTCCTACCCGCGGTGTAGTTGAACTTCTTCCGAAGCGCTTCCACCGACTGTGCCAACATCTTCTGTGCACGGGCCTTTGCTGCTTCCCTCTGCGTCTTCTCAACTGCAGCTCGCGCTTCTACGGCTTCTCAGATTCAGGTCTGTGAAAAGTCCTGCGCCACCAGTCTTAAGTCCAGGAAGACGGTCTTCCTCGAGCTACTCCTGCCTTAGCAGGTACACGGTTACGCGGTGGTAACGCTGCCCACACCTCCTCCAGAAGTCCTTGATCTGCGAGGTTCCAATCCCACAGGAAGAAGTCGAGACCCAACTCCTTGAGAAATCAACCTACTAAGACTCAAAATAGTGTTAACACCGTATGCAAAGGTGTCAAACATATACATAAACGACTAGAAGTAATATAAGCTAACTTCTAGAACTACTAAACTCAAGCGTCGGAGTAGAAATATAACATGTAGCCGCCAAGTAGCGCGACATCCACCCCCTCCGAACCTGCACATCCTCCGGTATGTGCCATCCAGATCAAGACTCTTCAGCTTCGGCTTCAAACTCATCTTCAACCTGCATTGAGTCTTCAGCTTCATCCTCTGTAAACTCTGCAACGTTCTGGTCCTCCCCTCTCCTCCTAAAGAGCTTGATTCTCTTTCCTGCGACTGGTATCTTGAGCACTGCACCATCTAACTCTCTCAAGGAGTATGTGGCATTATTATAAACTTCTAACACCACATAAGGTCCAAACCATCTCTTGGAGAACTTCCTGATAGTGCTATGCTGATTATCAAGACTACTATCATAGACTAACACCCAATCACCTTCTTTAACTGGTTTGGGTCGTAATCTATGCGTTCTATCAAATCTGCCTTTGTTTCTCTCTCTAGCAATCTTTAATCTTTCGACAGCTTTGGCAACATCCTCAGGTCTTCGTTCTAACTGCTGGATCCTTAATGCAAGAAGATCCTCCGTACTTCTACCATCTTCCCATGGCAAAACATTCCAAGTAGGCACAACCTCCTCAATCGGCATCACAGGTTTCTGTCCTAGTATCAATTCTGCTGGCATGTAACATGTAACGGTACTATGAGTTGTACGGTCTGCTCATAAAGCAAACGGTAGCAGTCTAGGCCATTCACGGATCTTACCCTTGCAAGCTTTTACCAAAGCTTTGATGATTGACGGATGACCTCTTTCGCTCTTGCCATTCCCTTCAGGATTGTAAGCAGTGGTTAACGCCAACTTGATTCCCAATTGCTTGAAGAACTCAACTGCTTCTTGTGAATCCAGCTCACCCCTATCTGCAGTGATCTTTCCCACACACCCATATCTACAAATAACATCTTCAAGTAGAAAGCGGCAGACACTAGCAGTGGTCTTCGTCCTCAAGGCACGACCTTCAACTTGGTTAGATAGATCTTCTCTAGCCAAGACTAGATACCTCATTTGTCCAAGTCCAAACGGCATAGTTACCAGATCAACTACCCATTTGTAATGAATGGCTAAAGGATAAGTAGGATGCAATCCATCACGATGACGTACGTTGGAATACATCTGGCAGGGTATACAGGATGAAACAAACTGTACTACATCCTTATACATACCCTTCCACCAATACTTCTCCTTCATCTTGGTAAATGTTGCCCAAACTCCTCTATGACCGGCCCATAGACTCTCATGAAACTCCTTGATCAGCTGCTGCTGCAATCCCAAGTCACATACCACCCGTTGCGGTATACCTCCTTGTAGCTTAGGGCGCTTCCATAGATGTCCTCCATGTAGAAAGTACCCATAAGCTATTATACGGATCCTCTTGAAATCTGCATCAGACCAGCCTTCTTGCCTTTCCAGTGAACTCAAATAGCGCCCAAGATCCAACCACTCGCCATCATACACAGTTTCCTCAAAAAACTCCAACGAGGCTGCAAAACAGCTTCTATCCCTTCTAGCAAGAGCACTAGAATAGAACTCTGTTCCCACATCCTCCTGATCATCTATCATTTCTTTCTCATCGTAATATCTAGCCCTTGATAACATATCTGTCACAGGATTGTCTTTTCCTGCAATATGTCTAAACTCTGGGTTCAAGGACTTGATATATGCTATCCACCTCAACATAGCAATATCTGGAGTTGTACAGCTAGTGATCATTCCCAAGAGAGGTAAGCAATCTGTCTCCACAACCACAGGTGCTCCTATCAAGTATTCCTTATCACTCTTCATCGCAGTAACTACTCCCCATAGCTCTCTCTTGACTTGAGGGTAGTCTCTCTGCCGTGAACTTAAGACCTTAGCACCAAAACGCACCACATATCTATTTCCATCCTTATCATCTTGTCCTATAGCCCACCCAATGTCAATAGGACTAGTATCAACAGTAAGGATAACAGGTCTGCCCAACTCATATGTTACCTTCCGTAGAGTTGGTGGTGAAGACAACAGATCCTTCAACTTCTTCATAGACTCGCTTTGCTCCTCTTGCCACTAAAATCTCCGCCCCTTCCTCAGCAACTTGTACAACGGATCTGCTACATGTGCAAAGTGTGGAATCCATATATGATAAAACACACATGCACCTAGAAACCTTCTCACCTCAGTAACCGATCCACATGTCTCCTTCATCCTTCGGATGGCATCAACCTTGTTTGGACAAGGTTTCCGACCATAAGATCCACACAGATGTCCCACTATTAACACCTCATGTTCTCCAAATACAGACTTTGCTCCTGATAAAGTCAAATGAACCTCCTCCAGTCGACTCAATATCTTATCACAGTCGGCTATGTGATCTACAACAAACTTACGGCACCCCCTCTGATCCATTACCTCATTCTTCTCCTCCTCAGCACACCCTTTGATCGGCACATCATCAAGGAATGGCATAGTTTTTTCAGGAATGAAATCCCTCAAAACTTTATTCATGCCATTCATCATATGTGCTACAGAATTGGTAGCACCTTGTGGCAAGGTGCACATCCTTAGTAACCCCAAAGGTGTCCTCATTGTAGTCAAGTCTCTACTCTCAGAGGATAACTGAAACTGATCGTAACCTGAATATAAGTCTCCCATTGAATAGATAGCACGACCAGCAAAAGCCTCTGCAAACTCGTCTACAATAGGTCCTATACCCATATTCCTGATAGTCACCTTGTTAACTGGCTGCATATCTTGAATGAATCTCAAAGCTCCACTCTTCTTCGGAACAGTAAACCATCTGCTAGAGTAGGGAGCTATAGATGGTTCCAAGATACCCATCCTAATCCTCTCATTGAGCAAGTCTATCAACTTTGGTAGATGAGCTCTAGGTACAGGGATATGACGTAGATTCCAAAGCACATGCGGTATAGTAAAGATTACCATAGGTGCAACTACACTTGGATCTACACATCCTACTTCATGTGACTCAAACGCAAACGCCTTACCATGCCTAGATAGCATCTCCCTGAAGCTCTTCTTCTCTTGCTTAGTAAGAAATCCATCACCTCCAATCCTCAGGTCCTTCAGTGTTGTTTCTGTAAACTGGTGCCCAATTCTTCTCGGTCCTCTAAGCGTCGGTTCTCGTGCAGCTTGCTCCATCTTCTGATTGTAATCGAGTGGTAAAGGCAAAGCCACTGGTTTGACTTTCTTTGCCACTGACTTGTACTTGGTCTCCACATACACTTCTTGTCGATCTATAAACTTATCAATTACATCATAAAGCTCCTTGGAGCTCACTCTCACCACTCTATCTACATCATCTGTAGAGCTTTCTAATAAAGATTTCAACTCCCCTATAGTATCTACCAAATACTGCTCTTCAAACACTCCAGATATGTATTCATCTCCTGCTAACTCTCCACTATCCCACAAAGACTGCTGTACATACTTCATATGTTGCCTCTCAAACCTCTTCAGATTCTCAACCTTCCTATAACATACTGATCCACATGACATCAATCCCAAGAAGCTAGTGGATAAAGCTTCCTGCTTTACTGGATCAGGCGAGAATCCTATCTCTATTGTATCGTTGAAGTCTCGCTCTTCAATGGTACTCTGCCAAAACCCCTAGACTCTCTAAACTCCTGAGTAATCTTAGGTAGTGGACGGTCTCTCAAGCTATCACGATTCCTCTCATGTTCTGCAGCAACGGTCAAAAACTGAACAGCTCTTGCCGTCTCTACTACGTATCCTAGCATAGGCTGAACCATCATCCATAACTCGTGTCTCCATTCTAACAGCAGTAATGTAAGGCTGCCCTAGAATGATAGGATAGGTTGACATGTCTTGCACAAAGAAATTCTGAACATCACTGATGTCACCCACAGTTACTTTGATGTTGGGGCAAGCACCATAGAGTTCTCCTCGTTGGTTGTTGGCAGCACGGATAAGCCACCCATGGTCGGTGTCTATGGGCCACCTCCCACGCTTGTACAGCTCCTTAGACATCAGATTAATCTCTGAGCCGTGATCAATCAATGCCACCACAGGTTCCTCTAGATCTCCCAGCTTCACTAAGGTTTCTGTGGTTGCTCTCGCCCAATGGTTGTGAGAATAATGGCTCTTCTGCGATGCTTCCACCTCATCTTCAAACCTCACGTGCTGATCTGATCTTCCCTCTGATACTTGAGAGCAATAACCAGCAATCTCATCTTCCTCATCTTCCGACAGTTTGGTCCCTAGAGCGTTAAGCGTAGCTGCTTCACCCAAAATCTGACGTTTCTTCTTGATGATATCTATGATAACCTCATGGAACTCACGCTTTGCAATCCCAAGAATCTCACCCAAGGTAAACTCAACCTTCCCATTCAAGATACGATTCTCTAACACCTGCTTCAAGTCTGTAGCAATCTCAATGTCAGACTGAAGTTTGTATGCAGGCATCTTATCCTTCTCTTTGCTTCTCTCCTTCTCCTTTGGTGTTGTAGATGGTGGATCCTCCATAGTCTCTTCCCGAGTAGGTGTTGTCTCCTGCCTTGTCTCTGGTCTAGTCCTTTCACTCCTTGTAGCAGGTCGTTTGGCTGTAGAAGCCTCACCTGCATCCTCCCTCCTGCGTTTTTCTTCTAGTACAGCTTCATGATGACTTCTTGCAACATAAGCATGCACTGACATAGTGTCTACAGGGTCATTCCATCCTGTAGTTTCTCGAATTGAGTTGCCAACCCTCCGTAGCACATCCTTGTCTAACTCTATTCTAGCTACGGACCGCACTACATCAGACCACAACCCAGTAGTCCCTTTTTCTCTCTCCATTTCCACTTTCACTCCACACGTAGCAGCATTCACAAGAGAAACAGCATGTGATGTTGATATCTCATTCACAAGTCTCTTCATACCACCCTTTCCAAAGTTGGTTCCCAACATCATCCCAGTCTCTCTCAGATGGATCTTACCATCTTTGAAGAAGATCAGATCCTTCCTCAATGCATCTGAAAACTCCCCACAATCTCTTCTTACATGGTCTAGGCTATCGCACCATATACAACGATGAACAAAGTCTTCTCTCATCTGAGGTCTCTGCATAGCAGGCTGTATATTCTGCTCCTTCTCTTCTAGCCTAGTGAGCTTAAGCTTAAGCTCCTTCATACCCTTAATCAACTCATCAAGCGGTGAGTCTTCCTCTCTAGCAATTACCAAAGCAGGCTTAGTAGGCAACTGTTTGACAGGAATTATGAGAGGTGCTGCTTCACTTACCACCACCTTGTCCCTTCTTCTCTGTCTCTTGGTCAGCAAAGAAACAGCCTCTTCAACCTCCTTCCAATCAGTCTTCAATCCTCTCTCCTCACTCTTGTCTTCCAGCAACAACTCAAGCTTCTCCTGAATAGTCACGTCCGCTGCTTGTAGGAAAAGCTCGGTCTTCTCCACCTCTAATGTAAGCTTTTCTGTCCTAGAAAGCTGAGCATACTGACGATCAAACTCCCTTAACAGCTCATTTACAGACAAACCTTTGTTAGGCTTCATCACCCACTCCAAGAACGTTCTCTTGGTCACCCTCTCTGAATCTTCAGTGTAGTACTCCTCCTTCAAAGCTCGCATAAAGCTCTCCCAACTCTGTCCTTGCTGCTGCTTGAGCTCCTTCACACGCCCACGAATCTCAGGAACAACAGCAAGCTCAAAGTTCTCCACCATCTCCTTCTCAGGTACCTTGTTCACCTCCATCTCCCTAGCATAGTATCGCACATACTTGGAAATATCGGTTCCCTTGAACTGATCCATCTGATGCACCACAGATTGCAACGCCTTGGTTGCTAATACCTCCTTCCTCTTTGTGCTCTGCTGCTGCTGCATAAACATGGAAAAAGCTTGGAACATCTTCATCGTAGCAGCATCCAACTGAACAGGTTGCTGAGCAGCAGCAGCACCTCCACTTGATGATCCTTGGTTGGCCATGATATCTGATCCTGTAACACTCTCAAGAAAACTCCCACCCTAGGTGTTTCACGTCGAGTTCACCAACAAGAGAGTATGTCGGAGTGTAATCCGTCTACCTAGGAAAGCGTCGGGCTTCTGGCTGTGGTTGTTCACTCAAGAGGTTGGCTTTCAGGTCACAATAGGGCTATAAACACTCACACAGATGTGTAAGATCTAGTAATATACCCAGAAGGCGAAATTCAGGTCTAGCTGGCAGTAATAGGATTCGGCGGTGAACTTTGACACTCACGGAGAGGAAAACTATGAAGGTTTAGACCTCTAAACTTCCCCTACATGCAAATGAGGTACTACTGAACTCACAGACGAAATTTCAGCCTGAGATCAAATTTTGACACGGAGATATGAACAGAAAAGTTTTGAGCAAGAAAACTACGGCAATTTCTGGTACCTAGCTGGCTATTTCAACCTATAACAGGAGTTTGGCTCGATCAATTTCGAAGTTTCTTACAGGATTTGCAGTCTACAGGGTGCTGAACATCCCTGTGAAGTTGGGACTCCTGAATGTACACAGAACTGTAGATCTCCTCCTCTGAAGTCGCTGCTCTAGATTAAGAGCTTTTCAGATCCCCTCAGCTTCAGCGGCCGCCCTGAATTACTCAGTTGCTCAATCGATATGAAACTTTTTGTGAAATCGTAGCCCTGCTGGCGGAGAACACAACCTCGACGTTTTGAAGCAATTTCCTCAAATCTGCTGCGAGTGACACTGAAAACCCTAAATCCAACCAAAATGATTCAATTCTAGCACAATCCGAACTTCAATTGCTCATAACTCCGTCTTTATTGACTCAAATCGATCGAAATTTTCACTGGAAGTGCTTGGCATGACGAGACCTCTCTCCCTGTGCCCTCAGATTTCGAAGATCCCCCACCAAATGCTCGAACTCCACTCTAGAGCTCTGTTTCTAAATTTAGAGTTTAACAAAAGACAAAAATGGACCAATGGGAGTTCATAGCTCCACTTGGTTGTCCTTTAGTACCCTAAACCACGTGGCAACTTAGTTTTACTCATAGGCTACCACGTCAAGCCCCCTAGAGTGCCAACGTAAAACTTAAATTACTTAAAACGACACGCAGCCCCGAAAAATAACTTAAATCAGCTAGAAAGCGTGCATGGGCGACACGCAAATACAACCCATGAGCTTAAGCCCTATCAACATGGTAATCAACCTACTAAGACTCAAAATAGTGTTAACACCGTATGCAAAGATGTCAAACATATACATAAACGACTAGAAGTAATATAAGCTAACTTCTAGAACTACTAAACTCAAGCGTCGGAGTAGAAATATAACATGTAGTCGTCAAGTAGCGCGACACCGTGTGTTTGTGTGTTTGAACAGATCTTAGAACTTAGAGCAGCGATACTTGTGCAAATCATCTGTGGGAACGATATCTTGTATACTAAATGAGCAAAAAGAGAACACTACAACGATCTTCTAGAAAGATGAGAAGGTATCATTGAGAGATACGAGTGCGCTTCTTTAGACTAACATTGATAAAAGACGGATGAAGAAGTTGGTTGAGGATCACTTATTGGCACAAGCAGTTGTAATATTGGAGGCTAGAACTTATGGTTCAAGGGTTGAGGATCAAGATGAGAGAAGTTTTGGCGAGCATGTTGAGCCAAGTGGATTGTGGTCATCTGTCATTTGAAACAAAAAGGAAAGATGGCACGTGAGATACTCTTGAGGAAGCTCCTACAACTAGAAGGATACTAGATGGGAGGATCCAGTAGAAGCTCTATCGGTACATGCTTACATCGTCAAGAACCAACACGATAGATCTAGCTATCACGAACCCAACGAGACTCCAAACAAGTCGTTTGGAGTTCCTCTTGCAAAACCACGCAAGAAATTTGGCAGGTTGTAAAAAACTGACGTAAATGGACTCTCTGCGGTTCAAACTCGCTCACCTCACCCAAACCAACTATCCAATCCACCTATTGTCTTCTCCTACGCGTAGATGAAGACTCCCTGGTCGCGTAGGCACCAAGACGAAGAGCTTGGCACACCGATCACGAAGAACAGCTCAATTTTAGATCGCATGCGATGAAAAACCTGACGCAAGCGCTTCCCTGCGAGCCAATTTCACTCTGAACTCCTAAACCGCCTGATGAAACTTGGTATCGTCTTCAATTTTCTGTAGAACTCGGTGTTCTGATCCCAATGGATCTAAGGACAGCAAGTTTGGACTCCGGAACGGCCCGAACGGTCCAACTCACCTTCACAGATAACTGAAATCTCCAAATCTCCTTCCTGCGTCTCAATTTCTCTCAGTACACATCTCCCGATCCGTCTCTTCATGAATCGTCTTAACCAACGCGTAGCCTGCACAGATGTGAACCCAACGACGCCTTGCGCGTTTGCATTGGATCTCCAAATCTCCCGAACCGTCCGCTAACAAGTTGTAGGTGCAAGCTAGTCCTTTAAGTAGCCCCCTTGCGTCAGTCTCTGTACATACAAGGTTTTTGTCATAATGAGGAAGCAGGCCCCTTGCGTCTTTAACATAACGCTTGGGGCTACAAGTACCCAATCAACAAGTAAACTAGGGTCTAGCTTGATTTTTCCTTCTTCCGAGTCGCATAACTTCTCCAGTAGGTGTCCAAATGAAGTAGACAAGATGTCCATGGAAAGCTGACAAGGAGCTCTACCCATCTATGTGATGAAAGTGAAGACCCGAAGTTGTGCCAAAAGCTCGTAAGCTGAGGCCTATCTTGTTTTCTCCATCTTTTGAGTCTTGTAGCTTCTCCACTAGGCGTCCAAACGAAGTAGACAAAGTGCCTATGAAAAGTTGACAAGGAGCTCTATCCATTGATGCGATAAAAACGAATATCCGAAGTTGTGCCAAAAGCCCGTAAGCTGAGGCCTAGCTTGTTTTCTCCATCTTTCGAGTCTTGTAGCTTCTCCACTAGGCGTCCAAACGAAGTAGACAAAGTGCCTATGAAAAGCTGACAAGGAGCTCTATCCATTGATGCGATAAAAGCGAATATCCGAAGTTGTGCCAAAAGCCCGTAAGCTGAGGCCTAGCTTGTTTTCTCCATCTTTCGAGTCTTGTAGCTTCTCCACTAGACGTCAAAACGAAGTAGAGAAAGTGTCTATGAAAAGCTGACAAGGAGCTCTATCCATTGATGCGATAAAAGCGAAGATCCGAAATTGTGCCCAAAGTCCATAACCTAGGGTCTAGCTTGCTTTTCTCACTTTCTTCCATGAGCGTCTTTGGAGCGATAAGCATCGAAATTTGAATTTCATGTAGGAGTCGGTCCACGACACGACACCGTACGATGATGATGCTGACGGGGATGACTTCATCACGATGTTCGAGACGATCTCTCGATCCAACAAGGAAGACTCTGATGTCGACAGACTTTGTGTATTTCTTAGTTTGATCGTAGGGAAGGGAAGAAAATGGATGAGTAAAATGTTGGATGATGAGTTAGTAATGGCCGCTTGGGCTACTCTGAAGACAGCTTTCCTGAAGAGGTTCAGAGGAGTGGGTTATGACCGGATGATCTTCATAGAACTTCAGAGGCTCGAACGAAAGAAGAAAGAGACACTGCGGGATTACACCGAGAGGTTTGAAGACCTCCTGGATCACATCCCTCAGAACCAAGAAAGACTCGATATTGTGTCCAGCAAGTCGTGGACTGGTACTTGGGAGGATTGTCTCAGGATAGAGAAGGTGATGATTTAGTAGAAGTACAGAAGCATGCCGAGCAGTATGAAACCTCGAGCATTACTCTGAATATGACGAAAGACAGAGGGAAGACCTCGAAGAAGTCCAAGAAGTCGAAGAAGTCTTCTAGGAAGTCCAAGTCCACTGAAACTAATAACAGTGATTCGGAAGTATCCTCTACTTCTGAGAAGTCTACTGTCAAAAGTTCAGAATCTGAATCTGAACAAGAGAAGAAGGAGAAGACACGATCCAGGGAAGAAGTTGTGCAGAAGATTCCTCAGACTCAGATCATTCAGTCTGCACTTGATCTCCAGATCGATGAAGTGCTGAAGCAGTTTGTCGACCAGAAGGTTCATCTTCTGAACCAGAAGGACAAGCGGAAGCAACCAACAGCTTCCCGGCCAAACATTTGGTGCAACCTTTGCAACTCTTCCGGACACACCAGAGATTAGTGTACGCAAGACCAAGCTGTTAATTGGGCAGGTTGGGAAGAAGACGAGGAGGGATATCTACATGATCCCAGTGGGAAATCCTGCTATAAGATCGAGACGATACACCCATTCACCTCTACACCCCTACACCTCCTGCTCAATATAATCGTTATACACCTAGAGACAGGGCTAGTACTGTACAGACCAGGACGCCCTGGCAACCTTCTTCATCACAACGATCTCTAAACCCTCTTCTTGGAGCCTGCAACAATTGTGGAGAGACAGGACATTGGTGGTCCACTTGTCCTCATCCGAGAAGACAGATTGGGCAATGCCCTTGTGTGGAAACTGTAAGGAAGCATGACATTTCACGGGAAATTGTCCTCAGACTTTACGTCCACGACAAATGGTTAGATTTGCAGAGACCACGCCTCCTGCAAAAGCCGCATCAGCTTCTAAACTCGAGCTAGCAGTGGTACAGCACATCACGGTAGAAGAAGAAGATCATGGGGATTGTACGGACTGTCTCCATATAGAAGAAGACGAACCAGACCTCGAGAAGCGCAAAGAAAATGAACCTCAGCTGTAGAAGACGACTGCAGCTCAGAAGACGAAGTCACTTGAGGCAGCTTCCCCTTTCACTTTGACGGATGGCACTGTGTGGAACCTTTGCCCGGATTCAGACAGCTGGCCTCCAAAAGAAGTCCTGGATGAAGCAGTATTCAAGGTAAGTACCAGAAGCAAAGGGAAGTCAGAATCTCGTCAGAAGGAGATCAAGAAGAAGAAGCAGCGTAAGGAGATGTCATCTTCTCCTGAGCGGTCTTCTTCTCTTGCTTACGACCGAGATGATCCGAAGTACTTTACTCCTGACATTAGGCAAGAAGTTGAAGCGATCATGCAAGAAAAGCTGGAGAAGCGACGGAAGATAGTACAACAGCTTCCTTCATCGACTACGGCAGCCCCTGTCTCACGAGAACAGCTTCCAGTCGAGAGAAGACACCATTCTGATCTTCCATCCAAGGAAGCAGCTACTACATCTTCTCCGTTGGAAACACCAGTCACTCTTCTGAAGCGATCCTCTTATGACTTCTTGCGAGATTTATGGAATCAAAAGGCGGATGTAACCTTCCAACAGCTTTGGATGACAATGCTGGTTACAGGAACCTGTTACAGTCTGTGCTTCGAGGATCGAGGAAGCGGAGAACAGCTAAACTTCCCTAGAGCACCCCGATCTTCAGGATAGAGCATGAAGACTTGAGAGCCCCAGAACTATATGGAGATCCATGGCTGTCTTCGGAAGAAGGTACCCATTGATTTCAACTCTAGAGTCAACATTATGACTGAAGAAACTACGCATTCCCTAGGCTTCACTGATTTCCAACCTACTCCGCGAATCCTCAGAATGGCAGACCAGACCAAAAGACGACCTTTGGGACAACTGAAAGATGTCTTGACGGTAATTGGGGGAGTGTCTTTTTACCTCACTTACATCATTTTACGACCTGTAGCTAAGGTTGGATATCATGTGTTGATAGGAAGACCATGGCTGTATGCTGCAAATGTAAATACCGATTGGAGAAGACATCGTTTGAGATTTCTCAATCCTACACCCAAGCCAGGTGAGAAGACTAAAGTCTCACTCCCTTGGATGAAGATTGAACATCAAGATGAAACTCCCTCTACGACTGAAGGGTACACGTCAGAAGACTCAGCTGCGTCTTCTGACATTGATGAACGATACGATGAGTTTGTGGTGAATAACTTGTGTACTACAAAAGTAGCAGAGATAGCAGAAGAAGTGATCTATGGATACATTGAGTGCTACGAAATTGCGGAAGAAGAGCTTCCAAAAGACGAAAGTACGGTCTTCTCTTTGGAAGATCCGACAGTTGGTCTTCCAAAAGATGAATCTGAACCGGAAGAAGCTCCCAAACCGGAATACTTTGGTGTTAGTGAGTACAACCACATTGAAGGAATGATAACCCTGATGATCTTCAAGAAATGGAGTTTGCTCCTGCGAAGAAGCTGAAGCTTTCCAAGGTGATCGAGAGTCAGCAGTTGGAAGACTTTAGAGAACTTTTGACAGAGTTCTAGGACGTCTTTGCTTGGACCATAGAAAACATGAAGGGCATACCTCGAGAACTGGGAGAGCATCGCATTGACTTGCTGGAGAGCGTTGTTCCTGCACGGTAGAGGCGATATCGACTCAACCCCAAGTACTCGCTTCTGATAAAGGATCAGATGATCAATACCTAAAGGCGGGAGTCATCTTCCCAGTACTTAGTAGTGAATGTGTAGCTCCTATTGTCATCGTGCCAAAGAAGCAGACAAGTAAGATCCGAGTGTGTCAAGATTTCCAGAAGTTGAACTTGACCACGAAAAAGGATAACCATCTTTTATCCTTCACCGATTCTGTGTTAGACTAGGTAGCAGGACATGAGTTCTACAGCTTCCTGGATGGGTATTCTGGATACAACCAAGTTTCAATCAAAGAAGAAGACAAGTCGAAAATCACTTTTACCACTGATTGGGGCACGTACGCGTACAACCAAATGCCGTTTGGTTTATGCAATGCACCCGCCACATTTCAGAGACTGATGATCAAGATCTTCAAGGAGAATCTTCGCACTTTCATGGAGATCTTCTTGGATGATTTTTGTGTGTTCGGATCGAATGAAAATCACTTGATATTCCTAAGGAAGTGTTTTTTGAAGTGTAGAGAGCATCGTTTGGCTCTTCACCTTGAGAAGTGCTTCTTTGGTATGTCAGAGGGAATTTTGCTAGGACATAGGATTTCTGGAAGAGATATAGAAGTCGACTGTGCTAAGGTGGAAGTCATCATGAAACTTCACCCACCTGCTAACCTGATTCAGTTGAGAAGCTTCCTGGACAACGTAGGATACTACAGGAAGTTTATTGACAGATATACAGAAGTAGCAGGAAGACTCACCAAGTTGCTGAAGAATGACGAACCTTACATTTGGTCTTCTGAGCAGTAGGAAGCGTTCGAAGAAATGAAAAGACTTCTGTCAGAATCTCCTATCCTAAGGCCACCTGATTGTGAGAGAGTCTTCCACATTTATGATGGATGTTTCTGCTTTCGCCATAAGGGTGCTATTGAGTCAAAAAGATGAGAAGAAGAAGGATTATCCCATCTACTATACGGGAAGACAACTCAGTAATGCAGAGAAGAAGTACTCTACAACTGAGAGGGAGTGTCTTGGCATGATTTACTTCTGTAGGAAGTTTAGGCACTATCTTCTAGCTAATCGATTCGTCTTCTATGTGGATCATTTTTCTTTGAAACATCTGGTGAAGAAAGCAGATTTGTCTGGTAGGATAGCTAGGTGGATTCTTCTACTCCAAGAATTTACTTACATAGTTGAGTACAGGCCTGGAAGACACAGCATGTGAACGCTGACTACCTATCCCGATTGGAGACTGAGCAACGAGAAGATGAAGTGGAAGATGAGTTCCCGGACGAGAAGCTGTTTTCAGTTTCTGTAGAGACACTCTCATCTGAGGGGGGCGTAACGTCTGCTTCCCAGAAGACGAGACTAGATCTTCTGATCCGGTTTTTGTGACTTCCACAAAGGAATCGATCTTCAAGGACTTGAGGAAGTTCTTGGAAGACCAACAGTACCCCGAGGGATTGGATGCCGAGCAGAAGGTTGTCTTTTTACACAAGGCAGGTCCCTACGCCATCTTCCAGGGTATCCTGTTTAGGAAGGGACATGACGAGAAGCTAAGGAGATGCCTTGAACCTTCAGAGATTAAGCCAGTGATCATGGGTCTTCAATATGAAGATGTTGGAGGTCACTATGGGTTGAAGATCACGGTGAAGAAGATGTTGGACGTCGGCTACTGGTGGCCGACCATGTACAGAGACACTTTTCAAAAGATCATGAAATGTGATGCGTGCCAGAGGGTGGGAAGACCAACAGTTACTACTAAGTGGCCTTCCGTCTTCCGAAGCCGTCCCAGAGGAGCAAGCCACGAACAAAGAGGAGGAAGCCACCTCAGTCACACCCGAGGTACTCGCAGGGCTTCCCACCTTATCAGAGGCCGAGTTAGGAGTTCAGGTAGGAGGAGATCAGGAGGAGATCACACCCAGCGAATTAGAGTAGGCAGCAAGTTAAGAAGACAGTTGACTTGCTAATTTTGGTAAGAGTTGAAATTTACTATCTTGGGAAGTGACAGTTTCCCTTGTAATTTTAGATAACTGTTCATGTGGTAGAGTAGACAGTGCATGAGTAGAAAATAAGTTTCTAAACCAAAGCAGGGAGCCGACTGCATGTGAGGTGGTGGCCTTCTGATAGCCTCTCATCTCTCCTATTGCAAGTTGAGGATTGGAGAGAATCTCCCCTACGACTCAAGGCGGATGTATAAGTTAGAATACAGAGTAGGATTTTGAGCACGCACGCACGCACACATACACACATTTTTACGGTGCACAGATTAGACACACATGTGAGAGACACTATACATACATTACTCCCGTTGGTAGAGACATACGAATAGAATTAGATTACACAGGAGGGGTCTGCATTCTCGCTTCTAATAGTGGATCGAAGATGTAGATAGAGCTAATGGACACCCTAGAGCAAGAAACGACATCATCGTATAGTCTTGTTTCTAAGCTGGTGTGTCGAGGAGTAGGAGCAGGAAGTAGAGAGAGTGAGCTTCTCAACACCAATGTACCTTCTTCTCGAGGAATTGATTTCAGGTTTGAGTGCAGAAGCTTTGTTTGTGTCTTCGGACAGGGGGTCTCCTCGAATTCACACCCAATTGTGCATGAGAAGCCTTCTTCTTGAGTGGCGGTTATTGTTAGAAGCTGTGCAGAGTCAAAGCTTGTCTCATCCAGTGGAGCACTTAGGATCCACGTACGGACAGTCTTATGGATAAGCGATCCCAGACGATAGAGTAGTCAGAGCGACGATAGAAGAAGAAAGAAGTCTTCTTCTCACAGTAGAAGACGATATCCCCGAGTAGAAGACTGTGTAATTGTAAGCAAATTTGTGGTCTTCTTCTCAAAATTACTACAAGCAGGGATCCGGACGAGAAGCCTGTCGGAGTCTTAATTTCTCATTTTCAGCTTGTTTTCTCTTGTTTGGATTTTCTCTTCTTCCCCATCTTCTCTCGTCTTCCCATCTTCTTATCTTCTTCTAGTAAGCTTATGTTGAGCTTCCGTGAAGATGAATATCGTTGTAGTGTTGCAGGAAGACCGTTTCCGTAGGCAGAAGCCTGGGAAGGCTACATGGGGCATACACCTTGTGATTGATCTAACCCCATTGGGAATTGGAAGAGCAATGTGTGATAGACATTGCTAATTTGACGTCTACAAAGCAAGAGCAGTCTTCTGGAGGTGCGAGAAGCCGGATTGAACCTCCAGAAGCCAAGAATTGCTTCGAGAAGACCGTGATGAGAAGACTGGAAGTCGTGACCTGGAAGCAGAAAGTGTCTTCCCGAGATTCTCTATAGATATTTGTGTGGTAGTTGTTTGTTTAGGTCTAGAGCACCTTCTGAAAGGTCTTGAAGCCGTGTGGTTTTGTGAGAAGACGAGATTTCTAAGTAAAACTCGTGTGTTTTTGTGTTTGAATAGATCTTGGAACTTAGAGCAGTGATACTTGTGCAAATCCTCTGTGGGAACGATATCTTTTATGCTAAATGAGCTAAAGGAGAAATCCTACTACAGCTGGTCTCTTAATAGAACAATCTGACAAGAGAAGAACCTCTTGCTATTTCAGATTAGATAGTCGGAGAAGAGACCTGAGGACATCCAAGTTGCTTTGGATAGACTATGAGAAGCACGGCTTAAGAACAAAGTCATATTTGATCAATGACATCGTCTAAGACCTAGGAAAATCAAGGAAGGTGATTGGGTGTTAGTCTACGACAAGAGATTAGACAACTAGCATAGTGCACTACAAAAGTTCTCCAAGCAATGATTTGATTCGTATGTGGTGAAGAAGATTCACAACAAAGCAACATATATCTTACAAGAGTTGGATGGAACGAGCTTGAAGATACCAGTGTCAAGTAAACAAGTCAAAGTTTTCAAAAAGAGAGATGAAGAGGTCGATCTAACAAATATCTTGACAGAGTTTTAGTTCGCGGATGAGGATTATGCAATAGAGTTTGAGGATGAACATGGAAGGGATGATGATGAAATTGTGTGAATGTCGATCGACTCTTTGGTTGGTATTTCTGATGCACATCGGAGGATGCACATGTTTAGAGAGGGTGGATGTCATGTCGTGGATCATCTCCTACTTGAAAATCAAAATTTGATGTTATGCATTATCATTTCAAAGATACATATAAGACTAAAAATAGAATTTTAACATAACTTTCGGATCTCTATTTTCATTGCGTCAAGTAGTAGACTCATTGTTAGTTTTTCATGGGCATTACATTTACCTCATCTAATGCTTAATGACAAGGTTATGAGGTTTGAAAGAAGAGAAAATCAAGCTAAGCCTTAACTTGTCAATGCTGATTGGGTATTTGCGGTTCTTGGTGCTATACTAAAATGTGCAAAGGGACTGCTTGACCATTATCTATACAAAACTCGCATATTGTGAAATGAGGTAAGGGGTAGCTTAAGAGGTTAGCTTATTCTTATGATTTGTCGATGAACAGTTTGGGAGATTAGAAGGTCCATTGCATGCGCTCAAGGTGTCATTGGATTCAAATCTATGCAGGTTACGCATTGGTTAAGACGGTTGGTGAAGAGATGGATCGTTTGTGTGTTCTGGGAGAAATTGAAACATAAGGAAGAAAAATTGGAGTACTTCAATGACATGCAAAGGAGAGTTGGACCGTTGGGCCGTTCTAGAGTCCAAACTTGATGTCCTTGGATCCATCAGGATCAAAACACTGACTTCTAAAGGAAATTGAAGATGATTTGAAGTTTCATCTGATGGTTTGAGAGTTGTGAGAGAAATTGACTCATAGAGAGACTTCATCAAATTTTCTTCGCATGCGCCTTGAGGTTGGGTTGTTCTTCATGATCGGTGGATCAAGCTATTGATTCTTGATGCATATGAGATCAGAGGGTCCTTATCTACACATAGGAGGATACCATACATAGATCATATTGTTGTGTTGTGAGTGGTGAGTGAAGTTGAGTCGTAGAAGAACGATTTACGTCAATTTTTTGCTTCTTGCGACCAAATTTCCATTGTTCTTCGTGAGAAGAACTCCAAACTACTTGTTTGGAGTGTCATTGGGATCACGATAGCCAGATCTACCTACCGGAGAAGATGAATCTCATATCAAGCGATCCATTTTGCAAGCGCACTTGGTTTTAAGTCACATAGAGTTTGGAAGTTCAATCACCTACGATAAAAAATCGGAGATATCTCGACCATCGAGAGTTGGATCTGAAGGTTCTTGGAGCCAACGAAGTCAAGAAGGAAGATCTTATCAAAATCTGAAGATCGCTTGACGAATGGAGGAAGTTCTCATATACTTTCTCTCTTTTTCTTGCTACAATTTTTGTCCTTTTGGACTTGTTAGACTCCCAATTTGTTATGTGTGGCTTGTGGTAGCTAGTTTTAGCTAAGGATTTGTACGTGGATGTTGGTTGGATCAGGGTTTGAATCGTGGTGATACTATTGCAAAGTGTTTTTTGTTAGCAAAGGGGTGTTTCCCTTGCTTTGAGCTATGCTTCAGTAGTTTGGATCCAGATTGAGATTAAAAGACTTGTTTTAGGAGGTTGGATGTAGATTATAGACCACTTGGGTTTGTTTCTTTGTTTTGTGTTCATAGAGAAAAGAGATGAGAGTGTATATAAAATGAGGGTTTGTATACCTTATGAAGCTTGTTCTCGTGGTTGTTTCTCTCTCTTGCTAGTTCAGCACACGATATCTCCACAACTATGAACCTCATGTTTTCTTAGACAACTTTCACATACAATTGGATACGATAACGTTGACCAATGGTAGTTGTCAATGGATGAGCCGCAAAAAGAGTGTGAGAAATGACGTGTCATGTATCGCATCCAAATAGTCGTGGTGCATATGATTGATCTTAAAGACTAGACCAAAGCGCAAGTCAAAATAGATCCTTACACTCAAGAAGAACATTACATTTTATTTTTGCGACCTTTTAGAAGTTACTAACTAGTAAGGATATACTTTCAATCGTTGTTTATAGATTTTATCTTCTTCACGGTTAGGATGACAACACATGAAGTTCATGACTTACTTAAACAATTTCCTCTTGGTTATCTTGTTGACTAATAAAGTTATCTTCTCATTTTGCAGAAAGATCGTTCTCACCGTAACATTTTGCTCAAACGACTATTCTAAGTTGAAGAACCGGTTGAAGAAGGACAGAAGAAATGTCATTCTAAGATGAAGATTTTGTTGGAGATTTTGCCGCTGGACTTTTTTGATTTGTTATGCGTGCTTGGGAATACAAGGAGGTGAAAGAAAAAGATGAGGTAATCCTTGCACGTCCAAATACTTTTCATAGTTCGTGCAAGGAAGATGCAAAGGAAGCTTACAACTTGGAAGTCTATCTTGCAGTCGTGAGGAAGATGTCCACTTCTATCGAGAAGCAGATATTCATGTTGGCAATCGATGATATTTCATACGGATTTCAGCTTACGCATTTCACGAGATACTTCGAAAGTCTTCTCTAAAGCTGATATGACCGAGATATTGATGCAATTTGTTCAACTTTTGACATCAGATTAGTAAACGCTAGTCGTGTTTCATAGTCTTCAAAAAGCCACGGATGTTGAAAAAGTTCTACGTGGCTGTAGAGTTTCTCTCGGTGTTTGGATGAAGACGAATTACAGCAATGCAGGTGGACCTAGAGTAACCATGAACACGAGTACTGGACAATAAGATTTTGGTTGAAAGACACCAAAATGTTGATGGAACACTTTGGATCGGGTGTTGGATATCTTGAGACTGGAGTTGTCACTCGAGCTTGCAGTTACAAGATCCTAATGTCCGACGGTAAACCTGCGAATCTTTACCAAGAGTCTCAAGCTGTGATCAGTAAAGTGATCCATTATTTTTGAAAGAAGATGACTGGATCATGTATATTTGTTCTAGTTCTGGTATGACATTGGTGTGTCAAGCTAGTCGATATTGTATTGCAATGGAGATAGATCGTCGTTAGTTCATGTATATTCTTCACAAAATATTACTTGACGCAAAAGCGAAGACTAAGAAAAGTGGAGCACATAGTTTAATTTTGATGTGTCAACACCTTCTAGAGAAATGCGGCTATGCTTCACGATGTATAATATTTGGAAGAGGTAGCAAAGAGAGAGAATATACACTTGGAGCCCCAAAGTGAAACCGCCATTACTTCAAAACTATAAGTTCAGCCGTCATTCCTTGAGAATAAAGTAGCGAACGAGTCGATAAAGAATCCGGTAAAAGTTGCAGATTTTATGATTGATCATCTGTGAGTTGAGCGGACCAAAACTCTTGTATCATGACATGTCATTTTATATCTATATTTTTGGATTTAAAGTATTCAAATGTAGATTATTTGTATTGATCGATTGTGATTCTTCTTTTTCAATGATCTACAATGATGAAATATGTGAAATGTAGCTACATTTTCAACAAAATTTTTCAGAAAATTTTGTATTCTCTCAAAAATTATCTGTTTGGAAGTTATGGTTCGTGAAAGTCGAAATAGGAATCCATTAGCAGTTACCTGGTTGTTGTTAATGGCTGTTCTGTTTATGATAATTGATCATATGTGGTTATTGTTATTGAAGTCTTTTTAGTCAAAATAAAGATAATTTCACATAGCAATAAGAAACTACAACAAATAACACATAGTGTTAAATTCTATTATTATTATTATTATTATTATCACTGTTATTATTTCCAATGATGTTCACCAAGTGCAACCTATACAACATTCATAGATTTCTCAATCAGCAAACGTAAATCTTTGAAATCAAAATTTTATGGCCCATATGGACTTAATATATAACCTTAATAATAATATTATGGTATGATTTTAGTCATGCAACAAAATGATGAAATTAATATATTGATCATTTGTTAAAGGTGATCATGATATGAATTTGGTTATAGTTTATGCATGAGTGTATGTTATGTGCTGATATATATACATATAAGTGTACTTATACATATAATTATATTATCATTTGATTAATATATCTACATATCTTATATATCAGCACATAACCAATTAATTTCACATGAACCATATATGAGAGTCATAATCTATAAATATAGTTCGACTACAACAAATAGACTCTTCGTGCCATCATTTCTTAATACCTTATGAATCATCTCATATACATTCTATTAATTTATCAAAAAACTTGTACTAATAAAGGACTTGAAACTAAATCAACAATAATCGAAATAACATATTTTTGAAACGTATAAATTATCAACACTAATTCTTTTAGTCCTTCCAAATTTAACAACAAACTAAAGATTAATATTTCATTATAAAATAAACCTTAGGTCCATAAAAGATCTATTATGGGGTTGCTAAGATATAGCAGATGTTTAAGCCACTTCCCCTATGCTTATTACTTTTGGAGTAGGAGAGTACTACGGAGACTTGGACTTTCACCTTCCTCCACATGACTGAAGTGAAGTCACCTGTGTTGCTGAGACTGTATGTTCACCTCATGTACAGTTGGAACTGTACATGAAAAGTAATTAAGAGTTAATAATTCTTTTAAGAAGGATTAGCTCTAAATTAATGTCTCTAAGATTTTCTTATTCATCAATAAGATTTGAGTTATAGTTGAATAGGTTCCACTTACTATCACTGCGCTTATGGTTTTTCTGGTTTATAGAGATCACGTGTTTTGTTCATCTCAGAGTAGTTTAAATTAGGTTTTTAAATATAAAGATTTAAATATAGCAATTTAAATATAGAAGTTTAAATTTACACTGAGTTTTGTCTTTTGAGTTGCACGAAACCAGCCACGGATTGTTACTACAGTAAAACACAAGACTTTTCCTCGCTTCTTTCAATGTAAATTAAGATTTATATTAATTGACGAAACCACCCACGTACACTGCAGTCAAACAAAAATATTTCTCCTCGGTTCTTTGAGTTTTGCATTTGTACAATTCTTGTCATTCTTGTACAAGGCCGTGGGGAAGAATATTTACCTATAGTTCTTGTCTAACTAAAACTTCTTTGAGAGCTAATGATCATATATTTCTCTTAAATCCTTTTACCCCTAGAAATATGCCCGGTAACCAGGAATAATTCATTCTACGTGTGTGGGGTTTCTGCTAACCGTCATACTTGAATAATACTTTTCTTGACAGACTTTTCCTGTGAGAATTGATTTTTTCAAGTGAAGACTTAAATCAAGTTCTCAAAAAGCTTTACAATGTGATTCACTCCATAACCAATGATTGAGTACCGATTGAAAAACATTGAAACAAAATTTAAATGGTTTTTAAAACAAGCCAGCATCTTGCTCTAACCTAAAGTACACAAGAAGAGAAAAAGGAATATTCCTTGCTTTGTTTTTCTACTCGCATCGAGATTTAACTGAAACGTATAAATCTGTTTAAAATCTCCATAATTTGTAACATTCAAAACAGCAAATCATTAACAGAATTGTTGTGTTAAACTTTGCAACATTTATATATTCACACTCTGTCTTTTATGATCATGTTATTTCTATATCCCATTATAAGTTTCAAGGCAAGAGTTCTACATTTCTATGATATTATTTCTCACGAATAGGCATTGCTTTCCTGATGTTCAAAAGTCAAAACATAAACAAAATAAATCTTATCTGAAGTACCAGAGTTGGTGAACTTTAATGAAAAAAATACTATACAATGAATGCTCAGAAATTTACTTGATCACAACCCCAATTAGTTTCTTGAGCTTTATCACACACTTCTTAACTATGTATTGCTTTATCAACCCCTTGATTAGTTATTGCTTGTGAAATCAGTTACTTTGTAGGTTAGTTACATGTAGGGACTACACACATCGGGTTTCGAGCATATATAGTATGATATGTCATTAATGCTAAATATTTTAAATGGCAAAGATATTTATTTATGATTAAAAATAGTAAAATAATGAACAACAAAACAAAGTGACTGATTTCACTATCAATAAGTTATCAAGCAATATACATAGTTAAGAAGGGTGTTATCAAACTCAAGTAACCTATTAAAGGTGTGATAAAGCAAATTTCTAAACAAGTGATACCAATATAATAGTTTCTTTTACAAATAACAGGTATACAGGTATGTATATGTATTATTGATTAATTTTTTTCTTTACGTATACATACTCTTGGCGGTGCCTTGTTGCTAATTGTTTCCCGGGAGTTGGTTTCGTGGGAAGGCTGATTGGTTTAGGCTACCATAGGACTGGTTCCTGGGAGTCCGGACTGGGTTTGAAGGAAGGGTTCTTTCGGCAGTGGGGGAGGCAGAGAAGCGGCAGAGGATGTTATTGACTGACACGCAGCGTCATTGTCCACGTCCCATACACTAGTGGTTGGAGCATCCCTCGGCTAATGAGCTAAAAATTAGCCTACTTGTCTCAGAGATATGGTCCACCGTCCAGGAAGGGAATTGATCCTGGGAAGTAGAAGTCGTCGTCCGAATTCCACCAGTCACTAAGCTTTTCTCTTGCTCGGTCCTTCTCCATACCAGGTGAAGCAGATGAGATCATGGAGAGATGTTAGCGAGTGCGAGTGAGTTTGGTCTTGGTTCGTCTACTACACTCAATCATAGTGCACGATGGTAAGTCAGATCGTTTGTCAAAGGTAGCGCAGCGCATTTAGACATCCGTTGTTCGACGTTTCTTGGCTACCTGGATTCTCCTGCGTTCAGGGATAGGCAGGGTGGTACAGAAGGATATGACTTCTCAGCTACTCAATTGCCGTGAATCGAGCGAAGCTGCCAATTCAGGACCCGGACTGGTTTTGCCCCCCGCTCCATTTCTTCTCACTTGGAGTGGAGAAGATGAGTAATTTCGGAGGTATAAATTGGCTTGAATTGACTGTGTTGGGCGCTGGCTTTGGGACTCGAGGGAACAGACCGATCTGGTTAGAAGAAATGTTTGGTCTGCGAACACACAGAGAGCGTGTGCAAGGGAATACGGGAACGGCTGCTCGTAGTAGCCGGAGGAGGAGTGGAAGAGAAGGGGTGTCTGGTTACGATGACGAATGTGAGAACGATGAAGACGACGATGTCAATTCGGACTATGCACCTACAGACGAGGACGAAGACGATGAACTATCGAGGTTTGAACCTTCTGATGACACGGAAACAGATGAGAGCCCAATGGAGGATCATCCTCTGGGTAGGAAATTACGCTGTCGAACAGCAGCCAGCCGCGCTTTATGTAGATTCGGGAAAGTGGAACCTGGTCAAGCGGTGAATGCGTTATCGATGCTGGCTGGAAGGGAAATGAATGTTACTGGAAAGTCCAACTTTTCGCGAGCTGAACAGTGCCACATAGGCTCGAAATTCTTGCCCCTCCATGGACCGAGCGTGGTGGACGAGATGAATAGCCGTGCTTACACCGGACAGTTTTCAGCTGATGGATCGTTGTTCGTTGGCGGATTTCAGGTACTCTGGTAGATCTGCATGTACTCGGGGTATTCTAAAGATGCGAAAGTACTACTCTAGGGCTTTTGCCGCTCTGGAAGGAGCTGTTGCTTCGGAATTTTTTCCACTCGTCCTAGATTTGTTAATGTCACACCTCGAGTAGCTGTTCTTTTGTGCTACAAATTCCGGAGTAAGGCCGTAGTCGTGGGGTATGGTTCAGAAGGTACTATTCTGTGTCGTACTTGTCCAAACTTCGTGTATCTTTGCGTCGCTGGCGAGAACTTGGTGGCATTGTGAGAATTGAATAACATTCTTTGCAACTGAAGGCAGTGGAACCTCGTCCAAGTGCTCCTTCTGACATCTGTTTAAACGCAGGATCAAAGGATCAAAATATACAATCTGGAGAAGGGCTGGAAGGTTCAGAAGGATGTGATATGTCGAAACTTACGCTGGACAGTGACGGATACCGCTTTGTCTCCCGACCAGCGTTTTCTGGTATTATGAACTGGCCAATTCTCTGCAGCTTAGGGCAGGCAGTTGTTGGCTGGTAATTTGTGTATCAACAAGGTATATTTAGGTGTGGCCTTCCCACCTCAGCATGAAATGCTTGTCAGTCTCAAGAACCAACTTTTGGAAGAGTCTATTAAGCTTCTACTGCATTCAACATTTTCTCCCACTTACTGAGTCTTGGTGTGTCGATCAGGTGTATGCCTCCATCAATCCAATCGTACATCTTGTGAATGTTGGCAATGAAAGTGCAGGTGTACAATCCCTGGCGAACATCACGGTATGCTGACCCAACTCGCGATCATAGTTTAACCTATCTGCTCCTCTGCTATCTTCCCGTTTGATAAATCTAAGTGCTTGTATAGACAAGAGTTAAGCAAATGTGCCTCTGAATTGGAGACGTATGCTAGTTTCATGTTGAACTTTGGAGGAGGAACCTTTTAACATCAGAATTCTAGAGTTACTGCAGATGTTAAGGTTCAAGATTCTACTTCATTTTGAAACTTCTGCCGGTGGACACTTAGCAGAGCGGTCTTGCTGATTTTGTTTTGTAAACTCAAAAGCGGGAAGAGATTTAACAGACGGATGGTTGTGGATCGTTTCAAGCACAGAGAATCCGGAACTGGAATACCATTAATCGGCCTCTAAGTTAATGGTCTTCGAGTTCTCAAGGCGTGCTCGGATGTTGTTCGTTTTACCAGGTTTTACTACGCCCTGATCTATAGCATTGTCCATACAGGATATTCACGAGGGGCTGGATCTGTCTGACGATCCAAGATCAGATGCCGTATTTGGTATCTGGTCACTTCAGTTTTCACATGACGGTCGTGAGATCGTGGCAGGAGCCAGTGATAGATGTATCTACTTGTATGATATGGAAGCGCAGCGGTCGACATATCGTGTTACCGCCCATACTGTAAGTATACTGCCGGAGCTGGTATGCCATCAGGGTTGTAACTCATTTTGCAACGTAAAAGGGTTTTATCTTTTTCTATTTGTTCAGATTCTTTTGGATACTTAGCTCTGGGTTCTGAGGCTTGTGTTGTGTTACTGCGTTTCAGGATGATGTGAACGCTGTCATTTTCGCAGACAACTCCTGCAATGTAATATACTCAGGAAGTGATGACAGCAAGTGCAAGGTGAAAATACAATCAGACTTCCTCGTTTGTCAAGTATGACGATTGCATATTCTGTATACTTGGTTCCTGTGTTTTACGGTCACGATGGTATGATTTGCTAAAAGGTTTCTTCCTTGAAGTACAAGTCCACCTTCGAGACGCTCAGACCTTTTTGCAGTCTGACCTGATTCTTGTACAAACTCAAGTTGATTTATTTCTGTCTGGTGTTTCCAAGTGTTTCGGCACTGAGTTAACGAGAAGGGCCAAAGGTGCGTACATGTATGAACTGTTCAACAGCAGAACTAGATGCTTGACGTTTGATGCCTCGTAAATCGGTCGAACCCGTCAATGACGTTAGTGAATATGAATCTATTGGCAAGGATCAACACGTGAAAATGTCTCTTGTGGAACAGAAGGCCCGTTCATGAACTGCCTGAATGCTACATGTGGTATCCAACTTGTATGTATTTTTCATATGAGGACTGGTTACGGTGATAGACCAGTACCGAGACTTGGGGATTACTCTACATGGCCAAGCGAGGAGCTACGATAAGCCGGGCCCGCTTAATACTAGATTAATCGCCACATCGGCAGCTGTCTTTCCACCAGTTCGTTAGCGCTACTCAGCATTTCCTTAGTGCCATGAGTCGCTCTAAAAGCTGGTCTAGTCTATATGTGGACTGGATCTTGGATTCTGATTAGCAGCCGAGGTCCTCAGTCTGCCGTTCAACTTGCTTTGGGTCTATGGTGTGCTGCGACTGCCTGGCTAGGTACTGTAGTGTCAATCTCACTATTCATGCGCAGTTGCACTGTGTGGTTTATCGACTACCAACTTGCTTAAGCAAGCTCGTCAGGTTAGAGACGGTGTCTTAAGGTCGATATACCGGTGTTGAAGGAAATGGTTTCCTGCTTCACGGTTGGTGTGCTGATCTGCGCAAGGAAAGTTCTTACTTGCGCAGCTGCAGTTTGTTATCTCAGGTCAAGGAATCAGTTACTTCTCTCCGTCCTGCCTACAAGATTCGCTACTGGTCCCCAGAACCGTCTAGACTTATGGGTCTAGACTTGTGGCAGAAGCCTCGTGACTAACGAGCGTGTTTCCACATGTGAAACACATTCCCGCATGCATCGTGAACATGGCTCACGTGTACCAGTGCAGATGTCTGTGTTGCGCATGTGCGGGATTTCCCTTACGTGGTTTTGTGACTGACACATGTCAGTCTTCTGAAATGCTGATCCGCAACTTCCCGTGGCAGCTCCCGACCTTCATGAAACACATAGTTTTGGTTTTGTTTCCGTACCGACTACATTCACATATAGTAATACCTCTTGCTATTTCTTGAGTAATGTTCAGTTGGTACAGGTAATAATACTGATTATGATATTATATTAAGATTGTTTTCCTGTGGAGTGGAAGGTCGGAAGATTTTAGACCTCTGATTTACTTTCACCAGTTTCACCAAGTAGCAGGCCGGGATACGTCGTTAACTTTGGAGAGTCTAGAACTTGGATGTACAAAGACCAAGCGACAATGTGGGCACATCCCTCAAATTAGCAACATGCAAGGTGCGATTTAAATTGCGTAGCTTTTCACAGTGGACAGAATCACACGAGGGAAACGCAGAGTTACAGGCACACCAAGAGGACAACGTTTTGGGAACCTCAGAGTAGGTTGTTTGGTTCGGTAAGACTCTCGTAATGGTTTCCTCTTTCCCTAGCTTAAAACGTATTCGTTAATGGCATCAGTTTGGGTCCTTGTAAGGTGAAACCTTTCAGCATTGAACTCTAGAGGAAAAGTCCCGACAGTAGTAAGCAGGGGATTTACGAAAGGTGTGAATCCTTTTCCAACAATGCGAAACAGACGTTGCAGAGAAGGGTACAGGGTGACGCACGGCAAAAAGTGGTCATGAGAGTCCTTTCAGTGAGGTGTGAGTGAAAATCATGCGTCGAAGGTGTCTTGTTGCTTTCACCCCGTAACGAACTGTATTTAGTTCAGCTCCTTCGACTTGTTGCTTTGACCTGTAACAAACTGTATTAGTTTGTTAAGTTCAGAGGAGCTCTGAGCGTTGATTATGTGAACATGGTAATTGGTATGACCGCAGGTATGGGACAGACGATGTCTTTCACAACGCAGTAAACCTGCTGGTATTCTCGAGGGTCATCTGGACGGTATCACATTTCTTGATTCCTTCGGTGATGGGCAGCACTTCATCTCCAACAGCAAGGATCAGACAATAAAACTGTGGGATGTGCGGAAGATGGTTTCGAATACGCCAAGGTCGGGGAGTAGGAGTTTAGGTAGCTTAATCTTATGCTTTTATCTGAGCGAATATTAGGACACTTTTGACTGATGAATATGTGTTTCTTTTATCTTCGCAACAGGCGCAGACCTCAGAGAATCCCCGAGTTTCGATGGGATTACAGGTGGGGCGATTACCCTGGCCGGGGCAAAAATCTGAAACATCCCTACGATCTATCCGTAATGACCTACAAGGGGCATAGGGTGCTCAAGACACTCATTCGATGCTACTTCTCACCTGCTCACAGGTTTGTCAATCAAAGTTGCTTACCATCCTGAACATGTCCACTGTTTGCGTTGCCAAGGCAAGCAGCAGGACTCTGCACGAGTAGTTAACTTGCCAAAAGCAGGCAGAATGTGTTACCTTTCTTCCTTTTCTAGGCCTCTGTGGTTCTCGTCGAATAGCTCTCAGGACTGGTGGCTAGCTAACACAAGGCGCAAACCGTTTTCTGTTTTCCAGCACCGGGCAAAGGTATATTTACACTGGGTCAGCGGACGGCTGTGTATACATGTTCGATGTGGTACGTGCCCGATCTCTCTGACACCTTCCAGGCGGATGTGGAAAAGGTGTTTGCTGTGCTTATATTGGGGAGACAATCTTGCTGCGAGTCTGCTTCCTCCAGTATGCTCAGAAACGCAGTTATTAGCGCTTATTCTCTGTTGATGAACATGCATTGTGTGCCCTCGTTCCGGTAACAGGTGACAGGCAAGCTGCGCTCGCAACTCATCTACCACAAGCAGCCAGTCCGGGACGTGAGTTGGCATCCTACGCAGCCTATGCTGGTCTCATCATCATTCGATGGCCAACTCGCCAAGTGGGTGTACTCACCGGATGAAGTGGTGCCGAATTCCCGGTCCCATAGACCTCCCAGACGAACATTCGAGGTCGACTTCGACAGCGATTAACGATTAACCGACTGAAGGCCGTTGTGAGGGCTGTCGTGTAGGAGAAAGAGGAGGTATATGATATCTGTAAGATGGTAACAGGCGGTGCTTTTATGTTGCTCCGTAAAAGTGATCGGAAGAATCCTTTGGCGCATGATAATAGTGTGCTGAAAGAAGACGCGCCTTACCCTAAATCCACTGTACATCCAGCTGATCCACTGATCAGCTTCACTTAGTACACACTTCGTAGACACCATTTCCAGACAAGAAGCCGACCGACTTTCTCGTCGCAAGGGCAAAGCTTTGCACTCCGTGTATATTAATTGTCGCTGGGAGATATCTTAGGAGAGCTCTTGACATAAGCGTTCACCAGATAAGTAGTATATGTAACTTTATCAAATCAAGATGCGTCATCGGCTAGCGGAGTAAATTCAGCTGCCGCTGTAAAAGCTGCAATCGATACACATCACTACAAGGCACTGCAGCTTCTGAATGTGAACAATGTACACACAGCACTAAGAAGCTGGCAGAGAGGGAAGAGATAAGGACTTGTTTGGAATATTTCTTCTACGTTTGTCATACTATTCTTAGTGTATTTCTTCAACGTTTCCTAGTGTTAGACTATTCTTCCACGATCCCTGGTCACAATCGTTGCGGTTATGCCGGGTCGAAAATTCGTTAGAGCTACTTTCTGTTGTTTCCCTGCGGCAATGCAACGACGAATCGGAACAGAAAATCACGTTGGAGATGCGAGCAGTCCTGCACACCACTGGCTACCTTCTGTTGCGGCCCGGCGTGTTTGACGAAATTACTGTCAAAGACTTACTGTTCGGAAGGTCCAAATGCTACGTTTATTCGGGAAGAGACTTTAACATCGAGTAAAACGTGCGAGGATACAAACAGTTCATAGACGCGTACACTGAGGACGAAGGGAAGCAGTCGTTCACTTCAAAGCTTCCAGAAACAGTTGATGTGGCCAATGGGCCTATTCAAAGTCAACTCTTGACTGGACACTATAATCGGTGAAAATCTGAAATCGAAGACCGAATGAACTTCTGAAGATAAGACTTACCGGATAAATGACCTGGGATTGTAAATGGTCTGAAAATACGAAGTAGACGACCTCGGAGGGTCTGTGGATATGTGTTTCTTTGGTTCAGAGTGGGAGAGACCGGAACTTGCTGTCGATGGTTCATTATCACATCGAGGATCCTATCAGTCGTACTAGATATCTCATCACTCTCCCCGAAGTAGTGCAAATTCTCGCGGAAAAACAAATGCAATCATACCGGTAATCGTGGGTCCCGGATTTGTGCCAGGAACGCATCATGTTTGCGACAACGATTACCGTGCTAGTTGTTTAAACAAACAACAGCAGCATCATCATCATCATCATCATCCACGTTATACACAATCGGATCATTTGCATACCAATAATTGGACCTACCTTTAGTCCTTCTAAGCACACGTATGAGTATTCGAATTCCCCAGCAGCAGCAGCTTTTGGACAATGATGACGGTTATCCCCATCGGGAAGACCCGCATCCGTCAACCAGATGAGGACAGAACTACGAACAAGGTTTCAAGATGACGCACCCAGTCCAAAAAGCTTTGACTCCGAGACCTCTTATCACAGCACGCATTTACGCTCACACTCCTCGCTCAAAGCCTCTCCCCTCGCAGGCTTTCATACAGCAAGCTGATATGCTCTTCCGGTACAACCTCCACCACCACAACCAGCTCTTGCTCTGCCCTCCCGTCCACGTCCACGTCCACCCCCAAGCCCTCCTCCATGTTCCGACTTCGCGTTAGCTCTACACACCGCACGAATGAACGTGCGTTCAGATTCAGGGTGCATACTCACGCTTAGCATATCATCCGTTGATCTAAATTGGGAATGACAACCTGTTGCTGTTTAGGGCGTGTGCGGTGTGTGTAGCTAAAGCGAAGTTTCTGCACCTATTTCCTTTTCTTCACTCTATTTCCTGTCGATTCTCCAACACTGGTGGTGATGCATGCACGAAAGTCACTACTACCGTAGTAGCTGTCCAGTCCAGAACTAACCACGCTTTTGAAGAACTAGATCTGTGTCGCTGGTGCGATGGCGCTTTGCTCAAACCCAAAATGCGTAAAAGAATGCTAGGTATTCTTTTCCACGAAAGAAAACAAGGTCAAACAGAACAGGAAAGCACCGCGCGGAGAGTGTTCAACACTTTGTTCCCTTCCAGCTTTAGAGATTTTAAGCTCATCGATATCACCCAGGCTTGCTTTTTCACCTAGTAGTGTGTATAGTTGATCGCTGTTGTGCGCACTGCAAACACAGCACATCGACTTTACAAGCTTTTTGCAACCGGCTTTGCATCTCTCCACTTTAATACCAAGCGTCAGAGCAAGTTGAATACTTCTCTCAATATTCCCAGTCCCATCCATCCATAGCAGCTGTGTTTCAAATTTTGCAAATGGTTTCCTCTAGAGTGACAAGCCCGATCCAAAAGACTCTCCGAACACAAAGAGAAAGGCGTGGACCCAAAGGGCTTGTTGGAAAATTCAACTCTCGCCTTGAATGAACTTCCCGGCCCAACACACACACACACACTTGTCAACAGCCAACATTACACTCTTTCATCTCAACATCAGCAACACTTGAGTCATACCTAAATTGGCTGTGCGCTCTGATCTGATCTTGTGCCCTCTAGCGTGGCAGGAGAGAGAGAGACGATCACTTGTTTGATCACACCAGCATTCATAGATAGGTAGATAGACTAACGTCGTACAGATTGTTGCCCGTACCTCCCCCTTCTTTTACTGTCCGGTACAGCAGAGAAGGTTCTGCTATTTTCATTAGACGGGTTCCATCATCCATGCGTTAGTACAATCGAACCACTCAATCACTTCTCATAAGTGGAGAGTTTGATTAACCTCCAAAACACGCACTCACTCACCTCACTGTTTATCTAACCCTGAGCGTATCGTACGTACATCTTTCCTGAACACATGAATGAATGCGTCCCAAGAAAGTGCACCCGGTGTCGTGTTGTTTTTGTGTTTACTGTGTAAAACTCTAGAGAAAGACTTCTCATTTGTTATTTTAAAAGAATTAGTAATAATGTTAATAAATGCCATACAACATATACATAAAATTCAATTCCTTGATTGGATGTGAGGAGCTGTAGATGCATGAAACTTCATGGGGAAATAGAGCTCAACGTAAGGTTTCCAACGAGCCAAAGATGGGCTTAATCTGAGCTGTGTGCAGGGAGTTATGACTTCCGGAAGTTAGTAGGGTATACTTCTCCTCAATGTGTCTTCCGTGCCGGGATGACATCTTTTGTGGGGAGCATCCTTTGTCTGGAGCGGTCTCTGTGTAAAACGTTATTTGTGTGAGAGGCATCTCTTGTGTGGAGCGTCTCTTGTGTGAAACATCCCTTGTGTGAGAAGCGTCCCTTGTGTGGAACATCTCTTGTGTAAAACGTCCCTTGTGCTAAGGTGGTATCCATGTGTAGAAGTGTCCTCTGAGTTGAGGTTACATCTCTTGTGTGAGAGGCATCCCTTGTGTAAAACGTCTCCGGTGACTCTCTTGTGTGAAAGACATCTCTTGTGTGAAACGTCCCCTGTGTGAAGCATCCTATGTGTACGGAATCCTCGGTGTTAAAAGTGTCTAAGGATACCTCCGACCTTTGAATGTCATGTCTCAACGATCAAAGCTCTATTTTTAATTTTGTTTCTACGTGAAAGATATGAGGTGTACTACAATCCGGAAAAGTTTAGACCCAAAGTAAACTATAAAGCTGCCATGTATGAAAATCATCAAGACTAAAACTTGGTTTATATAAATAGCTTATGAAGTGTGTAGGTGGATAGAGTAAGTACTAATGTATCTAGGTGTTGATTATTTAGGTATCTCGATGAGGTTTCCTAGGCATGTTAGCACCATCAGTGTGAGCTGAGTAAACTTGTTAAGTAGGTAGACAAGAGAAGGGAGAATTGAGGAGAATGACATGAATTCTAGACTAGTGTTGGATGAGAAGACGAGAACATGAACTATCTTGAAGGAGGAGTGCAGAGAGCATGCTGGTGTACTTTCCAAGATGTGAGGAGTGAGAAATCAAAAAAAGAGTATCATCGTAGGCGTGCCAAGTTCTACCTTTGTGTTGCAACGAGAGTTCTTGTTCTAGTGATATCTTCCACACATAGAAATGAGTTGAACTCCCTCAATTCGGTTTAGAGTGTATAGAGAAAGAAAAAGCTTCTCTCTCTTAGAGAGAGTTTCAAGAAGTACAACTTCCTCAACTTAGTTGAGAGTGTACGTAGAAGAAAGATGTTCCTTCCAGAAACAAAGAGGAAGAATCTCCTCACTTAGTGAGAGAGCCATCTAAGGATCTGAAATCTTGTGAATAATCTTGATGATTTTCAATATTCATATTTCTGCATTCTAGTGTTCAGTAAAGAAGGATTGAAGAGTGGATTCTAATCATATTATCATCTGTGTATTCTTGTGTGTCGTTGAATTCATCAGTCACCTTAGGTGACCTGATTGTGTAGTGGCTGAGCCAACTGATCATAGCCATAAGGTTCACCTTTTCTGATAGCACAACTATGTCTTATCTTATCGACAATAATCTTAGAAGACATATTGCTTACAGTAGAGTAGTTGATCCTTGTACTGCTTTTATATGACTGCTGGTTTCAAGCTCATCATCAGTCCCAGAAGATCAGCTTCAAGTCACAAGATAGAGACAAGAGAAGTAGCAAGCGTATGTATCTCGAAAACTGCAATGTCGTAGTCCAGCAATACGCATTGTGCATCATTCAAGTTGTTCAAAAACTCAAGAGGCAAGAGTCCTCATCCTCGTCTTTCATGGAGGAATTATCCTCTTTCTGACTGTGTTACTTCTGTTGTGAATGGAGCTGCTACGCCAATGTCATTCTAAGCACTTTCTCGCAACAATTTTTGTCTTCATATTTTCAAATCGTTCGACCACATCCTCTTCTTGTTCTTGTGTTTCTCTCCAAGTGTCAGCCTAGGAGGTCCTTTCAAGCCTTTGAAAGTTAGAAAATGAGAAGAGATGACATCGATTGAACCAACAGCACAACCCTTCTCTGGCGTCCTTTCTGTAGTGTGTCTTCATCCAAGCGTCTATCACATACAACATCATCATTATCATCATCATTCCTCCATCTTTCCATTCCGAGAAATCATTTTTTCCTTCTTCACTTTGACCTACCGTGTCTACAGTTATAGCTCTCAGTGACCGCACTTCACTCTACTCTACTCCACCCTATCCTAATCTACCTTCATACACAAGACCAAGATCGAAGGAAAAAGACACGATCCATAGACAATGTGCGTGCGTTCGTTCATTCGTTATTTGGACCGGCACATGTCACGACCTACTATGAAATTCCTTCATTCATTTGGTCCGCTGAATTTCTTCTGTTTGCAGAGAAAAGACCAAATACCTCATTCTCATATGACATTTGCTACTCACTAACTATAACGGTTCCTCTTGTTATTCTTGTTGTAAATTTGCTTCTTAAGAAAGTGATATACTGGTCACGAACGTCAACCGAATAAAAAAGAACGAACGAACTTTTCCTTCTTCTTTATATTGCTCATTCATTCATCGAACAAGCTCATACTCTAACTCGAACAAATATACATTGTTATTATCATTACATAAATATGTATATTATATAAGTGAATATATATATATATATACTCGTATGGAAGGTATTAAAGATCCATCAGCTATGAGAGTTTCTCGAGCGTTACTCAGTGATGAAACGCGAGACCATGTCATGTTTTGGTGGAGATTTCTACATCTGATTGCTGCTGCCCTTTCATGCACTGAACAATCCCGGCAGGAGGACTCAACTCAAGCTCGAGATACGTGTGGATGAATCAATCCCTTCCGCTCGCTTGCATAACCAGAGGTTGAGGAGTGAAGTTGAGAGGTTCTTGCTCCGAAAGGCGTAAGATTTAAGATTCTTTGAAGAACAAGTCGACCTGGAGGTTTTGCAAGTGCTTCAGAGCACTTGATCATGAGTATGGAGAGTTGTTGACAGTATTGTCTGTGTTTGGATCTTCTCCATACTCGCATGCTTGTTTGTACGCCCAGTTGGTTTGGTTTGGATTTGTGTGCGGGCGTTGCGCTTAGTTTCTTTTCCGTTAGGAGTGTTGGTATTTCTCTTGTGGTGAGGTTGGAGTGATGACCAGCAGACCCAAGAGTGCTTGCGGTGATGGTAGGAACAGGTTGCCCATGTTTGTTATCCCGGTTCTATCTCTAGTTAAGTGAGAGAGAGATTTACCGAGAAGACGTGAGGATATCACAACGGTTAGGTTCAGAGCATACTTAGAGGTCAAAAAGAGGTTGGGTGATCGCTGGTTCTGAGTTACAGAGAGCATCACGTAGTCTCCACAGTCAGATACCCGGTGTATTCCCAGATAAGAAAGCACGTAACACGACAACGCGTTGGTTAAGACGGTTCGTGAAGAGGCGGATCAGGGAATGTGTTCTGAGAGAAATTGAGATGAAGGGAGAAGATTTGGAGGTTTCAGTAACTTGTGAAGGAGAGTTGGACCGTTCGGATCGTTCCGGAGTCCAAACTTGCTATCATTGGATCCATCGGGATCAGAACGCCGAGTTCTTCAGGAAATTGAAGATGATACGAAGTTTCATTGGGCGGTTTTGGAGTTCTGAGTGAAATTGACTAGCAGGGAAGCGCTTACGTCAGATTTTCATTCGTTTGCGATCTGAGATTGGGTTGTTCTTCGCGATCGGTGAGTCAAGCTCTTCGTTCTTGGTGCCTATGCGATCAGGGAGTCTTCACCTACGCATAGGAGAAGACCGTGTGTGGATTGGATTGTTAGTTTGGGTGTGGTGAGCGAGTTTGAGCCGCAAGGAGTTGATTTATGTCAGTTTTTTGCAGCTTGCGACCAAATTTGTTGCATGATTTTGCAAAGAGAACTCCAAATGGCCTGTTTGGAGTCTTGTTGGATTCAAGATAGCTAGATCTACTTACAAGCAAAGATGGATATCAGATCAGACGATCCGTTTGGGTGGTGTGTGCGGTTTTAAGCCACAGGGAGGAGTTTTTGAAGGTTCGGTCACATGCGATAAAAAATCCGCGATATCTCGGCTGTCGAGCGTTGGATCTGAAGGTTTCTTGGGCCAATGGAGTCAAGGAAGAAGACCCTATCGACATCTGAAGACCGTTTGATGAAAGAAGAAAGTTCTCAGATAGATCTTTTTCGGTTCCTTCGCTACAGTTTTCGGCTTTTTGAGTTCGTTAGAATTCTAGTTGGTCATGTACAACTTGTGGTAGCTAGCTTTAACTAAGAGCTTGTACATGGGTGTTGTTTGGACTTGGGTTTGAATGGTGTGATGTTGGTGTAGCTCTTTTTGTTAGCAAAGGAAAGTTTTTTTTGCTTGAGCTACGCATCGATAGTTTTGGGTCTGGGTTGAGATTCAACGACTCATTTTAGGGGGTTTTGAAGCAGATTACAGACCGCTCTTGTCTGTTTCTTGGTTTTGTATTCTTAAGGAGAAAGAACCGGCAGTGTATGTACATTAAGAGTTGGTATATATTGCGACATTTGTTTTCGTGCGTGTTTGTCTCTTTCTTGTCCTGTTCAGCACATTACATCTCCACAGCCAGGAACCTTGCGTTTTCCTAGACATCCTTCAAGCAATATCCGACACGATAACGTGAAGGATGTCTAGGAAAACGTGAGGTTCTTGGCTGTGTAGATGTAATGCGCTAAACAGAGACAAGAAAGAGACAAAAGGATTTAGGGTTTTGTCTCTCGAACTCATGCAAAACCACGCAAGAAATTTGATCGTAGGATGCAGAAAGCTGACATAAATCGACTCCCTGCGGCTCAAACTCGCTCACCACACCCAAACCAACAATCCAATCCACGGACGATCTTCTCTTAAGTGTAGATGAAGACTCCCTGATCGCGTAGGCACCAAGAATGAAGAACTTGGCTCACCGATCGCGAAGAACAATCAAATTTCAGATCGTAGGCGATGAAAAACCTGACGTAAGCTTTTCTCTACAAGCCAATTTCATTCAGAACTCTCAAACCGCCCGATGAAACTTCGTATCGTCTTTAATTTTCTGAAGAACTCGGTGTTCTGATCCCGATGGATCCAAAGACAACAAGTTTAGACTCCGGAACGTTTGAACGGTCCAACTCTCCTTCAGAGACACTGAATGTCGTGACCCTCATTCTCAAGATCGGGCGCAGACGCGAACAACAGAACTCTAGCGGACTTGCGCTAGGTTGTGAACGCTACGAGTAGGACTTAACGGCTTGGCCGGGAAGTCGGGATCAGATGAACCCTAAGTGGTTCTCTGAACCAAGGTTGGAACCTTGGGTTAGGACATAAAGGCCTACCCCAAGAGGATCTCGGACAAACGCTGACCTAAGGAAGCGAGTCTGGGAACGGACCGAAACATGAGTCTGAGACATAGGTCTGAGACGTGGGTCCGAGACGTAAGATCGAGACGTGGGTCCGAGACGCAGACGGACCGTGGTCCAAACCACAGAGTTCGAGTCTGGGTCTGGATCACAGATTTTCGAAAAATGACTAAGTGTTGGAGCTCCAGGACGTTTTAGGTCGTGGACGGAGCTCCACGTAAGATCTCGAGGCGAGTGAGGTATCATTAGAAAGGTCTCGTCGAGAGCTTTCCAGTGATATATAACACTTCTCGCTCTGACCTCCGAGCTGGAAGTTATGGCCGAACCACAATCGGGTTGTGGTATAATTTTCAGGGATCAAAGAGGAGGGCGGGGCCGCCGATCCCTAGAAGTATATATGAGGGGGGCTCGATGCCTGGGTGGGTCAGGACGAGTCACCCGACCCCAGGGTTCGGCGGGCGGACTCTGGGGGCATGAGGTGATGGCTGGGCCGGTTCCAAGGCACGTTCTCGTCCAGACTTGGATGTCTAGACTTAGGAACGCTGTAAGGGCTGAGGCAAGACTAGGGAACGAGTCGGCGGGTTAGACCACCGTTCGGGAGCCTAGACCCAGACGGACATCACGGGCGGTTGGACCGCTAGGTGTGCTGGAGGCACCGTTTAGGACCTTGGACTTTATGGGAAGTCCGCCCCAAGTCATTTTGTGACTTGCTCATGTTTGGGACGACCTAGGCGGGTCTAGGTCGAGACTTAGGAACTGCTGAGCTTGATGAATAAGGAGACGGTCCGGCTCCTGTCCGGACCAAACTGAGATAAGGTAAGTGGTGCATGGACGCTAACTTGTGATTGTGTTTGCAGGTTAGCGGTGTAAATGTTGCGACCTACTGAATTAGAGCTTCCGCTGGCGTGCAACAAGGCGGTAGGTGCGCGAAATTGAAGCACTCTAAATCCTCTTTCTGCATCTCAATTTCTCCTAGAACACAGTCCCCCATCTGCCTCTTCACGAACCGTCATAACCAACGTGTAGCCTGCACAGATCTGAACCCAACGACGCCCTGCGCGTTTGCATTGGACCTCCAAATCTCTCGAACCGTCCGTTGACAGATCGCATGTGCAAGCTAACCCCTTAAGCTACCCTCTTGCGTCAGACGCTGTATGGACAAGAATTAACAGATTATGAGGAAGTAATGCCCTTGCGTCCTTAGTATAGCGTCTGGAGCTACAAATACCCAGTCAGCAAAAGTAAACTAGGACCTAGCTTGATTCTCTCTTCTTCCGAGTCTCCGTAACTTTTCCACCAGGCGTCCAAATGAAGTAGACGAAGTGCGTATGGAAAGCTGACAACGAGCTCTATCCATTGATACGATGAAAGTGAAGATCTGAAGTCGTGCCAAAAGCCCGTAAGCTGAGGTCTAGCTTGTTTTATCCATTTTTCGACTCTCGTAACTTCTCCACTAGACGTCCAACTGATGTAGAAAAAATACTTAGGGAAAGTTGACAACGAGCTCTACCCATTGATGCGATGAAAGTGAAGATCCGAAGTCGTGCCAAAAGCACGTAAGCTGGTACTTAACTTGTTTTATCCATCTTTTGAGTCTTATAACTTCTCCACTGGGCGTCTAAATGAAGTAGACAAAGTCTCCATGAGAAGTTGACAACGAACTCTACCCATCGATGTAATGAAAATGAAGATCTGAAGTTGTGCCAAAAGTCCGTAAGCTGAGGCTTTGCTTGCTTTTCTCATGAGTGTCTTTGGAACGATAATAGTCAAAATTTGATTTTCATGTGAGAGCAGAGCCGGTCCACGACACGACATCGTTCTGTACTCCAGTTATCATAGAAGCTCCGTCAGATTGGAAACTTACCATTTTTTCGTGTTGGAGATCCCAAACCTTCAGAAGTGCAAGAAGAGTCTTTGTGATAGCTTCAGAGTGCTTCTCTGAGAGACGAATGAGATTTAAGAATGATGTAACTATATGATTTTTGTCTAAAAAGGTTCCAAAAGTCACCAAGTGTCAATGCACAGTCACATCCGTAGCCTCATCACACATGATGTTAAAAAAAAAACTACGTTGAATTCTAGCAATGTTACATTTGTGCAGAACTGAAGTGATGCAACTGATCATGTCCACAAATGTCTTATCATCGTGGTATATGTTGTATGTCATATAACTGGAGATAGCTTTCAACATTCTACAGAGGATAGAGAACTTTGCAAATGCTATACATTCTTTCTCTTATGAAATATGATGCTCGAAATAAAGTAAGCAAAGTTTGGTCACATGTCCGATTTGCAGTTTCAACAGCTTATTGGAAAGCTTGCTTATCCTCATGGGCAGCCCAAGCTAAAGACCTGTGCAGTGTGATAGTCGTATAGTCATGAAATATAGAGACTTGAATATTGATGTCACCATGTCTAACAAAAGAGATTTGCTTTCACCTTGACAAATCAAAGTAACAGAGCAAAAAGGCACCATTGACAGATCTTGCGATGAAGAAAAAAGACCGTTAGTTGTCCATTGACCTGCACCCTTGTCACGACCTCATGCATTACGGGGTTTTACAAAAAAAGTTGTAAAACCAAGCCGTAAGAGAAGTTGACGCTGATACGTATGCGAAAGGCAGTCATACGCCTTCTCAAAGTCGAGCATGAAGAAGACTACATGACGTCGCTCCCGCTTGAGTAAATCAAAGATAAACTTGAAAGTAAAAATACAATGTTGTACAAAATAGTGATGAATGAAACCTTGTTGTTGGATCATGACAAGTCGAGGCAAGATGAGCCCGAGTATGGTTGCGATAACTTTTATCACTATCGTATAATGTGTTGATAATAACGTGATCGGTCATCAATCGTGGAGGATCACCTGTTGTTTGGACTTGGGCAAGAGTTGGATGAATCCCTGTAGAAAGTAGGATGGGAATGATTGCTCTTGCCGTCCTTGTTGGATGAGATGGATGAAGGACTGTCCAATGATTGACCAAATGGTTAACAACTCATTTGCATTGCATTGGTCATTCCTTGATGGACATTCCTAGAGGAAAGAAGACTCCACTGCTACGATAGTAGTTGTTATTGGCTGCAAGAGCTGACACAGTGCTTCGGACGTGTTGTGGGGGTGCTGAGTATAGTTGTGAGTAGAAGTCAAAGACTTCTGCCAAAATAGCGAGTGGATCTGTAAGAAGACGATACAGAGAAAGAGAGCAGATATGTATCCATGCCTATCAACTATGAAACTTGAGAAAGAAATATTTAGAGTTGATGTCGTCATCCATTTGAAACTGGTCTTTGGCCCATAAGCGATGCTTATGCGCTTGCAACACCTCCAGCCGACTGATATCGCGCATGAGAGAGGATAGACGCATGTGATACAGTGAGTCAGCGACGGATGTAGTAGTAACCAATGAGGCTAACTCATTTTTTTCTGATCCAGTTATGAGAGCTGATGTGTTTGTACGTAATGGAGTTGCTTAACCTCTGTCCGTAGCCGAAATCAAAAATGTGAGCAGGAGCTTGAAGGAAGAGCCGATGGCGGTTGACGCTTTGGACCTAGATTGCCACTAACTTAGCTTGCACTGATGGTCGAGTCAGAAGGAGTGCATCTGCCTTGAACATAATTGAGTGTTTGGAGATGGAGTCTGTAGATGTTGCTTCGAGCCTAACGAAGATCAGACAGTAATCAATTACCTGAAAATCTGCACGATGGACTATGGTACGTACCACAAGACACATTGGTATATGCGAGACATAAATTCTGTCCAATGCCGTCCAGTTAAGGAGACCCTCGTGAAACTGGTGCTTGGTGAAAGCATATCCTAGAAGTGCAGATGCCTCCTGACGTGCATCTTGAAGTTGGAAGTGAAGTTTTAACTGATGAAAAGCCTCAACTTTCTTACCATGAAGCACACTGGAGCCACCTGAAGAGTCCTCCGGTGTTTCCACACAATATCAATCGCTGACCATGTACCAGCATCGATAGGAGAGCGCAGTATGCAGCAGTTCTCATAGTTGTGTTCGCTCAGGTGGAGTATGTGGAGCATACATGTTTACTAAAGAATATATCGAACCAACATAAGAGAAAATAGCATAAAGATACTAGCTACATACACGGTATTCCAGTAGCTATCAACCACTTGAAGAGTCCTCCGTACACCGCAAGTACACATTACGAGCCTTTCTTTGTCAACATAAGCCGTGCATCCTCGCTCTTCAAGAAACTCATGTTTCGGCCTTGACTCTCATATTTCTACTCTATACCATCTCTCAAGATTACACAATGATTGCTTCAAATGAACTGGGACGAAGTGGCGGGTTAGCTGTTATTATACTCAAGACTGACAGCTACTGGATTACCGTGTACATAGCTAGTATCTTTATGCTATTTCTCTTATGCTGGTTCGATATATTCTTTAGTAAACATGTATGCTCCACATACTCCACGTGAGCGGACACAACCTTGAGAACTGCTGCATATTGCGCTCCCCTACCGATCCTGGTACATGATCAGCGATTGGAATTACGAGAAAATCTTTTTTCTCATAATTCCAATCACTGATCATGTATCAGTGGTTCCTGACATTACACCACCTGCGGAAAGCTTGGTACCAGTGTGAAGAGAAAATACAGCTGGAGATCTTAGTTTTGTGTTTATTGCTATCTCTTGTTTAATGCTTACACAGACTATGACTGCTAATTTGTCACCTCCTTCTAGCACTCTTGCAACCAATGTTCCATCCGATTTCGTCCAGGGCACTCCACTGGTATCTATAGAATCCTCGATTCTTACTCGTTGATTGTGAGAGACAACGGCCGGTCCTCTTCAGCCCTTGATCAAAAGATATCATATGACGAGCTTGATTTTGGACACCATGGCCTCCGTGGTGCAGTCTTGGGACGGGGGTCCCTTAGCCCCTCGGCTATGAAAATGGATCCGGATTTGACTGCTGGAACTGATACTGTCGTCGGCTGCCGCAGCTTGAGTAAAGATATGATCGAGTGCAAGCTCCGTAAATGAGATCTCAAATTTTAGTAGCTACCCTTTGAACTTCATACATAGATATGCTGGTGGTGTAGCCAATTTATCCTAGAGGACGAGTCTGTCGAATACATCAAGTTGTGCGTCACCGAAGGCAGTCGAAGTAGAGGGTCCAAGGGACGGAATATGCATGGGATGAGATCTTTACACTAGGATGAAACATTATATATTTCCATCCATGTCGAGACAGTAGACAGAACAAAATCTTGAACTTCCACCGCAGGCTCCCAAGGTAAATGAGCAGCCAAACAATAACGAATGAAAGGTGCAGAAAAAGAGAGCACGGCAGATTTGGCAGCAGTGGAGTCAAAGAGCATCAAGAAAGAAGAAGGGTCGAGTTGACGCATAAAGAGAACCACTAATCGTGCACGACGGATCTAGTTCATGGTGGTCAATCCTCGAGACGCTTCTAACGAGACCTCCTCTTCAAAGCAATAAGTTACCACTTCTTAAGAATCATACTAACGAATATATCGCAAACCCTCATGTTTTGCAAATGGAACAAAAACTGTCAAGCCATGAAGTTCCGTCTCAGAAATCGTCAGCTGCTGACGTTTAAGCAAAAGCACCTCATCAAGAGTTGCTGGGACCGGAGATGTTGTAAAAGAAAGATTAATCATTGACACCACCTTCGAGTCGAAACAGTAGCCGGTGGGTTCCGTTCTCAATACCCTCTTCTATGTATTGCAGTACTTCTTTCATACGCAGTGGACGATCCGCTCGGAATGGAAGGAGCTCCAATCTACAAGAGGACGAGGAGTCAAAAGATGCACACGGATCTGTTTCCAAGAGAGAAATACAAACGATCAACCAAGAACGTAAGTTGGAAATAAATAAAACATATTTCGTTACTATGCAAGTCATATTAAGCATAGATTGATGAGCGTAGAAGAGAGTCATAGAGCAGGAGTAGGGTTTTGGAGCAGAGGACGATAGTGGGAATGAGACGAGAAGTAGGTCGAACATGGACATGCGGGCTTAGAAAAGCTACAGAAGAGCAGTGACGTGCAAGAATATACCACGGAAAATAAGAATTGCTTGGGAATTAACCAAAAACTTGAGAAAATACATGTCGATGACTGGTGGTGAAGCGCTCGAACATGTGCGGAGTGTGGTCGATCATCCGTACCGTTCTGACGGACATCAAGGTCAATCTCTCTATAAACAATTTTCAAACTTATCACAAGAATCGATATATATAATGCAGAACATTGCATTATCTAAATCTAACATGTCATCTTGAAGTTAAATAAACTATTTTAGGAGATAACCAAACTCCTTTTTTTTTGAATGAATTAAAATAACATACCCGTTTTATGGTACGGTTTATAATACATATAGGTTATAAACATCATAAGTAGGAATTAGGGGTGAAAAATAGGATTAAGAGAAGATAAAAGTCAGGGTTTAAAAACTAGAGTTAAGAGTGTAAAATTGAAATCTTAAGACTAATTATTCACCCATTAATCCGAAGATGTAGAACTGTTAGATCAAACACCATCTAAGGGTGATGCATGCACAAGATATTATAATGGATACCCTGAATCGAACACGTTAAGTGGAACTTTTTATGATTTATGTTCCACATTTTTATGCAAAATTGTCTTCCACGATTATGTGATGTGCAATCCAAACTAACTGCGGAGACAGGATGGCGAAGGAGATAAGAATATTTCACTGGAGTTGAATTATCTTTCTCTTTTGTTACTTTCATTGACTAAATTGCATGCGGGAGGGAAATTTGAACGCTGGAAAAAGTTGCAAAAGAGTATATACGTGAACCAGCTACTTTCAAGCTGCTTGTTTCGGCCTAACTTTCCACCTCCTTGTACCGTGTGTTCCGGTAGGTTAGGCCTATGGTAAGTGATTCCAGACCGGAAAACGGAATTGAACCATACAAAAGTGCGGCTTGATCACCTCTTTTCAGGGCGAGCTGATGCTTGTGAGCTTTAGAAAGAGTGGGTCATTTTCATTTAATCTCTTGGAAAGAAAACTTAGAAATGTTAAATTCTTTTTCTTGATATTTGAAATTAAGTTTATTACCCTAGGTCGAACAAGATGGTAAAAGCCCATTGAAGTTCTCTTTAACAAAAGGTAACGCCATCAAGTAAATATGGAAATGGGACTTTGTTGTTTAGAAACTGGCTAGAGCACGAACCTTGTGATTAGCGAAGAATGAATAAATTATAGTTTAGTCTGAATTTAATTTATGATCAAATTAACTTGTGCAATATTTGCAAAGTTGCTTATTTTTAGGAATATGACAGAGAAAGTAGAAATTTTGTGAATGAGTTTCGCTAGTAGTCCGAGGACGTGATCCTAAAATCAAATTTACGTGAAAAGGTACCTTATTTCAAAACTTTACTTCCAGAAAGATTTCACTTAAGGACTTCCCACATATCCTATAAATTACTGGAGACTAGTAAATTTTACTTGAAATCCTCCAAAACCTTACAAACAAGACCGAATAACTTACGAGAGTAGGTTTGGCAAGCCTAAACAAGCCTAATTACACTAAGCACTGGCAAGCCTATTACACTAATTTGTCCATATTAATGATATCGTTTATCGTTCACAGTTATAGGCTTCTTGGTCCTTTTCCTGAACGACCTGATATGGTCCGTCCATTTGCCGTTAGCGAGCTTCCTGCAAGAAGTAACTGCTGGAGGAACTGCAATTCACGTTGATGTATGCCAGAGTGGTCGGCGACCCACCAGTCCGGCGATCTGTGAGCAGCACGAACGGGGATTGGGATGCGTGTGACTTATCACCGACTGCCTCTCCGCCTGCCGTCCTCCCGGCAAGACGAGTGAAGGATGGTGGCGGGCGGAAGGAACCCTGTGAAGACGCCACACGCGGCCCGGTCCGGAGGGGCGGGGGCCGCTGAGACTAAGCCCGCCCGCCGCTGGAGTCTGGACTAAGCCAGGGCGGGCTGGGTTCGATTACCTAACCATCTGTCTAAGTATCCAGCTGTCGAGCTATCCATTAGTATTACACCGGGGAGTAACGTAATATAAATTACCGGCTTTTGGAATTACTTGGTCGGAAACAAACAGTACTCACGCCAAAGCTACAAAGAGGGGCTGTAGAAAGAAAGGCAGTTTCCGGGATAACATGTAAATTATTTTAGGGTTGGTTATTTAGTAGACTTTTTCGAACTGCTCTACAGTACTGGACTTGACTTCCGAGCACAACATCCCCTCCCTCGCCAAAAGGAGAAGTCCCAGAAGCTAGCGGAAGTAGCTGTCATGAGCACACTGGGCGAGAGATCGAGACGAACGAGGACGGCGGGACAGCGACAGAACAGAGCGAGCTTTCCTTTTCGTCTGCCGCTGGTTTAGAGGTTCCGGGAGGGGAGGAGAGGAGGAGGAGGAGGAGGTCGGGAGGGGTCTAGTTGGTTGAGCTGATAGATCGATCAAGTATATCCGTAAAGAGGATAAAATTTGGAAAGAATAGGACCCCGGGAAGTTAGAAGAGGGACGAGTGAGTGACGAGAGATGGGGGAAGCTTCTCCTTCCCTCTGCTACTAGCGGGAGTGTGTGTATAGGGCAGGGAGGTTTTGGTGTATAACGGCCTCGCATGCGTGACCTTGATGCACTCATTCATTCACTTGCGCGCGTGTGCGCATGCGTGCGGGCGTCTCATCCATCCCATCGCTCCTCCGCCAACCGTGGCTGCCGACTGGCGGTTTTGCTTGCCCTGCGAGAGAATCACAAGCTCTTGCCGGAAGTAAAAAGTCAAATACTCTTTGGCTAAGCTAGTAGAGTGGAGAGTAGTACAGTAGTAGTAGTAAAACTTGTGGATTGCTTGGATTGCCGGGAAGGAGGGGAGGAGAGAGGGGTACCGTGTGCTTGTCTAGACTCTAGGGTGGTAGAGCCCGTGCTCCTTCACTTGCAGCAGCGCTATAAGGCAAGGAGTTCATTGCTGTAAGGAAAAGGGTGCAAAAGATTGTGATAGAGGCAGATGAGTGTAGGAGCAACGGCGAGGAAAACCCACATACAGTAGGGGCGAAGGGGTGGTAAAGCAAAGCGGAGGAGAGGAGAGGAGAGGAGAGGACGGGAGTGTAGGGAAGTGGAGGAGGACGACGAGCGTGCAGAGGGAGGAATGAAGAGGTGGAGTGGGGACCTCATAAGGCCTAATCAAACACATCACACAGCAACAGCACTCTCTTCGACGTAATAGAGAGGGGGGACAGTACGCCACCTTTGATGCACACGTCACTGTGAGGTTTAGGGAAAGTGGTTTTTCCTCCCCCCCCTCTTTGTGTACTTCTTTTTATCCCCTTTCCTTTGAATGCCAACCTGCAATCACTGGGAGAATAAGAAGTGAGAAACGCAACACCGGCAATAGTTGCTCACTCACTCACTACTGGCATGGTCCCTGTCGGAGGAGAAGAAAAGAGGAGCGGTCTGTGATACCTGACAACAAACTCCTTGCCTTTCTCTGAGAGAGAGAGAGAGAGAGAGAGAGAGAGAGCTGTCTCTTCTCTTCCGGATCTTTTGTGTGTTTTACAAGTACTCCCTGATTATTCCAATGAAGCCTCGTACTTCGCAATCCTTTGGTCTTCAAAAGTTTATACTGTAATGCCCTCAGTTTCTCTGCACATTTTTCTCTCTGCGACTTGCTCATGAGGTCCATGAGCCTCTTGGATTCCGCAACTTAAGCCTCTGCAACTGTGGAGCAGGTGTAGAGAGTGTGGTCAGATATAGGGGGGAATTTCGGTTGCTAGAGGTGAGCGGTCTTTTTCCCGCAATCGCAGACATTGAGTGTAATGCAAGCAGGCAAATACATCAGGTTAATTTCAGTAGCAGGGGCCGGCAGAACTTCACCAATCATGTGCCACCATAGCCCGTGCTCGAACAGCTGCGGATCGGATGCCATGGCAGTAGATCTTTCACTTTGTTGTCCGCCTTCATCGATTCCCATTGTGTTGCCGATTCATACGAACGGCATGATTACCAAAAGAAGCGAGTCAGAGTCAGGAAGCAAGTGTGACTCCTCAGATTCTGAAGATCTTCAGCGGTGGCCTACTCCTGTCGAGGTAAGCTTTCAACTGCAGACCTCACCATGTGTCAACGTAAAATTGATATTTCTTTCGGGAAAACCCTAGACTTCTTTGGTGCTTACAGTCTTGTGGTCAATTCTTTCGACATTCTCATACGACGGTGGGTCATGAGCGCTAGAGCTGGAATCCTCACCAAGAGCTCATCTGAGGTGCCGGGAGGTTCTACTCGTTTGACAAAAACATTCCTCTTTGCAGCCATGAGCTACCATAAATTGATCGGAAAATCGCTCAATTTATCAGCACTTATCGTTTGTAGTCCTCCTTCCACGTCTCCCCGTTCGCCGAGAGTAGTTGGACTCATGGCCTTGTTGAGCAGCCCCTCTGCCTACGGTAGCAGCGGCGGCACAGAGAGATCATTTCAAATTAGAAAGGAATACGTGGTTATGAGGACAGCCCATTTTACTCAGTGCGCTGGGTTTAGAAGACATCATCAGGATGTTTGAACCTCGTGTAGTGTTTTCTAGCTACATTAACTATCCAGTCGTGAGCCGTCTTTCTCCTTGAATCCACGACAATGTTGTGACTCGTGAAATTAGTAGCATCAACCGGTGGAGGTACTGCAATTCACGTCACCACCCTGCGCTCTTGCGGGTCTCCGAATTCCCTGCAGACATCTGTGTGCGGGCATAGTTTTCAGCGTCGTGGTCCGTTTCTTTGGTAAAATTCGAGAATGTGTGGGTATCTAAGCCTTTGATTATTGTTGTTGCAGATAGTGAAGGAGGTGAAAGAATTGGGAAGCTTGGCTGGGCCTATCGCTGTGCTGGGAATACTGCTGTACTTGAAGGCGATGGTATCAATGCTGTTTCTGGGCAAATTGGGCGACCTGGAGTTGGCGGGAGGGTCGTTATCGATTGGCTTTGCAAACATCACAGGGTACTCGGTCTTGGCAGGTCTGGCCATGGGCATGGAGCCCATCTGTGGACAATCTTATGGAGCAAAGAAGTGGAAGATCATGGGACTTACACTGCAACGCATGATATTGGTGTTATTTTGTGCATGCCTACCTATTTCGATCTTGTGGATGAACATGAGGAGAATCCTCATGTTATGTGGTCAAAATGGAGACATTCTTGCCGTGGCGCATACTTTCCTGGTCTTTTCCTTGCCAGACCTAGTAGCGCAGGCCATTCTGAGTCCCATGCGAATCTACTTGCGGTCGCAGCAAATTACAACACCACTCACGTACTGTGCGGCCCTTGCCCTTGCCCTTCACGTGCCCATCAACCTCCTACTGGTTAATTTTTTCGGGCTGCATGTGCGGGGAGTGGCACTCTCGACCGCCTGGACAGACTTCAACTTGGTACTTTTTCTGTTGGCCTACCTATGGTACTCAGGGCGCTACAAGAGAACTTGGGATGGATGGTCCTTGGACGCTTTCAGAGCGTGGCGGCCTCTTCTCGAACTGGCAATTCCGAGCTGCGTGTCAGTGTGCCTCGAGTGGTGGTGGTACGAGTTAATGATCATATTATCGGGCTTGCTCGTCGATGCTCAGGCCACCGTAGCCAGCATGGGAATTCTCATACAGACCACTGCTCTAGTTTACATTTTTCCTTCATCACTCAGCTTGGCGGTGTCCACGAGGGTCGGGAATGAGCTGGGAGCGAATCGACCTGCCAAAGCTCGCACGGCCATGCTAGTCGCACTAGCATGTGCTGGGGTAGTTGCAGTCATGGCCTGCACCTTTACCACGTCGATGCGGCATATTTGGGGCTCCATGTTTACTAAGGACGCAAAAATATTGTCTCTAGTTGCCATGGTGCTGCCCATTGTGGGATTGTGTGAGCTAGGGAACTGTCCGCAGACGACTGGATGCGGGGTTTTGAGGGGAAGTGCAAGGCCAACCAATGCCGCCAACATCAATCTGGGATCGTTCTATTTGGTTGGTATGCCGGTCGCCATCGCTCTAGGGTTCTGGCTGGATTTCGGTTTCGTTGGACTTTGGTTTGGTTTACTTGCCGCACAGGTAACGTGTGTTACGTTGATGCTGAGTGTGCTCTTCAACACGGACTGGAACAAACAAGCGCAGCGAGCTAAAGAGTTGACTGCCCCGCACTCGGACGCGAAAGTGGTTCCTTCATTTGACGAAAGCGATGCAGAAGCGTATGTGATGGACAGTTTTGCCATAAGATCAACGGAGGAAGCTGAAGCCGATGAGAAGGAAGATGGGGACGAGGAAAAGGAACCTTTGATTTCTGTCAAAGTAGTCCAGCCACTCACTGCGGATGACACTTGAAGATGGCGCTGGAAATTGTGAAAATATTCAGTGAATGTTATCACTGATCTGTACAGAAAGCAAGCGAGACGGCAGCAGTAGCAGTTATTTTCCTTACAAGACCCCTTTATTGGACGGGTCCATGCTATCGCCATCAGATTCTTGATCGGCAAGCGGCTTACACACAATAGTATCGGCGACAAGTAACAACTCTTGAGGTCTACAGATTGAACAATGAAGAAGCGAGTGACACTCTACAGCATACTCAGCCCTGACTGACATTGGGCACGTATGCGGCCGAAAGACCATAAATTTTTTTGTCGAGGCGTTTAGAGGAGAGAGCCAATGAGCAGCAGATGTTAGGTTCAAATGATTCTTTGAGAAGTCGCAATCGAACGTCGTCGGCGTCGGCGTCGGCATACTTGGCCAAGGTTCACTAGTTAGACGCACGCATAACCTCGGCCGATTTTGCCAATCATGCAGATGCCGCCACTTCTCCTTCCAAGTTTGGCCGGGCTCGTCTTGCAGTCTACACCTACTGTTCTGCACGCAATCTGTCCACGCTTGGAACATGTGAAACAAGTTGATTAAACATTTTGTGAATTATCTGTACAATGATGCTGCTCTCCTCTCTCTCTCTCTCTTCTCCCACCTCCCTCTTTCGTCAGTTAACGACACTGTGTGAGTTGGCACACGGCACCACCTGTGGAACCGATTCCCAAGGCGATGCTGCTATGCTTGGACAGACCCATCATCACACCTGCTCCAGGTGACAATCGTCGAACACCGTAGCAACGGAGTTGCAATTTTTGGTAGCTGAGTAGCAACAACCATGTCCTCCACCACCACCATGTTCCGCCGACGGAGCGCCCCGTATTCCCGAGGATCGTCAACGATCTATAGATACAGTAGTTCTCCAGTTATTGGAGGATCCGGTATTAGTTAGTTACAGTCTTCTGAGAGATCTCATGCTCTTCTTGTACATGTCAATTGAAATCTGCTTCTCTGAAATAAAACTGTGTACATGAAACCGTCGACGTGCCGAGTTCGTGGTTGATGAAGCTCTCATTTAGGCCAGAATCTGGGGAGTAAAGTGAAGCCCGTAACTAAGTTAGTCACTGCTGTGAGATTTGTTGCCCGACTGACTAATATCTGCTTATTGGGCGGGCTGGCTGCTGGCTGCTGGCTGCTGGCAGCAGGAGCTGAGCAAGCTTGTCTTCGAGAAGCAAGCTGGCCTGGACTTGGGTTCTGCAATGTCTGTCCCTCTTGTGGGACAGAGTGAAGCCTGTAGCGAGCGAATGATGTTCCTTCCGGCGAGCTTCGCAGGGAGCAGCGTAGCTGGTTATAATCAATACGGGCACAGAACAACAGGACTAGGGCAGTAGATATGAGTTGCAGTTTACAGAATATCGGGAATTCATGATTGTCATTCCTATGGTCCATTGTACAGTGAGTCGTTATTGAAGGCAGATGGTTTGGACGGACGCCTTCGGCTCTGGCCTGCTCTGCACTGCTGGTGTCGTCTGTCGCCTAGCGTAGTCCTGTGCAGAATGTCGAATCAAATCCGTCCATAATCGTAACTGCAACGGCGCGTCCTCAGATACAACAACATTCACTCTGTTGCCTTTCTCTTGAACTTCGCAAAGCATGGTGGCATGGCATGGCATGCGCAGAGTCTAAACTTACTCCCCTGTCATCTCCTGAAAGCCTATTCATCCACTGTAAGCGCACGTTGACAAGTAGCCAAAGCCGTTCGGCTCTTTTCATGGTGGATCCTGGCCAGATTAGCTGCTTTTCTCCATCCGTCCAGAGCAGCAACAGCAGGTTGGTTGGTTGCTTCCTTTTGTTTCTTACAGTGTCTCGTCTTCTGTACTGGAAGTAAGTAAGTACTGCCTGCCCATCGAGAGCCTTACGATATTCTGTGCCGTATGAGTGCTTTGCATAAACAAGAACAAGAGGATCTCAACAACAAACTGCTAATGTCAGTCAGGTAAAAGACTTGTGTTTCTCTGCCCATACCGTTCTCTCCTTTCTACTTTTCTTTATTAGTGAAATCCCGATGTGATGATAGCTGGGGCGAGTTATGAACCGCAAGAGGGGCTGACTTGCGAAACAACCACAAGCAAGCAAAGCGTCCCCCATCTCTCTACGCACAGCAAAAGGTCTATTTCTAAGCATGCACTGATCATCCGAACGATGCTCGGGCTGTAGTGGACCCGAATCTACCCCGCACCCCTTTGTTTTCATTATCTTCTTCGAGTGGTTAGATTCTATATAACTACACCGGTATCAGATCACACCACGAGGGAATGCGAGGGGTTTGATGGCCTGCCTGCCTTCCTCGTCCCACTCTCGTCCTCCTCCTGCGATCATATCCTAAGATAGATAGACAGACGCATGCCTTGTCGATTTGTTCTTGCCATTCTATGTTAACAATTATATGTCAACCACGTACGTACTCCACGGTCTCCACCTGTATCTTTGCATTATGTGAACCACGTACGTTCCCTCAAGCCATGCGAATCTATCTATCGACTACCGCTGAACTTGTTAATTACACTGTATATTTGTCCAAAACCGTTGGTCGCTCCAAGTGTTCATGGGGAAAATATGTAACATATTGTTATGGTATTATGTCGTACAACAAGTATCGGCAAGTAACACAGAGAGAGAGAGAGAGAGAGAGAGAGAGAGCCATGCAAGTAAAAACAAAGATGCTTGCTGGGTTCGTCGTCAGGTCAGAGGTCATCACATCACGCATAGATCATTCATTTAAAGCGTGCGAACGAAGCAGCACTGAGCAAGTCACCGAGCAAGGTGGCCACGGGGTGGGCGAGCGAGGCGTAGGGTGGCGTGGGGAGCAGCGAGTGGAGTGCCGAGTCTGCCGACCAGCAGGGAAAAAGAAAGAGAAGACGGTGAAGAGAAGAGAAGAGAAGAGAAGTGAAGTGACTTCTCATGTCGATTTGTACGACAAGTCAAGTACGTAGTTTTGTCATCGGAAAAGATCTCTTCCTACTACCTAGGCAGGCCATCATCTTGTACATTCATTCAGGTTTTCCTGTTAAGCGCTTTGTGTTTTGCCAACTCCAATAAAAATATTGAAAGAAGAAGAAGAACCGGAACAAAAAGGTTTGTTAAGCATGCGCGCGAGGTTCAAATGCGAATGGCGCTTTGCTTTGCTTGTTCTGCTGCTTTGTCGTATGACGATATACTTCGCATGCTCATTGAAGTTCGTGACCTCCGCCTCTGTTTCGTTTGGCTGCTGCTGGGCTCTCTCTCACGCTCGCCGTGTACATGTACACACTTCCACCCTCTCCTGCTGACTTCGCGTTAGCCATACACACCGCATGCTTCGAAAACAGCAACATGTTGTTGTTTCCAGTCTAGATCAACGGATGGTATGCACACTTAATCTGACCGCACGTTCATTCGTGCGGTGTGTAGGACTAACTCGAAGTCTCCTGCCGTCGTTGAGAAGAGGAGGAGGCGGCGGCGAGCGAGCGAGCGAGCGACGAGGAAAAAGTCGCTGGCTCGATGTGCCTGCCCTCTCCAGCAAGGAACGAACTGCCAGAGAGAAAGAAAGAGAGAGTTCAGTTGTATGTACAGTATGTAGGAAAGGTGACAACGTGATGTCTGTGTATAGAGCTTCTCGTAGGCCCCATGTAGCACATGCCCGCCCGTGCGTAGATGGTTATGCCTCCATGCATCTAGCGGCCGGCCAGATCTACACAAGAGGAAAAAGCGACAACTGGGTAGATGGCTGACGCTCTACTATTGCAGGGAGATAGGGGCCATCATAGGGCAAGCAGCTCTTTGCGTTTGTGGCCGGATTGCTGTTGTTCTGATCAAGTGACTTGGATATTTGGTTAGGTACCTTGTTCTCTGAACACCGCCAGCCCTTCATTCCTTCATGTGTGAGAAAACGCCAAGAAGCTGATGGACGCTGTAGCTACTTGTCGGGGGGAGTTTTCCTTATCCCTCAAAAGTGGTGGTCGGGGAGTTCGAACCGAAGAAAACGAGTGAATGAAAAAAGGCTGTAGGGGAGGGCTTTGGAGGGGCAGGCACCATTCCAGGACGTTGGTGTTCTACCATCCCACCAAAGAGAATCTTGCTTGCCTCTCCCCGCCTTGCTGCTCCTTTTGCAAGCATTGTTTTGAATGACCAGCGGCAGCAGGGCCGGGCAGTTGACCGATCGACGACACCCGAAAAGCAAGCCGAATGAATTTCCAGCACAAGGTTCCAATTCCAAGAGTTTTCAGTTGGCTTAGCACAGCGTCAGGCGGAATGGTGTGGACAAAAGGTCGGACACAGACGAGGGAAGGGATGGAGGCAGAGGGCAGTTCAGTACCTTGATGGGAAAGCAGTAGCAGGGTGTGCCGTCTCTAATTATAGGATGGACGGAGTGTGCATATAGGAAAAGATTTGAGGAACGAGGCAAAGCAAGAACTCATCCAGGAGGGCTGGATGAGTGCACGCTGATGCTGTCTGGCATGCCGACAGACCACTTCAATCTGTCTTTGTTGCTGCAGTCATTATTCTCTTCCCTCTTTCTTCTCCCTCGCCCCAGCCTCTCTTCTTTATTAATGTCTTGCCAGACGCATCTCCAGTTCCAAGAATCCGTTTTTGGATCATCGATCTTCTTTCCCGTCATACCGCATCATGCCCTTAATAATCCCCTTGGTTTGTGGTGCGTGTCTTGCTTCTACAACGTGATCACTCTATCTCTGGCGTGGCTTGGTCTCAGACGACAATCCGGCACCACCGCCAAGCCTCTTCCCCTTTCCCTTTCACTCTCGTCTCTTGCTTTCTTTCTCACTTCGCATCTTGTCACCTCTTTAGGTCCACATCGCATACCCTCCATTCAAATCCTCTCTACCCTTCTCACTCTCGCTTTCTTTCCTTTTGACCTTTGCTCCCTTATCCCTTTAGGTGTTCGACGCTTTCTCTTTCCACCTCACTTATCAAGCACCGTCTCATCTCCATCCATTTCATTCCTCGTCTAACAAATATCTTGTTCCTAATCCTCTGCTCCTCGCTCATTCGATTGATCCGGGGTCAAAATCTCATTTCTCGCTCCACTTCTTAATCGAGCGAGAATTTGTCCTTAGGTAGTAGTTCCTTCTTAATCTTCTTTCTTCATACCTGCGTGCGAAAGGAAAGCAGGGCAGAGGACGCTCGACCCCTCGACAAAACTATCCTTCTGCTTGTCAACGTCCATCTCCTCCTTTCCAGCTTGGAGCCGCCTTTCCAGCTCGTCTCATAACTTCCAGCAGGCAAAAGCGTGCACCCGTCGTTTACATGGGAATTTTTCTCCCCACCCATGCGGTAGTTATGTCAATGATATCCCCCAAACGAATACAACATACGAGACGTGTGTGCAGTGGCCTTATGTGCTTCGCAGGAATTACTGCTCAATGACAATACAAATGCTTGTGGGGCCCCATGTTCAGCACCCATACCTTTCTCTCTTCACCTGACTCCCTCACTGTACCCTTTCCAGCATTTTTGGGTCTCATTCCTCACAGGACAGTGACAGAATACTCATGTATTTATTTCCAACACTGCCTTTCTCTCTCCTTTGAGTCCTTTCCCGGTCGATCAGAATCGGCACAATCTACATGACATGCATTCATTCTCTCTCAGTACTCACGCTAGCCTGCTAGCAATACTAGCAATCATGTTGCTCACATGACACTACTGCACGAATACACAAATGTGGGCAGCTCACCTCTCGTATCGTCTTGCCTTGCCTCACCTTTGGCCCCCGCCTAGTGTCACTCTCTCTTGCGCCTACGTCGATGGATCATCAAAAGTTTGGCACTAGAGTATAGGGTAAAATTCCGATCTCATGCACGCACACTTGGGGGTCTGTTGGGATTTCCCGGTCCCCACTCTGTCACCACTCATCACTCCATCATCATTACAGGCATTATTACCTACACCAATGTACAGAACATCAAACATCCTTCCCATGCCTCTGCTGCCTGCCTGTCGCTGTCTGTCTTCCCCTTCCCTTTCCAGTTTCCACTTTATTTGTTCTCCTTCTGCTTCTCCTCTCCTTCTTCTGTCGTAGCCACGAGGCCTACTCCATGCCTCCTTCCCTGTCAGTCGATCACCGCTGGTCAGAGCTCAGAACAGGGTTGAGACATGGTCAGTGAGTGAGTCAGGACTCAGGGACGGGGCTCACACACTCCCTCTTTCCCTCTATCTTCCCATCCAGCGCGGTAACTTCTTGCCACAATGTGAATCGCTTGTGTCGGTATCTTGTACGACACACCACCGTCTGCCTTGACCGGGTCTGTTCGATTCTTTGAAAGCCTCAGTTTCGATTCAGCGCGAACACGCAGTAAGTAAGATCTCCCACCGTGGAATACGAAGTGGAACGAGTAATGTAATCCTCTCAAAATTTATTTATTGTAATAATGTGGTGCTCGCTTCTTGGAGCTCCTGTGCTTTAATATTTTCTCTTTTGGAAGTACAACTAATATTTCTGTTGCTGGTATTTGGAACGTATTATTCGTTTCACGGCATGGATGAGAATTATGTCATACATTACTAATATCTGTTCTGCTCTGATCGTGGCAACTCTTCGATTGATCAGGAGCTCCCGCTTTTATCCTACACCATTTCGCTATTCAGAGGTAGAGAAAATGTACCACTCCCGTTGATCGATAGTCACCGTAGGAATACTTCACTAAAAGTCCAAGGAACACTAAAAGTCTAACTTCGTTCCTTGCATATTCACCTCCTCCATAAGAAGTTGGAGGAGGTGAATTTATTACCTAATCCTTCCGTTGCGAAGGGTTAGATTATAAAATAAACTGCAAAGAGAATGTGATATTTACCCGGATATGTAGTTTTCGAGAGTGTGTTTGTGAGCGCTTTGTTTATATTTTTGGATTTTTCGGTGACTCTAGTCTAGCTATCATTTAACATCTAGAAACATTTTGATTTTTTCTCTCAATTTAGTATATTTATAATTCTTTTGTGATAACAACAAGTGGTCAAAAGTTCCTGAAAGTTGATCTTGCATGCATATTTAGCTGATCTCAGGAGAGGAGAATTAATCGAAAGAAATATTTGAGGAGAAATCAAGTTTTTCACATTTATTTCACGATGACACAACAATAAAGTGAGCAAAATACTGTTAGGAATTAAAAGTTTATACTAGTTATATTATCACTGGATAATATCAATAGATATTACTTTTGCAAAACCAAGTCCAGATGAGGATTTCAGACGCGTCCCTAGTTCGCTGTATTTTCACGTTACGGGTTGATCAGACCTACCACAGGTTCGGAGAATTTGCACGGTGCAGCCAGGAGGTATTCTCCTAATCCGACCTGAGTAACAAGTTACATGTGTCTATGATCTATCTATGGACATTTTAGAAAATTATGGGATTCAATGCATGTGCGCAAAGTGTCAATGGGTTTAGATCTAAGTATATTACTCATAAGAAAAGACGGTTTGTGAAAAGGATGATATGATTGAGTGATTTGAGGAGAATAAGAATGTATAGAGAGAGAAGATGAGTGCTTCAGTTTCTTACTTGCAATAGATGGACCGTTCAGACCGTTATAGAATCTTGATGTTCTTGGATCAATCAATATCATAACCTCGAGTTCTTTTAAGAAATTGAAAATGACACGAAGCTCCATCCGTATGATATGGGAGATAAGATAGAGATTGGTTTGAAAAATGGTGCTTTCGTCAATTTTTGTTCTACTTGTGACGTATGGTTGTTCTATTTTTCATGCTCAAATGACCTAGCTAACTGTTCTTTGTGCCAACAGGATCAGAGTTTTTAGCTATGTCTAAGGAAAAATGATTCGCTGGGTTTTTATCGGTTGAGTTATGAGTGAAGTTCGGATGCAAATTACCAATTTATGTTAATTTTCTCATTTGTCTTTGAGTAAGAGAATTCTGAATTACTTGTGCTTGGTTTCATTGAGATCAAAGTGGATAGACTATATGTAAGAGAAGACGGATCAATTTTTGTAATATTGTACATGAAAGATGTATTTGGGAGTACACTACATATCCAACTATGGAAAATGTGTAAGTTCAAAAAACAAGCAACAACACAAAGGATTTTGACTCCCTCTCAAAAGTAAAACTTTCTGAGCCCCACACAATTTTAACATTAAGAACCTCAAAATCTCTTTTCCACCAAAATCTATGTGAACCCTTGCGTAGTTTTGATTTCAAACCCTAAAATACTAGATGGAATTCAAACTCTTCAAACTTCTTATGTATAGCTTCAATCTAGTAAAGTTAGTATCATTGTCGTGCACATACACAACATACATCACTGTCAGAGATATATCACACATACACATAATACATGGACGATATCATACACATACACAAGTGTACCACAATTGATAAACGATCTGCACTCAGTCCACTATGCCAACCGGCACTAAACAAACACTAAAGTTGAGTCAAATCCACTTTGTGCATCAGAGAATCCAGATTGCGCTCACCAAGACTATCCACCATAGCCAAGAGCTTGAATTCTCAACTCAAAGAACTAAAGCTTACAAGCCCTACCTGCGAAGTATACTCCAAGAATCCATCCTAACAACACTAACGGTCCTAACGGTCCTACCGAGACTAGCCACTATGCACTCGGTCAACCTAGCCGAGGTGCTAAACTGACGTGACAGATGTCATACGCATATACATCGCTACACAACATACAGATACTCTACCAACTCCTGGAAGAACTTACAATTCCCAGGGTGTAACTTCAACCCATGAGCTCTCAACGGCTCTAACACATTTCGTAAGTGTCTCTCGTGTTCCTTCACTGTAGCACTATAGACTAAGATGTCGTTAGTATAACATTGAACAAAATCCAGTCCTGTTAGGATTTCTATCCATCACCCTTTGGAACTCAGTAGGGATGTTCTTCAACCCAAATGGTGAAACTGCCACTGATACAAACAATCCTTGCCGTGAAAGTCAATTCTCCATAATGATGTCTTGGACTTATCTTCTTCTCTCATTGACAACTGATGATATCCTGCTCAAAGATCCAAAGTACTAAAGACCTTCATATGTCATGCAGATGTCTGGCATCGCATGCTTATCGAACTTCGTCTGTCGATTGATAAGACGATAGTCTTCACACATCCGTCTATCTGTGTAGTTGTCATACATATCATTCTTTGCTGAAATAGCTGTGGCTGATGCGTACTCTCCAGACGACATCTCCACCAACCCAACCTCCAACAAGTCTTGAGTTCTACTTAGGATCGGCTCTCTCCATATCACTGTATCTGTAGGGACGTCGAAAGATTAACGTGTCACTAGTCAAGTCGATCCGTATACCTAATCCCTTCAAGGTATCAAATCCTTCATACTGAAGGCAAAACAATTCTTGTAGCTCTTCAAGAATCTCTCTCCTCTCTTATAAGCTTAGGTCCAATCTCTGGCTCCCAAGTATTCTCTGTCACCATGCTAGAGATAGAAGACGAAGTCGTTGACTGTTATCTTGCAGCCTCTGGAGCAGTTTCTTTCTGCTCACCACCAACAACCTCCACTGTGCGAAAAACTCCTGCAGTCCTAGCTACAAGCTCCACACTCTCTCCTACTACATCTCATGATGTCCAAGGATGACGAACTCCATACGTCTCGCTCACAGTCTTTGTCTCCACCGATCCGATAGACAAAGAGCTCAGAAGTGTTCGAGTAATAACACTCATTGATCGCATCCGACGCTGCTCAACCAATCCAAGGCTAACAATCCATGTCAAGCAATTCAAGTCCTTTGCTTAACCAAATATATGACGATGTGAAGCCTCTGACATCGAAGCTACTACCGTCGTACCTGTAGGGAAATCCATCGAATGCTCTCTCTCATCGACATTGAGCTCCACCAACTATTGTAACTGAGCATCACACACAAGCCCAGGTCCTCCATCTTTGTAAGCATGTGATGCTAAAAAGCTCACCAAAGTGGACAACGCTGCTCTAAGTCGTCCCACTAGGTTCATCACTGCCATGGGTGACCTATGGACGACTCTCAGTACTTGAGATCGTCATCCTACATCCAAGATGTCATCAACTGTGAGGTGCGCTGGTCGTCTCACTGCATCATGTGCGCGCTTGAGCACCTCTCTCTCGATAACAAGTTCGTCCACCACAACCGTGACTGATGTGCACGAGATCTCACTCTCGCTGCATCCAACAACACTGTCGGTCCAACCCAAGACTGCACTTGGTGCACACTCGTCCTCATCTGTGTACGAGCATCACTCAACAAAGAAATGTTCTCCAAGATGTACGTTAGAGAATCCACTTGATGCATCTGAAGATGTCGTAAGATCCGTAACATCTCTCAAAACATACTAGATCACGGATCATGTAAACCCTGACCTCTTCCAGCACGCGTGTGACCTTGACATGGCCACTCGGCTCTAACCAAGTGAATAGTGTCAACAACTGTGAAATCTTGCATCCTCAACAGCGAAATATCCGATAGTAATGCTTACTGATATCTTCTGACGGCTGATATGAGCACAACTTAAGATAATTATGCATCAAACATATCACATGACGCAATGAGATGCGTCTTGCAATCTCATCTCTTTCACATACAAGTATCATTGTACTCATATGCATGTCTGTAATATCGTAGCCAAACTTGTGCTGATCTCTCCAAATAGCTCCAGCACACACACACCCTCCTCTGGATAAGATCACAAGGTCAGTAGCAGGAACAACACTTTGTTCCTCTATTGAGGATACAAAGGCTTCACGATAAGCATACTGCTGCACTCTCCACTTGAACTCCAGAGTAGAACAGATGGTACTACCGTAGTCATGCTACGCATGTCCCTCACTTTCTTAAAGACTAGAGTATTCTCCGCATGAGCATTGTCTTCTAACAACTCGCTCGGTCAAGTGATGACCAAACTAAACTTTACAACGGTTGCCATCGTCCCTGGTGTAGGCTCCGTTGTCTCAACTCTAGCACTGAACCGCACTGGTAAGCGGCTCACTCGTCTCTCATCGGATTGCCAACATGATCTATAAGATGTTGTCTTTGTCCAATAGTCGATCACGAACCTCATAAAGTATAACACAACACCTCCAACCAATACTTTGTAAGACTCCAAGGCTATAACAATGGCCTTGGTCTTCATCATGGAACTATCTGTGGGGTGATCTGATCGAACTCTCATCATCAGCATCTCGCGTGTCATGTGCAGAGCTGTACCTCTTGATCCTCCTAGATATGTCTGCAGCTGGAATGTACATCTCTCCACCTCGGACTTCCTCAAATCCAAATCAATGCACGTCGTCTTCTCCAACATCAACAGTTGGGCTCCAGAGTCTAACAAGACTTTCTGTGATCGATACACCTTCTCTGAAGGTGCCACTTTAGTTGTCCAACAACACCTTGATGCCAAACCAGCACGGATCAATCACCGGCCTAGCTGATAACTCATCTAACATGGCAGTCGCCGCTTGCCAAGTACCACTAGTGGCTGTCCTGGTCATCGACTCCATGCACACATCTACCGTCTCTCGCTGAACCACCTCAGCACTAGAGGTAACTACATCATCGCTCTCGTTGAGCGTGGTCGCCAACTGGAACACTTGACCCAAGTTGACTTCCAATATTCTCATATCCGTGGCTGAAAATAGTGGGACTCGTCAGAACTACTATAGCCGCCTCCAACATCAGATTTGACGTCGTATCCACAGATGTCGAGGGTTGACTCGCATAACCCCCACTCTTGGATGTAGATCTCTCCAACTCTACTACATCATCGATAGACAATATAGGAATCATAGACGTGATCCTCAACGCCTCCGATAATGTGAATGACTGAGAAAGTCTGGCCTGTCTTCCAACCTCTCCGCGTTGTGGATCCGTCTCCACCGACGCACCTCGTGGCTCAGAGACACATACTGCACCATGAGTCACTACCGCAGATGTCTCAATCCGTACCACATCAGCCATGAAGTCAAAGTCAACTCCTTCTCCTCCATAAGACATGGAAGCCTCTGTTCTTGAACCAGATTTCCGTTGAGTCATAGCCATACTAGCTATCCTCTGCTCCAACTGCTCAATCCGAGCAGCCATATCCGCATCTAACGTCGTATAGACGGTGGATCGACTGATCTTCTCTCAGGTGCTAGACCTCTATCTCCAACTCGACCACCATGGCCTCCTTGAGCTCATCCGCCTCTTCCATCATCAGCCTTTTCTTGCCGTAGCTCGGGTGGAGATCAAAACAACGATCAATATTGTGACCTGGTCGTCCACAATGTTCACACTGCTTAGGCACCGCTTGAGACGTCTCAGACGTCTCATAACCACCTTTCCTCTATGAGCAATCTTTCTGCTAATGAGGATCATCACACGTCCAGCAAGGACTCGCTTGCTACTAACTAGAGAAAGACGGCATGGACTTCTGTCCACTAGGTCCTCCAACACCTCCTTTAGATCATGACTGTTCAGCACGATCCTTACCACCACCACCACCACACTGTTGCGTAGTCTGTAATCCTCGAGAAGAGGTGGTCACTCATGTGGTGCCTCCTTGCTGAATGCAGCAGTCACAACCCTCTCTTCCACCATGTTGAGCTCAATCCGCTCAGCCAAACCAAAGACAACCGCCAACATTGGAGCGGTGTCTCTAAGAAGAGTCGCATCTCTAACTCTCCTACGGTCCAGTATCCCATATCAGAACTGGATTGCATGTGCTTCTGTCACCTTTTGGGTAAAGCTGATCAACCGCCTCATGCGAGTAAACGCCTCGCATAGGCTCTCTCTAGTCTTCCGCTGGAACTCTTGCATACTCCTCAACTAGTCGATCTGCACACCATGATAGTTCTTCCTCAAACACTAGAAGAACTGAACCACAAGGTTAAACCTTAGTTGTATCTCGCTCATACTATCTGTAGTGACGCATGATTACTCCTTTGCCCATTTAGTATACAAGATATCGTTCCCACAGAGGATTTGCACAAGTAACGCTGCTCTAAGTTCTAAGATCTGTTCAAACACACAAACACACGGGTTTTGCCTAGGAATCCCGTCTTCTCACAAAACCACGCGTCTTCCAGACACTCCAAAAGGTGCTCTGGAACTAACCAAACAACTACTAGCTAAAATATCACACAACTATTCACAGAGAATCTCGCGAAGACGATCTTCCTGCTTCCAAGTCACTTCTTCCGGTCCTCTTGATACCGTCTTCTCGAAGCGATTCTCGTCTTCTGGGGGTTCAGCTCGTCTTCTCACACCTCCAGAAGATTGTCCTGCTTCGCAGAAGTCGACTAGCACGGCTGTTACACCTTACTCTCACACTCACATTACAACGGGTTAGATCAATCACATGGTGTATGCCCCCTGTAGCCTTCTCAGGCTTCTGTCTACGGAAATGGTCTTCCTGCAGCACTACAACGACATTCACCTTCACGGAAGCTCAATAGAAGTCTCGGAAACTCACTAGAAGAAGGTAAGAAGATTGAGAAGATGAGAGAAGATGGGGAAGAAGAGAAAATCCAAACAAGAGAAAACAAGATGAAAAGAGGAAATTAAGATTCCGACAGGCTTCTAGTCCGGATCCTGACTAACAAGCCATCCCTGCTTGTAATAGTTTGGGGAGGAAGACAACAAACATGTGTACAGTCGCACCGTTTTCTACTCGAGGATGTCGTCTTCTGTTGCGGGAAGAAGGCTTCTTTCTTCTTCACTTCGCTGCTCTGACTACTCTGTCTTCTGGGATCCTTTATCCATAAGACCGTCCGTACGCAGATCCCAAGTGCTCTACTGGACGAGCCAAGCTACACTTCCACAACTATTGACATTCACCGCCACTCAAGAAGAACACTTCTCATGCACAATTGGGAGCGAATTCCAGGAAATCCACCACCCAGAAGACATGAACAAAGCTTCTGCACTCAAATCCACAATCCATTCTCCGAGAAGAAGTCACAATGACATTGGGAAGCTCACTCCCTCTACTTCCTGCGTCTACTCCTCGACACACCAGTCTAGACAACAGGACTACACGAGGATGCCGTTCCTTGTTCCTAGACTGTCCACTACCTCTATCTACATCCTCGAACCACTGCTGGTATGAGCAGCAGACCCCTCCTGTGTATTCCTAGACTATTCGTATGTTTCTGCCACCCTTAAGATAGCAGGTTTTGGTCCTACTAAATCTGGAATAGTCAATTTGGTTACTATCTACTCTGATTGCTCGGAGGCAACCTCTACCTGATCTACTCTTATCGGAGCTCCTAACGCGGCTTCTGATAAGCTAGAAAGCCCTGCAGAAACCTCGGGTGTCACTGAGGTGGCTTCCTCCTCATCGTTCTTTGCTGACCCTGCTGTCGCTGCTGCTGCGTCTTCCTCGGCTTCGGCTTCTACTTCGGAAGCAGAGTCGACCGGTGCTCCTTCCATCTTCTGAGGCACTGGTGCGGGACTAGGGACCATGACGACCACATAAGGGTCCGGGGAAGTCGCTTCCTCCACACGGAATACCTGGGAAGACGGCTCGTCTTCCTGTCTTCCAGAAGACATCTTGTCTTCCGGGGCGTCTTCTGGAGTCTTCTCGGCTTCCAACGCTGTCACTACCAAGTGCACAGCGAGATCGAACTCCTCCTTCTCCATTCCGGATCCAGTCGATGGTGCTGGAGCTTGAGAAGATGCAGTTGCAGGTATCGGAAGTGAAGGAAGACCATAAAGTGTCTTCACTCTCTCTATCTGCCGATCCAAGTACCTGAACATGCTCGGCATTCCACCAACATTGCCTTGGACTCGCTGTCCCATCCTCTAGCCAAGGTAAGTAACTTTCTACCCGCAGTGAAGTTGAACTTCTTCCGAAGCGCTTCCACCGACTGTGCTAGAATCTCCTGTGCACAAGCCTCCGCTGCTTCCCGCTGCGTCTTCTCAACTGCAACTCGCGCTTCTGCGGCTTCTCGCTGCGTCTTCCATGTGGTCTTCTCCTCGGCGAGTGCGGTGATCTTCTCCCGCACTCGGAGGACTTCTTGATCGCGCTGCTGTATCCGCGTCTGCATCTCCTGGTTGCTCTTCTGAAGTTGCACCAACTCCTTGGCAGAAGCGGCTGCTTCCGTCTTGTATCTGGCTGCGAGCTTCTCCGTGGTGCGGAGACTAGCTTCCAGCGACTCCGTCTTCTTCTGATCTTCTTCCTGTCGCAGCAAGGTGCGCAGGCCGAATCCAGGTTGCAATGGCCTCTCCTGTGCCTTCGCTCTCTTCTCCAGCAACTCCATAGCTGGCTGGATCTCCTTGTGGAAGAAGGCGCTGAACTCTTCCAGTTTTCTTCCTGCGGAAGACAAGTTCATCTCCACCACTCGCTCTGAAGTGTCAACCTTGTCTTCCAGAGGCAAGGATGCCTCTTCCACCACAATGGTCTTCATCTTCTGCGCACGAGAAGAAGCTACTCTTCTCATCTTCCGGGGTGGAAGATTCCTCATGGCAGGAGCGGCTCTCTTCGTTGCGCTTCCTCGCATCGCAGCAGGAGCGCTCATCCATCCTTCGTCTTCTGGAGTCTTCGGAAGACTCCCAGGTGTTGCAGAAGCGGTCTTCTGCTCCCATCGGGTACTCAGCAGTTCTTCTTCCGAGTCGGACTCCGATCCTGAATGAATGAGGGAGGTGGGCTTCCTAGGTACACTTCTAGGACCCATCTTCCTCGGTGGCGTGGTGTCTTCCGACCCACTAGACTCGTCTTCCCTCACTAGAAGCGTCTTCTGGTGAGAGCCGGGTTTCAGCTGTGGCATCAGAGTGGGAGGGGGAGTTGCGGCTACTGCTCGATCATCGTCTTCCGAGGTCTCTTCCTTCTCCTCCTGTTGCCATGTTGGTCCATACTCTACCAACTGATCTCTCCTAAGATCCCCCATGGCTACGTACAAGTAGCAGAGGAAAGGTGTCAAGTGTCTTCCCGCCGGGGTACCCAAGTACGCTAGCTCCGCCTGTACATAGTTGTGGACGTATGCGCCCCAGTAGATGGGTACTCTTTTATCCACACTGCTTCCAAGAAGTCTACGTCCTGATCTCCCAGGTACCTCGTCTTCTGCGCTTTCCCCTTGAGAAAGAGATGCAGAAACAGCTTCGCCAGAAGTCGCTTCTTCGGCTCCCGGTAAGATTCGATCTTCCAACCATTCCTACCCTGCCTGTCTTCCATGAAAAGACAAGTGGTGCTCCCAGGCACATGCCACGTACTCATGACCCTGGGCAAAACCTTCTTCTCAAACCAATACCCTCGGTCCTCGGAGTCTGGTCTGTGAAAAGCCCTGCGCCACCAATCTTCAGTCCAGGAAGATGGTCTTCCTCGAGCTACTCCTACCTTCGCAGGTACACGGTTGCGAGGTGTTAACGCTGCCCACACCTCCTCCAGAAGTCCCTGGTCTGCGAGGTTCCAATCCCATAGGAAGAAACCGAGATCCATTGAGGAAGGGCGTGGCCTCGGCCAACTCCGCTGTTGGTAGCACCAACCCTCGAGGATGCATCGACATACTGGAAGATCTGTTGCACTAAGCCACAAGCACTTACTATGAGCTGAAGGCTCAGTCCTTCCCAAGTGCCCACAGTCTAGCTTCTACTTCTCAGAAGACGAAACTAGTCTTCCAGAAGACAGCTACTCTGTCTTCCGGGATTCTAACAGTACTTCCTAGATAGCTCTCGTCTTCCGAGTTACATCTAAACAATCCTATCTAAGCAAGGCCTCACATGGATTACCAAGAAGACAACCCACCTTGCATTACATCCTACTTCTTATCAGAAGATACAAGATTCGCGAAGCATAAAGTGCATAACAGGTTCAGAAGATGGTTGCGAGCTCCTGCGGTGACAGTGGCCTCTGGGAAGACACTCGGGACAGTTTCCGATTCAATGTCTTTCTCGGAAGACTTCCCGAAGTTAGGCTTCCCTTCACAGGTCTCACCTGTCTTCGTCTTCCTACGCGCAATCTATCCTCACAACAGACTCAAGACAATTGCACTCAGTTCTTCTGACTTCTCACCTCTCATACGCACTCAGAAGAAGCTTGCTGCTCGGTGGGAAGACATGACCCTCAGCCATTCTCTCCAGATTCTGCCAGCAAGTCTTCTCACGACTCTCTCCTAAGTTTGGGAAGAAGAAGGAATGGCTGTTATGGGTCGGACAGAAGAGACCCAAAATGGACCCTCACGTCTTCTCGCTCATTTTGCCAGCCTTTCAGTCTTCTAGTCTCTCTAGGAAGATGTGGAGTTGAGAAGCTTGGAAGATCGGGAGGCACAGGCCTAGTTCCCGACTTCCAACTTCTCGAAATAACAAAACAACTCACCACACCACTCAGGATTCGTACCAAGCCTCTCTTAACACAAAAGCAAAGCAAATCCACTCTTGATACGAATTGGTTATAGTTGACTTCCGAAGACAGTCTTCCGAAGACAGTCAAGTTTCAGAAGCGTCTTCCGAAGATGTTCCAATCTTCCGAAGCGTCTTCTGTTCAAGGTTTCGGGGGTAGAGGGGTAGTAGGGTAGGGAAATTGATAGCTGGGATCGTCAATTTGGGGACGATGGGTAGGGAAGCTCGAATTGAACTCAGGAAGAAGTAGGAAGATGTCTGACAGAAATTGGGCAGTGCTTCCGCACCCAATGTCACAATAGGAAAAATGGGGATGGGGGGTAATCGATCAGGCTGCCTGCAACCAACCGGAGAAGCGCGGGGAACACAAAACAGAGACGAGAAGTAGTGGGAAGGGAGAAGAACATGGGAAGAACCTCTACAGTCTTCTGGCTGCTTCCCGAGGTGTCTTCGACCTTCCGCGCGCTTCTGGCTCTGGTCCTAGCTCCAATGCGACTCCACACGGCTGCTTCCGCTATTCAATTCCATCTTCGATTCTACTCAGCTACTCTCCAATGTCAGTTCCTCGGGAGCTCACAAAAATGCCTTCGCTCCCTGCCTTCCATGCTTCAGCAATTCGGTCTCGCCCTTCGCCTAGCTGCCAACTGGTCCTCACCTCACTCGATTTCCTCACTCGATTTCCTCTCGCAAAGCTCACTCTTCTGAAATCGATCTTCTCAAGTGCGCTTGCTGCGGGAAGTTAGAATGCGCTAATGCGCTTCCTACGCATCTTCCCCGCAGATTAGGAATTTCGACCCTAGGTGTCTTTCCCGACCTACCTACCACCTTGGTGTTACCTAGTAGGTACACCTACTCCTTTACCTGGAAATTTGTGGTTAGGCCTTCGCGGTCGCTGTCTTCCGGAAGATGGATATCTTCCGCCGTCTTCCCGTCTTTCGTCGTCTTCCGAAGACGTAACTGAGAAGACGCTTCTCGGAAGACGGTCGTCTTCCGAAGAAGTCAACTTCTTATTAAAAAGCTCATAAGATCATCTTCCCTCTAAGGAAGCAGTAATCTTATGTAACAACGCTTCTTCAGTTATACAAACAAGTTATTAATCTTAAAAATTTTTAAAAGTCGTAATTCCTGTAATTTGTGGGCACCACACTATCACATGCTCCACTACTAGTGGACGCACCGCTGGTAGTAGATACTCCGCCACTCGTGGTGTACCACTGCTACTGACAGCCGAACTCGTAGATGCTACGTCTTCCAAAATTGCATCAGTAGTGATAGAAACATAGTTGAGAGACCAATGTTGTCTCCACAACTTAATCTCCACGTTGTAGTGCCACATGAACTCATTGATAATCATCCATAGGCGGTCCCTCCAAGTGTTGGAACAAACCTTTTCACGTCATGTGTGAACAATTGTGGATTCCGCATCTGCTACAGATCGCATCAACTGTCGAACTCCTGGATGAAGTCATCTAGCTCAATGATACTCACCTTAGCCGAGTATCATCGAGGCCCTTTCGTGATCTCATAGATCTCATCCATGTCCCACAACAACGATGTGGTGACACTATGTGTATCTTCAACCACATCTCCGTCTGAATCAGTGACCTCTTTCAATGAGATTGGTGCTCCTGGTTGATATCTCACAGCACTCCGTGTGAACCCACTGCTTACTACAGCTGAATCTCTGCCGGAACTCCGTGGACCTCCGTGATGACAACCCCTGTGTCAATCTCGAATACTAAGCTCTAACCAGAGCGTTGAAACCTCGTCACCACAATGTGACGCCAACCTGCATAACCCGCTCCTACTGAGCTCACCTATCTCCTACTAGGATGATCAGGTAAGGACAACATGTACCTGCCATCACCACAGGCAGTCTCTCACGGTCTATTGGTCGCAAGTCTAACCTCACCGTGAAAGAAACATGGATAGTCTGACTGATCCGTAACTCCAATCTCACTACCGACAGCACAATGGAGCGAACTCACTCCGGACATCAAGCTCTAACACAAACAAACGTGGTGCACAAACAAGAAGCAAAATATGGAGAGGTTCCAACCACAAGAAGTCCAAATGATAATCCTCCACACTCAAACATGCACAAAAGATAAATCCAGTCTCACCCGGATTGACGTCTTTTCTTCGATGATCACATGCACAATATATGACCACCAACTGTCATAACTTGTACCTAAGGTCACTAACTAGGTGTCCACACCTCTAGTAATTCCAAACGTCTCTACGTGATAGCTCTATTAGCTCACCCAAGACAACTGTCACCAATTGTCTTCATATGCGTGTCTACGGTATAGACAAACGCTATCACAACGACAGCTTCTCTCTAGTACTATGGGGTCGTCCTACCACTCCTCTAGGAACATGCAAAAAGATCTCTTACTACCTTAAACAAGTCCATAAATACTTGCACGTATCCCTAGAAGACAACAAGAGCTATAGGTTTAGTGGTAAAGCCAAAGCTAAGAGTTAAACTGTTAAGCACAAGAATAGTGTCGGGATGGATGACCTGGTTTTACTCACTCTCACATCACAGAAATTGGGTTTAGCTTACGCACGCCAGCAAGCTTACTTGCTAGCTCGGGCTCGGCTCCGCCTCCGCACTCTCGCACCTCTGCTCCTCGAAGCCTCAAGAGGTACGTGAGTGCGGAGGTTTGGACCAAGAACAGGTCCGAACACTACTAATCCGTACAACGATCAACCACACGATAAAAGAAAACCACTCCGTGCACTCGTAAATTAAGATATCAACGAGATACCACCGGCAGAAATCTGTGACTTGAAAGCTCTCAATCAGACCTCACGAATTCAGTTCTTCAAGTGATAAACGATCTGCACTCACTCACCATGCCAACCGGCACTAAACAAACACCAAAGTCGAGCCAAATCTACTCTGTGCATCAGAGAATCTAGATTGCGCTCATCAAGACTATCCACCATAGCCAAGAGCTTGAAGACTCAACTCGAAGAACTAAAGCCTACAAGCCCTACCTGCGAAGTATACCCCTAGTGAGGCTAGTCCAAGAACCCACCCTAACGGCACTAACAGGACTAGTCATTACGCACTCAGTCAACCTAACCAAGGTGCTAAATGACGTGATTATGAAGCTCTACTTGCAAGCCTCCACTGATACCAAACCACCTCAAATTGACTTAACCACAAAATTCATGGCCGTTTTATGACCAAGGTCTCATTCCTTGAGTAAATCTGCGCTAGACCTCATCTAGATTTGTACATAGATTCGCATACTCACGATGTTATAGACAATGAGTCTCACGAGCTCTACTTTTATACTTGTATGGTTATCTTGATTCAGTACACGTGCCGACACCTCAACTTGCCAAATGTCAAACATGCGCCATGTAACATGTCAACACATGCAACTGGGTCACATTAGCTCTAAATCCACATCATCTTTTACTGTCACTTTTGCTCTAATCCAAGTCAGCTCGAACACATCACCAACAATGTCCAATCAATATCATGTTGTATCTGGATGTTTACCTCATCGTCAACTTGTGTCATGTCTCTTAAATCGTCACATCAGCGATCTATATGGTAGTGTTATATCAACACTTTTCTCATCAGAAAATTCCATGTGACATGCCATCATGTGTCATGTCAGCATCCGGATGCTACGTAATTGTCATGACGTGTCAACTTATAATCTTATAACACCTATAACTTTTCTTCCGTAGCTCGATTTACAATGATCCAAGAATTTATTTTGGTCCACTCGATGAGACCTACACAATGATGTAGAGAGAGAGAGTATCTTATCCACATTTGAAGATTTATTGGCTAAAGAGAACCATTTTCAGATGGATATTTTGTTTTAAACTTTTGCTATCTTGGCGTTTTCAACTCGCATGAGTTCCAATACGTCATGTGTGACTTGTAGGTAGCTTGCTTGTGCAACAAGCTTCTATACGGATGAATTTTGGTTTAGGTTTAGAGTTGTGTGACATTGTTGTAAAACTTTTGTTAGCAAAGGGATTTTTCTCTTGCTTTGAGCTACGTTGTAGCGGTTTTTGCCTAGGAGTTGATTCACTGAGTTTTTAAGTGTCCTAGGTGAAGATTACAAACTACGCTGGTCTGTTCATAAATTTTGTGGTTATAGAAAAAAGATGATAATGTATATAAACCAGTATTTGATATTTCTAGAGAATGTTGTTCTTGTGTTCTCTTCTCGTCTATTGTGCACATGATATCTCCATAGTCATGAACTTCACACTTTCTTGGACACTCTTTACGCAAATACAATACGATAACATTCAAGACCATAATCTTGTAGAATAAGAATCAAGTCATCAAACATGGATTAAACTCATCCTTGTCAACCGAACCTTTGCTCAACAAATTAATGATCATTTGCACAAGAATACTCTATGGTTTAAACTCATCATCGTGGATTGGATTCTTTTTTCTCAAAAATGATGATCATTTCAACACAAGAACACTCTTTTTTGGTTTCTCTTTCATATAAATACTTTACTAAATGAGGATTCATGGGTCATCTTGTGAGCTGGATCCAAGAGGATATTCTATTAAATTAGCTCTTGGCTCATCCATGTAAGCACACAAGTCGGATTAGAGAAGAACCATGTAGGATGGTACTAAATAGTTTTCTTTTGATCTCAAAAAGTTTTATAAAGTAATATCAATCAAAATTTCATTTTGCAACCATTCAGAAGAGAAAGAGAAAGTATTTTTTTGAAAGAGAAGGTATTTTTTGGAAGGAGTGAGTAGTTATCAGTAATCAATAAATGATATACTGATATTAGCAGATAGTAACCGACTTCCGTTACTATTGTATTGATAGTAATCAAAATTTGATTTCTATTTTTGATACTATGTGTTATAATAACTAAGATTGATTACTATTGTGGTTATAGTTATCAAAATTTTAGTTTCTGTAACAATATAGTAACCGAACTCGATTACTATAAAGTTTTTTGTATTTTTATGTTACACTATAGAAATCTAATTCCGGTTACTATAAAAATATTAGCTAGAACTTAATGCACTACCCACTGAATGTTCTTTTTCTTTAAAATGTCATGTAAATTTCTGATATGAGAAAAAAATTTAAAATCAGCATATCAGTTGCTGAGTACTAATGTGTTCCTTGTCCCATATTTTGAAGATAGCTTGGGCAAAACTTCGGTGAATACCCCTTAAATCAACCGCATTGCATGTTTGAGAGAAGTTCAACATAGGAAAATATCATAATAACGACACGAGAAACGTAGAATATCCTCGACAAAAAGTTATCTTGTTCTTTTCAAATATAGAGAAAATTTGAGCTTTAGTTTTGATGTTACCACTTCTTCTTACATCCATATATGAAAAGAGTGAGTGGATCTGTGAGAAAAGGGATCTACAATTTTTGTTCGTGGTTAGTCCCTATCCATACCACAGCTTGCGTTATGGAGCATATCCGTCCTGTCATCTTTGGTCTAGCATCATGAGTATACTAATGGAGGTAGCTACCGTTCACTCATACGTTCAGGCCTTCAGGTGTGAAGTATAGCTACTTTGCCTGGTGAGAGCTCTCTGTAAAGAAATTCCTGAGATGCCTTTAGAGCTGTTTCTAATTGCCTTTCTAGGTTTCACGTCCTAAAGATGTGGTCACGCTGTCAGAACTGATGAGATTCGTTCGGTGATGATGTGGTTATGAACTTATTCCTAGTCTTATTCATGATGCAGTTGTGAATGTTGTAAAGGCGTCGACACCACTACAATCACATCAACAGCAACACTCTGCAGACAAACTATGATTTCGAAATCGAGCACCCCAATCTGTTCGGTAAGCTATAGGATTGTGTGAGGTATGTAGATATATATATATATCGCTGTAGGCATCATCATCATTCGAAGTAATGGTAATTTCTTGTCATAGTACTTGGTGATTCTCTTTATGTGTTGTTTACAGTACAGCAACATCATCTTGACGATCACCGACCACTCGACCCCAGAAATAGCATAAGCATCATGTTCAAGAGAATGAAAACATGTCAGTACTTCATGTTCCGGTAGAATACACTTCGGCATGTTGATGAGCAAACTTTATCTTCATTCCGCCTCTGAAATCTGGCGCTGGTGTATAGTTGTTCGTGAATGCCAGATCAAGGTTTTGTTCCCTGCCTTATTTATTATCTACTTTTTCCCTTTTCCATTTACCTTTCTGTGCGGTATGGGCTTTCAAGTGGTATAATAGTTCTGGATTCAAGCAAGCGAAGTGTGTCACTAAAACTGCTTCATTCTGAAGTCTGAGTTAAAGTAAGACCAAGTTCTTGTTCTAACAAGGTCGAGTAAGTGTCTCAAGTTTGCCAAGACACTCAGATAAGAGCAAGAGCAGGGCTGGCGATTCAATACCAGGACTGTGATGCTCAGCTCCAAAGGGAAAGTGGTGTCATCGCACTTACGTACTTCGTGACCAGACTAGTCTTAACACCTATCATCCAAAGTTGTAAAGTTAAACCTGGTTATAGTCACGCAGTTGGTGACTTTATATTTTGCTACTATAACGTTTCATGATTGTAAATTTGAAATTACATTATTGAAAAAATGGAAAGTGAAATTATATGTATATAATTATTTTAATAAAGGAAATTTACAAATATAAATATAGAAAATAGGGTTTTGGGTAAATGATATGTAAAATGTCAACCTTGTCTAGTGTTTCAAGAAGAAAACGATAACAATGTGTGACAAACGAAAGCAGAAGCAAGAAAACATTCTAGCGAGAAAAGCTTTTGTTGTGATAGTGGTAAATATTATCTCGTTATAATCACATGTCTTTGTATTTTTTTCTGTGCATATGTGTTTATATGCTGTGTGATAGTGGCTGTAACGAGATAAATTTACACAGAAATTATTTGTCCCCATGAAAATGTTACTTTAACAGAATTCTCATTATATAAGGTGTGACTATAACGAAGTTTGACTGTATCAAAATTTGCTGTTGCTTACCGGATCTTGTAGAGTCCTCCGGTTGACTATCAGAGTTTAATCAGATTTGGAGGTTTGGCATGGCTAAATTTATGGTTAGTTGTTCTGAGCTGAACAGACTCCAGAAATACAGGTAAAATATATGTTTAGCGAAATATAACTAAAAGCAATGTTTTTATTAGTCATTAAGAGTACACTGATAGCAAAGGAAATGCTGATGAAGACGATTCAGTTTCATATTGTCTTATATATCTGTTTACCTTATTCATGAATTTTAAATTAAAAAATGTAATAGTTAGTGAACTTTAGTAGCTAACTCCAGTTAAACATTTGATTTATGACAATACATTATCCGTTCTTTAGAAACAGTTCCATTATATTACAATTTCTTCAAGATTTTCAGGAGAATTTCTTTGAAAAGATTGGCTTTATGGTTCTTAAATCATGTCTTTTGATTTACCGCATGTGTGATATTTCTTTAAGTTTTTCATCATATCTATTTCTATAATCTCTTAGTTGATTACCTGATTAGGTCTCAGCCGCACATGCTTTTTTTCGCATAATTTTTACCCGACACTAGGTTAGGTAATAAGATCGCAATATATCGTAATAATCGCAATATCAATTTTTTTGGGTTCCCATTAAAGTGGAGTACAGAATATTCTGAAAATTAACTGATTCCTAGAGGGTACTCTTGGATAACCTCTTAAGGTTATTTAGGAGTTTTTTTTTCTATGCTGAAACATGTCACATTATCCATTCGCTTTTTTAAAGTAAAAGTTAAATACAAAAAATTACTTATTTTTGAAAAGTAGTTTTTTTCTATGTTGACACATGTCATATTACTGTTGCCTTCTGTGACAGTAAAAGTAAAATAGTGAAATTTCTTTTATTCAGTCACATAAAACCTAGACCATGGTTTCGGTCGCAGTCCACATTGTTTGAGTGAAAAACCTTTGTATTCCATACCTGTAAATCTGCTTTGGATTCAGAGAAAAAACTAGAAAACTAGTGATAGACTAATAGTGAAAAACTATGTGTGATTGAGTCCTTATTGTCTCCTACCTTGCGTTGTAGATTATGATCTTTATGTTTTTTATATTTTTTTTCTCTTTATGATATTGAGAGTGAACATAGTGACGAGAGTAAACTGCCCATCTATTTCTCATAATAACATATTTCGTCCATAACTTAAGCTTACACGAGATGAATTACTTATAATTGATGTTGTTAGGTTCAACTAGATATTTTACACGCCGTCGTGTTGTGGTTTGGCTCTTGTATGAAATTCTTGTAAAACTTAAGTTGTATTTCTTTTTTATATTTTGTGAACCTTATCGCGTAACTCGTCAAACGGAGTGATGGATACCATGATAATGATTATCTGTTGAAGTGATCACATGGTAGTGAAACATGTCAAATCAGCAATCTATGTGCGTTCACTTCAATGGTCATTGTCGTTGAATCGGATACAAGATGGTGTGTCGAGAGTTCGTGAGACATTTTCACTTAGCGGTGATTCGTGAGGGTTTCTCGGTGGTGGTCTGTATGGAGGAGTGAAGAACCACAAAAGTGGTGGTTATGGACGGAGATTTGATTCCAGCTCCGAATCTTCTTTTCTCAAATCCATTTCACATCAAGCTTCATTGCATCCATCGTGATCTTTTTTGACAATGATTAGTTTTGTATTTTGGTGATGAATTCATAAGAGAAGGTGATGGACTTACTACTTTTGGTGATTCTTCTAATTGTTACATAAAGAGAGACTTGGGCTTGCTGTAACGAAGAATGGACCTCAACTATCTGGCCAATATTTTTTTCAATGTTCGGATCGATATTCAATGTCACTGCAAACCAAAGATCAATCATCGAGCGTGGATTATGAAGAACTTTGGGGAGGAGTATTTCAACCAAGTGATAGCTTCATCATTCTTTTCTTGTATATTTCATTGTAGATCATTTTTAGATTGTAATATTCACTTTGTATTAGTCAGCGACTCAATTGTCTCATTTTGATTGAGCGTTTTTGTGTATTTATATTCCAGAGAGAACATATCTCGTAACATATCTTAGGTATTTTACAATTTCTTCTAGTCTTATTTGTGTCTAGTGTTTCCTTGGGTGTTACAAGTCGTTCTAGTGGAAAGAGTTCAGTGAGAAAAGGACAAACTTAAAGTTCTTTTTGCTCTCATTGGTCTACTTTTGGACCAATGGTGTTCTAGTTGTTCTCCACAATGTTTGAGTGATTTTGGGAGGTTTCAAGAGTCCATTCGAACGAAGAAGATTATGGTTAGAAAGCTATCGACCAAGGCTACAATCTAGGCTGAAGAATCAAGGGATTTCTTGGAGGATAGAGGATGATATGATCGATTGAGTGGAGGGAGGAATTCATACCCATTGTAATATTTTTGGTTGTTTCTACAGACTTGTGAGGGGTTGAAGAGCTAACAACGAGCTGGTCATTTTAATATCAAGTGTAGCAAATTCTTGATCATTTTGAGTTGTCAATTGATCGATTGAATTTGAAGAGTGTAGACGGATCTGATAGATATTGTGAATTGTGACAACGATGAGATTTTGGCTATTTCTCGAGTTCTAAGTCAAATTTCTAAGTGAAACTTTCCAAGATCAAGGGATGCCTTAGTAAAGCACAAGGTTTATCTTTTACACCATTAGTAGTACATCTAAGAGAATTGGAGTCAAACCGTTGTAACTTCTAGTAAAACTGATAATAACTCTAGCATGGAGATCAAAATCACAGTTCTCTCCTTAAATACAACCAAAACCCACGAGAAAACCAAATAGACAACTCTTTGTCACAGAGATCTTCTAAGCTACTCAATAACATGATCTCACATTGAAAATCGACTCAGAATGCCTTCAATAGAAAGTAGATGTTGACCTTTGGTACGTCAACTTCCAAGATGTTAACCTCTACATGCTGACCTCGTAGCATCGACCTCCATTCTAATTGTGGAATCTATGTCAATATATACACTATATATTTGAGTTCAATAGACATCGCGAGCATTTTCTTAATTCCAAAAAATATGTCAACATCCTCTTGCTGGGTACGGTGTTGGATCTTTGTATGACATACATTGTCGTATAACGTGTTTTTTTGAGTATATGGCTATGCAGAGGTTTGTGGCTTGAACAAGTTGGCTCTAAATCTTAATCTTTCAAACCAAAAATGTTTCTCTATTTACTAGCTTCCTGTCAATCCAACTACCACAACTCTATCTATTACAACCGGAAGATGCTCTCGTGCAACATTCTTACAAGCACGACTTTCAGAGCTCAACCAAACTTCATATTCATATTTGTAAGCCAACTGAGTTCCAGTACAGTTTGCTACACACCCTAGTCTCTTAAGCATTCCAGCAAGGTATGGTATGCATGCCTCAAGGCAATACTTAATTCACATTATAACACCAACGATGGTGGTATATGATAGCTCTGAAAATCCAAACAACGACTTTTGATGCGTGAAATTATTTTGTTAATTTGTAGCTTCTTTTCATGCTAATGTTAATTCATACTCGTTTTTCGCTCATAGGAGGTTCATTTGAATGTTAAAACTACCACTAATATTTCTTTCGAGTATTTGACTGACTATCCAGTCTACAGCGTCTCTTCATCAAGAAATATTTCATTCGGCCTACATATGCATTACGGTTATCCCAATGATTGTCATCAGATGTGATACACATTCAACAGTAACAAATATTCGGCCGTTCTCATCTTTGCAGGTTTTTCTGCACCATTACTCTCGAGGAAGGTGGCGGTCTTTCCTTCCATACTCATCCAAGACCTGAAATTTTCCTCATCTACCCTGCACCTTCCCGGGCATGGAAGGTTCGTAACATTGATTGATTCATGCATTGCACTGATCAAGTCCAATGCTGGATTCTGGCTTCGTGACCAGCCTTCAACCATATGGTGATCTACAGCCAAGATAAATACAGCCCAGTCGATCGCTTGTACGCCTCTTCGTCATTTCTAATTATAACTCGAGCTCAAAAGTCGTGTAACGATATGATCACCATCAGGATAAACGTCACAATCTATTTTATGAGAAAGAGTATTCTACAAATGACGCTTATTCCAAGAACGAATATCCCGGAATTCCCTCGCCTAATCTCTCCCTCCCTAAAGAGTTTGGGAGCTCACAACTTCTCAGTTGGACCTCTCACCCTCTCCTCTTCCTCTACTTGACACACCCTCGAGATATCATCCATACCAATCACGTTAACCTAATTCAGTTAATTGAACTCACGTAAACCGCCAAACAAGTGGGCCCCTCTTTTCTGCATAATCGTACTAGTCCAAAGGAACAGATCCGATTCTTAGTAGTTGATACGAGTACCGACAGAAGGCTTCAGTCACTCACTTTCAGGAAACGCATTTCTGAAACTTCATAACGGCAACAAGGTGACTGCACGTAGCGGAACATACATATCTCAAAAGAGATTGCCCCTAGATCTATAATAAATGGCTCACTTCCACGATCATGTTCTTGACGAATTGTCAAGACAGGAAGTGAAGAAGGGAAAAACAACGCGGAAACCACGAGTACGGACTCCAGGGCTAACGGTCACGATCAACTAAACTCGCCACTCGTAATAACACCATCCATCGTTCACCTCCTGTTCCCAATGTACTTACAAGTTAGGAACTTCACTGAGAAGCGCAGTCCTGCTCATGTTGCTATCGAAGTATGAATGTATGCACAACCCGGCATAAGACAGGTGCGGAGCAACTGTAGCAACCTGCAGGTCGCCCACAGTACAATGACACAACAACAGCAGACCAGAATGAAAGCGAACAATAAGGTAGTAAACTCTTGATTCGTAACGACTCCTTGCCCCTTTGTCACTTAGAGATGAAATCAGTCCCACACCTCTACAATGTTGTCTTCTATGCTGGTATCGTAGTTTTAACATCGAAATTCTCTCTTTCTAATAGCTCCAAGAGAACAAAAAATGACAATAGATATGACTGAAAATGTGAACTCTTTCATAACAAAAACTTCTTTGAACTTTGAGGTCTCAGTTCTATCAACTCGGTTGGCCAATGATGATCAAACTTCACAAGAAACTTTATTGGATCCGTCACTCCTATCTTGATCAATTTTCAGATTGAAACCTCAATCCAACTCTCTGATATGGATCAAATCTTAATCTGTGCTAACTTAAGTGCTTTACAGATCTAGGTAGGTTTGATCCAAGACCTTTAACAACCTATACGACCATTCAAGATGAAAATTTCTAGATATTTTACTGATAAGGCATCTCTCAATCCTGAAAAGTTTCACTTAGAAATTTGATCCAGAACCCAAGAAATAGCCAATCTACCATGATTATCATAATTTGCAATACCCACCACGTCACATCTACACCATTCAACTTCAATTGATCGGTTGACAATCTAAAACCAAGAATCGAATGAACTTGATGACGAGATGGTCACAATGATCATCTCATCATCAGCTCTCCAACCCAACTCACACAGTCGAGATATCGCCGATTGTTTGTCGCAGGTGATCGAACCTCCAAAAACTCATTCCTACGGCTTAGAATCACGCACACCGTCCAAACGAATCATCTGATCTGAGATCCGTCTTCTCTAGTAGGTAGATCTAGCTATCCTGAACCCAACAAGACTCTTAACAAGATGTTTGGAGTTCTTCTCACGAAACCACACAAGAAATTTGGTCGCAGGAAGCAAAAAAATTGACGTAAATCGACTCCTTGCAACTCGAACTCGCTCACCACACACAAACCAACAATCCAATCCACATACGGTCTTCTCTTATGCATAAGTGAAGACTCCTTGATCACGTAAGCACCAAGAACGAAGAACTTGGCTCATTGATTGCGAAGAACAACCCAACCTCAAGTTGTAAGCGGCAAAAAGCTGACGTAAGCGTTTTCATGCGAGCCAATTCACCCAGAACTCCCAAATTGTCTGATGAAACTTCGTATCGTCTTCAATTTCTTGAAGAACTCGACGTTCTGATCCCAATGGATCCAAGGATAGCAAGTATGGACTCCAAAACGGTCTGAAATGTCCAACTCTTCTTCGCATGTCACTGAAGCACTCCAAACCCTTTCCTTGCATCTCAATTTCTCCAAGAACACACTCCAAGAACACACTCTCAGATCCGCCTCTTCACGAACCGTCTTAACCAACACGTAGAGTGCACAGATCTGAACTGTAACGACCTATGTTACACATAGGAAGTTTGTCTATTAGTAAGGTGTTTAGTTCTAACTAAGTGTTGAGAATGTTTATTTGCTGCCAAAGTACTTTTAGGAGATATCAAGTTAGTCATGACTAGCTAAAAGTTAGTTATGGTTAAACTTAGCTGTACTTTTGGCAGAATTCAGATATTTGCTAAAGAGTGAGCACTACTATCTTGTCATCTTGTCTAAAAGGTAGAAAGGGGGTGGAAAGTATCCCTTATCTCCTTTTTGACTTGATATTAGTGGTTGGATTAAAGTTGTGGACTTTGTGGGCATTAAAAACAAGAAGAGATTCCACATGTTTCCTTTTTAGTGGGTCCTAGTGTAGAGGGGGGGTGGAAATTCGAGATTCCTTGAGAATATTCCAGAATCCTTCTAGAAGTTGTTGACTTTGAAGGAATAAGCCCATGTGAAAAGGTAAAAAGCCCATGTGATCAATGCTTTTACCTTAAGTAATATCTTAGTAAAACCCGGTAAAAGTAGTTACGGCTGAGTTACCGGAGGGTACCAAAGTAAAAACCTAGAATGTATAAATAGAGGAGTAGAGAAGAGCTCCTCATCCTTGTTTTCACATTGTCGTAATGACAACTTGAGTAATATAGAGAGTGTGGGATATTTTTAGCATGTGAGAACTTGAGAGACGTCGTTATAATGGAGGATTTTAGTTGATGTGTTTAAGGAGATTTTTAGTTGATAAGTTTGTGGGTGTATGAATGAGTGAACTCAGCATTTTCCCTTCAAGTTCATGGTGTGCTTCCATCAAAGCCATCAGAGGTGACCCCTGAGTGAGAGACAGGCCCGACATGTTGCAGATTCGTGGATGACGATCGTGGAGGTTGAGAGATCGGGGGGGTAGTTGATCGTTAGGACCGCGGAGGGTTTACATTTTTGGTTCCGTTGCCGGGACCTCACTTGAAGGGATCGTTGAACGATGTTTAGAGTTCAGTTCTACATTCGTCAAAAGGAGATTATGAGAGAGCACATGGAGAGAACGTTGGGAGGAGAGAGAGCTAACGCGATGTTAGCAACGTTAGAACCTTTCGTGTATCCCGTAGTGATATATGACGCGTTCGAAGTCATTCTTTACATCTTGTTCACTTAGAAAGGGTTTGAAGAGAGTTGAAAGAGGGTGCAACAAGAGTTGTAGAGAAAGGAGGAGAGAAAAGTTATTAGAGGAGAGAAATTTGTGAGCTTAAGAATTCTGCTCTCTGGAAAATTTGTACAGTCGCTGTCAACTTTTCTGTGAATTTTATTTTCCTGAGAAACTTTCCAGTGTTTTAGATTGGCTGATAACCTATCTAAGACAAAAGAAATCATAGGAAAAGGTGGTCTAGAGAGAGAGAAATGAATTTTCAAAGTTGAGGGGTTTATTCGCGAGAGTTGAAGAATTCTGTTCTCTGGAAAAAATTTACAGTCAGTGTCAGATTTTCTGTGAATTTTATTTTCCTGAGAAACTTTCCAATGTTTTAGAGTGGCTGATAAGCTATCTAGGACAACAGAAATCAGGAGAAAAGATGGTCTAGAGAGGGAGCAATGAATTTTCAAAGTTGAGGGGTTTATTCAAGAGAGTTGAGGAATTTTGTTCTCTGGAAAAAGTTTACAGTCAGTGTCAGATTTTCTGTGAATTTTATTTTCCTGAGAAACTTTCCAGTGTTTCAGCTTGCCTGATAAGCTATCAGAGGAAAAAGAAATCATGAGAAGATGAGGTCTGAAGAGGGAGAAAGGATTTTTCAAAGTGGAGGGGGTTGACAACCATGAGGGAAGTGAAAATATACAAATTTCAGTTCTCTGAAAATTTGTACAGTCATCACCATCTCTTCTGATTAGGGAAGTTTCTGTTGAAACTTCATGATTTAGTAGCTTGGAGGTTGAGCTACTGGAGACCACAAAAATCTTGGAGAGATCTCTTACCAACTAAGAGATATACGTTTCGGCATACAAGGAGGTCTTGAAGATACTTCATGGGGAATCCAGTTCGGGTGCCGAGGTGGAAGAAGAGACGTTTAGGAGTTCGAACGGAGTCGGAGAAGCCAAAGTTAAGTGTAGATGAGTTGCGAACACTTATCTATACTACTTGGGGTGCCCTCTTTACCCTATACCAAGAAGCTTCCGCGACCATGGGCGCAGATTTGAAGAAAGTCGAGATGAAAGCATCATTCACTGTGGAGGCCACGAATGCTCCTGGTGAAGTAGAGTTGGATCCTTATAAGAGTGAGTTCAAGATGTCTGTTGTGATGAGTACAAACGAGGGTGATGAGGATCATATCTTCGATAGTTAATTTTAGAGTGGATTTTATTTCGTGTATAGCATGTATAATACACGATTTCTAATATAAAGCTCGGAAGAGTTAAGAAAGTGATGTAGAATTATTTTCCTCTACGATATTTTGTCCAATTAATGGTTGAGAAGGTGCAACATGAGTGGAAGTTCGAAAGATTGGAAAGTTAGACTTAGAAACCTTCCTCAAGGTTTAGATGTCATAGTAAGCGTCGGAGAGAGCTCGAAAGAGGTTATCGTTGAGTTTGAGAACCCTAGTGCAAAACCTCAAGTAGAATCTCCGAGAAGAAGAGTAGAAACCGACTTGTGGTGTTATTTCTGTAGAGGGTTGGGACATAAAGTAGTGAATTGTCCAACTAGAATCAGAACCGAGAGAGCTAAAGGGAAGCGGGAGTTTACGGATTTAAGTCTTCGAGTGGGTCCATCGTCACCAGCGCCAATTCATCTTCTAGGAGAAGATCCTTGTCCAAGTTGTGGAGTGGGTGATCTATCAAGAGGACACAAGTGCGTCGATGTGGCCGCCCTACTTACGTCCGTAGTCGAGAAGTTGGACGAGACTCAAAGAGCTGAGACGGAGAAGTTGTCGACTTCAAAGGAGGACTCGGCTGAGTTGTGATGGAGATCGTCATTCGGATGGTGGAGAAGGCGGTGATGCGACTCAGACTCATGATTACCTTGGGGGAAGAGATGGCACAAGAGGTGTTGTTACAACCATTTCCTTTCATTTTACCTATGGTAGATTATTCGCGAATGGAATTGGTGATGTTCGTACTCTTTTAGCGAGTAGTTATTACACGACGATTAGAAGAGTAGAAAGAGTAGTTACAAGATGGGAAAGCTACCCGTGTTTCATGGGAAGGACAATGAAGATGTAGAACCGTTTGTTCGAGACTTCAAAAGGGGTTGCATCGGAAACAACGTGAGAAGGAAGGAAGAATGGGTGTTGTTACTGCCAGAGTTTTTAGAAGATTTTGCTCTCACATGGTATGAAGACCGAGTGAAGAACAAGACACCTGGTGCAATTGAGGATACATGGGAGACATTGAGTAACGCACTCATCGAAGAGTTTCTTCCAGAAGAGAGCTATGAGAAGCTCATGGTGGAGCTTACTCATTTGAAGCAACGGGATGACGAGAAAGTTCGGCAATATGCCGAAAGGGTGGATAAGTTGGAGCAACGGTTTCGGACGGTCCTACGGAAGAGTGGAGACAATGTGGAACTAACGATGGCGGGGATTGGAGCAGTGCTGACCAAGAACTTGGTGGGAGGGTTGAGACCTTCAATTCGAACCCAAGTGAGGTACGAGAAGCCAGCAACCAAAGCGGAGGCCATCAAGATAGCGACAAATATGGAAGAGAGTTTGGATGAAGGAGATATCATCCAACCTCATCATGCTGCTCTGGTGTCAACTCCGACTCCTGGTGTAGCCACAACGATCGCACCTGCACCATCACAATTGGTGATTGCTTCAACGTCAGCTCCTACTCCAACGGTGGTGCCAAGACCGTTTGTCCCAACAACGATGTCTACTGCCACCTCTGATTTTCATGCCGAGCTGAAGAGCATCACTGACACTCTTGCGGATCTCAAGATAAACGTGGTACAGTTACGAGAATGGAGGAACAAAGGTGGAGGAGGAGGTCAAAGAGGTTACGACAACAATCCCAACCGAGGAAATCAAGGTAACTTTGGAGGCAACCAAGGTAACTTTGGAGGAATCACTTGTTGGACGTGTGGAGGTTCTCATTTTCAGCGAAATTGTCCTAACAACGGAGCAAGAAGTGCCGAAGCTGTCAGAATGAATGTGGGTGGAGGAAATCCATCACAAGGACGAGACAAGGGGGTGGCTACTATCGATGTCGTGCGAGATCCCATCTACGAGAAAGGAGAGAGTTCAAACTCTTCTCATGCACCGGTGGAGCTTTTAGCTCAAGAAAGGAAAAGAACTCGATTTTCTGATGAACCGGTTTTCATGGAGGAGTCAACAAGTAGAAGTACTCGTTCGAGTAATATTTCGAGTACACCAAGGGAGCCAAGAAGGAAGCTGGGGATGGCGGATTTCACCATTTCATCTTCCCAAGCGGGATATGATGTGGTTGAAGATGTGGGTGCTCAGAAAGCCAACATCACTGTTGGACAACTGATCGCACTTAATCCAAGCTTACGAAGAGAACTCAGAGGAGGACTGAGTTCTAAGAGAAGCAAGAAGAAGAAACCCAAGAGCAAGACATCAAAGTCAGTGGGAGTTGGTGTGGTGGATGTGCATGCTTCAGAGGTATGCACTAGGGCTTCAAAGATTGAAGTCCGGTTGAATGGTCACTACGTCTCTGACGTATTGGTGGATGGAGGATCGGCTGTCAACGCCATATCGGAGAGGTTGATGAAGAAGTTGGGGATGGAACCAACTCGCCCGGCTAGCATTGTCGTGGGGATGGCTAACAAGCAACGGGTAAGACCTCTTGGTGTGTTAGAGAAGGTGGTCGTGTCTGTGATGGGAGTTCAAACATTGATGTCCTTTCAAGTGTTAAAGGACTCTAGTTATGATTTGCTCCTAGGTAGGCCTTGGTTGAGAGCTGTGCGCACCACGGATAGGTGGCACAAGGGATACTTACGGATTGGGCCTAGAGATCATAGAGTGATAGTTCCTCTCTCGGGTGTTGGAGTTGTGACTTCTGACTCTGATAGACCCACTAGTGACTACTGGGAATCTGATACGGAGGACGATCAGAGTGTCTCAGAAGTAGATACCGGCGATTCTTACGATCAAGAATCCTCGTCTGAGGACGAAGGATTTGGTCGAGACGAATCAGTACATCAGCTTAGTGCTATTGACTTGTTGCCTCGACCAGCAGTGGAGAAAGATCCTGACAAAGAAGAGTTGAGTGAGGCAGAGATTGTGAGAAGACTCTCTACCCTGAAGTTTGGTATCAATGTCACTCAAGAAGAGAAAAGTAGATTCCTAGATATATTTCGAAAATATATCCATGTGTTTGCTTTCAGCTACAAGGATTTGAAGGAGGTGACCCTCGAGACTCATCGAATCGAATTGGAGGAGAACGCAAGACCAGTTCGACAGAAGCAGAGAAGGGTCAATCCTACAACGGCAATGATGGTCAAGGAGGAGATAGACAAGTTGAAGGAGGCGAGTTTCATCTATGAGGTGGAGAACTCAGAATGGGTTTCACCCATTGTGATTGTCAAGAAGAAGAATGGTAAGCTGCGAGTGTGCATAGACTATAAGAAGCTGAATGCAGTTACCAAGAAGGACTATTATCCTCTACCATTTATAGATGAGATTTTGGAGGAAGTTGCCGGTCATGAGTGGTACAGCTTTGGTGATGGTTATAGTGGATACAACCAGATCAAGATAGCACAGGAGTACCAGCAGTTGACTACTTTCACTACTCCTTGGGGAACATTTGCATTTCGAGTGATGCCATTCGGACTGTGTAATGCTCCGGCCACGTTTCAGAGGTTCATGAACAAGGTGTTTGAACCATTCATAGGGAAGTTTGTTCGGGATTTCATTGACGATTTCTGTGTGTACGGACGAAAGGAGGACCACTTTGATCATGTGATCAAAGTTTTGCAGCGGTTGGAGCAAGCCAACGCTTCTCTAAATCCAGAGAAGTGCATCTTTGGCTGCGAAGAAGGTCTGCTGTTAGGGCACATCATTTCCAAGAATGGGATTGCGGTAGATCCTGAGAAGGTGAAGAAGATTGTGGATCTTCCATTTCCGATCAACTTGACAAAGTTGAGGCAGTTTCTTGGCATGGTTGGATATTATCGTAGGTTTGTCTTTTCCTTCTCAAACAAAGCAATAGCTTTGACTATGTACATGAAGAAGGGAGTTGATTTTGACTTGATAGTGCATGATCAGAAGGCAAAGGAAGCATTTGAGGAGCTGAAAAAGGCATTAGTGACAGCTCCTATACTTGCTAAACCTGAGTGGAGTAAAGCATTTATTCTGTATACGGATGCCTCCAATGTAGCAATCGGATGTACATTAAGTCAGCTAGATGGAGATGGGCATGATCATCCTATAGCTTATGCTAGTAGGCAGATGGTTCCAGCGGAGAAGAATTACTCCGTGACTGAACGAGAAGGATTAGCGGTGATCTTTGGATTGAAGAAATTTCGACACTACTTGCTAGGAGGGAAATTTTCCATAGTCACAGATCACAAGGCTTTAAAATATATCTTTAATAAGCCTAATGCCGAAGGTCGTATTGCTCGTTGGAAGATCCTTCTAACAGAATACGATTATGTGATCGAAGATAGACCAGGGAAAAAGCATGCGAATGCTGATCTTTTGTCGAGGGCTTATGATGATGAGGGAGAAGAACCGTTTGATGATTCATTTCCAGACGAGCATCTGATGACCATCACAAGCATTGAGGAGATACCGGACGAGTACAAGGAAATCTGGAGTTTCCTTACAGATGGCTCTTTTCCAGAAGGTATGCATACCCGAGAACGTAACGCGTTGATCAAGAGATGCAAACCTTACACCATGGTGGAGGGAATTCTATTTCATCAAGGAGCAGATGGCTTACTAAGGAGAGCAGTTGGTCAGAATGAGGCGTTCAAGTTGATGCACGAGTTTCACGATGGCACTGTTTGCGGAGGTCACTTTGCTGGTAAGATAACAGCTTTCAAGATTTTGGATGCGGGTTATCAATGGAGAGGGATTTTCAAGGAGTGTTTAGACTATTGCAAAACTTGCGATGTATGTCAAGCATTTGCTCTGAAGTCTACTAGAACACCTCCGTTAAGATCAATTCCAATATTAGGACCATTTGAGAAGTGGGGTATTGACTTTGTAGGTCCTCTCAATAAGACACCTCGAGGAAATAGATACATTGTAGTCGCCACTGACTATTGTACCAAGTGGGTAGAGGCTAGACCTTTGAGAGAGACCAATGAAACAGAAGTCGGTAGATTCTTATGGGAGAGGATCATCACCAGATTTGGATGTCCGTTAGAGTTGGTCTCGGATAGAGGAGGAGAGTTTGTAGGGAGCATGACTACTGCTATGCTACAACACTTTTCTATCAAGCCACGAGTAACGACCTCATACAAACCAAATTCTAATGGTCTTGCGGAGAAGACCAATCTTACACTTTGTATGATGCTCGCCAAAGATGCTGGTGTTGAGACTGCGAAACATACTTGGGATAAGAGACTACATGCCATCTTATGGGAGTATCGAACGACAACAAAGACTTCTACTGGGTACTCCCCATTTCGACTGGTTTATGGAGTGGAGTCCAAGTTGCCGATCCAATTCGAATTGGATACTTTTCAAACTATTCAACGGAAGTTGAAGAGGTCGAGAGGAGAAGACGTGGTCAGATCAAGAAGGGAGCAACTCATGGAGTTGGAAGAGACCCGAGCGGTAGCAATGATCCGGATGGAACGAGCTCAGGCGTATCAAAAGAAGAGTTACGACAAACGGTTGGGCAAGAGGGAGGTAAAACCTTTTCAAGTCGGAGATTGGGTTATGTTGTATGATGCTATCAGATTCAAGAGGGCTAGGAAGAAGTTTCTTCCGAGATATTTTGGTCCTTTTGTTGTAGATAAGGTGTGGAGCAACTTCACATATGACCTTCAGGAGCTGGGAGGAAGGAGATTCGATCGGGTCAACCATGACAAGTTGAAGTTGTTTCATCGACGGAAGTTCTCTCTTCACTCCGAGGACGGAGCGAAAATTTAGTCCGGGGGTAAAATGTAACGACCTATGTTACACATAGGAAGTTTGTCTATTAGTAAGGTGTTTAGTTCTAACTAAGTGTTGAGAATGTTTATTTGCTGCCAAAGTACTTTTAGGAGATATCAAGTTAGTCATGACTAGCTAAAAGTTAGTTATGGTTAAACTTAGCTGTACTTTTGGCAGAATTCAGATATTTGCTAAAGAGTGAGCACTACTATCTTGTCATCTTGTCTAAAAGGTAGAAAGGGGGTGGAAAGTATCCCTTATCTCCTTTTTGACTTGATATTAGTGGTTGGATTAAAGTTGTGGACTTTGTGGGCATTAAAAACAAGAAGAGATTCCACATGTTTCCTTTTTAGTGGGTCCTAGTGTAGAGGGGGGGTGGAAATTCGAGATTCCTTGAGAATATTCCAGAATCCTTCTAGAAGTTGTTGACTTTGAAGGAATAAGCCCATGTGAAAAGGTAAAAAGCCCATGTGATCAATGCTTTTACCTTAAGTAATATCTTAGTAAAACCCGGTAAAAGTAGTTACGGCTGAGTTACCGGAGGGTACCAAAGTAAAAACCTAGAATGTATAAATAGAGGAGTAGAGAAGAGCTCCTCATCCTTGTTTTCACATTGTCGTAATGACAACTTGAGTAATATAGAGAGTGTGGGATATTTTTAGCATGTGAGAACTTGAGAGACGTCGTTATAATGGAGGATTTTAGTTGATGTGTTTAAGGAGATTTTTAGTTGATAAGTTTGTGGGTGTATGAATGAGTGAACTCAGCATTTTCCCTTCAAGTTCATGGTGTGCTTCCATCAAAGCCATCAGAGGTGACCCCTGAGTGAGAGACAGGCCCGACATGTTGCAGATTCGTGGATGACGATCGTGGAGGTTGAGAGATCGGGGGGGTAGTTGATCGTTAGGACCGCGGAGGGTTTACAGAACCCAATGACACCTTACGTGCATGCATTGGATCACCCAATTCCTCAAGCCGTCCATCGACATGTCGCAGAAATAAGCTAGTCTCTTAAGCTGCCCTTCGTCAGTCGCGTACGTGAAGGTTTTCACAGAAAATGAACAAGCAAACTCCTTGCATCCTTAGTATAGAGCCAGAAATCGCAAATACCTAATCAGTAATAGTAAGCTAGAACCCAGCTTGATTTTCTCATCTTCCGAACCTTGTAACTACACACTAGGCGTTCGAATAAAATAGATGAAGTGCGCACGGAAAGCTAACAATGAGCTCTACCAGTTCATGTAATGGAAGTGAAGATCCGTAAGCTAGGGCCTAGCTTGATTTTCCCACCTTTCGAGTTTCGTAACTTCATTACTAGACATCCAAATGAAGTAGATGAAGTGCTTATGGAAAGTTGACAATGAGCGCTACCAGTTGATGTAATGAAAGTGAAGATCCGAAGTTGTGTAAAAAAACTCATTTTTAGTCCTATGAGCACTTTTGGAGCGATAATGATAAGTATCAAAAATAGATTTTTAAATATGAGTCGATCCACGACACGACATCCACCCCCTCTAAACCTATGCATCCTCTAGTATGCACCAGGGAAAAATCTCCCTATGACATCTGGTGCTTCCATTGAGAGTCGTTGGAGTGATTGATTTGGAGGATCTGGAGGATTGAGTGAGGAAGATGGATCATGGTGCTAGCGTTCAGGGTGTAGCTGTTGCTCAAGGTGGTGCTGTTCAAGCTACTCCTATTCAAGGAACTCTTGGTCAAGATGACGTTGCTCCTGAAGGTGTACATGCTGCAGCATGATAAATGCACGACATGCTATTGATACAACTCAAATTCTTCAAATGTTGTGTCACGACCCTCAATCTCAAGATCGAACACAAATGAGAATAACAAAACTCTATGGACTTGTGCTAGGTTGTGAACTCTGCGAGTAGGACACAACGGCTTGGTCGAGAAGTTAAGAACATATGTACCCTAAGTGGTTCTCTGAACCAAAATTGGAACATTGGATTAAGACGTGAGAAACTATCCCAAGAGGACCCCTAGACGAATGGTGACTTAAGGAGGGGAGTCTGAAAATGCACCAAAACATAAGTCTGAGACATGAATCTGACGCATACTGATACTGGTCAAACACTGGTCTAAATCACAAGGTCCCAATCTGACGTTCGACCACAGTTCCTCAGAAAAATGCTGAGTGTTGGAGCTCCAAGAACATTTTGGGTCGCAGACGGAGCTCTAGATAAGATTTAGAAGCGAGTAAGATATCATTGTAATCATCTCTAACAATGGTAAATAATCTATTTTTACTACTATTGGCGTTCCGTACAAATAGTCCTTTTCAGCTTTCGTAACTATAACTACTCTCCATAACTATCTCTTCACATGAGGACAGTTCTTATGTCGCTAACTCAACACCTTTGCTTCGAATCTGATTGCAAATTGATTCTTTTCCTCATCATCCTGTCCTATTGCTCATCCAATGACTATTGAGCTAGTGTCGACCGTGAGTATCACTAGTTTGTCGTTCTCATATCTCACATGACGAAGTACAGGTGGAGAAGATAACAACTGCTTCAATCTCTGAACCGCTGTCCTGTTGTGGGACCAGTTAGTATGTAAATTTCCCGTATAAGTGCGTTTTGCACACAATTGTAGAAGTTGTGGTGTTATGGGATCTAAAACATTGCTCTTATGAGCTTAGAATGCTCTATTATCTGCTGGGGGTCTCCATGGGGCAGAAAAGGACAAGGTTGAGTCCTTTAACTTCCCATTGGTCCACCCAAAAGTGAAGGTAACTTGTCCTCTACCTAAGTGTGCGCTCTGGAAGGATCGGGGCACTTTGACGAGGGATTTTGGAGATCAGAGGGCATGAGCGGAGAGCTCTTGACGGGAGGAGGAATCTGACCACAAATTTCACTCGATTTGGAGGTCCAGGGCATACGTTATGGCGATTTGAAGTTCATAGAGTGATGAGAGTACATAGCTTTCTCTTCCGATTGCAAGATTAAGGAGTTTGAGTGATTGAGCCGTCAGATTGAGACCAGATTTCATGAGCTTGTAGTCTGCCAGTTGCTGAAGCTCTGACCACAAATTTCACCACCGGATGTTCTGCGGATTGAGCGCAATGGCGATTTGAAGACGACGGGGTGCAGAAAGCTCTCAATCTGGAGCAGCAACTTTGCAGATTTATGGAGGACGATCCGAACGGTCAAATCGACTCAAATTTCCTGTGTAGTGAGTTTACCTTCTGAATTGTTAGCACAGGAAGTTGGAGTGGAAGTGGACGGTTCATTTAATCGAAGAAGCTTCTGTCCTGAATCTGAGATTGGAAGTGCGTGTTAGTTTCTGTGGATTTGTGTTAATTGTGGGAGAAGATCTAGCCGTCAGATCTTCCTGAAATTTGACCTGTAAGTAAGGATTCTAGTATCCTACCTACGTGGCAAGTTTAAGAGGAGACTAAGCTGTAGATATGTAACTATCATGTGTGAAAGTTCGCTGGTTTTTCTGCCGAGTTGTATCGGCAACGATATCTACTCTAGGTCTCGAGTTGTTAGCGGCAGCTGGCTGAAAAGTATCCAGTGCGACATTTGTATTGCTTTGGGGAGTATTCTAGGCGTAGATATGACTTTAGCGACCTACGTTGTATCCACGTCATGTGGTTGTTAGGTTCGCACTCAACGTGACAAAGTGCGATCCTTGGCCTGTAGAGTCGACTACCTGTCTAGCCTAGTCGACTTTTTGGGACACGTTACGGTGCATGCATTTGAACCTTTCACCCAGAAGACCCACACGTGGATGAGTATGACGGCACCAAACATGCGATGTGCATGTGTGCCACCTCATCGGTCCGTGAGGCTTGGGTTGCTTGGTTAGGGAGCTTGCACCTATCCTTGTTTTGTGTTCGAAACTTTTAAGCAAAGGGGAGTGACCTGTGTGGGGGCATTGGACTTGGGGAAAATTCAGAGATTGTTCGTGGAGATGTCGTGGTGATCCTATGAGATTGTATCGGTGTTCTATGAATCGAGATACCCTTGTAGTTGGAGTGCAACTGTTGTGAGAGATGGACGAAGGACTCTACTTACCGCCTAGATTCCCTTTCCGAAACCCTTTCCAAATCAAACTGATGTACATGGAACGCGTTCATTTCCAACAGTTTCTGATAGGATCCTTCGGGCATAACTTTACCGCGCAAGTCATGCTCTCGCCTGTCCCTGTGATCTTACCTGTTGTCACTTACGGCCAAGAATGGGATCTCACCGTCTTTATCCTCATCTAACGAAAGATGGATCTAAATCAGCTCCCTCCTGTAAACTTTAACACCCAGTGCGAGATAAGACACATCTGTCGACCCAAAGCCATGTACGAAGCCCTAGTAGTGAGAAACTTTGGAGAGGAATACTACCGAGAGATCATGTCATCACATATCCCGTTTGTCGTGCCCATGATCATCCAACGTTTTCGTGTAGTTATCTTGACCCTTTACTGAGAGAAAGAAAGTGCTTAGTTATCGAGGAAATTAGGAAGAAATCTACGAGATACTAGTCGCTCTGCTGTGCATCGATCGCTAACCACAGCCAGAAGGTACGCCCTTGCTCAAAGGAAAGGCTCTCGCTACGACACCGCTTTAGTATACCTCTCCTCCCATGCAAACCTCTTGTGCTTTCTCAATAGATCATAAAGAATATCTATCACATGTGCAAAATGAGAAATCCACACGTGATAAAAGACACAAGCACCATGAAACCTTCGCACCTTTGTTGTGAGTTGCAAGTATCTTTCATCCGCTATATGACGTCTACTTTACTAGGATCAAGTTTATCTCCAAACCACTCACATAAGTGTTAAGGATGAAGCATTAGATCAGAGAGGGTGTCAATAATACGTCATCGATCACATCGCAGATTGTGAGAAGATCATATCTCGGCTTGAAGAAGTTCATCTCATGTTATCAGGTGCGAAATCTACATTTGAGGTTAGAGAAGTTCTGATCGTTGATCATTTGTGTGAGTCGTTTGGTCGGAAGCCAGACCCAAACAAAGTGGAAGCGATTGGGAAGATGAAGGAGGTTTGCAACTCTTTGACAAAAATAAGAAGATTTTTGAGTGCTTGTGTATTCTGTCACATTTGGATTCTTTATTATGCGCATGTGACGGATCTATTATATGGGTTGTTACGCAATGGTCATAAGTTGAGATGGGAGGAAGAGCATATCGATGCGGTACGGAAGCTGAAGTCTTTATTAACATCTCCTCCAGTTTTGAGAAGGATTGATTACAAGGGTGCAAGGCCGGTGGTTCTTACTGTAGATACAAGTCCGATTGTAATCGGATGGACAATAAGATAGGATAATGAGGATGGAGACAGATTTGCGGTTAGGTTCGGAGCGAAGGTGTTAAGTGCTGTCAACGTGCATACCCGCAAGTGAAGAGAGAACTATCGGATATTTTTTCAGCCATGAAAATCGAAAAAGAGTATTTGATAAGAGCAGCAGTGGTGGTTGAAACTGATTGTTTGTCGCAAGTAGAATGTAGTTGACCAACTACTCTCCTGTCCACATGTACGAACATCCACAAAAGATACCTCTTCATTTATCTTGACACTCAAGGAACCAATCTTCTAACCGTGATCTTCTGACTCTTAACTTCGCTCTCCCGAACCAATAGAAAACTCAAAGGCATCTCTCGCTAAAATTCTGTCAAGTTTTATCTCTTGACCTCGAATGCTCGTACAGTGAGTCTCAACATCATGTGACTGCAAGAAGTGATTGTAGTATATTACCTAAAACCACATAGAAGTCATGCATAGAAAACAACAGCTATATCAAAAACATACCTAAAATATATTCTTTCATCATAAGTGATAGTCATAGCATACATTTAAAAGCCACATGCATAGCGTTGTGGTTACCAAGTTTAACCACTGAAACCCCATCTTCGACAAGTCGCAAATGTGAAATGACTCACCTCGTGTCTTGGAAAGCCAAACAACAACGCTACCGATAACCCCAAGCACTCTAATTCATCCTCTTCTATGCCTTGAAGAGTTGTGACAAAGTCTTTTCTTCGGATCCATCCTCACTTCAGCTTGTACAATGTTTCATCTCTCTAACATGAACTTAATGAATAAAGTAACCTCCTTCATGTTTCGACATAGTAATCCAAAAATACCTTATCCAGATACATACGTGAATATAATTTATAATATATTCTTGCATACAGTAAAAAACTTATATTTTCTTTGGATCCAAATATACAACAATATTGGATAGAAGTTATTTACATTAGTCTTAATGGAATTCATTCTAGCCAAATTCTCTAGCTTATACTGACCAGAAAAATATTGGATAGAACGTATTCACATTAGTCTTAATGGAATTCATGGTTTCTAGCCAAATTCTCTAGCTTATACTGACCAGAGAAATCTGGTACAGCCTTGTTTTTTTGAACTTAGATACACAAAAATAACAGAATAGATATTTTCATATTAATCCTTGAACCTAAAAAAAATGAGACCGAATAGATAAAAATTTAGTGAAAAGAAGCTCACTATCACTTCTACATATATTATTCAAGCTAACGAACCTCGCTAATTTCACTTAGAGTACAATTCTACTTCGAAAGAGCTAAAACTTTGATTTTAAATGCTAGTGTAGCTAGCTTCTTCTTCCCACCCAATTTCTTGTTGAGCATTCTTTTTCATTAAAAACATCCAGTTAAATCATTGGTTTGTATAGAATTTGATCATATTTTCTCTTAAATATCAGGCTAACGAATCCCGCAGTTTTAAGTAGAATTTCAGAATTCATAGGATGTCATTGTCAAAAAGAAAAGAAAAACTGCATGTTACATGGAGAGGGGTAATACCTCTCGCGGAACCAAGAACCAATTTGAAATTCTTTTGCTGGTTTGTCCAATAGTAGAGAAACTATGTTAGAACCAGGGTCTGGAATGGCCCTAATTTTACTACCACCATCTCTGGAGCTCTACTCTTCGTAAAAGTACCATAATACATGAGAACAAACTGTACAATTTAGACTTTATTATTCATTTTTGGATGAATTATACTCTAATGAAAGGAAAAGCGAAAAATGTTATGATATCATTTATAATACCCTACCATACCTAAAGCACTCCAAGATGACACATGATTCTTTCTCAGGCAAAAATGTTTCGTCTGTAAAAGTAAGAATATTGTCGTACATAAAGTGAACTGAGATTGGGTGATTATGCACGCTTATATGCTAAACTTATGCAGTTGGTGCTGATGCATCCTTAGTTTGGTTCGAACTAGAACCATTCAAGGTAGTAACGAACTTAACTCAAACCACATCGTTTAAAACTATAAATAACTGAATTTAAACCAATCTAAATTACAGAATGCACGAGGGTTATATGATGACTTTATTTTTTCATGCAGACTGGAACAACGTTGAGAAGATTAAACATTAAACATGATGCAAGATAAACTTCGGGAAACCTTTGCTTGCTTGCTGTTATCAGAAAAGAAATATAAGTGTTAAATGAAAATTCTGTACGAAACTGAAAGGAAAATCAAATCTTTTCTAAATATTAAATGATAGCTGGACGGGAGATACGAGAAGATCCAGATATAACCCACAAGGGGGGCGCTGACAAACGTGCTCTCAAAAATAATATCTAGAGTAGAATAGTAAATACATCTTATTTTCTTATAATTTTAAATTATTATCTGACCCTTCTCAAAAAAAAAATACCGAACCAATCATAAGAAGACCGAACTAAACTGAATTCATATCTCTTGAACCAAAATGATTTTTAAATTCAAAATAAAACTGAAAGTAAATCAAGTTATTTGAAGCCGAACCACTTTAAAACAAGGCGGAGCTCACACTAGAGCCTGGTATAGATCGCATGCTCGGATTCAGAAATGAAACCGAAACCAGGATCTGTGGTGTCAATTCTGGGTAACGAGTGGTTTCGTCCGCGGAGCCTCCGTTTTAAACGCTAGTTTTTCGTGATTTTAATCACATATCAGGATAAGATAATCAGAATTGTAATTTCAGACTTTTATAGTTTTAAAAACTTTATGTGCTCAGAGTAATGTCAACCGATCAAGGTTGCCTATCAGTGGTGCACAATTAAAAACAATGTCACCCGCTGCTCAATTCGGGGTTTTATTCTCTCTTATGTTAAATAAGAGAATTCCATTTTCTGAATTTTGACATCCGCGTTATCCGCTTCAAAATGGTCAAATCTGTTTACATGAAATGACGAGGACTCTGATTTTTTCTCCAAAACTACATTTAGTGTAATAATTTCAATAATGCTAGTACAAATTAATGTGTATAACATTATTTCTTGATACGTTAAACTTTGAAGGCCATTAACTTTAACTATGGTAATATATGTTGTAAGGTAATTCTTTGTTATTTAATGAGTACATAACGTTGATCCTCCGTAAATCTTCACATAATTTTATCATCACTATTGACTTCTTCACGATACATCAATCATGTGACCTTGATGAAATGTAAGGTTAAGTTTCAGGTAACAACATCCACCTCTGTCACTGAATACTTAATACTGGAAACAACTGAAAAACACCAAGGTCTCTTAAGCCTTTAAACTAAAGTGCAACTTAGTTTCAGTTTTTGAAGAGCGAATTTTTATTTTCATATTTTCACATACCTTTGCTGAAGTATCATTCTATTAATGTTAAACTTTAGTAACGTTTATAACAGTAATACATGTGTAGACGAATTCCTAGAGCCTCACTGAAATAGTGTTTATAGTGTTGTTAATTAAGTTCGCTCGTAAATTAAATAACTCTTTCAGTGCGCGACCATTTAAGGAAACAAAATAAGAGTGCACGAGACCTGAAGAGAATAGTTTTTCAACATCTCTTGAGCGATCTTTAATGCAATCGTTCTGGTATGCAAGTTCTGACACAGGTCCAGAAAAGAACATTATCTGGAGAAAACTGTTTAGCGTAACACTTTTCACACTGAAAGTTAGATGAGTGATAAAACCTGAACTGGAAGTTAAAAGAGTGAGAAAATCTAAACTGATGTCTTGACATCTTAGCACTAAACAATACGGAATAATATCTATAAAATTGACAGTGTTTTGATTAAATCTAGCTATTCATATTTCAGCATAGTCACTGAGTGCACTTCAACTATTAAAAGGTTCCAGTTTATCGTGTGGAACGACTCAAAATGTCTCAACTGAACAAAACAATTAAGATAACCTAAATTCCAGTTGTTGTTTGGAAGGACTCAAAATGTCCCACCGCGCGAAAAGTTAAAAAGAATTAATGTAATGAAGCACCGATATATTAAAAAGAAAAACATACGATGATCTGTTGATTCAAGTAGTTTACAATGTAGATTAGATTGAACCCCTGCCTTGTGAGTTGGATAACATCCACCCGGTACTCAATCCATCCATACGGCGTCAAAACTAACTGTTGCCGTATACTGTAACGAAGTTCTACCTCCCTAAGTCAAGGTGAAACAATTCTATACAGTAGAAGGCCCTTTACACGTGCGATATCAACGACATACGGTAGTTCGTGTATTACATGCCAACGCTGCTTCTAAGAACTTGAAAGTGCAAAGGAGGCAAGTTTGAGGCATAGCAGTGGACAGGATTTGGATATGTCGTGTCGGGTAGAGCTTGACACTCCAAATGGTTACGACATTCTCCTTACAAAAGGAAGCGTGCCGAATATCTGGATACAATGTCACCCATGCAAGGGCCACCGAGACTTTTGCGATATCAGCTCGGGTTCAAAACGCAACTGCTGGGTGCGTCAAGATCCTGATAATATATTCTAACAACCCAACAAAGTCAGAAATCTTACAAGAAACTTCTTATTTGACGGGCCTCCAGCTCGTTGCTGTCGTTTCGTGAAGCCCATGCATTCTTCTTGTTATGTCAACAGAAGTGCAAGCATTTCAAAGACGTAGCTGCATGTTCTGATGGAATCAAGGCTTTGACAAACCTTCACACGGCAGACACACAGTCCACGACTCAACGCACGCTGTTGGAAACTGTAAACAGCTTTTACGACGTGAGACGACACGGACCTCGTATCTGCAAAAGAAGACGTAGGCAGACTACACCCAACACTGAAAGTAAAACTTGTCTTTTGAAGCAACCGTGTCCCGTGCTAGGTCTACGGGAATAAACGTGTCTTGGGCCTTGACCTGCTGTTCACACCTTCCCATTTGCCGACCTAGACAACCAATGTTGCGTGACGCGCATTACTGTGATGGTCCGTGTCTGTAACCTTGAAATTCACGACTTAGGCTCCTATTCCCCCCAATATTTGACTCTCGGTAGCCCAGACTGGTAAACTTCCGCTGCTTCCAAGCAACAAAGCTAACTCACCTTGTTCTTAAGTATCAGTTTGACTTCTTCACTCGCCGACCAATACTGCCGTGAAGGATTCGTTCTGGACTCGGGATGCATATCAAGGAGAGAAGTGAATGTTCGAGTAATATCCGCACAGCGGGCGTACAAATCTTCGAAATACAGTGAGCTTACCGATACCGGGGTACCTAGCTCCCAAGATGATTTGCAGAAGGAAACTTCCATGAACGCTTTTGAAGAAATATAGACGTGTCATGATCTAGCAGTTGCACTAAAAGGCTGAGCTGACTTGACTACTAAGAGATCAGTAACATCCTCCATTCTGTTATTGGCCAGGAGAGTTCACAAAAGTGCTTCGAGGACAAGAGATCATAGAGATCTGTATGTTACACCCAAGCTTGCATTTGTCTGACATCAATGTTTAAATATCTGCCAAAAACTGATATTCAAAAGTGGCCTCTGGTATCATTGCCATATATCATCAAATTCTTTTTTCTCTAAGAGGGCTCATATGACCAACGCGGTTGGCAGCAACTGAAAGCTCATAATACTGACGAAAGTACATGGGGCACAATGCACCAGAAACAGCATCATCATCAAACCTAACCTAAACACCTAACACCTGGCATCTGATCCGTTTTGTGTGATACGCATTGTCAGTGACAAAGAAAGGAAAGCTTTTCTGTTAACTTAAAGGTCATAAACTTTTAGAGGAAAGATTACATACCGAGGGCGTCTAGTGCTCCGTCCAGTCCAAGCATCACTAATCTTCTATAGTCCTTGGAACGCCTGTGCTTGGTCAAATTCACTATCTGTTGAGAACATCACAAAAGAGTTACGATTTTGCGCGTCATCTCCAGTCGAGTGAAAAGCCAATGACATCATATTAATCAGGCAAATGATGTGTAGGGCCCCAGTTAAAGGTAAAAGGCCCAAGTTGTTAAAGGCAGCAGAGCTAAACCCATGAGAAAACTGTACCAGATTCAGTATTCTTGGTGCACCCCTCTTGAGTCCTTCACAAACAAACAATCGCTTGTACGAGGGATATGTTGAGATTCTAATAGTGAACCCAAATTTCTCGTCAACAGGATAAGTGAGTACTGAAGTCGCACATTAGGTCTTAACCCACTCCAGTATAGAGAGGAAAAGAGAGGAAACGCGTAGAAAGAGCACCAAGATACCAATAGGAGTCCGAGAAAACAGCCATGGAGTAATTTCTTGTTCTTTGGTTCTGTGTAGGCGACTGAATTAGTGGTTCTTATGCATTTCACGAAATAAGGCAACCAGTTGGAAAATTATCTGGAAGAGACAGCAAAACGGCTGCATGTTACCATGCACAAAAAGCATCTCCGTCATGGAGACCATTAGGATATGGATACATGTAAGGATGTGATCTTGATATCTGACTCTGCGCAGTAGAACCCAACGTTGACTCTAATAGTCATTCGACAACAAGCACCGAACAGCTGCTAAACACGGTCCAGAAACGGTCCCAAGCCCGCCGCACAACTCAATGTATACAGATAACCGGTCCATGTGTACGAGGTAACCCGTGAATACGAAACCAGAGAAGTAAATATATTCGTACATCGACAATGGCAGATTTTGTCAAGGAACACGCTCTAGCACTTAGGTAGCCCGCAAATAACCCGTCGCAGTACATAGTAAGTAGCAAATAGGGGCAAAATGTGGGTAACTTGGTGTCTGGAGTTGGCCAATTGTTCGTGGGTGTGCCTACCGGAACGTGTAATGCGAAGCACATTTCCAGAAATGGTTCCCCCTGGTATAGAGTGCAATGTAACCGACATGTACAGTATGCAATATGCAAGCTGATCGAAGTGAATAAGAATCTAATGCAAAACTGGAAATCCTGGAGTTTAACACCGTGAAACAAGTTAAGAGCTTCAACAGCGGACAAGGAGTGGGAAAGGGACCGCAAAGAAGAGAGTTAGTGTACATGAGTTCAAGAATAATCAGCAAAAGCAGCCGGAAGTGGCGACCGGCCAGGTAGAAGAATACAATATGTTGCTCAAAGCTCACTGATGCAGCTGTAGGTAATGAGTAGGTAATGAGTAGGTTTACACTCAAGAACCTAACTACCACAAGAACAGAGAAGTACATAGTAAGAAAAACAGCGGGGGATGGGGGTTTGAGCGAGGGGAGGATGGTTTGGGTGTGTATCTACGCTAACGTTTTGCACTCTCTTGGCGGATATTTCTAACCAGGGGACAGACAATGGGAATGTGTACCAAAGATTGGGCCCCTGGTACTGAAGCACAGCATAGATGACCTGCGCAAACTGATCTGCGCGTATATCTTTCTAGTGCATAATAAAAGCTGAGGTTTGGAAACTGAGCACACATTCAAGAACAGACAGTGAGTCATCTATCCAAGGAGCTCGAATGCATATGACGCTAGGAAAACAAGTTCGGCGGAAAGAAAGCATACATTGAGCGAATGAAGTGAACCGAATTAATGACAAGTAGAACCTGAACAATAATTAAGAAGGAAGCGGAGTGCATCTTAGTTATAACAGTAACAGAGCAAGCAACGAGCCAGAGTCCATGTCCCGAAAGCTAGTCGGTCAGCATTTATCTCAAAATTCACTGACACGGCCGGAGATAATGAGTAGGTGTGCACTCAAATACCTAATTCCACATGCACGCCAACCATGCTGGTTTCCACACTTCCGTAGCATCCACCTCACCCTTGATTCTGACTTCGACAGCACCTTTGTGTGCTCAAAAGAAAGTCAGGATAGGTCTATGTCGATAGCAGCGCAAATACCTACCCATTTAGCATCGTGCTATACGACGATACTCCTAGGGCTCTAAACCACCTTCCTTCGGTGATGGAAGCCTTGACACAAGGAAACATACACTAAAAAGGTATCCTCTTCTCCTAAGAGAAAAGGATAGGCGACAACCGAAGTTAAGACACATTCCCAACTCATATCGTCCTAATCGGCCAAGGGATTCTATCCAGTTCGGAACATCTCCGGGTGGACCCGTCCTATGTAGCGTAGACGAATATATACGAATTATACAATCACTTTCTACCTTCTCACTAGGAGCACCTATATCTGTGAGGTATCTTCCAAGATTTTCCCGCTATGTTTCACAGCTTTCTCCACTGGGTATACCGCCAGTCTATGTGGTTAGGGTTTAAACCCTTTCTCCAACAATATCGGTGTCTGTTGATAGGATATATTGTGTCCCTGAACAAAATATCCATATACGACATACGTTTAGGGATACACCAGTACATAATTACAGTCACGGAATTTGAACTTTCTCAACAATTTTATACGCTCAACTTGGTAGAATCAGGTACCGGCGAGATCTTTGCCAAAGTAGCACTTCATGGAATAGAGTAATCGCTTAATATTTGGGTAAACACCCCGTATATATGCAGACGCTCTTATGACCAAAAAGTTGGATAAGACTCACCAAGACTACCGATCACCACCGCACTAACTCCAAAAACGCAAGCAGCAACCAGGTTTTCCAAAAGCCTATCTCTCGCAGCTGTCGCCATCAACATCAACGCCTCAGCAACCGAAATCCAGTCTGCATCGCACGAATTTCAGCGAGTTCTCAGAACAGAGACCAGTAGACAACCAGATCTATTAAACCTTGACACAAGAAACCTTCCCAAGAGGCCAACTGCTTCAAACCAAAATATGGGCAATTAACTTGTGCCCTAGGCTCTTCCCGAAGTTGTAAGGACTTGACTTATCCAAACCCGCCTGAAGGAACTCGCTTCATGTCCACATACTCAAATTCTTATATTCACACTCGCCAAAGTCGTTTCTTTCTTAAAGAACAAGCAAAAGTCAGGTTCATACAAATGGACCTCTATACTTTACTCAACTCATCAGAAACGGATTTCTAAAGAATCTTCTATTTATAACGTAGAATCATATCTGGTCATTTAAGCTTGACTTGAGCTTCACCTTCAAGAAAGCAAAACCTTACCCTCCAGAGCTATCTCTGACCAAAGGAACTCTCCGCAGAAATGGACTAGCATACAGACCACAATTCTGAGAGGCGATTTCCGCTGTTTATTCATGACCAGGAATTGTGCAAGTTGCAGATCATCGACGGCACTTACTTGAGCAGTAGATACTTTCTGAACACTACTTTGCCTTGAGCTGCTTTTCTGTAACCAAAACACAGCAAATATCCACCAGTTATGGCTACATAAACCCACAAGATTACCTCAAGACTGAAGTTTCACTTGTCAAAACTGCTTCACCGACAAGTAATAACTACTGATCAAATGGATGTGACGAATAGAGCGTTCTAGTGCAGATAGCAGACGGCAATGCACAAAAACTTAAGTGGAGAAACCAGGTGACAATGCTGCATTCAACTAAAGTCGAAAATTTTATCAGCTCAAGCTGCGAAGACTCCTGTTGCCAACACGTAAGCGGTGGCAACGAGCCTCAGCTGCACCTTCTACTGGGAACAGAATTTCCAGTCCCATTATCTCTAAACTAACTGGTACTTCTGAAAAGATTTCAGCCTCTCCGTTCTAGAAACTTACCGTCAGCGACTGAAGTCCGATCCATCGGATCCTTCCGGACAGGGTCCGCCTCCCCTCCTCATACTCGTACCACTGTCAAACTGGATCTTATATCCCGTCATCACGGAACCACAACAGTAGTTCATCTGTCACTGATCCAAAACCCAGCAAAGGTTTTCCTCGACTTAGAAAAGAGCAACATTATGCTCTGAGGTAAAACCAAGAAAATGAGGAAAACATCGGGCCGACGCTACAATTTCCATTGTACAACTCGATTCTGTTCAAATGTCAAGGACTCCAGGTACAGACTTACTCATAGTCACGTGCCGAACGACTCCATGCCTTGTTTCTTGAGGTCAGCCGCTCCTTCACGCGCCGGACTTCAGCCCAGGGTTTAACGAGCAATGTGCACGACGAGGATCCTACGATAACAAGATGCTTCCCCATGAGCTGCTTCACTCAAAGAACTTTTACGTTCTTTCAGCACATTTGATCATTGGCCGCCTGCCGGAGCAATCCACATTATCAGTTTTCATCGTTAGTAAATTTCTGTAGCGTTGCGTCTTTAGTATACCGCAGCCAGATGTAACTCACGGCAATTTACAAGTCGGCGAATTCTCTTCCTCAAGCAACGTCCATGGTAAGGGCGGTCGTTACCTTGGAAAAAAGGAAGACAAGAACCTATAGACTCGATTTGAGGTTCAAAACCTTGTACTTACTACTTGAGCGTTTGATGTTATCCGAACACACTGTCCTCCACTTCTTTTGTACATCGTGCTCTACTTTCATGGATGATTTCTTCATCCCGTAGAATCAACAGTTGAGATTCTTTTATGGTTCAAAAGTGAATGAATGAAATTAAATTAAATTCCTGAAGATGATAATCGACAGTGAGAAATTGCAATTTCATTTAACTATCGGAAGAGAATTGCTTCTTTGAACACCCGCAAATACTCATCTACCGTAGAGTTTCATCATTGGTCATTTCGTCACATTTCGCCAGAAAAACGAATATTTAATTTAAATCAAGGATAGTGATTTGTTTCTCGTTTTTTAAGTATCTCGTTTTTTATATTTAGGTTCAGCAGGTTTACTTTCATATGAAAACACTGCGCAAAACAAGTAAAAGATCTCACTGGTTGATAATCGATTGTACAGACATTTTAAAATGACTTTTCATGCAGATACATGGCCCTCTGTTGACATGGCATTTTGACTTGTTGAACATGTAGTTCTTAGTCAAGTTCGACAAACCAATAAGAGGTATGTTCAAGTAAATTTCAGTTTATTATGATAAACCAGTGATACATCCAACTGAAGGTAATAAGAAGTCTCAAACATCAGCCGTGAAATTAAAAGACTCCCAAGGGATAACCGACTGTAAGTTCTCAATGTCGGATATTGTCATATCATCGAATCAAAGTAGAAAAATGTATGGAAGAATTTTGGAATACAATAAGGGTTGTCAAAATTATAAATTTTCTGAAAGATTCTGGATCCGCAGGAGAGAGTTATGACTAGACCTTGATGGGTGTTTCTTGTGGGCATCTCCAGAGGTACCTGCAGGAAAAAGCCACGGGCATTTTCTTAATGAATTTTCACTCCTTTCGTCTATTCTCTTCTACAGTAGAGAATCTACTCCTCTGAATAATTAATTCTTATATCAGAACGGAAAAAACCTTAATGAAAAGATTGCAATTTCCATTCACAAAAATGACCCAGAATGAAACACAGTTTAACACAAAGTTACCGGTGATGAAATTATAATTTTTATTTCACATCCATTGAGAAATATTTCTTCTTAACTTTGACACTCCCTATTAGCTATTCGAGAGTTATTTTCACAGTACGTTTATAACCGTGGACGTAAATATTTCCAAACCACCTCCATTGATTGCCAATGAGTTTACAGCCCAACAGCCATAAAAAGTTCTTTAGCTGTAACTCTTTACTGCGAATGTTTCGGACCACCTAGCGTAGTTACAAGTACTTGAATACGATGTTTAACTTTTTACAAATATAAAAATAACGAAATAATAAAGAGTACAATCGTTTTCTCCCCAATAAAAGGTCACCACACATGCTCTAATTTATAGTTACGATGACGCTTTACTCATATATAAAGCCATAGCTTCATGTTATGATTATAAGTACTTAACCTGATCCTTTCAGTATTTTCTTCGTATTTCCATTCGAGTTTGTTGTAATATTGTTCTTTTGTTAGTATAGATGGTTATTTTGTATTAAGCTGCATTGGTCTTGTACTGTTATGAACTGTTATGAATACACGCCCATGGCATATAAATTGAACTGGTGTTATATTTGAGTATTAATCATCATATCTAAAATATCTTGATTTTCAAAAAAGTTTAATTATATCCGAGAATATAACACCATGGCTTTGTATTTGGGAGAAGACGGCAGTACAGCCAAGGCACTAAAGTAAGTGACAAGAAGAACAATTTTGAATTTCCTCAGGTCTGTCATATTAATTTATTTGGAAATCTTGGAAGTGGCTAATCTCAAAGAATAAATGCAAATTAAGACTGGGTGTATAAACGCAACTACGCATTATGATAAGGTTCGGTTTGCGTTACCACCTAACATATTCTATATGTAAGAGAACATAAAATCATCCTAACATAGAACACAAATACCTTTTATTTATACCATATAACAGCTTTATGGAAGGAAATTCAAGTTGTGGCAACTTCGCGCAACATCCGATTCTTCAGCTTACTGCTGATATATCATGTCAATGTCAGAAGAGTGAAAATAGGAAATTTTGGCATAGAAATTTAACAATGGTCTTGTAGCTTAAACACATGGGAATAGATAGCTTAACTACAAGTTACAGACGATGGAAAAGTACTTCTAATATATTTCAACAATTTTCCTTTCAGTCTAAAACATAAGTAAGATAAGTTGATACGCTAATAGACATAGACATGCATAATCCATTGCTGGTGAATTTGATTTTAAGATAAGGTCTAACAAAATTTCCCTTAGTCTTTCAACTGAATAGAAAATATCTGATATTATCTTCTACACTGATAACTGCTGATTTTATAAAAGACTGAACGAAATGCTCTAGTAGAATTTACTGAATCAGTTCAGCGATTATGGCTTGTCGAGGCTAGAATCAATTCAAATTATTCCAAGTCCGCAGATAGAGATTACAGCTATAGGAGTTTATCTTGTGGGTACGTCTAGTCATTCATGAAAATGAGAAGAATTTGTTCTTCTATTTCATCACGACTTGTAGATGAAGATGAGTCAGTGAAAGTAAGTAACGATTGTATATAAAGATAAGGGTGTGGGAAGGATAATAGATAACAGCCAAAGAACTGTATAAACTATAGATAGCAGTGAAAACTTACTGAGATGAGTAAGTCAGTATGCAATAATTATTAAAAATTTACTGAATCATAAATTAATACAACAATCTTTATGCGAAGTATTGATTCTGAAGAAACTAGCGAATTCTCTAGCTTCAGTTTGCAAGGAATCAGTTTTCTTTATGTTTTATTTCTTCCTAAGGTGCCAGTTTTTGTTTATTCTTTATTTTTTCCTATTAGTATGGCACTCTTGTATATATCACCTTCCTGCGTTTTCCATGGAAGAGGTAAAATATGCAATGGTTTAATTTTTGTTTTATTTTTTCATTGATAAGAAGTTTCAAATAATAAATTAAATTTTTATTAAATATTCTTTGGTCAGTTGGTTGTCGCATTTGTAGTCTTGGCAACGAGAGAGTCTCTGTTTTCGTTATGGTTGCGTAAGAAATCTTGTAATCTCCAAGATCGTCTCTCACTTAACATTTGAGATAATTTTGATTTATTTATCAGTTGGTGTAAAATCTTTTCTTTTAAATCTTGAGTATGAATGTAAGTATGAGACAGAATATTTCTTTTTTCCTCCCAGTGTTCTTTGAGTTTGAAAAGAGATGCTTTTTCTCCAACAAATCTCTAAATTTTTCTTAACTTTTCTTGGTCAATACTAAGTGGTTTGTTTTGAGATGAATCCTATATACTAAAGTTAGTGAATAGCTTTACTTGTAAACTTGTATAACAAGTTGAGATAAAAAATTTAATTACCAAAAGCATTTTCTATATAAACTTTTTAGTTATCTGAAAACAAAACCGCAAAATAAGGTATTCTGAGTCATCCGGAGCACTTGTAGTCGTACTCGTGCTTTAATATTTATATCTTGTCTGGTAACAGCAAGAAATTCTCTGCAATGGATCTTGCATGCATATTTAACATATTACTGGGAGGGAAGAAACATAAAGATACAAAAACATTATATTCCAGTCGAAACTTAAGAAGAAGTGGGATAGCTGTGTCATTTCAACCAGGTTGTCAAGGAAAATGATCTTTTTCAGTCATGCATAAGGTTCCACAACATAACTTCATCCTCGACAGACATCCTTGTCGACCTTGCAGAATGGAGGGTGATCATTTATTTTTCAATTATCATGGAGGTTTCACAAGATAACTAAGTTCAGCATGGAGAGATTTTTCTCCGTCTTTAGATCTCTTGATTAACACGTAGTTGTTTACCAGAATAAAAAAAAATGATTTGGAATGAGGTAGTTGTACTCTGTAGACGTAAACTAGCTAATTCGGTAGTTTATCGTGAACTCTTATGATTTAGCAATTAATGAAATAATTAAGAAAAAGAATTCCTCTAACAAAGATTTTCATGATTTATTTGATGTCGATAATTCTTGAGTTACAATTTTGATCACATGTGAACGTTTTCCAGTGAATTCAATATCATTAACAGATGTTTTTCTGGTTTCATCATCAATACTGCATGTGCAAAACAAATCCAAAGTAGTTAGAACCCTATATACAATAATAAACAATAACTACAACCACGAACATTTAACTTCATTCTTCAAATGGCAAATTCTGCGATAGACACCTGCTACGACGATGGTCATATAAGATTCCAAAGCGCCCTCGTTAATTGCGTCTATCACATCAAACATCAAAGATCTATCTGTCACCTGTTTAACCCACAGTTTCAGCGACTCCATTCAATAGTAAAAGTCTCTCCTGATACTGATCCGCGCAGTATTTTCTTGCAGTGGTCAAAATGACAGAATACTGAACAGAACCTTTCTACATGCTTTGATATGAAGAATTATACGTATAGTCGGCATATATCTCTCGTGTCACGGATTTGGGATTACGCAAACCTCCGAATACTATCAAGAAGCAGATGTACTACGGAGAGGGAATGCGATAAAATACATATGTCTAAGTCAAGTTTTATAGCAACTGTTCAAGGTGAGGATCGACTCGAGCTGCGCAATTCCAGTTTTACCATCTCTGACCTGTAGGCGGACAACAGGATACACTGCACCCCATTCTACCTGAATCGGCAAGTCAAGCAGCAGATTAGATTATACCTCATCAAGGAAACCTATTAAGCGCGTGTACTTCTGAACCTGGCTGCTCACTCTACAGAAGAAAAAATTTAACGTGGAATCCATCTCCAGACTGCATGGATCTTCTCCCAAAGGTTAGAGAGAACTGCTATATTATTAAGATGTCTGTGCTTTCGGTTACTACACATTCTCGAACTGGAGCAGCCAAACAGAAAGTACACCGGAAAGTGATGCGACTTATTACATGACTGCGGTACAAAGTCCACTAATAATGCAAACCAAGGATCTAGCATGCTACATATGAACCCAAGATGCACACACCTTGCGAAAACTCATTTCAATCAGCATTTCCTTCAAAACCCAGAAATCTTGACTGCCTCACTCAAATCAAGGATGAAGGTTGAAGCTACAAGCCAGCCAGCGTAGAGAACATATTTCGGTCCACGAGTATAGCAGTTCGATGCAAGAACTATCATCACCCACTTAAGCCCGAAATGTTGAAATGTCGAAAACCGGAGAATATAAGTACTTACTTGAACCATTCCAAATGACGGTCCCCTAACAAAGCTGCATTGACCGTGTTCTCTCAGTCCCGTGGTATCCCTTCTGGAATCTGCAAAAGTGGAACCCATTACTGTAGCCTCCAGTTGGTGGTTGGACTGGGAAAGGTCATGAATCGCCTATGAGGAAATTTTCCACCTGCGTAACGCGGTAATCTTAACAGACTAGGAACTGCGCCACAAGCTAGAACCACAGAAGTAAGTAAGTTACCTACCGTCACAGCTGACGTTTTGACCCGTACTTGTCGTCAATCCACTGGCCATCACCTGTCAAACATATGACGTAGTGATTAGAGTTGCTCGGTACAGGAGGTTTATACGATCTAAATGCACGAATGTTCTCGAATTCCGATACCATGCAATGCAAGTTTGAAATACGAACGATACATAGAAACTCGAGAACATTTGTGGACTCCAGTCCATGGTGGAAATAAGTAAAGAAAGTGAAATTCGATAATTCGAGCAATGCTTTTCAAGCTAGCTTCCGACATTGTACATGCTTTATAGTCAGCCATCACTATGTAGCCACGGGAACTTACTTGGAACAATGGATATGAGACCTCGACTCCTTCATAAAACTGATTATGCCGCTTTGGGCTTAAAACCTGAAACCCAAGTGCACAAAAAGTCAACAAGTAGGAACAAGTAGAAAACCGCAGTTGCTACAAAGTGTGATCAGAACCTGTAGCAACGTGAGAACATATAAAGAACAACCTTTGTATTTAGCTACGAAGTACTACCAACTATACTACTATAACCAGCTCACAGCGTGCGTCTCCGTACTTTCACTTGCATGCTTATCTAGTACCGCTTTCACGACCATTTTTACATGTATTTACTACAAACACTTTTACCAAGCTGCTTACAAGCAAATCAGTTTCAAATGTGTATACAGCACGACGGTACCCGGATATCAGAATAGTGGTAGTCTCCTGTCAGAACGACGACACAGCCAGGAGCAGTCGAAAGCAGATGAAGAAGATGAAGCTGGGCTGGTTTGTAACATTCCCAGTCATCTCCAGAGCACGTGCACGTGGAGTTTGTTCCTTCATTGTCCCAATCGCACATCTGCAAGATTTTGACAACTTCAATACATAGCAGACTGCACACAGCTCTGGGCTCTGTCCCAAACCTTACTACTGGACGTAACTCAAGAAGTTAACGGGATGAAGTTAACTCGAATTAACTAGCTGATTCGACACGATGCCCAGATTGCCAACAATCCTATCAGCGACAAGCGACGAGTTTCATGCAGGCAGTCAATTACCAAGGTAACCATTGAGAGAACTTAGTCTAAGCCGACACAAAGATAAGCTGTCACCGGTAGTAACTTGAGAGTTATGCTGCTGAGACAATTTAACCGTGCCACAGGCCTTGCTCAGCACCAAGCATGCCAGGAGCTGGGGTCAAGTTATTCATAGATCCACCGCGGAGTGCATTCAGGCAGAACCCGAAGGCGGGTCAACCATCTGTATGGGTAACTGCCGTCCTGACAGGTCTACAGGATTCCGTGTGGTGGAAGGAACCTTTCTGATATACATCACCATCACTGTTGAGAGCCTACAAAATTCATGGAAGTCATAAAGGATCGATAACTATCGTTGATGCAACCGACTGAAAGGCGCATGCCAGCATGCTAGTGAAGAGAGCGGTACAGCACCTGCGGTTGTAGGTCGCCAAGTAGAACGGAACTGGACGCCACCAACTTCAGAGGTGCCTTTGACCGCGCGAGAGTCTCTTGTAACCATAACCTTTGCTCCCGACCAAGCACCTAATATGAAGGTAAAGCCAGAAGGACGTCATCTTTAACATATATACATCCAAGATACACATTTCATACAAAAGAAATACAAGGAATAAATCAACCGCAGAAGGTGAAACATAAAATCAACTTTACATCGCAGAAGGGACTCTCAGCTCGTCCATCGAGAAGCTCTGAACTTGAAGCCTCTACCAGGTTCCCTCTCGAATCAACTGTAAGAGAACGTGTACCGAATCGAGGGGAGCGTGGATCACAAGCCTCCTCATAAAGAGCCTTCAGTTTGTTGCTTTCCTGCTGGCACCACCCTTGAACAATATCCAACGGCATAAGAAAGAGGAATCAGGGGTAAACCTAAAGCCAAAATTCCTATTCAGCAGGCGTTCGAGAGGCTCGCACAGAGATCCTCTCTTCACCTTCGACAAACTAGTCTATAGTTAACGAGCATTCGAAGAAGCAATGAAGATTATACAACGAAAATGTACATCTGAAAAGCCTCACCGTAGTAGATATCATCATCTTTGTTGCAGCAAGATCCCTTCCCTAATTCTCCTCCATGCAGAAAATCATGGCACCTGTAGTTCAGTCATGGCCCACATAAAAGCTGATCATGGGGAAGCTTGAGTTCTCGCGACCAACCAAGCACGTGGTGAGCAAGAAATACGGAATCTGCGCTTACTCCCCATACTCAGCAAAGACTACACAGAACGTTTGGAGCAAACAGAATAAAAATTTATTTCCTCCTTTGAAAAGAATCGGACGCCAGATATCCTCATACTCCGAGAACATGTATATGGCGGTCTAGTTAGGAGAGCGACGCGAGAACTACCCACATACACCTAAGGTAACCCGCGAATGAATGTAGCAAATACTCCTGCGTCGAATCGAGTATCTGAGGGTTGATACAGATCAGGGTTCGAAGAACAGCAAATCAAGAAAGTTCGCTGAAAGCAGAAGCAGACATTGAGCGAATGATAATACAGATAGATGTTGGTACGCCACCTAAATGAACATTCTTGACATAAGAGGCAAGGAAACCAAAAAACACTGAGAGCGGGTCTATACAATTCACACCTCGAATAAGATTTCTACTAACGTTCTGCAGTGGAAAGAAAGTGAAAATTTAAGCTGAAAATCATCGGACAAGGATTTGATAAGAGCGTAGCGCTCAGTGAGAGCGCAACCGTAGAAAAAGGAAAGAAGAGACGGTGTGCATAACTTGTAACAGTAATGATGAAATCACATACTCGTCCATGAGAATGGCAGATATAATCAAGACCCACGCTCACACACTGAGGTAGCCAGCAAACCCGACGAAGTACATATTAAGAAGCAAATAGGGGCAGAATGTCCGCTAACTTGAAGTCTGGAGTTTGCCAATGTTTGTAACCAAGGAGCAGATCCATGGGTTGTGTATTGCGAACCACATTTCTAGAGGTGGTTCCCCCAGTTATGGAAATGGAATATAGTCGACATTTACAATATGAAGTGAGAGTTGATACAGTTTTATGATGATTGTAATGCAGAACCGGAAGCAATGTCTGAAGTGCAGACAGAGCGAATTATATAGGAGACAAAAGGAACGAGAAAACGCGATAGTGTGCGTCTGACGAAGAAACGATCAGTAAGCAACCAGAAAAGAAGCATGAAGCAACTGACCCCGGCAGGACCAGAAAATTGTACTGCTGTCACAGCAGTACATTTCGCACAATTTTCTGCAAAAAGGTCACTGACATAGCTGGAGGTGATCAGCAGGTGTACACTCAAAACACCTAAGTACAACACAAATTACACGCAGAGCATGCTGGCAAAATACACTTCCCACTGCATGCACCTCAACCTGCTCTTCGTCAGCACCTACCAGAGCGGGCTAGTCTGCAGATGAAATCACATAGCAAACAACCACCATAGGAATTCATGTTCCAAAAGCCCGTCCATCAGCCTTCAGCTCAGGATTCACTGACAACCGCAATATGTAATGAGTAGGAGTGCACCCAATACCTAACTACCACATATAAGCCAGGCATTGAGTTAACCACACTTTTCCTCACATGCACTTCAACCTTGTCTCTTACGTCGTTGGCACCATTGTGAAGATCCAAAACGGCACAATATGACGCCCTCAATGAGAGGATGCCATCAACAGATAGATTTACAGAAGGAAAGCAAAGGTCACACCCGCAGTTAGACACATTTCCAGCTCAATATACCTTAGTTGGTCAGGTCTCTATACGACCAAAGTCGCCCCAAGACAGTATTATTCGGGATATTGGGGTTGCTACCAAACGTTAAGATCTAATTCACTATGTTATCACATCCCCCAGCCTTAAATCTTTAAAGCCTTCTTGCAATTTCCTCCACACACTGAACCCACCATTTAGAAGGTGTTGTAGTTCTTCAACCCCATCCACAGACTGTGCACGTTTCTGACGACTGGTCTCGAACCATTTGGTTCACCTCAGCACGCATCTTTTCGTATTCCTGACAGCGACCAGGATCCTTCCCAGCTTCTACATAAGCGTTGTGCAGTTCCCTACGACGTTGGATAGCCTCCATCAGCTCCCTAGACCACCATCTGACCAGTTCTCCCACGAATAATCAGCTTCTGGCCAACGGCGATTTTCGGCGGCTCTCTTTACTTTATCTTCCCACCCAGACATCGAGATATGCAAGAGTAAGAAAGACGATCTGTACTAGATGGAGTGCAAGCTGTTCTATGCCTACGATAATCCTAATGCGTTAGAAAAAGCCCAAGTCTAGAACCGAGCTAGCATATAATGAAAATGAAGCGTACCGAATCAATGTTTTACTAACATGAATGAAGCAAGAGGTTTAACCATGTCTTTAACCTCGATTACGTAGTATTAAAGTTTAATACACATCTAGATCAAACAACAACTGAAATCAGAATGTGCAAGCATACCTCCAGCGAATGAGATAGAACCTTAAGAACCAAAAAGAAAGAGAGAATAGGGTGTGCCTTAGCTATGACATTTAACTCTCAGTACATAGAGCAAATCAGCAAGCATGGGTCCACCATATGGAAATCATACGATCAGTTTTGTGCTCAAAAGTTACTCAAGACAGCTGTAGGTTACAAGTAGGTGTCCACTCAACTACCTAAATACTACATATAACACGCAGAGCATGCTGGGATTCACACGGCCCTGGCATGCACCTCGACCTTGTCATCCGACTTCATCAGCACCTATCGGAGAGGGTGACCATGACGATGTGTAAGAGAAATCGAGGAAGGAACAATTTTCTCGTGAAAACGAGCCAGGAAAGCAGCCATTTCACTTTAAACAGCAAGGCGGGAGCGACACTGCGACACTGCTAAGGATGAAGAAGGTAAATGGATTGACACAACTATGCTAATAAGAGGTGAGAGTAGTTCATGCTTGAGGACCATACCAAGCACGTCTCCGATGGTGGGGATAACCAGCAAGGACTTCCTCACAATAACGTCGGCGAATACGGCACGGAAGAGTATCCCGGTTGTAGCGTTCATCCAGTAAGAAGACGTCAATTTCTTTCTTTGGATGACCCTTATTCAGAGTGTACTGCAAACAATCCGAGAATCTAAAGTATATCAATACATTTCCTGATCACAAAAGACTAGAACACTACCTTCCGCCTTAGTGTGCAAAAAAAATCCACTTACAACAATGCTTATGCGGAATGTAACACATGTATGCTCGTGTGAGAAAGTACTACTTTACTTTCCACTCAATTCCACGACCTCTGTTCCGCCTCGGACTTGTGTTGGGCTCACCGACAGCATCTAAAAATATTTGCTTTACGTCATCTTTACGTGGTAGACGTTTGTTCCCATTGTCCCTAGATAGTGGCAACAAACCCTCGGTCAGGTGTACTTCCACATATCGTTTATCAAGTGGAACAAAATATAGAGTGGAGTAATCATTTTTACATTATATTGGCCTTCCATCCATGCACAATTATTAACAACGCCAGAGAACGTTACAAACTTCATATCAAATCTATGCAGTGACTCCACGATACACCAGATCCAGTCCTGACAAGAAATCATCTGAGCACCATCTTTAACCACCGAAAGTCAATCAACGCGGAGGGGGTCATACCAGCTATAGTCATGATCATCATATGTACCAAAAATGGGCCTCGGGCAAACTGTGGGGTCTGTACCAGTAGGGGGATGCAACCCCTTGGCGCGATGACCGGGGCACATGAACGACAAAAACTACAACACATGGAAAGACTAAGTTAACTGCAAGTAGGCTGTAGCTGGGTAGAACTCCTAAGTCATGAACACGCAAAAGATAGACTTAAATTCGAACGAAGAACTATCGTCTTTGACGCAACGGTTGATCATGAGCAAGAGCTCTCACCTGGGCGTAGTCAGGATTCGAAAGCTGTGCTTGTATCCGACTGAGAGCGTGGTCCACATCACCTGGATAATCCATGACCGTCACTACCATGATTGAATACTTTAAGTGGTGTGAGCCAAAAGACCTACGAAAAATGCACTTTCCGCACCCCGCCCTTCCCAACAAGGAAACAAGAACAAGAAACGAAAAGGAGACGAACCTGGATTCTTTTTAGACTCCCACTGTTTGTTAACTTACCTGCCATACACGAATATGGAGCCTGATGAAGCCAGTCACTCGTGCAATTACAATGTGGGTGACTTGGTAGAGCTGCACAGTTCACACGGGGCTGGTCCATGTATGCCATATCTCCTAACCTGTCCAAACGGACCATCAAATCGATAGCATCAGAAGTATGGAGCCACTGGGCAAGACCGTCCGATGTTCCCATGTAATGGCTTGCAAATGTCAGGTATTCGACGTTCTCGTCACCAACCATAAATCTTTGAGTTAGGCTTCTGCTCTCACCTTCACTCCTGAATTTGCGGTCCACCTACTTTTGAATGTTTTCTGTAAATTCATGGTACAGCTCCCCCTAACTGCAGGAAACTCTGATGCTTTCTTGTCGTCAGCCCTCATTTAGCTCCTAGTAACAGTATTTAATGAAAAGATACCGAAGCTCGGGCAGAAGGAGCTCAAGGCAAATGGCAAACCAAGAGTGCTTACCGTCTCCTTGCATGACTACATTCCTACCCCATAACTTTGAACCAAAAGCAAATCATAGAAGAATACAATCATTAAGACTCATAACAGAATTTGTGAGTTGGAAAGAAAGAGACCAGATCCAAGCATCAGGGTCGCTAGGAATGACACCATCAACCCAGACGGGTTGTGAGCTGTAGTCATAGGCAGTGCAAGATCCGAAAGCAATTTTAGACACCATTCTTTCACGAACAGCAGGTGGATATAAAACCCGGTCCCTCTCTAAAGTGATTATGCTCACAATGGAAAGAACCGTAGACGTCACAGAAATCATTCCCACCATCATCAAACCTATAAGCCTCCAGCCCACCTGTGTCAATTTTGATCACACCACTGCTAGGTGAGACCCAACAAAAGCAAACACCTTCTATGTAGCTCCGAGTTGATGAAACAGCACTTACAGTCGAGTTACTTCAAGAGAACGATAATTCGAAACTAAGGACAAGAACTGTACCCCTACTCCGGTCACTTGGCCGAAAGACCAACAATTAAGGGAGAAGTGAACAAACCTTGCGTCGAGAACCTCTCCTTCTTAGACCGTCTCTTTCCACGAGATAAAGCTGACCAGTGCGAGAATCGCTTGATTCACCAGACAGAACCTCAATATTACTCTCTGGATCCATAAACCCTTGCTTCCGACGATCCAAAGCTTGACGCCCCCTATCACTCTCTAATGGAGAGACAGAGCCACTCATCTCGCCCTCGAGAAGTTCTATCTCGTCCTCAATTCCCTCCCTTCGTCTATCCATCGTAAAGTTCAATAAGTAATAAGCTGCCAACAAATTCTCAACTTTGCTTTCTTTTGCAGAATTACGTGATGCTGATACCAGCTACAACGGCGTCTCAGTTCACAAGATCAATAATGCAGACCTCTCCCTGAAGATAAACCAGCGCCCTTCATAAATCTTCAGTAATCAAAGATACAAGCAGACCACCGACGGGCTTCCTTACGCGAGATAACCAAAGCTTCTTACCCTGATCGAATGCCAGATACCTCTAGTTCTGTATCTCACAGAGTCTCCAGGTATGTACATCAAATAAACTGACAAATTCTACCTTGTTCTGGTTCCTACTCCTTTTCCTTTGTCATTTAGTTCTGAAGTTAGTTTTCTCACGTTGCCGCTCGATGTAACGTTCGCGGTTTTGAGCCATAAGGTACCGGATCTATACAACTCAGAATAGGCAACCTTTATTAAACGGAAGCCAAGAGACCGGCTAAAATAAGCATGCTCGATAGGCACAGGTAGTTTCGTTTAGCCTTGGTTTTCGGTTAGTTATTTTCAACGTAGAAGATTGGACCGCGGTCAGTTATGCCAAACGTCTTGATATAATGGTATATGACGACGCGTAAAGCTCAGGTGAAAAATTAGCGCCCCATTTGAATTGAAATTGAAAACGTTCAGCCTTCCGGGTGGCTAGGATTTAGCGCCCCATTAAACTGACGGCGGCTTTCAAGGTGGGCCTCGGCCTCGTCGAAATGGGGGTGGGTAGGAGACGGACGGCTTTCGAGGTGAGCCTCGGTCTAGTCATCCGTGGGTGGGTACATCAATGTCTCCGCATGTCACTTCACACTTGCCATGTCACATATATATCAGTCCAATGTCACATCGCAAGTGTGACAAAGATTGACATCCAAGAGTGACGGTGAAAGCGACGTCTGGTTCTTCCAGTGAACATTCCATGCTCGACTGCTGTGCAAGGAGTTCATCGCGACAGTCGAGATACCAAAAACTGATTAGAATCGTCATCGTACCTCGTGATTGTAGTCATTTAGCAGGTGTTCTCATAGCACCTGCATATTCACCTCCTCCATCGAAAGATGTAAGAGACAAGCGTTTAATTTAATATCTAACCTTTCCTAAAGGAAAGGTTAGGTATTAAGTTAAACTTGAGGTAAATTAATGTATTACTAAGTACAACTTCAAAGACTTATACCTTTTGTTGCAGTTGAGTCAAGACTTATGGTTTATTTCGTGTTCTCCTCGTGTTTTCAGCAATAGACTAACAAATATTATTTATAGAATATTATAATTAATGTATATTTATTATATTTATTATATTTATTATATATTTACTCGATAACAATAAGTGAGTAAAAGTTCCCAGAAGTTCATCCAACATGCATATGAACCTGTCTCTTGGCTTTCATTTAATAAAGAACTTACACCTTCTGCGGCAGTCCAGTCAAGACTTATGGTTTATCTCCTGCTCTCTTTCTCTTTCCAAAGATGAACTAATAAATAATATTTATAACATATTTTAGTTATTTATATTCATTTGGTATATATTTTATATTTAACATTTATATATTTTCTCGATAACAATAAGGGAACAATAGTTCTCAGAAGTTCATCGAGCATGCATATGTACATCACCTTGCTTATTTGTTGTACAATACAGTGTGCTGAAATGAAGAGGTTATTTGCCGTACACTGCCGAGCGGTAGGGTTCTAAAAAACCGAGGTGTATTTTCCACTTCCCACGTCGTGTTCGAACCGCTTTAGGCAACACGCAAATGACTTCAATATTTCACTTTGTTCTCTGGCATTATTAAAGCTAAAAGCGTGCTCATTTTTGTTTCTCGGAGAATGATGTTCACTATCATTATTTAATGTGTAAGCGTGCATTGCCAATAGATTATATCGTAAAAGTGTCAATATAGAGATTGCTTTGTAGCAGACATGCATCGGGTGTGAAAATTGATCATTCTGTTCGTCAAACTCCAAGTAGAGAAATTAATTTATGACAAAAATTATTTTATAACAAACATCCATAGGATGTGAAAATTGTTCAATCTATAGAATGAACATTAGAAGTCTGAACTGACAATACAACTACGAACTGTAGACAAAGTGGATGTGCAAAACGTGGAGTCGTCGAAGAAGGAGTAAAACTGCAATACATGACTGTGAACTTGTCGTTTTGCAAATGTAGAAAGCGTACAAGCATTTATTTCCCAAATGTTTCCTCATTTAGAAAGTCCATCACAGACAAGATATTATAAACGTGAAAAGAACAGAATTTTGCATATACAAAAGAAATATTCATATTTTAATGCAAGATCAGAAGAACGTACTGATGGTAGTCGCTCTGCTGGCTCTCATATTATGAGCAAGCGCGCTGCATAGTGGAAGGTACGAAGGAAGACAATCTTCAAATTGTGGATGTTTCCAGGTCTGGTCCATTGGCTTCAGCGTCCTCATCATCAGGTTCATAAGACTGGTCCTTGGTGAAGTACCTACCACGGTTATGCAACTGGGAAAAGAAAATTTCATCAATGTCTTTCATCATAATTGTTTCGGGATGAACAATAGCTCTCCAAAAGACATCACTGCGAGCACGTTGAATTTCAGAGCCCATCAATCACTTACAGGATGGAGCATACTTTGCAGACTCGATCATCATCCTCAGACATGTCATGAGTGTAGTACCAAGAGGGTGTCTGCTACGATATTTATTATATTGCAACTATCGTTGCAATATATTATTGAAGTTGAGTTCTACTCTATTTTTATGTCAGCTACACCGAGAAGGATAAACAATTCATCCTCGTCCGTCAACATAGAGTCAGAAATATTTTTCATGCACCGAAGATGATGAGCTTCCGACTTATCCTTCATGCAATATCCTACCATGCCGACAAAGGTGTGGAGTCATTTGTTATTCAATTTTTTTATACAGACGTCAGCTCCAAGCGATCGGTTCACTTCTTTCCAACCCAAAGCACAAACAATACGCTTCTTGATATCCATCGGACTAGTGGTTTCTAAGCATAGAACTCCTTACACATGCAAGTGCAGAAGTGCCCCACCCCTCTTAATAAACAAGAGGTCACTTTGACAATCAACATGGAGAAAAGCACAAAGTAGAGGTCAGTAGCTCATATCAAGATCTGCTCTTGTTTGTCCGACTGTGAGGGAGATCTCATGAGTTTTCCGTAAGGCCTCGCGTGCATTACCTACTAGCGGTTGAAGGACGTCATGTTTGACACGAGATGCACGTCCTAACATCATCACGGCGTATCAGTGATGTTAGATGAAAAAAATGAATGTTTACAGTCGAATAAAAATAAAGCAAGATTGATATGATTACACACACAATGAACACAACGAAGTCTGTAAAGGTCATGAATTACAGACTTTAGCAAAGCAGGATCCTCTAAACTTTGCATGTATTTCGGGTAAGAGAAAAGCATGGAATGACAATCGCGAAGGATCAACCAATCATGTTCAGAATTCACATAGTGAAAAGATCCAGTCAAAGAAATAGGAACAAGATAGACTGGTAGCAAACGTACAACGTATAAGCACATAATCTAATGCAGGTAGAAGGAATTGAGGAAGCTTCTGACAATATTGTAGATATAAGTGCGATCTTTGTATAACTCAAGATCACTAAAAGAAAGAATACGGGAGGAGACGAGAGGATAAGGTGATAACTTCTGAGGCAGATGTCAAGAAGAAGAATGGTAAGCTGCGAGTGTGCATAGACTATAAGAAGTTGAATGCAGTTACCAAGAAGGATTATTATCCTCTACCATTTATAGATGAGATTTTGGAGGAAGTTGCTGGTCATGAGTGGTACAGCTTTGGTGATGGTTATAGTGGATATAACCAGATCAAGATAGCACAAGAGTACCAACAGTTGACTACTTTCACTACTCCTTGGGAAACATTTGCATTTCGCGTGATGCTATTCGGATTGTGTAATGCTCCGGCCACGTTTCAGAGGTTCATGAACAAGGTGTTTGAACCATTCATAGGAAAGTTTGTCCGTGATTTTATTGATGATTTTTGCGTGTACGGACGAAAAGAGGATCACTTTGATCATGTGATCAAAGTTTTGCAGCGGTTGAAGCAAGCCAACGCTTCTCTAAATCCAGAGAAGTGCATCTTTGGCTGCGAAGAAGGTCTGCTGTTAGGGCACATCATTTCCAAGAATGGGATTGCGGTAGATCCTGAGAAGGTGAAGAAGATTGTGGATCTTCCATTTCCGATCAACTTAACAAAGTTGAGGCAGTTTCTTGGCATGGTTGGATATTATCGTAAGTTTGTCTTTTCCTTCTCAAACAAAGCAATAGCTTTGACTATGTACATGAAGAAGGGAGTTGATTTTGACTTGATAGTGCATGATCGAAAGGCAAAGGAAGCATTTGAGGAGCTGAAAAAGACATTAGTGACAGCTCCTATACTTGATAAACCTGAGTGGAGTAAAGCATTTATTCTGTATACGGATGCCTCCAATGTAGCAATCGGATGTACATTAAGTCAGTTAGATGGAGATGGGCATGATCATCCTATAGCTTATGCTAGTAGGCGGATGGTTCCAACAGAGAAGAATTACTCCATGACTGAACGAGAAGGATTAGCGGTGATCTTTGGATTGAAGAAATTTCGACACTACTTGCTAGGAGGGAAATTTTCCATAGTCACAGATCACAAGGCTTTAAAGTATATCTTTAATAAGCCTAATGCCGAAGGTCGTATTGCTCGTTGGAAGATCCTTCTAACAGAATATGATTACGTGATCGAAGATAGATCAGGGAAAAAGCATGCGAATGCTGATCTTTTGTCGAGGGCTTATGATGATGAGGGAGAAGAACTGTTTGATGATTCATTTCCAGACGAACATCTGATGACCATCACAAGCATTAAGGAGATATCGGACGATTACAAGGAAATCTGGAGTTTCCTTGCAGATGGCTCTTTTCCAGAAGGTATGCATACTCGAGAACGTAACACGTTGATCAAGAGATGCAAACCTTACACCATGGTGGAGGGAATTCTGTTTCATCAAGGAGCAGATGGGTTACTAAGGAGAGTAGTTGGTCAGAAGGAGGCATTCAAGCTAATGCACGAGTTTCACGACGGAACTGTTTGCGGAGGTCACTTTGCTGGTAAGATAACAGCCTTCGAGATTTTGGATGCGGGTTATCATTGGAGAGGGATTTTCAAAGAGTGTTGAGACTATTGCAAAACTTGCGACGTATGTCAAGCATTTGCTCTGAAGTCTACTAGAACACCTCCGTTAAGATCAATTCTCGTGTTAGGACCATTTGAGAAGTGGGGTATTGACTTTGTAGGTCCTCTTAATAAGACACCTCGAGGCAATAGATACACTGTAGTCGCCACTGACTATTGTACCAAGTGGGTAGAGGCTAGACCTTTGAGAGAGACCAATGAAACAGAAGTCGGTAGATTCCTATGAGAGAGGATCATCACAAGATTTGGATGTCCGTTAGAGTTGGTCTCGGATAGAGGAGAAGAGTTTGTAGGGAGCATGACTACTGCTATGCTACAACACTTTTCTATCAAGCCACGAGTAACGACCTCATACAAACCAAATGCCAATGGTCTTGCGAAGAAGATCAATCTTACACTTTGTATGATGCTCGTCAAAGATGCTAGTGTTGAGACTGCGAAACATACTTGGGATAAGAGGCAATATGCCATCTTATGGGAGTATCGAACGACAACAAAGACTTCTACTGGGTACTCTCCATTTCGACTGGTTTATGGAGTGGAGTCCAAGTTGCCGATCCAATTCGAATTGGATACTTTTCAAACTATTCAACGAAAGTTGAAGAGGTCGAGGGGAGAAGACGTGGTCAAGTCAAGAAGGGAGCAACTCATGGAGTTGGAAGAGACCCGAGCGGTAGCAATGATCCGGATGGAACGAGCTCAAGCGTATCAAATGAAGAATTACGACAAACGTTTGGGCAAGAGGGAGGTAAAATCTTTTCAAGTCGGAGATTGGGTTATGTTGTATGATGCTATCAGATTCAAGAGGGCTAAGAAGAAGTTTCTTCCGAGATATTTTGGTCCTTTTGTTGTAGATAAGGTGTGGAGCAACTTCACATATGACCTTCAGGAGTTGGGAGGAAGGAGATTCGATCGGGTCAATCATGACAAGTTGAAGCTGTTTCATCGACGAAAGTTCTCTCTTCACTCCGAGGACGGAGCGAAAATTTAGTCCGGGGGTAAAATGTAACGACCTATGTTACACATAGGAAGTTTGTCTATTAGTAAGGTATTTAGTTATAACTAAGTGTTGACAATGTTTATTTGCTGCCCAAGTACTTTAAAGAGGTATCAAGTTAGTCATGACTAGCTAAAAGTTAGTTATGGTTAAACTTAGCTGTACTTTTGGTAGAATTCAGATATTTCTTAAAGAGTGAGCACTACTATCTTGTCATCTTGTCTAAAAGGTAGAAAGGAGGTGGAAAGTATCCATTATCTCCTTTTTGACTTGATATTAGTGGTTGGATTAAAATTGTGGACTTTGTGGGCATTAAAAACAAGAAGAGATTCCACATGTTTCCTTTTTAGTGGGTCTTAGTGTAAAGAGGGGGTGGAAATTCGAGATTCCTTGAGAATATTCCAGAATCCTTCTAGAAATTGTTGACTTTGAAGGAATAAGCCCATGTGAAAAGATAAAAAGCCCATGTGATTAATGCTTTTACTTTAAGTAATATCTTAGTAAAACCCGATAAAGTAGTTACGGTTGAGTTATCAGAGGGTACCAAAATAAAAACCTAGAATGTATAAATAGAGGAGTAGAGAATAGCTCATCATCCTTGTTTTCACATTGTCGTAATGACAACTTGAGTAATATAGAAAGTGTGGGATATTTTTAGCAAGTGAGAACTTGAGAGACGTCGTTAGAATGGAAGATTTTAGTTGATGTGTTTAAGGAGATTTTTAGTTGATAAGTTTGTGGGTGTATGAATGAGTGAACTTAGCATTTTTCTCTTCAAGATTCATGGTGTGTTTCCATCAAAGCCATCAAAGGTGACCCCTGAATGAGAGACAGACCCGACATTTGTAGATTCATCGGTGGCGATTGTGGAGGTTGAGAGATCGGAGGGGGTAGTTGATCGATGAGATCGTGGAGGGTTTACAGCTCGGTAATCGATGCACATTTTGCATATTGTTATCTTTTTTCTTCACAAAAAGGATTGGAACTCCATATGGTGACATGCTAGGTTGTACAAATCTTTTTTGCAACATCTCCTCAATTTGTGTCTTGCACTCCTCCAATTCATGTGATGCTAATATGTATGGAGCTTTACAAGGAGATGTGCTCTCTTGAATCACCTATATTTTGTGATCAATTTCATCATTTTGGTGATAGCCCTAGAGAAAGATCATCGAAAAAGACATATATATATTTTGCTACCACAACTCTCAAGCTTTCTCGAATCTGTCGATCGAGTTATGTACTCGAGATCTCTTAAACCCAAGGAACAAACATCGCTATTGAGTACAACACTCATACATATGACATACAAAGATAAGTGTTGTCTTTGAGATCACACTCTATTTTTGAAGATTTTCTACTATTTGACTTTCACTACTTTTCTTCTCCAATCTTCATTTTCTGATGTTGCCTCGACTTCTTCATTTTCTTCTCCCTCATTCAGATGATTCAACGATTGACGATATGAAGATCTCATATCTCTTGGGAAGCAAGTTTGACAATTTGCAGTAATGTGATCATATTGTCTATAATTGTAACATTGATGTTGCTCTGATTGAGGTGTGATATTCTTGACATCGATTCCTCTAAGAGCTCTCTGATGTCTTTCATCTAGTCGGCCTTGACCATCTCTCTCTTGAAAATATCGTGGTTGATAGCAAATGTGCTCAACTCCGTAGTCGTCGATCCATTTGCGTGTTGTGTTTTGGATCGATTTTGATGATTTGCTGGGATCATCACTTCTCATCCTCTTAATGCTTCGACAATTCTTTGAACGCAAGTAATGTCTTAAAAAATCATGTGTAGATTTGTCATCATTACCTCCTATCAGATTCGCTCTTTTTAAACCTCTCTTGAAATTATCAAGAACTTTTGATGAACTCATGCCAGTGATTGCAACTTGCAAGTCAAGAAATACCTCCACATATTCTTGAAAGCTTCTCTTTTATTTCAATCTCCACATCTTCGTTCGAGCCATATGCACAAAATACACGGATTGAAAATTCTTTAATTATCTTATTGCATTGCAATCTAGGTTATTGCTATATGTTTAGCCAACATTACCTCTCCGAGCATCGTATCATATAAGAGCTTTATCGTTCAAGTATCCACACGCAAACACTCCCGCTACATGATCAGTTATTTGCGTAGAGAAGAGTCACAAACAACAATTCATCTGAGAACTCCAGTTCTCGACTACTCCCATAGTCGTTGACCTTTGTAAAGTTCAATGTTACATGTTTTCTTCATCCGTAGTAATAGAGTACCTTCATCATCATTGGAGCTCTAACTATATGTGCCACAAGTTCCCTTGGTGCATCTTGCTCTTCCACCATTGGTACTCCTTGAGACAGTCTTTCACTTTCCACATCTGTCATACTTTGACCCTCGATGCTCAACATCTTGCTTTGTAAATTTTCGACTGTCATCTTCGTCTCTCGGAACTCATTCATCATTCCTTGCATCAATTCTTGTATTACCAACTATGGGTTTGCGGGTTGCGGACCCATGATCTCTCTCTCTCTCTCTTCAGTAGCACCAAAGACTCGAGTTGGTTTTTCTATATTTAGTATAAACTTACGGTGTTCATCATAAAAAGTTCATACACTATATGTACTACAAAAGGGATGAGAGAAGCGATTATTTCACAACAAATTATAATCACAAACTCTCTATGTAATGATTTTGATTCATAGACATAGTGGATCTCCGCCTACGTGTTCAAAGGAACAGAAGCAGATAGATTTAGATCAATGCTCGACACAATCAATATATCAACTGTCAAATCCCAACTGGTCTCATACGTCACTACTTGAAATACCCCAGGGTATAGCGAATTCATCACTTGAGTCATGAAATCTCCACCGGAATGATAAAATGTACACTTGAAAATGCTCATGATGTAGATACATATGCTTGATGTGGTAAAGATTCAAAACTAAAAGTTTTGAGGTTAGAAATATACCTCCATCCATAACATAGCTCTCTAATACTCTTCTTACACTCCATACTAACCTTCCGATGCATACATAATATCATTTACAAGACACGTTGATCAAATACTCTTCCAAGAGGGACAATTCATTCTCTTGGAATTCCTTGCTCTGATAACATTGTAAGGCGTGGCTCAAGAGTGAATTCAAACTCAAATGTCCTTGGAGGTGCATTCTCATACTTTATATAGTGACAGAAGGAGTACAAGATAAGGTTCAACGCACTGTTGACCACCCAAAGTGAGTACACAGATTGCTGATATGGTTTACATGTAGCCTTAGATCCGAAAATCCAAAACAGAGATCGTCTAGTCGGCATGTAAAATATAAGCATGTAACATGTGATATGTAAAATCTTGATAAAGTCTTAATAGCTTTTGGAACTCTCGAAATACTCTTGATGACGAAGTTAATATCGAGCATTGAACTAAAAATCAGTTAAAGCTTAAGTCATTTCTTATATTTCAATCTTAGATCTCAAAGCTATGAATAAGAAATGTAGTTTCAACCAGTAAAATAATGTCATTGTCTACTTCATAGTCAATACATCGAATGACGTCGATACCAATACTATCGATTATGCATAGTACTATATTGATAGTATTGTATCGAACACCATAGCGTTTGACTTTATATATTTCTAATATAAGCTTAAGCATTATTTGTTCGAATGTTCATCGTATAAGAACAATATTCTTCAACATATGAACATAATAAAGATTTGTCAAACACCAAAGCAATATAGATGTAACAAAAAATATCCGTTATGAAATAATCGTTATCAAAATAATTATAAATAATTTTTAAACTATCTATAGTTATTTTGATCGTATAGCTCAAATCTTGCGATCATAATTTTGACTTCTTCTAAGTTGAGGGTTGCAACAGGTATCCTCAGTGAATCTACCGAGAACTTGAAGAGGGAAATAAACACCCAATATTTGCAAGACACATACGTTTTACCACCTTCTCTTCCTACGAAGTTTGGACAAGAGAGTTAGAGAAAAACAAATGCGTACAGTACACATTCCCTAGAGAAGTTATTACGTGCATTTCTTTTGTACCATTTCCTTGCCAAATCTGTAGTCTATGATGATAACTGAAATTCTCATGTTTCACTTTTTCTATTCTCTCCAACTTTTCATTACTTATCTCCAACCTCCTAGATGCTATACCTTTCTCGTTTCTGGACGTTAGAACTTTAGAGGTGTTTGAAAATTTCATGGTCTATGCGTATTTCTCCACATTGATTTTAGAACGAGGACAATGTTGATTATACCTTGAAGCTTTTCAGGACATGAGTGTCATCCATATCGGATCTTCGAACATATCTCCAGCTGATCCTCGACGTTGTCATGCATTATGATGTTTCATGGAAGGTTATCCAGATGTTATGGTTGTCTTCCCTCTTCGCTTCATGGTCAGTTGTGAAGAACACGTTGAGTTCTCACGATCGTTATCATTGAAAGGAACTACTTTGAAACCTTTTGCTGTCAAGACATCGACCTCTGATTGATTGATAAGAGGATTCAATTTCTCCTTGATCTTCCATATGATTGGCAATATTGGAGGACCCATTGAAATGTTTTTGGCAAGTGGTTGTGAAACACAACTCATATTATGACAAAACTATAATTTTCTCGTACCTTTTGACCTTGTTCGTCTTACCGAATTCAAAACTAGATCTACGGTACAGAAACCAAGAGCAAGCGTTCCTTTTCTGGTTCTTTTTTGCTTTTGCAATACTCTCTATTCGCAAATTTTCTCATCATCCCCAGGAAACAAGCACTACATATACACCTGCTCTTTGCTTCTATTCTATTTAAGTTCTATTATCGTTCATCAACTCGATGGAATTTGACCACTTGATCATACTACACCAAAACATGCATAGGGATATCTTTTGCATCTTGATATTCTTCGTTGGGTGGTGATGACCTCTAGATGAAACTCTTTGAGGTAGTCCGAAATGATGGGGATGAACTTGTGGATCCTATATGATGCAAAGACGAAGAAGAAAAAAATAATTTTTCGTTTGTCAAGAAGGATATGTATCCACATCGACAGATGATGATATTGTTGATGGTGCAACTTCTTTATCTCTAGCATCTCCAAACCGTTTGAATACGGGACTGGTCTTCAATTCTCTATCTTATTGTCAAGAAGCATGTGGTCGGAGTTCTTGATGCCGAATAGAGGACGGAGTGTTCATGACGTTTGTATGAATATCTCTTCTTAGTGTCGCATGGAACTAAATATATGTGTAGATTCCAACACGTTATTCATAGCTTGGACAAAATGATATACCTCTCCGTAACTTATTGCTTGTCTGATGCAAAAAACATGAAAGAGATGGATCCATCCTTAGAGAAACTCCTTTACTTCTCAACCAAGATTCTGAACTCTGCAGAACAACTCTCGACATATCTTGTTGAGTTACTTCATAACATGACATCAACGACGATGGCATGGAAGCACACCATAGAGAATTCACCATCTTTGGAATGTTGGACGTTGGTATTTATGTGACCATTTGGAGATCTAGATTATGCAGAGATGGTGAAGTAGTTAGTTAAATAGCGTGAGGTAGTAAAAGCAATAAATACTTTCAAAGTTTTTCTCTTCAACAACGTTGAAGAGAAGAACTTACTTCGGATAGAGGATTAGTAAACTTCTAATAGTTCAACCAGTCATCGATTCTCTCAAATTCTCTAAGCAACTCCGTCACATGTAAACTATTGTTGGATCATTCAACCCATCCAAAAATGACTTCATTGTAACTCGCTCTGAGGCCTTCAAGAAGTATTTCTCTCTAAGTGCACGTGAAACATTTCTCAGTCATTGCCAAAGTGCTTTCTCAACATTTGTATGTGATATCAAATCTCCGTACCACATATAGCTCAAACATTTCAATCATTTCGTCTTCTGGTATCGAATTCAATTCTATTTTTTTGACATAATGCTTCAAGTAGTTAGAGACATTCCTCTCGTCAAATTGATCAACCTTGTTGACAACAGCTTGAAGTGCATTTGTCACCAATGCCTCTTTTCATTTATTTGTCTGTTGTTGCTTCATGAACATCGTAAATGCTTGAAACATTCATGTTATCATAGGATCCAATTGTAACCTCGGTACTCCTCTTGAGCTCCTAGCTTCATCTTCAAGTTCTTCTCTTCAACAACGTTGAAGAGAAGAACTTACTCTCAATCATCAAGATTTGTAGTTCTAGTAACTATCAACAATTAATGCACAATACAAACATACAATCTTCTGTAAGTTCCCTCAGACGACATCAGATATGCCAAAATGCGATGTGATCTGAAAATTTCTTGAAATGCTCAACTCGAGCATTACCGTTGTACAACCAAGTTAACAGTCTATCACAATCATCATATGGATTAGTAAACTTCTAATAGTTCAACCAGTCATCGATTCTCTTCAAGAACTCAGATGTAGCATGTGTATTGACACATTTATTCATCAGTCATAATCGTGCTTGTTGCCAATGGAATCCGCAAATCTTAATCCAATCCTTCTTGATGACTTCATCCTAATACACATTCGCCACATCATTGAGATCAACTTGAGCAGCATCACACATGAAATCATACACATTAAGTTCCTTACTAGTGTGTTTGTTATACACTGCATTCATTCGTATTGTTAGGTTGCAATGTCAATTTCTCCATGCAGTTAACCGAGATTGTTTTCTCAAATTCTGTAAGCAACTCCGTCACATGTAAACTATTGTTGGATCATTCAACCCATCCAAAAATGACTTCATTGTAACTCGCTCTGAGGCCTTCAAGAAGTATTTCTCTCTAAGTTCATGTGAAACATTTCCCAGTCATTGCCAAAGTGCTTTCTCAACACTTGCATGTGATATCAAATTTCCGTACCACATATAGCTCAAACATTTCAATTATTTCGTCTTCTGGTATCGAATTCAATTCTATTTTTTTGACATAATGCTTCAGGTAGTGAGAGACATTCCTCTCGTCAAATTGATCAACCTTGTTGACAACAGCTTGTTGACATCAACCTTGTTGACAACAGCTTCATGAACATCGTAAATGCTTGAAACATTCATGTTATCGTAGGATCAAATTGTAGCCTCGGTACTCCTCTTGAGCTCCTAGCTTCATCTCCCTTCTCGTCTCCACTCTCTAAACCTTACATACTTTCCACCTTGAAACTTTCATGTCGAGTTCACCACCTGTCGTATCGTAAGACACGAAAAGTGTATCCGAGAATACATGGGATATCTAACTGTGGAAAGCACACATGATCGAGAAACACGAACGGCAACGTACTAGCGTAATTTTCTAATCCAAAATTTTATTTTTTAGTGCTATCAGTTATTCACAAAATTTACAAAGACTCAATAATATGTGGTCTTAGTAAAAATCCCTAATATCATAATCTAATGCTACATCTATGTAATCCTCAAAAACCGAATCTGACTATACCTAATATGTCTTTTATTGACACTCGTGGAAGAAGTTACGTCATTTATAAGTCCACGATCTTCAAACTCCCAAATCCTCCAACCTATTTACCAAAACCTAAACCTGAAGTGCGAGACACGATCCTTACAAAAATATAGTTTTGGCCGTACTCAGATCGTCGTCAACTGATTTCCCTGTACGAAGTTATGGTACCTCTTGAAGAGTTTTCTCCAAACTCTTCTCTACCAAGGTGGAACAGCACGAGGGCTTGGACAGTTTTGTGTTAAGTTGAAACTATAGACAAACTTCAAACACCCGTAGTATCCTCTGTATTGCTCTAAATAACCCATTCTTGGTCTTGTTGGAAAGCTCTCGATGAGCTTTTTCCAACGGTATCACTTTTGCGTCCAGCTGACTTCCACGGAGATAGTTATGGCAGTTTGAAGTCTCTTTGTGACTTGTGACTGAAAATTATGCGAGTGCTCGCACAGTTGTGGACCCTTAGGCTCCTTCCCTACCCAAAAGTACAGATAGCTGCGTGAGTGCTCTTGCAGTTTGGCCAAAAATTCCCAAAGTTCACTGAAATCTTCAACTTGCTATAAAACTCCCCACGTTGTTCCAAATCCGGTGTTTTTGGTATCACCAAAAAATTCTTGAAGTAGTACCTATCATACTTGAAGTGGTACCTATCATACATGTATATGAGCTCATTACAAATAGTTATGTCGTTTCAAAGATGTATGATCCTCCTCCAGATTTGAATTGTGTGAGGACTCGCACACTTTTGGGTCCCAGACTTCTCCAACACCTCCCAACACTTGCAGAAAAACGTAATTGAAACAACCAAAAACTTCAAATGGTTGTTACTTTATGTCCTTAAGTCCAAAATTTATGTTCTTGGTAGCAATAGAACACGCTAAAAAAGACCTAGCCAACGGTACTAAAAACTCGTAATTCTGAGCTCTATGGAAACTTCTGTGACTGTTTGAATTTACTGTGATATTTTAAGACGGAAAACTGTACGAGGACTCGTGTAATTTTATAAAGCAAAAACCCAAAGTGAAATAATTGACCCTACTCCAACCTCTCAAGTCTCGAAAATTTTAAGAAAAAAATGGGCAGCGTCTCGACGCTTTTTCTAAATTCCTCTGTCTAAACCTAGAACCACGGCTTTTATAGTGTTTGCAATTAGGGGTAAAAACACATAAATATTTGAAATTTAACTTTTACATTCTTCACGAACGCAAGCAGAAAGAAATGTGCAGACGCATTCTGATGGAAGAGGTAAATATGTAAAATTTTAATTTATTATCTAATATTTTTGTTAGCAAAAAGTAGGTAATATATTGAAATTACAATGAGAGATGATATGTTTGTGAACTTTGGATATGTACTTTATGAAGTGTGTTTTTTCGTGCTTCTGTTATGAGTTTCGTATGGATCTTCTTGCATCTCCAAGTTTGGTATCACCGTATTGTGAGCATGCATATTCACCTCTTCCAAGTTCAGAGAGAGGAATATGCAAAGAGCTTTGATTATGTCTTAACCCTTCCTACTGGACGGGTTAGGCTATAAATTAAAGTTTACAAATTTAAAATATTTTTACTCGTGAGAGTCATAGATCTTTATATCAGAAAAATGTTCTGTTTGAGTGAATCACTTATGGATTTTATAGAACTGAAGTGAGCATGTGTAATAAAATTACCAAGTGGGTTTTAAATTTAATGATTTAAATTTAGTATTTTTAATTCAGTGAAGCTAATTTAGAGAACTTTTACACAAGCTACAATTTGCAAATTCTACTTAGCAGTAGTTTTATTCATGACTGTGCGCATTAGTACAATGTATTTTTCACTAAATTATTTTTGAAGGTTATTGTCAGCCAACTGCACATGACTATTTTGGTTTCCTGTTTAAACGTTTTTCTTTTGCTTCCTTTTCCCTAGAATTGCAGTTTGGATGTATATATATTCAATTAAAGTTTAGAGATAGAATTGTTTTTCCTGTCAACTTGATACATATTTTTCACATAATACTTATATATTTCCGAGAACAGCAAAGAGAGCAAAAGTTCCCCAAAGTTGATATATGTATGTATTGCATACATATTCGCATCTCTCCTAATCGCTAAGAACTATAAGAAAACACCACCTGCAGAAGACAAAAGCCAGCAGTAAAGGCCTACACACCACTGTCAGAATCACGAAGACTGAAGTAGTCTCACAAGGTTGTCACATCATTTTCACAAGGTTGTCACAATCGCAAGGAAAGAAATAGTAGTAGTCTTCTAAGGTCCACACCACGGTCACAATCGCGAAGGAAGAAATAGGTATCTCTCACAAGGTCACGTGATTTTCACAAGGTTCTCACAAGCGAAAGGGAAGAAATAGTAGTAGTCTTCTAAGGTCCACAGCACTGCCACAATTTTGACAGTGATTGTGACAGTGGTGTGGACAAAATCGAGGAGGAAACACATATCCTGCTAGCAAAATGCGCATGACAGCTGCTCGTGAAAATCCGAGAAACCAAAACCTAAAACCTAACACTGATGGAACCCGTCCTAGACTTCGGTCCTGTGACATAAGAGAATGCCATCCACTTGTGTTTAGGTGGTCTCTCAAAACAAGATGAAACTTAGTTTACGGTACTACGATTTTCTGAAGTTGCCATCGGGCATCTGCGTGATAATCGAGAGCTTGGAGAACCATGACCTAGTTTTGGCGAATTGCTCTGGGCTGTGAAAGACTCAATTCGGCTCAGTGACAGTTAAATGGCGGGGACGGAACAGACCAGAAAGGATTGACGCGTGTGCTGCTTGCAGGCAGAGGAGTAAAGTTTCGGCGGCCGCGACACGTCCGAGGGAGAACCAGTACTGGATGGTGGATTTCTGTCTCTAGGAGCCGGAGGAGAAGAACGTAAGAACCTTCCCCTCAGCTTGAACGCTGGCTTGGAGTACCGGAAGAGCAGAGAACAATAACCAGCTTTTCAGGTTTTCGAGTTTCCCGGACGACGCGTGTCCACTAGAACTGTCGACCACTTCCTTCGGTGTCTTCCTGGACTCGAGGACCAACGGCAGCGTTAGTCGGGTCTTGTCGTCGTGTCCTGGTTTTCGCCATTGAGAAACCACCCACATTAGCAGTTGCAAAAGGCAGTTCTTGTATTCATTTAAGTTCTGCGCAGTTGAACGTGTAGAGTCAGAGGTCATTCTAGTCATAGCGGACTCTTGTCATAAGATGGCGCCGTAGTTAGTTGCGAGACGGAGTTCGAGGGTCACTCATGTTATCCGATCCCGGGTAAACAACAAGTTTTTCATTAGTCACGATCTCAAGTCACATGTTAGTGCGAAGAAACCAAGACTGCTCTTCCCTTGACTGACTCATGTTACCCGATCCCGGGTAAACAACAAGCCTTTCACGTGTCTGGATCTCAAGTCACTTATTACTCCACAGAAAACCAAGAATGCGCCTCCACTGCAGTCGAGGTTAAAATTTGCAGAGTGACTGCAGTTTCAGAAACGCAAATATACACTCATGTTATCCCATCCCGGGTGAACAAGGCTTTCAGGTCAGGATCTCAAGTCACTTATTACTCCACAGAAAACTAAGAATGCGCCTCCACTGCAGTCGAGGTTAAAATCTGCAGAGTGACTGCAGTTTCAGAAACGCAAAAGTATATTTTCACTGTATAGTATCGCAGTCAAGACTAAAATCCAGTGTAAGTGGCCCATCAGTCCGCAGACCACTTCTCTGCTCCGCTAGCCTTTTCCCGTTCGTCATACCGACGGGACTTCCAATCTACAGGAGCGACAGTGGACAAGTGAGAAGAGCGAGCGACAGACGGACTGGAGCGGGGATAAATATTTCTTATCCGAAACGGAGACGGAAGTGACGGAAAATTTGGGACTGCGGATACCTGCACCCTTAAGAGTCTTTTCTGTTCGGGACTTTTCGCGCTTGTCTGTCGGCAGGTCGATCGGATCGGCTGCTCGCTGTTTTCTTTAAGCGGCTGGCGATTAACGTTTGATTCGTTTCCACTTGGATCGAGTATGACTGATCATTTGAAGTGAGCGGGAATGACTGAATGTGTGTGGGAGTCAGGGAGCGCCACTCTGTGAATTCTTTCCATGGAGCAAGTTCAGATAGTAGTACGATGTGGAAGCTGAGACGTGATTCGATGCACGATAGGAACTGCGTGGAAAGGAAGGGAAGGATGAAGGTAAAGTTCTGCGACTGAGTGGCGTATAAATACTGTGGCGCTCTTTTGGTCATATGGTGGTCGAGAACGGAGACCGGCGGGCGGCTATGGACCTGAGGGGCTGAACGAGGGGACATCTTGTAGCGGCAGAGTAAGTATCATAGTAATCTACTTCTTGACGAGCATGTGAGAAGCGCAGCCGTTATTGGCGGCGGTTCTGTCCGTTCTACTGAGATCTTAAGGGAGCTCATTGTCCAGGGATTCCAGCATCAGTGAAGAGTTAGCAGTGGATCAAAGCGGGAGGAACTGAGGTTTCATACTTCCTCCACATATTCGGTTCTTGCAAAGAATGTGGGGTTGAGGTTATAGCGGGGAAGTCTTGTGGGGTACGTAGTGCGTTTCTTTTTATATTTTCCATGGTAATTAAGCGAAGTGGGAGGCAGCTTGGTGTATGGATGTAGGACTACTGGTCTGGTTTGACAGAATGTCTTTTTCTTCTGGAAATGTGAGTATTATCACACCTGGATCTGCTGCAAATGAAGACGATGTTGTTGATATAGAGTCTTTGTCTCCAGCTTCTTCAGTGCCGGCAACGAAGATGAGAGGAAATATTCAGCCACACGGGGAGCTGCTTGTCGGGTGCAACCACTCACGTCCCAAGATTTTTGCTAGCAAACCTTCAAGACCACCTCGAGCCAGTAAGAAGCGAAAGACCGCCGTTGACGACCCCAGTAATTGGGCAATTGTGGTCTACAAACCGCCTCCATTTACTTTTAAAATGTCAAGAAATCTCGAGGAAGATGCGAAAAAGAAGTTGCCAAAACCAAATGCTGTACGAGACCGAGTTCCGGGTATGAGAATTCGTGGATCTAGAGTTATACCGGGTGCAGAATGTCAAAAAGGTGTAAAGAGTATAGGGATGGCAGAGAAGAAACGGAAGAACACGGACCTGCCTGTCACAGTTTATTCTGATTCAGAGTCTGAAACGGAGGAGATGAAGGGTGTTGTCCCTTTTCGACGCGAAGTGACCTCTAGTGGGCGTTTTGAGGCTTCGACATCTAAGAGCACAGAGAAGCCGAATAAACAAGTGCCGAAGGGGAGCAAGAGTGGCAGCACAAACGTGGATGAGCCGAGGTACGCATCCAGTGATCCTCGAGGTCGAGTCAAAGAAATTCTAGGATTATTTGATAACCTTCGACGGCGTTTCCTCCGTGAAGAAGAAAACCGCGTGAAAAGCTCTCAAAGGGTTGGTGGCCAGCGAGCTGATCTTAGAGCTTATACTGTTCTAAAGACGAAAAAGTACCGTGTAAACGGACAGGACAGTATAGTGGGAGAAGTTCCTGGTGTTCTAGTCGGAGATCACTTCTACTACCGGATGGAACTCTACATAATATCTCTCCACTGTCAAACACAAGGAGGCATTGATTTTATCCCGGCAAGTAAAAGCACCTATCTTGACACGCATGGTAATGCCGTTGCGGTAGCTGTCAGTGTCATTGCCTCGGGAGGATACGAGGACGACAAGGATGAAGGTGACACTCTAATCTACACTGGTCAGGGTGGCAACAACTACAAAGGTGACAAAAGGCAAGGGACGGATCAGGAGTTGGTGAGGGGCAACCTGGCCCTGAAGAACAGTTGTGATCTCGGTCTCCCTGTCCGTGTCATCCGGGGAAACGACGTCAAGAAATCAGGAGGTTCTGCAAGCCCATCTGGGAAGATATACTTCTATGATGGCTTGTATGATGTAAAAGATTGCTACCAGGAATTTGGTTCATCCGGCCATAGAGTCTGGAAGTATAAGCTTGTCAGGAGGGACGGCCAGGGAGAGCGAGTATCTGAGCTTGTTATGTTTAAAGGAGTATCGAAGTTACCTCTGCTTTTGCAGAACTGTGGTGAGAAAGTACTTCTTGAAGACTTATCTCAAGGGCGGGAGCCTTTGAAGGTGCGTGTTGTTGGCTCTGAGGACGATGAGTTGCCCGATCGGTTTCAGTATATAGTGAAGCTGAAGTATCCACAGGGTGTAAAACTTGAGCCTGCCAAGACTTGCTCCTGCAGTAAAGAATGCTGGGACAGGTGTCCATGTCTGCAGTGGAATCATGGGGAGCCTCCTTACAACGAGAACGGTTCTCTTGTGCGAGGCAAGAAAGCTGTCTACGAGTGCGGTCCGCAGTGTTCTTGTCGGAATGAGTGTTACAACAGAGTCAGTCAGAAAGGACTACGTTTTGATCTTGAAGTCTTCAAAACTAAAGGCAAAGGTTGGGGTGTACGGTCTAGCAATTTTATTCCCCAGGGAAGCTTCATTTGTGAATATATAGGCGAGGTGGTTCACACCTCTGAAGCGGAACTGCGAGTTTCGACAGATGACTACCTTTTTGACCTAAATGTACCCCAAAGTCAGGAAAAACGCTTTGGAGATGTTTCAGGTCTTGTAGAAGACACCAGTGACCCTGGTGATGAGGGTGAGGATGATCCAAGCTGTGAGAGATGGACAATTGACGCGCGTGAATATGGGAACGTGGCGAGGTTCATCAATCATAGCTGCGACGGAAACTTGTTTGTTCAGTGTGTATTTTATGAGCATCACGATTTGCGGTTTCCCCACATTATGCTCTTTGCTATGGAGAAAATATCACCGTACAAGGAGCTCACGTATGATTACGGGTATGTGGTGAACTCAGTCAAGCCTAATGGCAAACAAAAGATTAAAGGGTGTTTATGTGGTGCTCGCAAGTGCAGGGGAAGATTGTACTAAAAATGCAGTGTGAAATTAGCAGTTAATCGGATCAAGCCCCGATCCAGAAAAGTCTGGAGTCTGCCGGATAGTTATAGAGGTAGATGAGGTGAAAATTTATCCAGCTGGTGGTGCTCTGATGTTTCCTACTGATACACACACTTCAGTTTCCTCTCTATTATATGGAAAAGTGTGGTATTTTTATGATACAGTATGCTCCTCCTGAGTTAACCGCACGTGAGGAAAAGACTTAGGAGCTTCTGCTTTAGATGTATCGGAGCCTATTTTCCTGGGGAATCCTGCTTTTGACCAAAAAGTCGGTGTCAACGCCCATGTTTCGCTGATAGTAATTTGTTTCTCAACGTCCCTTGGTTGCTTTTCCAGTGCAGGTAGGCGGATGATATTGTAAGGGGCAGTGGGAAGGGAGTGTGGATGTACTAAAAATTGTAAAGTGGCGAAGTGTCAGCGACTCCTCAAACGTTGTGAATTGTCGACATTATGTTAAAGTGTGTTCGCATCAACGTGTGCTGATGTACCATGTCACCTCTGATCTGCAGTGACTATCATTTCCGCTTATGGCAAATCTCGGTGCGAGCAGTAAACTATATTCCGTCTTTTGACCACTGGATTTGTGATAGGACTATGTTCTTCCATTACATGCGGCACTAGAGGACTGAGTGTTATTTTGCCGCATGGTCAATGTTGGCAACAGTGGGGAGATATATTCCATAACGTCCTTTTAGACAGAATGTAGTTGTACTCTACAATACAAAGGTAGTTATTTTGGGGTTGGAGTTTTCAGCGGAATGACCAGACCAGACTGTTTAGACTTTACCTGTAAGTGTAGATTTGGTGCATGGTATGAACCAAAGATGGGTAACATCTGTTAGTTGTGTGGCTTACTCGTCGCTAGCTTTTTGATAATCCAGTATATCCTTTAGTACAGGTGACGAAAAGGGCGAACGAGTTACGGGGCCAGGTACCGAGATACAATCTTTGTCCCGTGATGAACGATCATTATGAACACAGTTTGCGATATGTAATAATGATCATTTTGCGGAGACTACCAGTTGACATTTTAACACAAATTTTATTGCCATACAATGTTCGACAGAAGAAAGTAGATTTTTTTGTTCTTTATTAATTCAATAACATTTAGCACTCAACTTTCTAACAGGCCATATATAGCTATAGGTAAACTCTTTTCACCTGTTTTTACGTAATATATCATTGTTCTCTCTGCTAGTGCTTTCCCAGTCCGGTTACATCCAGTGATTACAGCAGAGCTGAAACCACTGATTTACCATGACTACGCATCTCGAATTAGTAGCGACTTTTCCAAACCTTTGTATTTAGCGCTCCCCATTCCATTCTCCCACGAATTGGTCGAGGTACTGAAGCATGAACTTGTGACGACCATGTGCTCGCCTTTTACCTGCCTGCAATGTCAGTTGAGTTTAACTATACGTAGGAGGCTTGGAAAAATAAAAAATAGCTGCTATTTTTGTCTACTGTTGTAGCAACCGGCCGTTAATTGCAGCGTTTGAATCGGTGAAGAAACTAGAGATGCTTGAAGGATATTCACACAGTACCTGGGATTTCATCATGTCTTTAAGTTTGAGTAGCTTCTCATGGAAGTGGTTTATTGTGGTGGTATTAGTCGATACATACTCTTCTTTCGTCATAGTCACACGAGGCTGCACGTCGGGATCATACATGGGGCAGTTTCTTGCACCTCCAAACGTGAAAACCCTGCCAATGCCTGCACAGATACGTGTTCAGAGGCAGAGTTGGGAATAAAGAAATTTAGTGAAGCTCGAAAATGCAGCTCCTCTTGCCGTTACTGATCCCATAGATCAACCCATTATCACGGTACAAATCATTCTGCCAGTGTATTGAAATAACCCTTCAGAAGAAAAGGGCTTACCATTGTCTATACTTTTACATACAATCAGGAAAGTTCTAGGGCCGGTAGTGTTGTCATTGAGCTGAGAAGGCAGACAGATGGACGACTCGGGAATTGGAGAAACCGCGTGCCTACTGTGATGGATGAGAGGAGGAAATTACCAATGGCCCCAATTGCATCTAGTCGATCAGCGTCCTGTACAACAGCAAACTCTGGACTGCAATTCCACTCCGATGTAGCATTTAACTCATCTTTGAACCCTGGCACAATCCAGACGTTTGATCAGACGGCAACCATCGAATTGCTATACAAACTGTGCGGCAGAAAGCTCAGGAGGCGAGACGACTCACCCATGCTGTGAATGATGGTCATAATGGCCTGTTTTGTCACTGGGTCGATCTGATGCTGTGTCAAAAACTCTTCTGCAGTTGGCTCGACTCGCTTGTCTCTGCATAGGTCCAAGCACAAGACGATCCATTACTCTGTTTTCCTTCCCCGTGGTCTTCTGATGAGAATTCACCTCTGGAGGCAAACAAGGTCTGATCACGGAGGCCAGCAGCGGAAACAGACCTGGATGCATACTTGTGGTCATCTGCATGAGAAGGCAGACTCGAGTCGTCAAGTCAATCGAAGACGTACATTCTAGCAAAGAGTTCGCCACAACAGCACCAGAAGAAGGAGTCGATCAGAAAGCTCACCGATATCATGCAGCAGAGACGCCAGCTCCACCTGTTTCAAATGACAAGCGCTGAAAGTGAATCACAAGCGGGAGGAGGTCCTGAAGAATGAACGGGGCAACCAAACGGCGCGGAATACAGTCCGGCATGTATCAACCGCTCAATCGACATTGAATGAAACCTACTAAATGTCGCACTTTTGCGTGGAAGAACTCCATTCTTTCCTACATCCCAGCCGGTAGTTCCTTCAGGACTTACTACTTCTCTGCTATCTGGCAGAAGACCCTCCTCAGCTGCCAGAGATAGGGCGAGCTTGCGAACACGGTGCACATGGAACGGATCGTGGGATGAATCCCATTTTCCCATCACATTCTGCACCAGCTCTTCCGCAGCCTTCACTACAGCCTCCATTGCCGCGCTCGTCTTCCAATTCCAATTTCCAACCAAGCGCTCCCTCCCCACCACCTCGCTTTCCCGCCTTGTTAACCGCAGCAAGACCACTCCCTTTTGAATATCGCCTTACGGCTTTACGCCGTTTTCTGCATTCCATCGCACCACCGTTCATTCCATTTTAAGCATTGTTTCTTGACAAGTGAGAAATGCAGAAGTCCTGCCTCTTCTGTTGTAATGCATCCGACCCATCACCGGAGAAAAGATTAACCAAGAAAGGAGAAAGGAAGATGCAGGGAGGATTTTCTGAAGAAGAAGGATGATGCAGAAGATGAGGTTACCGGACTTCCAGGTCAACTTCGGCACTTGTTTACCGAATATTTTCTTTTTCTTACAAAATGGAATTCGGCACCCAATATTGGAAATTAAAAGGAATCTGGTAAACTTTCGAATATTCTTTATTAATCTTCGGAAATTCGGCTGTTTAAATTTCATTCATTTTTCATTCAAATATGCTATAATTTTTACAAATTTAAATCATTTAAATTCGGCTTTCTACTCATTAAATTTTGAAAAGAATTGTACATAACCTTCATGTATTGTTTCTGTCGAATCTGACCCCAAAGTATCTGACCCCAATCTGACCCCCCGTCGTGCCATTCCCCTAGCACTACCGTACTTTGGGGTCAGATAAATCTCTAGATATAATAGCATCTTTCCTCTTGACTCCATTAACTCCAACTTATTATAGCTAATATATATTTATCTTTTTGTTATAGATGAACATACCTTCAAAATATTCTCTTTGTGACTTAAAGTCATGCACACATATTAAAAAGACCACTTTATATTTGAGCCTTCGAGCTCCTTGTAGAAAGATCAATACTTCGAGGACACTCCAAGAAGAGAGAGCGACTACACAAGAAAAGTAAAATAAGAATGAGACCTCTAACTAACTGTAGCTACCCTAACCACTCCGTTTAATGTTAGCCGTCGATCTACTAAAGCTTGGGACTATATCAACACTTCTCTTCAAGCTCTACTCTACATCCTGTACTCTTAGACAATGTTTGAAAGCATCAAACTTATCTGTAGGCAATGTCTTAGTGAAGATATCGGCAACCTGATCTCCTGTGTTTACATAACTGAGCTCAATCACTCCTACAAGGACCTTCTCTCTAATGAAATGATAATGCACCTCAATGTGCTTCGTCTTAGCATGAAAACCAGAATTACTAGCTAACTTTATGCTGTTAATGTTGTCTGTATATACAACAGGATCTGTACACTCCACACCAATATCAAATAGCATACATCGAAGTCAAATAGATTCGCATGTTGCATTCGTTGCTCCTCGGTACTCTGCTTCTGTGGATGACAAAACAACCGTATGTTGCTTTTTAGAAGCCCAGCTTATAGCAGCACTTCCAAGTCCAAAAGCGTAGACGTGGATCTCCTATCGGCACTTCCTGTCCAATCAGCATATGTGTAGCCATGTAATAACAATGGTCCACCATATCGATAGTGAAGTCCGTACTGCACCGAGAACTTCATGTAGCGAAGGATCTGCTTGACAGTCTCAAAATATGATCTCCGTGGTGACTGCATGAACTGACTAATCAGACCGACGGCATAGCTCAAGTCTGGTCTAATGATTGTCAGATAGATAAGACCCCAATCATTTGTCTGTACATGCGTGGATCATCCAGTAACTCACCATCCTCTGCTCCTAGCTTTATCCTTTGCTCTAATGATGTAGCAATGTGTTTACAGTCAAGCATACCAAATCTCAAGCATACTGAGAGCATACTATCGCTGTACAAGCCAAACATCCTTCTCATCTCTAATGAGCTCCACAACAAGGAAGTACTTGAGTTATCTTAAGTCCATCATCTCGAACTCGGATTTCAAGTGATCCTTGATCTGGGAAATAAGCTCTTCATAGTTATCGATAATGATAAAGTCATCAACATAGATGATGATCACAACAATCCGATCTTGTATCCGTAATGAATACAAGATAGAATCTGAAATACAAAGGTGGAAACCAAGAGACTGCAAGTAAGAATTGATCTTTGCATACCATGCTCTTGATGCATATTTCAGACCATAGAGGACCTTCCGTAACTTACACACATAAGAAGGAAACTTCGGATCCTCATAACTTGGAGGTTGCTGCATGTAGACCTCATCCTCAAGATTCTCGCTGAGGAAGGCATTCTTGAAGTCCATCTGGTGCATCTTCCAACCTTTCTGAGTTGCAATTGCAACTGCGGTTCGAATAGTCATCACCTTCGTAATTGGAGCAAAGGTCTCCTCAAAATCCACTCCATGTTGATGTGCGTAGCCCTTGGTTACCAATCCGGTCTTGTACCGACACACGGTATCATCCGAGTTGCGCTTGATCTTGAAGACCCACCGTCAGAAGTCACAACTCCAACACTCGAGAGAGGTACTATCACTCTGTGATCTCTAGGCCCAATCCGTAAATATCCTTTGTGCCACCTATCAGTGGTGCGCACAGCTCTCAACAAAGGCTTACCTAGGAGCAAATGTTTGAACTCCCATCACCGACACAACCACCTTCTCTAACACACCAAGAGGTCTTACCCGTTGCTTGTTAGCCATCCCCACGACAATGCTAGCCGGACGAGTTGGTTCCATCTTCAACTTCTTCATCAACCTCTCTGATATGGCATTTACAGCCGATCCTTCATCCACCAATACGTCAGAGACGTAGTGACCATTCAACCGGACTTCAATCTTTGAAGCCATAGTGCATACCTCTGAAGCATGCACATCCACCACACCAACTCCCACAAACTTTGAGGTCTTGCTTTTGGGTTTCTTCTTCTTGCTTCTCTTAGAACTCAGTCTTTCTTTGAGTTCTCTTCGTAAACTAGGGTTGAATGCAATCAGTTGCCCAACCATGATGTTAGCTTTATGAGCACCCACATCTTCAACCACATCATATCCCGCTTGAGAAGATAAAATGGTGAAATCCGTCATCACCAACTTCCTCCTTGGTTCTCTTGGTGTACTCGAAACATTACTTGAACGAGCACTTTTACTTGTTGTCTCCTCCATGAAAACTGATTCATCAGAAAATCGAGTTCTTTTTCTTTCTTGAGCTAAAAGCTCCACCGGTCCCAACAGTCTCATCAATTGAACATAACATGGAAGCAAACTCTCTAGGACTCTCATCATCTCGATAGTGACCTCTAGACATCCTCTAGGTGCATGACAATCTCCGGGAAGTCTAGATGAACCCGTGGTGACATGATAACAATAAACGCTAAACCCGGTAGTAATCAACCCTATCTGTCTGGAGGTCCAAGTAAGTATTTGTAAGTGAACAATAGAAATTCTAGGATCACCAAAATTCTACTTCTTAGAAGAAAAAATCAGAATTATAATCCTAATAAACACAAGGCAAAAACAAATAAAGAATGAACCTCGTGCTAAGTTGCAAAAAACTAGAGAGAGAGAGGAGGCGAGAAGCTCTAGAAAATAATGGAGAAACAATGAGACAGTTCCAATGACTCTCTAAGAGCTATGGGCAAGACCCAAAGCTCTCCCTCCAAGCTGGAGGGGACAAAGCTCTTGTCAGCGCCGAAAGCTGGCTGACATGAGCATCTTGACTTCCGCACGTCAAGAGTTGTTGCTGTCGGAAAACTCTTTCAGGTAGCCGGAAACAGTATCCGGTGGCAGCTTTGGTTCGTGGGACGAGGGATAAGCCACTCGTCGGCTGGCTCGTTGTTTCTTAGAAACAAGCAGCCTGTTTGTTGTTCTCTTCTTCTGTTTGTTTCTTCTAACGTGCAAGTTTTTTACACAAAAACTTTTCAAAATTCAAAATTCAGAAATATTCTCTTCTTGTGGCTCAGATCGATTTCAGCTTTGGTCAAATGTCCACGAGTTGTTAGATATCGATTGGAGCTCATCAAGAGCTCATTTTGTAAGTCTTGAACTAGGCTTTCACTCAAGCATAAGATGAGTCGTTTTAATTGAGAAATGGAAACAAATCAAGTTGACTCATTTCAGATGGACTATCTTTTCTTCATTAATCTTGTTTAGTTCCAGACTAAACTGATTAGCGGTGGGATATCCCAGCGCTTAAGTAGTGCCCCTTGTGGTTTAAACAAAGTAGGACGAACTGCTATTATGGCTGTTTTTCTCCCGGAAGTCCGGAAATCTTTGTGGTTAACTCTTTCTCACCGCTATTTTCCGCATGAAACAGGAGATATACCGCGAAATCGAAACCGCACTAAAACATCGCTTACGTCTTTAATGCTGCTTGTTAGAGAGTGGGTTTCCTCAAGGCTTCCACGTGGATAAGTGAAATGAAGGGACTTCCAGTTATGAAAGTTGGCCTACATAGACGCGCTCGTCCACTTTCTTGATTTGCACGCTCTCGATTTCGCTTGCGCCTTCACGATTTTGGTTGAGTCTTCTCACTGACGTTTAGTGCTCTAACGAGTCATCCCGTCATAAATGGTTCCGAACAACATAGAACGCTTTACTCTCGTCATAATCTAAACTATGAAGGACGAATCAAGGATTTAAACCAATTATACCATCCTGCGTTGGGCATCGGTCTACATCCATCATCTACTCTCAATACAGCTGTTCGTGAGTAAATCGTGAAAAAAAATATTCGAAAGCGTTGGTGAGAGAACACCATTCGAGCGATCTCTTGCTTGTCTCCAAAGGTTTCCGATAATTAAGCACTGAACCACGCTCTTGATGGGATGGTAGAGTTCTCAACTACCCGCACCATTTTCTTTCAATCCGTGGACGGTATGATATAATCTACCCTCACATCGAGCAGTCCTAAAATTTATATCTAAAGCTGCTTCTTTCTTTCTTAGAATCTGGTCAACAGTGTGTGTTCCTGTTAGTATAAAGGTAAGTATCGCCATCGTTCTGGACGAGAAACAGATTATCATCCACCCCTCTGTTGTTGCACAAATCTCCCGTTTTCCTTTCTTGAACGTTTTCGATAGTACCCACCTTTCAGATTCTTCGTGTCAGTTCCTCGCCTTCCAAAGGCAACTCAACGAAATTGTTCAAGACAGTATCGCAACATCATCACAAAATTTTAAGAGCTGATTCACTGTCAGCTGCCTCTTGCTCACCTCCACCACTCTGGAATTACCATGCGGTGCAATTTAGTATTAAGGGGACAACGTAAGGAGTTAAAGAAACATTGGCTGGATGTACAAAATCACATTGAGAGAGAGAGAGAGAGAGAGGGGGGGCTCAACGTTATGAATCTAACTATTCCTTGACAAAAAAGTATATGACTCGTTATTGAACTAAACATATGAAGAAGGAAAAACATCAGCGCGTGTACTGTACATTATAATCATCATTATTTATAATATCCTCGATGATTCACACGTTCGTCCATCCTACCGAGACTAGAAAAAAAGAAAGGCAGGTGGTTACTACGACTACAGAGAAAACGAACAGGTGGTAAACCCTAAACTGCTACATCTAATGATATACTCAATGATCCGGGCCGCTGAACCCGCGCGTGTCAGAAATAGTCGTCCCATTTGGGCCACCCAGTAGTTCTCTGCGATGAGCACTGTACAAAATCTGTCGTCCACTCCTAAGCTCTTTCTCCTCGAATCCGCCTAGCCAACTGAATATCCTTCGGCATGATAGTCACGCGCTTGGCGTGAATTGCACACAAATTCGTGTCTTCGAAAAGACCAACCAAGTAGGCTTCGGCAGCTTCCTGTAACGCAAGGACTGCATGACTCTGGAATCGTAAATCCGTCTTAAAATCCTGGGCGATCTCACGAACCAACCTCTGGAAGGGCAACTTCCTGATGAGGAGCTCGGTACTCTTCTGATACTTGCGAATTTCTCTGCAAACAACCACACTTCAGACTAGAGGGAAAGAGCCTGTGCACAAGAACCTAGTGAAGTACAAACTAGGACAAACGACAATGGCAAACAGGAGACACTAGGTAACAACACTCCCATTTAACTTACCGCAAAGCAACAGTTCCTGGTCTGTATCTGTGAGGCTTCTTCACTCCCCCAGTCGTTGGGGCCGACTTACGCGCAGCCTGCGAACACAGAGTTCAGTCAATCAACTTGCCCGAAATACACCTGAGAGATCGTGCCCTCCACCAAAAAGTGAGGACTAGCTAGCATGTACAAGTGCCTGAATGACACCATGCACCTCCATTCCCACCTGCACTTCACGTAACTAGCGCATATCGATTGAAAAGACAACAAGCCTCCACACTCCTCATGCCAGCTACAATGGCTCACGATGTTCTTGATTTGTGAGACCCAGAGCGTGTGTCTACAGTGCACGACCTAATACAAAACGAACTTAGTTCTGCCCTCGACCTATCACAAAAGACAAGAGGGAACTACTGCAAGAACAACGTCGACCAAAAGGACCCTCTCGACCATAAAACAAGCTGACCCGAGAGGCCTCATCTTGCTGCTCTGACCACAATAGAAGGCATTGTAGCGCAACGACGCTTAACATCTTCTACAATAGACATTCGGTACCTAAAACACTCTTCACTTTCCTCCGCAACGTCGCTTGAGCTTCAGACCCGCTACGAGGAAGACACTTGGTAAACCGAATGAATTCAAATAATAGTGGATCGGTGAAAAGAACGCTCATGGACAAAGAACCAGGAACTTTATGGTTGGAACGTTCGCTGTACGACGCTCGCAAGATGTTGAAACGACCCAGACCATCCTCTCGACACAACAGAAGCCATCACCTGACGCACCAAGACGAGTCTTCTAGGCTACCGGGTGCGAACACGTCGAAAAAGCTTTACAAAACCCGTCTCTCGTTGACAGCATGTCATCCAAAAGGGATATCAACAACCGAACCCGTACCTTAGTGGCAAGCTGCTTGCGAGGGGCCTTTCCTCCTGTAGACTTACGAGCCGTCTGCTTGGTACGAGCCATATCTGCTCCTTAGGTGGTAGAAACTGAAAAACAAGCCAGTCGTCTGTCCTCGCACTCTCTCTCCCTCTCTCTTCTCCTCTCCAGCAATTCTTTCGAACTCCTTCACGTCTGACAATGCGCAAAAGCCTATGCTATTCGACTACTTATTCGCCTGCGCCGGGAGCTCTCGCGGCTCCTTTCTCAAATACTGTAATTTCTCGGCGGTCGGCCCCAGCCGTCGAATGGCCTGAAGTCTGCGCGAAGGCTGTCGTGAGCTTTACGACATGACCATTTTCGAAAACCTGTGAACTGCCCACAGCCATGCCAGCTGTCTGTGGCGTTGAAGTTCTCCCGCTTACCAGAAGCCACGTGTCTATTTCTTTAGAGCATCCTCACTTGGCGGCGGCAATATCCCGACCATTTTCGAATTTGGGAGTTCGCACGGTTTTTTAGTGTATGGCCATTTCCACTGGAGAGGCCTTCCATCATTTAGCGCCCTTATCAGTCTGCTTGCCCTTTGACACAGCTTTTAGCGTGCTTAGCAGATACCCTCGAGGGAAACCTCGTTAGTAGCATCCTTTCGCCGCGCTTATTTCCACGCTATTTCAACTATGATCTGCTAATATAGCGCTCCTCGGTAGGGATGCACTTTACATATAGCGCTTGGGAATCAATGATCCGATAGGTCACGCGGCGACTATACCCGTAACTGATCACTCATGGTTCAAGATCCTGTTAGAGACGTTTCGCAGACTATGCAACAACGTTCACGGCAAACTTGATTGTTCGGTCAAGGGCACGGCATGATCGGTACTTGCCCGGAATGTTAGGGTTCACGCCGTCGTGACTATGTTTCACGGTCGCCGGCAATCCAGCCGTCTGGTGCGTGGATTAGAGAGGTGTCGTACTTCATGCAAAGCTTGTGCGAGAAAAGAAACACAGACTATCGTGGGAGCATGTATTTCCAGCTCCGTTGGGCTATAAACTGGTGCAATTCAAGGACGTTTAGTTCAGGTATCACAATTGTTTTTGCATAGGTCGATCCGCATCCTTGAGACTGACGGTTCTTAGAATTTGTAGAGCTTAGTTTGGAGTTATGATCGTGAATTGCGGTTGATTCGAAAGCCGAAGAAACACAACCTTTGCCGACCATAAGCTAATGAATTTGCAAAACCCAGACATTCGTTCCGAGCTGTGGGGATTGTGCCCGACAGGCCTTTAGTATTTGAAACCGGACTCAAGATAGATCATATAGTATGAACGTTGTGGAAGTCATCTTGCATTAATCGATGCGAGCAGTTTGTGAACAGGAACAGGTTTCGGTCGAGTTGTCAAGCTGCAAAGAAACATAACTCTATCATGAGCCCTCCTCAAACTCGAAATTGTTTTCACTTGCACTTTTGTTTTCACCAAGACATTTCGTTGAAGAAGACGTGATGCTCATCTGCTGCCGCCTCCCGATTACAAATTCTTGTTGAAAGCAGATGGCATGTTGATGGTACCTTAGGACAAGTTCATTGTTGAAAAAGGTTGTTGCAAAGAGCTAATCCACTGAACGTAAGAGTGGATTGGGGAACTGGATGAGCACGCTCAGCCAGATAAGCAAGAGTTTCTTGCACCTGGAGTTGAAAGTCTGAACCTTTCATTCCAGTATCTCGTCCTACTCTTCTCACATATAAGGGAAGACCTAATGAAAGAAATTCACATGAATTACCGTGGTGGTTTAAGTGAATATCACGCACTATTCTGCAACGGACAGCCCTAAATTTCCTCCCGCCATATTGACAATGCCACGTCTGGTTATCTCCCTCTCTCCCTCTCTCTAAGTGAAAGTGCGATCGACAATTGATTCGGAGCCAAGAGCGGAAGTGCTATGGCGCCAGCCAAGAGCACAGCAGCAGGTAGAAACGCAAGTGAGCGCTCTTTCCAAGATTCAGAAAGGTCAGAAAGCGAGTTTCCCAGATGTGCTAACTCGTCGGAACGAATTTGTGCTTTGGATGTCTGGAGGGAGAAACATTGCAACGATTCTCATTTAGCAGCGTTGCAGTAAGCTTTTCCGTTTAACATCAATTCCAGGTTAGGCGGAAATCAGAGCTGGAATCTCCCAACGCTGCTGGCAGTTCTAGTATGACATGGCTCGGATTGGGAAGGACGAATTTGGGTCGTGAAAAAGTTTCTTAGGAAGACTTTTCTCTGTCCTGGAAAACAGGCGGTGTTGTGGTGGCTTTTGTGGTAGGATGGTTTGTCATGTTCATTGCAGTCACTGCGAAGATCATTAGGTGCGGCGACAGTACACTATCCAGCATGGAGAAAACGAGATGTTGCAGAAGGTAAACATCTCCGTTTCCGAGTAAAAGCTGTTTATTCTTCCGACTAATTTTTTTGGACAGAAAGAAGGGATTCAAGCTGAAGTGTTTCACCGAGGGAAGGTATCGGTCTTCAAAGGCAGAATTTACTCTGTTGTCTCTAGTAGATGATGTTGTTGAGTAAGCAGGCAACATGTAACATGTATCCTTGATGTTACTGAATTGTGCTCTCCTACCACACGGTTTGCACCTAGAGTCTTTTGTTTTGGAAGGACCTGAAGCAGACCAATTTTCTTCAAGCATACGAGGTACAACGTTCTCTTAATCTCTACCCTTATCCTTTATTTGGGCACTATCTTGTCACATTATCATTTAAAACCCTGATTCGTTGTTGACATGTAGTGTAGTTCACTGGTATTACAGTGCCTAATACGGACCTTCAAAATGTTCACACCGCATCTCGTCGGACAGATTTCTCCCTGTGTGCATGTAGAATCTGGTGGAAATATTGAACAATGCGGCCACAAAATTTATACCTGACGTTCTGTGTTTTCTTTTCTCATCTCCCGTTTCTTGTCCTTTCGCCCTCCTTGGGTTTACCTTCTTGTCCTCCATGCTGGAGTTCGGAGGCTAGTCAGTAAACTATATCTTGTCTAGCAAATGTGCAAAGGTTGCGATCTGCTTATTGCTTTGTTGGCAGGGATACCTGCAAGTAACTTCAATGACGTCAGCTACAAGTAACTTCAATACATAGGGCCGGACAGGTTCAGGGAGTAGTTCTTCTTTCAGTTCTTACGTCTACATGAAATGTGTCACACCTCCCAAAGTTCATCTTGTTCTGTTCGCTTCCGACTTTACCCTAAATCATGCCAGCCGCATCAAGACCGCCTGTGGAGACTCTTGTAATTGTTCGGGCATAGCAATATCACAAGATGAACATGGTCTGCACACTTATGTCTATGATAAGATATGAGACGCCATTCTCATTTCCATACCATTCATTGAGAACGCTTACCTCATGTTCAATCTAGTATTTCCATACTAGCTAATATTAAGTGGAGTTATCTCCAAGTGCGAAAAGAAATGTTCGTCCTCCACTAATAATGAATGTTACGTTAATTTTCTATATTTGATGAACACAATAAAAAATACCATTTCGTTTGAATGAGAATAAACATAGAATAATATCAATATATGAATGCAAAACGGAGCAACTATCTGAACTAATACCAGACATCTCAGAAACAAATAGGAAATATCAAAACAATCAGATTTAGTTTTCTCCACTCCAATATAGCGAATGTGAACAATAGTGCGGTATCTTGTGGTAATTAGGTTCTTGAGTATACATCTACTCATTATAGTTGTGTTAGTGATCAAATTCTTTCGTATACAACTCTTCAACCGACTTGTCATTCATTTCACTCGTGAGTAATAGAGGATGTCAAAGTTGAAATCTTCTCAAAATATTCTTGACCCGCTGGAAGGAGTTACAACTTCGGCAGGAGCTTTGTGGACGTACAAAAATACCACGGACGTCTTCTAATTGAGTTCTCATTTGTTTCACTCGTTTTTTTTTCATATCTACTCGTCGTCAGAGTAATGTTTCCATGTGACAGAGATAAAAAACAATATATGAATACATTGTAATCCAAGTTCAAAAGAGCTACAACAAACAAAATGCGGTTCAATAAAAAACTAACTTTTGGATAGTTCTGGTCTCTTGTCTTCCAACCGTTTGAGAATATTTCTGCTTAACTTTGACACCCCTAATGGCTGCTTTTACTGATTGTTTTTTAACTCACACACACTATCCTAACTCTTTGTTCTTTTATAATCCCATGCATATTATTATTGTGACTCTTCATTTATTTCACTCTTGCTCAACGTTAGCCCAGGATTTCACTTTTGTAGTAGATTTTGGATTCATTCCGATTAGCTTGCAGTGCATACTATTGTACATGTTATTACTTTGCACTTCCATATCTAGTGGTATCATCTCATGTATTGCCCCACTAGCATGTCCCTTTAGGTTACAGATTTGTGCCAACTTGACGTTGCAAGATAGCCTACAAGGTTCCTTTTCCTTTGTTTTGGATAGTGGTTCTTGCTCCTAGATGCTATGATATGTGAATCATCTAAGAGAAGGAATGCTATGATATAAATATCATAAGTGGTTAAAATCAAAATCTATTGGTTTTTGTGGTCCTGTACTTTATTTGCCATTGAGGCTTTATACTATTTCACTCTTACTATATTTTAGCCCAAGTCTTCAGTTCTCCATTACATTATTTCATTTCGTTCGATCAGCTTGCACTGCTTATTATACAATTTTCACCACTTTCCACTTCTACCTAGGGCCACTATCTCAGCTAATGTGCACCGCACTTCACATTCTCATTGACTCATTAAGCAGAAACACTAGTAGAATATAGAGAGTTCTTTACAGTTCTTGCACTGTGTCATTACGGTTTCTTGGTGATGCTCTATAACATCAAAAATGTTTTATAATGCGATAGGTTATCTCCTCAAGAGAAAGTTTACAATGATGTCATATTTTAGCAAACTAATGCGTTCGTGGCTCGTGCCACTTCTCCAGCGACACGTGTGAACTCGAGTAGAAGATCTAGAGATGGAACAGGAACTGTTCATTAATGTGCAGAAGAGAAATTTATCACCAATTCGTGGTAGCGCAGTGATAAGAAGGTGATTTGGGAGAGAGAGGTATTAGGTTCGAATCTAGGATTTCATTTTGACAATGCTGGGGGTGCTTGGTGCCTTAGATAAATTTTCCTTTCACGTTTAGTAGGGCAGTTTACGACGGAGAGTTCACTCACACACACGTTTAGGTTAATTAAGTGACACAAGAGAACATTTTAAGTTAATTAAATAGCATGAACAACTGAACATTAGTTTGCTAATCTGTGATATCACCCTAGGGTGTGAGAAAACATGTTACATCCTGAAAGGCACTAGCGGAAGATCCTTCCGCTACACCTTAATCCACCGGAATTGCAGTCCATCCGTGCAGAAGATGCAAAAATCACCGTTATGATCGTCCGAGAGAATGGCAGCTCAGGTAAGGAGCAACAACCACTCCAGCCGATTTACATTTTGGAAAGATTTGGAATTCTTTTTATATCAGTTTCAGGCGAGGATCTTTAAATCTCTGAGGTAGACGATAGAAGCAAATTTCAAGTCGAAGTCAGACGGTAAAATGCTCTGGCTTCAAGGAGGACTGTGAGCTTTCAAGATCTGCTCACTCGGGATTGAGTGACCGGTTGTAGGAGTCTGATGTCCCGACCACGGCACCAAGAGCATGCCGAGTCCGTCGACAGAAAATTATCGTTTCCTTTGACTTGTATCCTCGTCATTTGAGTCGGTGATTCTCTGGCTGGATTCAAGAATTAGTGGAATTGATACAGTTGATTCCCGAGTATGACGACTGTGTGTCGTTTCATGGAGTAAGATTTATGAGCAAACGTTTGATCTTGACTGGAATCTGAGAGATGGTTACCGATGTAAATCATCGTGCCACTTCTGGACACGGAGCTAGCAATACTATACGAAGGTAAATGGTTCTAACGGGTTTGTTATACCAGTGTTGAGGGACTCTAATATGTATACCATATGTCCACTTTCAGATAGTTCCATCATGTCATGCATACGAATAAAAGAGTCATGAAAAGAACAAAGATATTCAAATTTATCCATTTATCCCGCGAACAAAAAGTTCAAAGTTGTTTGAAGCTCTATGTACATTAATAAAGGTAATGTATCATGAGAGTACATTATCCTATCCTTACCCATAACTTACATGGTCCTAATATGATTCTCCATTGTACATTGAAGGTAGCGGGGGAATAATATAACAATACAATCTCTTGCAGTATAAATTTAAATTTATTGTGGTTGGTTCGATATCTGTCTTTTCTAGTAGGTAGATCTAGCTACCTTGAACCCAATGAGACTCCAAACAAGCCGTTTGAAGTTTCCTCTGCAAAACCAAGCAAGAAATTCGGTCGCAGGATGCAACAACTGACGTAAATCGACTCCTTACGGCTCAAACTTGCTTACCACACCCAAATCAACAATCCAATCCACATACGGTCTTCTCCAATGCGTAGATGAAGACTCCTTGATCGCACAGACACCAAGAACGAAGAGCTTGACTCATTGATCGTGAAGAACAATCCAATCTCAGATTGCAAGCAACAAAAAATCGACGTAAGCGCTTCTTGCGAACCAATTTCACTCAAAACTCTCAAATCGTCCGATAACGTCTTCAATTTCATGAAGAACTCGGTGTTCTAATCCTGATGGATCCAAGGACATCAAGTTTGGACTCCGGAACGGCGCAAAGGGTCCAACTCTTCTTCATAGATCACTGAAGCACTCCAAATCCTCTTTCTACGTCTCAATTTCTCCCATTACACATTCCCCGATCCCTCTCTTCACGAACCATCTTAACAAGTACGTAGCCTGCACATATCTGAACCCAACCGACGTTTTGCGCATTTGCATTGGACATCCAAATCTCTCGAACCGTCCGCTGACAAGTCGCAAGTGCTAAGCTAAGCTAACCCCTTAAGCTGCCCCCTTACGTCAGACGCTGTACGTACAAGAATTCATAGATTATGAGTAAGCAAGCCCCTTGCGTCCTTAGTATAGTGCCTGGAGCTACAAATATCCAGTCAGCAAAAGTAACTATGGCCCAGCTTGATTTTCTCTTCTTCTGAGTCTCGTAACTTCTCCACTAGGCGTCCAAATGAAGTAGAAGAAGTGCTATGGAAAGCTGACAACGAGCCCTACACATTGATGCGATGAAAGTGAAGATCAGAAGTCGTGCCAAAAGTCTGTAAGTTGAGACCTAGCTTGTTTTACCCATCTTTCAAATCTCGTAACTTCTCTACTAGGCGTCAAATGAAGTAGACAAAGTGCTTGTGAAAAGTTGACAACGAACTCTACCCATTGATGCGATGAAAGTGAAGATTCGAAGTCGTGCCGAAAGCCTCATTTTTAGTCCCTTGAGTGTATTTAGAACGATAACAGTCAAAATTTGAATTTCAAGTAGGAGTCGATCCACGACACGACATCCACCCTTTCCAAACATGTGCATCCTCCAGTATGTATCAGAGATACCAACCAAGGAGTGGAACGGCACTCACACCAATGCTCGGGGAGTTCCGGTTTTTAGAGTAGTGACTTCCGGTACTTTTCGAAAATTTCCTGTGTTGGATCAAATCTGTCGGAAATTTTCCGAAGGGAAAATTTACTTTTTAGTGTAGATTTGGTAAATTTTCCGACAATTGCCGATATGCTTTGCATTCTACCGGAAATTTCCCATTTTTCACGAAAAAACTCCCCGAGCACTGACTCACACCATCTTGTCATCTTTCCTCCCATCTCAGTCAACCTCATCCTCAAGGTTGCAACTTGATCGTCATCTTGAAGTTACTACCCTGCCATGATCTTCCCTAGATCCATGCTCATCGACTTTCTTCTTCAACCTCCCATCCAATAACCCCCTCTAGATCTACACATCTTCAATATGCGTTTGAAGACATAGAAAGAGTAAACCTTCATACCATAGAAATGTCTCATATCCACCTAGTTGAACCTCATCGTCGAGGTTTGTGACGCAAGTGTCGTAGTAGACATCGTCCATCTTGCCAATCATCACTACATGTCATGACTGTAACCCTCAACCTCAAGCTTGTACATGTCATTGTACGTATTCCTTCCTTCTTTTTTGCTTTCTGAAAAAAAAACCACTCTACTGCAAGTAAAATCCTCAACCGCAACCAACATTGTCTCTCTGTACAATGATATCATCCTGTCAAACGTCATCCTCTCTTGTCTTTTTATGACTTTCTTTACAACCTCCCAAGCATCATAATCTCAATCCTTCTCTTCTATAAACCTTTAGAACTCCCAAGCATCATCCTCCCAACCTCAGTCACCTTCAACAATGACTTCTCCTCTGTAAGTCATCCTTACACATCATCTTATCCTCTTTCATCCTCATCATGTCGTTCGTCCTTGATGATGTCAATGGTGACATCATGGACTTCTCTTGTAGCTGCACCCAAGACCTCACGTGAAATGAATCCAATCTTCGCATCTCGAATGTACTCCTCCCAACCTCCCTTCACATCCAGCGTCATCATCTCAGTATATGATTGTTGTTTGCATGCAACCAGATCACCCATATCCATTGTCTGCACCTCAACCATCTCCTCCGGTTGTGAAATATCATCCTCCATTGCCAGGAAGAATAGTTTCATGTTGAATCTTTTCCTCCCCAGCTTGCTTCCTTGAAAAGTCTCTTTTTGTCCCTTCTTCTCACTCTGCATCGTGGATGCAGTATCCAACTTGATCTCGCTTAGATCCACGTGCTCATCCAAATCATCCATATGGAGATCATGCTCAATCTCCTCCATCCTAGCACCATAACTTGTAGCTTCGCTAGCTACAACTGCATGTGCCGCAAAGTAATCATCCATAAACTTCTTTATCCCTCTTTTACCAACGTTGGCTTGAAGGAGAGTACCTGTACTTCTGAATGCAACCTTTCCATCCTCTCAAGAAATAACCTCACGTTGCAAAGACTCTGCAAAGTCGATGCAATCGTCTCGTTGATGGTCAGTACCATCACACCACACGCATTGATGTACCCAAGTTGGTTCGGGTACAAGAACCGTCTTAGTCGACGATCTCTTATCCTCCAACCTAGTAACCTTAGCTTGTAGATCTTGCATCTTTTGCTGTAGGTCCTCGATGGTTGGATCCTTCTCCTCTACAATCACAACTGGAGATGAACCTCAAATACAACCTGAATTGGTGTGGTAGTCGGTGATACAAGTGTCGACCTTGTAACCCTTTCTCTTGTATGTCTTCAAACAAGAAGCTCAACCTCCCAATTCCTTGTCAACCCTTCTTCTTCCTCCCCATCCTCTAGAATAGCTCCAACCGCTCTTGCCATGGTTCATCAGCAGCTTGAAGAAACAATTTTGTCTTGTAGATCTCCAAGGTTAGCTTCTTCACCCGAGATAGTTGAGAGAATTGTCTCTCGAACTCCTTTAATAGCTCTGTAGGTTGTAAACCCTTGTTTGGTCGGTTGACCCATTCCAAAAATGATTTATTGATCACTTGATATGAGTTTCTCAAGAAATACTCCTCCATCAGCGCATGTGAAAATGTATCCCAGTTCTTCCCAAAATTGTTTGTTAGACACGTCACATGCTCTTTTATCTCAAGCACCGCAGCGAGTTCGAATGTCTCGATCATCTTCTTCTCTGATATCTTAACCAAATCCATCTCCGTCTTGTAATATCTCAAGTACTTTGAGATGTCTCTCTCATCAAATAGATCGAGCTTGTCGATCACTCTTCGAAGTGTCTTCGTCCTCAAAACCTCCTTTTGTTGGTTCTCTTGCTCTTGTCGCAAAAACAAAGTGATGGCTTGAAATAAACGTGCAGTTGCTGCATCCAACTGCACCCCATGTATCCCTCTGATCTGTTCATCCCGTTCATAATCATGGCTCGTCCCATCCTCTCATGATCCCAAGCATCAACATATCCATCATCCCATGTCCACAGCATCCTCCCTAACAATCGTATCCATCTTTATCCTCGTTCATGATTGTTGATCTCATTTTCCAAGTTCCAACACAGAAATCTCCACCTCGTACCTTCATGCCGAGTTCACCACCGTTGTCGTGTCAAATTTTGCGTGAAGGTTGTCTAGCAAAACGTGAGGTTCTTGGTTGTGGAGATGTATTGTGCTGAATAGAGACAAGAAAAAAAGAAACAAGCACGAAAATGAACGTGGCAATATATACCAACTCTCAACGTATATATACTGCCGGTTCTTTCACCCTAAGAACTCAAAATTGAGCAACAGGCCAGAGCTCTCTATAATCTACTTCAAAATCCTCTACAACGAGTCCCTCAATCTCAACGCAGATCCAAAACTATCGAAGCGTAGCTCAAAGCAAGAGAAACATCTTTTTGCTAACTAAAAGAGCTATCTCATTATCACACGATTCAAACCCAAGTTCAAACAACGTTCATGTATAAGCTCTTAGCTAAAGCTAGCTACCACAAGCTGTGCATAACCAACTAGAACTCCAACGAACTAAATAAGACGAAAACTGTAGCGAAAGCAACAAAAAAAAATCAAACTCTCAAATCGCTCAATGAAACTTAGTGTCGTCTTCAATTTCCTGAAGAACTCGGCGTTCTGATCCCGATCGATCCAAGGACAGTAAGTTTGGACTCCGGAACGGCCCAAACGGTCCAACTCTCCTTCGTAGGTAACTGAAACATTCCAAATCCTCTTTCTATGTCTCAATATTTTCTACACATTCTCTGATCCCTCTCTTCACGAACCGACTTAACCAGTACGTAGCTTGCACAGATCTGAACCCAACGACGCCTTGCGCATTTGCATTGATCTCTAAATCTCTCGAACCATCCGCTGACAGGTCGCAAGTGCAAGCTAGCTCCTTAAGCTGCCCCCTTACGTCAGACGCTGTACGTACAAGAATTCACAGATTATGAGGAAGCAATCCTTAGTATAGGGCCTAGAGCTACAAATATCCAGTCAGCAAAAATAAACTAGGGCCTAGTTTGATTTTCTGTTCTTTCGAGTCTCGTAACTTCTCCACTAGGCATCCAACTGAAGTAGACAAAGTGCCTAAGAAAAGCTAACAACGAACTCTACCCATTGATGCGATGAAAGTAAAGATCTGAAGTCGTGCTGAAACTCTCATTTTTAGTCCTTTGAGTGTATTTGGAACGATAATAGTCAAAATTTGAATTTCATGTAGGACCCTGTCCACAACACAACATCGTAGCAAGGCCCCTGCTTGGTTTCCCAGATCTTCTTGAGTCAATCAAGTTAAGCGATTCTCTTTTAATCTCCTTTTTTCCAATTCTATTTCCTCGTTCTTCGCAAAGAATCTCGTCACGCCAAACTTTATCACCTCTCCACTCTCACTTCCTTTCATTCTCTCTGCTCTTTGGATCTCAGCGTTCTCTTCTACACTCGTCGTTTCTTCACGCTGTCTTGTGAGACCCCCGGAATCGCTCTCTCACTCTCACTCGACGCCGTCGGAAGAAAATCCAACCCTAACTATCAGCTGCACTTCCTAATTTACATTTTCTTTTCACTTTTTTTCTTCCGGCCCCCCTAATCATCTGTCCTAATTGCCTAATTGCCTAAGTTCTCAGTCCGATAGCAGCTAGCCCTCCCCAGTGTTCGCGCTCCTCCTGCGCTCTCAGCCCTCCTCCCTGAACTGATAGAGTGAGTCAGTCTTTAGAGAGAGAGAAGATCAACCGTCGGGTGACCAGCCCGGTTATACACAGAAGCCCGGATGAGTAGGAGGGTGCGGAGGTCATCGTGCAACCTCTGACATGAGCTCGGGTGAAAAGACCTCCTGTGTAGATATTCGAGACAGTAGCAAATACTCAAATGAGACTGAAAGTGGTGAAAGCTTCCGCATGAACAGTAATTCGACACGCATTCTGAGAGATGGGGCAGTCCTGTGTCAAGTGCACAATGCATCGAAAATGGATCGAGTCAATATTCTCGGCATAGACCTACTCACCTTGAAATTGCATTACACTGAGATAAGGTCCAGCAGTCGGCAAAGCGTCACACATTTTGAGACGTCCGATGCGATCCCGATGATCCTTGAAACTTAGAGATGCGAGTACTCTTCATGCTCGATCGTACTCATAATCGCATCAAGTCTCTAAGGTGAACAGTCTCGAGTTCACATCGGATCCCGTCGCACAGCTTATTGACCTCTAGATAAAATGTTCCACCTTTAAGATCCAGTCAACATATTTTCTCCGAAAAGGTCTCATTGTGTTAAACCCCGGTGTGGGTATAGCGATCTTGCTTCACTTCTCTACCTCATAACTTCTGTTACTGAATTCGGATCGATGGAATGCTCTCTTCCACCACTCCACCGTCCATAGTGTTAGTCTTCCTCTAGCCACTCCTTCCTTGGCAAGTACACGGTTTCAAGGGATAGGGCTGCCCTCTTCTAACAAACCCTGGTCGACAAGATTCTAATTCTAAGTGAAGAAGCCGAGGCCCAACTCCTTGATGAAGGGTTTGGTCGCGCTCAACTCCGGTGAGGTAACACAAGACCTCAGAGATGCATAGTAGTCATTCCGAAGCTTCTGATACACCGGAAATAGACTGAGTATTATGCCTCTCGGAGTATGTTGTGTGCTATATTTCTTGATAAAACTAAAAGCACCAACGATTCTATATTTGTTAGCCTTCGTCATTTGCTTGATATTTTCCAAAATATAGAATTTGGCATATTTTTGTGAATAATAGTTTCGGAGTAATACAGTTTTATGATATTTATATGAGTACTAGTTTCGGAGTAATCCACTTTGAAATATTTATGTGAATACTGGTTCGGAGTAATCTACTTTTGAAATGTTTAGGTGAATACTCTTTTCGTAGTAACCCACTTTTGAAATATTTACGTTAATACTAGTTCAAAGTAATTCACTTCTGAAATATGTACGTGAATACTTGTTTCCGAGTAATCCACTTTTGAAATATTTATGTGAATGCTAGTTCGGAGTAATCTACTTCTGAAATATTTACGTGATTACTTGTTTCGCAATAATCCACTTCTGAAATATTTACGTGAATACTAATTTGAAGTAATCCACTTCTGAAATATTTACGTGAATACTAATTCGAAGTAATCCACTTTTGAACTATTTACGTGAATACTTGTTTCAGAGTAATCCACTTCTGGACTATTTATATGATACTAGTTTCGGAGTAATCCACCCCCACGATATTTACGTGAGTACTAGTTTCGGAGTAATCCACTTCTGAAATATTTACCTGAATATTTCAGGTAAATATTTCAGAAGTGGATTATTCCGAAAAAACCGACTTAAACCCATCGTGTGGTATTTGGATATTCTTGTTTTCAGATTTTCTACATTTTGGCGCATGGAGATAATCTGACCTGGTGCCTTAACGAGTTTGAAAATTCACATATTATAATAAATCAATCTTCAGAAATTCGTTTTAAATAATAAATTGTTATATCAGTATAGTTTTAATGATCTTGATGTGTCATAACCATATAATGATGCTCGAAAGATTTCGGGAACTTTTGTTCTTTTTGTTAGCAAAAAACATTTAAGTGTTAGAAGAAAGTTATATACTGAATTGTGAGAAATATTATTTTTTTTGCTGTCAAGAAAACTTCTAAACTTCATCTCTACACTTCCCTATCTATCAGCATTAAACAGTTGTTAGGTTTAAAGAATGACCCCAGATTGACCTTGGACTATTACCGTTACAATAAAATTATACTTATGGATGATATGTGGGAAAACTCTGAAATCATATTTATCAAAACTTCAAGAATAAAATATGGAAATAATCAAGTATACAGTGAATATCTTCATTGCAGAATATCCATTTTGATCAAAGGGAATACTGAGCCACTAGAAACTTAGAGATAGTGTAATATAAAATCCCTCTTGGCTAAACTTGTTTGCTTTTTCATTCTCCTCCGATGGAAGATGCAAATATGCAAGGGTTTAATTCCTTATCTAACATTTCCGTTGGGAAGGGTTCAGTAATAACTTAAACATTTGATCTGGTGGTGAGCAGCATTCCTGATATATACTTTGAGTAGCGCCTCTATCAGCATTCTCTATATGGTTTATGTTTGGGTCTTTCTCCATCTTCAGGTCTAGCTAACAATTCATATTTAAATATAATTTTGATTTTTCTTATCAACTTGGTTTATAATTTTTGCTTCACTCTAACTCCAATAACATCAAGCATGTAAAAGTTACACATAAGTATGCATGTTCGTGCATATTATTTGGGATGTCTTACGCTTTTGTATCATCAATGTGTATTATCCCTTCTCTTCACATGGGAGAAGGTCAACCCATTTAGTTTATTACATAACTCAACCGTGAGGAAAGGTTATGTAATAAATTAGTGCTATAGTAAATTTATATGCATAATGCATCATGGTCTCGAACTTGTACGTTTGGAAGTGCATAGGCGTGCATTTGCCATATGGATTCTTTCTAAAACTCCTCGCAACTCTCAATATGGATAACATAATAAAATTATAACAATATGTATTTCTCATAAATTTTACAGGTAACAGTTATCTATATACATTAACTAACACAAAAGAGATGGAGATGTGTCTATTAAACATCTTTCTTATAACAAGGTTCTGCTCTTTTCCCAACCAATGACGGTATAAGATTCCCCGTCCGCGCTTGTACTTTTTTCTTCTTGCTCTCGTGTCGCATTCATATTCTCTAAGTAATTGTTATGCATAAGACATGCATACTATAGAAAGTTTTAATTTATATTCAAATTGTTTTTGATGACAAATATTAAATTGTGTTTATTAGAAAGATGTGGTCGTCAACTATTTAATATAGCAAAATTCATATTTCGTGAAGTGATGAGCCGATACTTTATATTGAAAGTCAAGTAGCATCTCATTACATTTCTATAGATTTTGTTCGAGCTCAACCTGCTAAGTTATGCATGTTGTACAAAAAATATGTTCATGGAAGGAAAATGTATTATTCATGGTTAGATAACTTCATATTATCCTCTAATTTGTAAGAGACCAAACGAATCTTGTAAACATACTGATTATTTTGTTGGTTCGAACTTGATGGTGCTACAAAAGTATACATAATTTTGGAAGGATTATTCATAATTTTATTTAACTAATATAGTATAACTTAATAGATATAACTGTTAATGAGAAGCAAAGAAAGTTAACTATGCAAAAAACAATTGCACTTATCGCTGACATGTCATATTTATAATCCTATTTATATATCATAATATTTAGAAGTTACAAAAACTGCATTTTAGATGAGAAATGTAGCGCAGAACTGAATATTATAAAAGTCTTAAACCCTTGGATAGACCACATTTTTAAATACAACTGAAACATAATTGTAGTATTTAGTACTCTGAAGAATGATTCACTTTATTTTCGTATGTGGTTTTCTTTTCTTTTTTCAACTACAAAACGAAAAGAGAGAAAAAACAACATTACGTACAATTCAAATTTCCCTGCAGTGTTGGTGATTTGTAGATCCGACGTTGATACATGTTAATATCTTGTTCTTTTTCTTTAGTAACTTTGTTTATTGTTCTCTTCGTTTCTAGTCTAATTTCCCACTTTGGTTAGAAAAGAGACTAGTGTTTATTAGATGGTGACTATCTCTATCTAGAAAGAGATACTAAATTATTCTGTCCGGAAAAATGATACTGAGCAAACAAATTCATATACATATGATAGCTTAGTTTTTAATAGTTCGTTTATCGTTTAAAACAGTACACCTGAGGAGTTCACTAAGCAGTTTTGTTATAAATACGTGCAATAAGAATATATTTTAATTACTAATAAATATTTAAAATGATAAAGCTGAATAGATTACTCTAAAACAGCATTCGTGGTAAATTGAATTTACAAGCAGAAAACTGAAATTGTTGAAATTACTGAAATTTTTGTTTTGTCTTTTCATAGTTTTAGTTAAGTGATTTATACTTTTAAATAAAACTGAAATTATCGGAATAATCATAGTTTAGATCAAAATCTCATCACCAAATTTCCTCTAGTAATTTCAGCTTGGAATTTCGTGTATCCCTTGTTTCAATTTTAAAATAAGTTTCAAGATAAAAAAAATATGTTTTATAGTAAAAAAATATATTATTATGAGAACAATAATTCCTTAAATTATTTTAAGAACATAAAAACAAAGGTATTAAAATTCCTCTTGTCTCCTATATCTTATCAAAAAATACAAAAGAGTGGACAATGTCATCTCGAAAGTTAAACCATTGTTCTCCGTTGACTCGCATTAATAAGAATCATAAGAAAAATAACACTTTTACAAGAAAATTATCATATATGCATCCAGAAGAGTATGAATATCGTGAGAAAACAAGATTCGAGGACAAAATATACTCTCGTGATTTATATCGAGTCTCTTTATTTCTTCAGAATGAGAGAAGCAAATAACCTGAAGTGAGGGAGAATAACTTAAGTGCTCAACAGAAAGAGTATTTCATCTTTTAGAGTGAATAAACAAGTTAAGAGCGATAAATCTTAACTATCTAAACTCCATAAAAGTTCATTGTTATCTTCACTTGGGAGTGTGTTATTGGAGATATATTAGTTTTAAATATTATAAATTGAGAAAATCTACAGCAATCTTTATTTGTTTTTTTGGTGTAAGTGTTGTTTTTCCTTTATAATTCTTCTCATGGAAAGAGAAGAGCTAAGAGCTACAATGTAAGGTTTTCAGATGTATTGAGTCTATTTATATTTGTGAATAAATTTTATGGTCATAAGCTAGTTTTAATTTATGGATAAAGAGGTGTTCATACACACGCATGAGTGATAAGACCATTGTAACTACATCTTCTCAATGTGAGAGTGTAATCTTTAAACGTCTAATGGCATATACTTGCAAAATGTAGATTGTGCAAAAGACATCCATGTCTCTCAAGCATATTATTTTCTCAGTTGATGAATCAAAATAGTATAAAAATAGAATAATATATATCAATAAGCGATAGTAAGAAATTGACACATGAAAAGAGATGTTTATTGAGAAATATTCTTTTGCCGATAGTGTTATGTCTTGCTGAGTAGATAATTGATTGAAGGTTATTTTTTTAACGGTACATGGAGTCTTAAGCTATAGTAGTTATGGTAGTAAAATTTGTTTATGATGTTTCTACATATATCATATGTATTCTTATTACAAAGTAGTTACATCATAATATTATACCGTGTCAAAGCTGGAATTTTGAAACAAAATTCTTTGTCCATGTGCGAGTGTTACGACCATAGTCAAGATTCCACAGACGTTTCTTGAGGACACCTTCGGAGATACATGTTGTCGTGTTATACATGATTCTACAGTGTACAAATTTGATGGAATGCTTATTTATATGCATATGCGCATATCATACGATGTAATGCTAAATTAGTGATTACGGTATTTATTTTGACATATTTTGTTATACATGTTGACGTATTACGTGTGTTCTTATCTAGGAATACACTATATATGGTTGTGTAGAGATATGTAGTTTGAACATGTTGGCTCTAAATCTTGCTTTTTAGCTCAAGGGTTTCTCTATTTAGTACTCTTCTAGCACAGTGACCTTGCACTCTTTCGACTCAAGGATAAAGCTCATTATGATCCAAAGGATACATATACATTGTAGAAATCTACGCTACAGATAAATTATACTGTGCTCTATTTGTAGTAATCAGCTTTGTATTGTCTAACTGAAAGTAACTCTATTCCACTACAAGCACGACTTAATAAGTTTTCCAATAATTAATGTTTCACATCAATCTGACCACCACAACGTTATCTATAACAACTGAAAGATGCTCTTTTGTGACATTCTTTCTCACATGTACAACTTTCAGAACTCAACCAAACTTCGTACCCATATCTATAAACCATTCGAGTTATAATATAACTTGCTGCACACCCTAGTCATCTAATAATTCAGCAAGGTATAGCATGCACGCCTCAAGACAATACTCAATTCACAACATAACACTAACAATGATGATACATGGTAGCTCTGAAAACTCATAAATGACTTTTGATTCATCGCACCTCCTTGCTCCTTCTCCACTTTGAGTTGAAATCTGCCCCACATCTTCTTCATCTTCAATGTCGTCGTCTATGTTGACATGGGAGTTTCAGCCTTTATCTCCTTCTCAATTGCTAAAAAGGAAAAAAATGACGATAATAGATATGATTGAAAACCTGAACTTTGACACATCAGTTGTCGCAACTTGGTCAACCAATAGTGATCAAACTTGAAAAGAAACTTTATTGGACTATGAACTCCCACCTTGAACAAATTTATAGATCAAAACTCAATCCAACTCTATGATATGGATCAAACCCTAATATGAGATAACTTAAGAGCTTTACGGACCCAAGTAAATTTGATCCAAGACCTTGAACAACCTTTTCCACCATTAAACATGAAACTTTATAGATATCTTACTAATAAAGCATCCTTAAATCTTGGAAAGTTTCATTCAAAAATTTGACCCAAAACTCAAGAAATAGTTAATCCCTCATCACTATCACAGTTTGCAATACCCGTCATGTTAGATCTACATCCTTCAACTTCAATAGATCGGTTGATAACCCAAAACAATCAAGAATATCCTGAATTTGATATCAATGACCAACTTGTCGTCAATTGTCCAACTCAACTCACATCGTCTAAAAGATCCTCACATGTGTTAGGAAACAACAAAAAACATAGCAATGAATATGAATTTTATCATTCCACTCAATCGATAATAGCATCCTCAATCCTCAATGAAATTGTCCGATTCTTCAGCTCATATTATAGCCTTGGTCAAGAGCTTTCCAACCATATCCTTCGTCGCTAGAGTGATCTCCAAAAACCTCTAAGAATCACAAAAGATGTCACTAGGAACAACTATAACACTATTGGTCCAGAAGTAGACCAATGACAACAAAAAGAGCTTTAAGTTTATCTTTTTCTCATTCAACTTTATCCACTGGCAATTTGTTACACCCAAGAAAACACTAGACATCAATAAGATTAGAAGGAATAGTAAAATATTTGAGACATGTTGAAGGCTTCACTATGGAACATAAGTATGCAAAAGTGCTCAACCAAAATGAGATAGTTGAGTCGTCGATTAATTCATAGTCAATATTACAACCTTAAAATGAAATACAATGAAAGGTACGACAAAAAAAGACGGTGGAGCTGTCATTTGGTTGAAATACTCTCCCCAAAGTTCCTCATGATTCCACGTTTTGTGATTGATCTTAGATCTACAATGACGTTGAATATCGATCTAGCGTTGAAAGGAACATTAGTTGGATATTTGAGGTCTATTTTTTGTCACAGCAAGATTTACATAGTCAAATCTCATAGTTTCTTTCTATGTAACAATCAGATGAACCACCGGAAGGATAAGTCCATCACATTTCTCTTGAATTCATCAACAAAATAGGAAAATAACCATTGTGGAAAGTGATCATGGTGGATGCAATGAAGCTTTATGTGAAATGGATTTGTGAAGAGAATATCCAGAGCTAGTATCAACCCTCATTCCATAACCATCACTCCTATAGTTCTTCACTCTTCCATGCAGACCACCAAGAAACCCATATGAATCATTTGTTAAAAGAGAATGTCTCATGAATCTTCGACCCATCATCTTATATCTGAATTCAGTGACAAGGATCACTGAACTGAACACACACAAATTGCTAATTTGACACGTTTGATTGTCGTGCGATCACTCAAACAAATAATCACGATTGTGACACTCATCACATCGTTCGGCGAGTTACGCGGTAAAGTTCATGAAACATGAAAAATAAACATAACCTAAGTTCTACGTGATTCTTACACAAGAGCCGCACCAAAACACGACATCCACCTCTTCTAAATCTACACAACTTTAGATATATAATCGGCATCATACAATACTCTGTCCTTCTAAATGATGTCGTCGTTAGCAATATCTTCAACATCTAAATATTTTCTTTCATCATTAAGAGATTAAACTCAGCTCTGACTTCCTCTATGATTATCTCTCCTCTCGCTTCTTGAAGAATTTCACACATTTTCTTGCAATGAGAACTTTAAGTTTTGTCTCATTAAGCTCTCTTAGTGAATATGTGACATTGCATGAATGACAAGAACCACATACGGACCAAATCATTGCTTAGAGAATTTCCTAAGCATATTATGTTGGTTGTTTAAAGTACCATCGTACACTAACGTCTTTCAGCTTCTCCACTACAATCTCTACATCTTTAGTTCTTCTCTCCAGTTAACAAATTCGGACAACAAGAAGGTCTTTTGTAGACGTATCATCCTTTGAAGATAGAACGCTCCAAGTGGGTATGTGTTCCTCAATGGGTATGATAGATTTTTTGCATCAACTCCGTCGGCATATATCACGTGACTAAACTGGGAGTTGAAGGATCATCCTCTAATGCAAATGAAAGAAACTTTGATCATTCTCTTGCCATCCTCTTGCAAACTTTCACAATAGCTTTCACAACAGGAGGATGATCACGTCCACTCTTAGTATTTCCCTATGGATTGTAGGTTGTAGTAAGAGTTAACTTCACACCACACCTCTTGAAGAACGCTTTAGTTCCATAAGTGTTAAGCTTTTCTCAATCAGTCGTGATCTTCCCAACATACTCATATCTACTGAAATCTGCATACTCCTTCAATGGATTTTGTCTGTAAGGCTCGCCTTTCCACTTGGTTGGACAAATCCGCACGTGCCAAAACTAAATATCATATTTGTCATATACTAATTGACATAACAATGAGATCTACTACCCACTTGTAATACATTGCAAGTGGATAAATATGATGTAATTCATCTTGATACCGAATTCTTGAATACAGTTGACATGTTGGCATGTCTCTCAACCAATTGAACTACAACTCTATACATATTATGTCACAATATCTCTCCTTCAACTTTATTAGAGTGGCAAAAATACCCTTATGGCATGCCCACAAGCTCTCATGAAACTCTTGCATGAATAACTTCTACATGTCAACTTTGCACATAACCTTTTGTGACATCTTACCATCGAGCTTAGCATGCTTCCACAAATAACCACTTGTAGCAAGTAGTTATGAGCCTTCTTCTTGATCTGTTTGAAGTGTGCATCGCTCCATCATGGTTGCCTAGTCAACAAGCTTAGATAACATCGTATGTCTATACATTCTCCATCATACAACCCCTTCAAGAATGATTTTGAATGTTCACTCTCACCTCCTTGAGCTCTACAAAAACTAGTAGTATTTACGTCTTCTATATCCTCAATCATCTCCTCTTCATCCTCATGTCTTGCACGAGACAACATATAAGCTATTGGGTTGTTCTTATCAGCTATGTATTTGAACTCAAGACTTAAAGACTTGATGTAAGCAATCGAGCGTAGCATGACAAAATATCAAAGGTATCACAATTTCTAATCATTCATAACAATGGTGAATAGTCTATTTTTATTACTACTCGTGCTATAGTAAAATAGTCATTTTCAACTTTCATAACTATAACTACTTCTCATAACTCTCTCTTCACTTGAGGATAGTTGCTATCACATCCAAAAACACAACATAGAGAAATGCTTCATTTCTTAGATAAATATACTCTAAAGTGGGGACTAAGGTCACAAGGGAAAACTCGATAAGTTTTATTAAAATCTATGAAAATTATGCATGTAATCCTTATATCGGTTAAATTTCCCTAGTTCATATATCTCAATCATTGTATAGGAAATATTCTACGTATGCGGGGAAATTTAATGCAGGTGAAAAACATATATAAGATAAACAATATAAAAATATTTGTATTGTTCTCAAAATATTATCCAAAGATTTAATACGGATAATTGTGTCAAAAATAAATTTGTTAGTTTTCATGAAAGAGAGTAACATTCTAGGTAAAATGTATGTGCTGAATTGACGACTGATTGTATTTCCTCATAATATCTATATTAATACCACTATACATGTTACATATCTCTAGTACCAATAGTAGTAACATTATGGGGTTATATCCAGAAAAATAGTTTATCCGAATACCAAGAAAAATCATATAAAATACAAGAAGTGTCTTTTCATAATTCATATGTATATATTTAAACCTCATATATTTTCTTATAAAACTAATATTTAAACCGAAATACCATACATGTAAGTTTCTCAGGTTTAATGTGGATAAATATGTACACGTGTGCAATATTTGATTGCAGATGCGACGACATGTCACTAGACGAATCGATAATATTTTCAGAACTCCTTATAAAAATAATAACAATTCTTGCATTTATACCAATATACTTCTTCTTCATCATTAGATTCAATAGTGATAAAATGATAAGATAAAATACAGGAAATTATTACCACGTAAACCAGTAAGAACAACCACAACAGATAGATGGGTTTCACTGATCCACATGTCATCCGGTGATTAGTCTATATGACTCCAAACTCCTATATGTTTCCTTAGAAAATGAACATTAAAACCGAGATATCATACGGGTAAATTTCTCGGGTTTAATACAGATGAATATGTATACATGCACCATAATTCATTCGCAAATGAGACAACATGTTATTAGATGATTAGATAGCATTTTCTGAGTAGGACGACAAGACGGTATGCGTGTTGGTCCACTCCTTGGTTGGTATCTCTGGTGCATACCGGAGAATGCACAAGTTTAAAGGGGGTGGATGTGGTGTAGTGGACCGGCTTCTATCTAAAAATATATTTTCGATACTTATCATTATCGCTCCAAAAATGCTTATAGGACTAAAAATGAGTTTTTCTACACAACTTCAGATCTTCACTTTCATTACATGAACTGGTAGAGCTCTTCATCGTTAGCTTCCCGTGAGCACTTCATCTATTTCATTTTGACACTTAGTGGTGAAGTTACGAGGTTCAGAAGATGAGAAAATCAAGTTGGGCTCTAGCTAACTATTGCTGATTGAGTATTTGTAGTTTCGGACGTTAAACTAAGGATGCAAAGGACCTTCTTGTTCTTTATATGTGAAAACCTTCACGTACACGACTGATGTAAAGAGGTAGTGTAAGGGGTTAGCTTGTTTCTATGACATATGAGAGGACGGTTTAGGAGATTTGGAGGTCCAGTGTAAACATGCAAGGCGTCATTGAGTTTAGATCTGTGTAGGCTACGCACTAATTAAGATGGTTCGTGAAGAGATAGATCAAGGAGTGTGTTTGGAGGAAATTGAGACGTAAGGAAACGTTTTAGACTGCTCCATTGACATGCGAAGGAGAATTAGACCGTTCGGACCGTCCTGGAGTCCAAACTTGCTGTTCTTTGATCCATTGGGATCAAACATCGAGTTCTTCAGAAAATTAAAGACGATACAAAGCTTCATCCGGTGATTTGAGAGTTGTGGATGAAACTGGCTCGTATGGAAACGATTATGTCAGTTTTTTGTCGCATGCGATCTGAGGTTGGATTGTTCTTCTCGATCAATGAGCCAAGTTCTTCGTTCTTTGTAGCTATGCGATTAAGAAGTCTTCACCTATGCATAAGAGAAGACCGTATGTGGATTGGATTGTTGGTTCGGGTGTGGTAAGCGAGTTTGAGCCGTAGTCAGTTTACGTCAGTTTCTTGCCTCTTACGGTCAAATTCCGTGCATGGTTTCGTGAGGGAAACTCCAAACAACTTGTTTGGAGTCTCGTTGGGTTCAACATAGCTAGATCTACCTACTAGAGAAGACGGATCTAATATCAGACGATTAGTTTGGACGTGTGTGATATTCTAAGCCACAAGAAGGAGTTTTTTGAGGTTTGGTCACTTGCGATAAAAAATCAGTGATATCTCGGCTGTCGAGAGTCGGATTTGGGAGTTCTTAGGACCAATGGAGTCAAGAAGGAAGGCCTTATCTACATCTGATACGATTTGACGAAAGAAGAAAGTTTCTAGATAGGCTATTTCGGTTCTTTCTCTACGAGTTTCATCCTTTTGAGTTCGTTAGAATTCTAGTTGGTTATGTACAGCTTGTGGTAACTAGCTTTAGCTTAGGGTTTGTACATGGACGTTGTTTGGACTTGGGTTTGAATCGTGTGATGCTGGTGCATCTCTTTTTGTTAGCAAAGGGGTGTTTCTCTTGCTTTGAGATATGCTTCGGTAGTTTTGGATGTGAGTTGATATTCAAGGACTCGTTTTAGGGGGTTTGATGCAGATTAGAAAGCGCTCGTGTTTGTTTCCTCGTTTAGTGTTCTTAAAGAGAAAGAAACGATAGTGTATATAAATTGGGAGTTGGTATATTGTGACGTTAGTTCTCGTGCTTGTCTATCTCTTTCTTGTCTTTGTTCAGCACTGATATTTCCACAGCCAAGAACCTTGCATTTTCTTGGACAATCTTCACAAAAAATCCGATACGACATCGTGCATGATGTGTGGAGTAAATCACATTTTGACTCTGTTCTAGAATGCGTCTGGAAATTTTCTTGGTATGAGACGAACGATGATAGAGAACGAAGACGTAAAGCTAAATTAGTTAGCTTGGATCGACTCAGAGAGCTATATCCTCATTTGGCTGATGCTTGCAAAGTCTTTGCATCCTCTCTGGAGATGGAGGTCTGCACATTTTTGCTGATGGTTTGTTATAGTTGATATGAAAACTGAGGTGACAACACTTCCGTATATACTGCAAACTCACTTACACGATAGGATGAAGTGAGCAGAAATATTTTCTTGAGTGCTTATAGTCTGTAGTCCAACATACATGGGAGGATCTGAGCGAAGAGCATGTAAGATATATCCCATTATTTTTTCCACTGCGTGATTGTTTCCAGTTAGTTTGACCATTTTGTTTACAAGTGATATTTATTTTCTCTCTTTTTGGTGGCTTGGACCTCTTCCCCTCTTGCAAGGGGAGTGAAACTTCGCTGGGACAGCGAGCACGATGGGTTAAACTCCCATGAATGTCTTCTCGTTATGTATTATGCGTATTCATAATTTGGATTAGCTCCATGATGCAATTTCTGAGTTATGAATCGGATGTTGTTTCGTCATATCTTTGAATGTCTTGTAACCATAACTACATGCCCGTGCTGTCGATCTGAGGTTATGCAAACCTCTGAAGTAAAATGTTTCAATGTTATAATGATAGACAGCAGGAAGTAAATGATTTACCTAGTATAGAAATCCATGTGAATTTATACTTGTTTATCTCTCCACTGTGTATGTGATCAGAAATTAAAGCCAAGGGCTCTTTATCATCAAACACTTCTTTCAACAGGTGTTTAGAGACTTCAGTCCTCACTAACTTAGTCACGAAATGAACTTGGGCCCCGAAACTAATCCCACACCAGATCCTTTGGAATATCAGCCTGCTCCCAATTGTTATCGGGGTAAGTTTCTTTCATCCTATCCGGAACCAAAATGACCAACTCATAAAACTCCCGAAAGAATAACCTCCCGACAGAATTATACACCTCTCGAATGGCTTCAATTCTGTGACAGAACTTATTTGAAACAATGAGTAAATAAAAAGTTCACTGCAGTCTAGACAAAATCAACTTCATCCATCACCAAAAACTACACTGCTAGGTGATAACAAGAATTCCATGCTCTATAGTAATGGGGCCATGTTGAAAGCTCATGTGACATCCATTACTTTGCCAAAGGAACTGCACAATAATATTTTCAAAGTCCATAAGAAAACATTCACGTAATAAGTAATATCAGTAGACCACTCTGAAGTATAGAGGACATGATTACCTAAATATCTCGAAAGTGGATTACTTAGTGAGTAATCTTCTCAAACTATTCTCGAAAGTGGATTACGTGAAAGCGGTATATTTTATGGTTATAGACCAAACTCTATATTACTCCGCAACTAGTATTCAGGTAAATATTTCAGAAGTGGATTACTCCGAAACTAGTACTCACGTAAATATCATAAAAGTGGATTACTCCGAAACTAGTATCACCTAAATAGTCCAGAAGTGGATTAGTCTGAAACAAGTATTCACGTAAATATTTCAGAAGTGGATTACTTCGAATTAGTATTCACGTACATATTTCAGAAGTGGATTGCTCCGAACTAGTATTCTTAGAGTGGATTACTCCGAACAAAATATTCACCTAAATATTTCGAAAGAAGATTACTCCAAAACAAGTATTCACCTAAATATTTCAGAAGTGGATTACTCAGAACTATTCACGTAAATGTTTCATAAGTGGATTACTCCGAACCAGTATTCACATAAATATTTCAAAGTGGATTACTCCGAAACTAGTACTCACATAAATATCGTAAAACTGTATTACTCCGAAACTATTATTCATGTAAATATGTCAAATTCGATATTTCGGAAAATATCAAGCAAATGATGAAGGCTAACCAATATAGAATTTTTGGTGCCTTTAGTTTTATCAAAAAATATAGCACACAACATATTCAGAGAGGCATAATATTCGACCTTGACTAACTGAAAGTCCATTACTCATCTAGGACAATTATGAACTGATATAATTGAAATACGGATGTGGTGCCTATAGTTTACAAATTTTGGGAATTTTTCAAAATTTCCAAGCTAACGTCGTGGATTATATGAATTAACCTTGTTATTTAAGTTCACCCCCTGCTTAGTGAGAAGATGAACTTAAGACAAATTTTTGGGAAACATAAGCTGACTACTTCCGGAAGCCAAAAGACGGGCATCTTTCTGGAAGATGTCTTCTGGAAGAAAAAATCCATAAGACATAGTGCGATTCTTCGAAGGAAGACAGTGAATGTAACTGTGGGAGACACCAACCTAGTACAAACTGGATGACATAGTAGGTGTTTGGTGAACCTAAAGAACAGCCATCTAAGTAGTAGGTAGGGCCAGTGCTGACATGGCACTTACCTAAAACACAGACAGCTAGGAAATAGACAAAGAAACCACCAAATCAGAGAAGAGACGCAGAAACACCATGTCCTTTGTTCCTTTCCCCTACTCGAATTCAAACCCACATTGAGGAAGTTATCAGGTGACGAGGAATTACAATGAGAGATTGTGAGGACGATCTTCTTACAGAAAGAAGAGAGCTCGAAGTAGAAGCAAATAGAATTTCTCAAGGATCGTAAGAATTGGAACTATAGAATCGAAGATTGGAGCTTCAGGCTGTAGACAGGAGCTCGAAATATTCCGCAAAGACAAGTTCTTAGCAAGAAAAAGTCGCTCCTGAGTTAGCAGCAATCGAAGCACTCACAACAGAACGTGTGCAAGAGATATTTGGAGATCGAGTAGAAGTGCATCACATCGATGCAAGCACATTCTGAGGTTCTTCTCGCTTCTTTTTCCTTCTCATCGTCTTACTTCCTTTCTGTTCTTACAATTCCTTCTTCCCTGATTTCTTCCAAGAAGCTTACCTACTCCTTTCCTCTTTCATAGAATTTCTCGTGAGTGAATTGCAAACGGAAGCGCTGTCCAAAATCAAATTTGATCTTCCCTCCTCTGTCTCGAAAACTATTTGTTTTTGTCCATCTACGTCCTTATCCTATTGTGCTTCTGTCTCCAGAATCCATGGACAGAAGCTGAATTTCAAATTCACATCAAGTAGTATAGATTTGATTTGAATTGCGAGAATCTTGATGTGAATCCAGAGTGGAATTGTGAGTTGATAATTATTTTGAGGAGTAGGAAATTGAGATTCATGCAAGTGTCTCCCAAGCTTCATGTCTCTCCAAATCTACATCTTCCTAGAGAGCTAGAAGACTGAAAGGTTGACAAAATGCATGAAAAGATGTGAGGGTCCTCCACGGGTCTCTTCTCTCAACCTCATAGCAATATGTTCCTTCTTCTTCCCACCTTAGATTAGAGTTGTGAGGGAGTCTTGCAGGTAAAATCTGGAGAGCAATATCAAGGGCCATGTCTTCTCATTACGCAGTAAGTTTTTTCTAAGAGTGTATGTGAGGTGAGGAGTCAAAAGATAAGTGAGATCAGTGCTATGAAGCCTAGATGCGAGAAGTCTTCTAAGAACGTCATTTTACCCAGAACATCTTTGGAGTGTTCCTGGATATCACTGTCACCACGGGCCCTCAAACTTCTTCTGATCGTTTTGTAGGACTCTCTTCTCGGTGTATCAAAAGCTTCGGAATGACTACTATGCATCTCCGAGATCTTGTGCTATCCCAAGCGGAGCTGAGCGCGACCAAACTCTTCATCAAGGAGTTGGGCCTCGACTTCTTCACTTGGAATTGGAATTCTTGCCGACCAGGGTTTGTTAGAAGAGATATATATAGCCCTACCCTCTTAAACCGTGTATTTGCTAAGGCAGGAGTGGCTAGTGGAAGCCCAACACTATGGACGGTAGAGTGGTGGAGGAGAGTGTTTCATCGACTTGAATCCGAGAACAAAGGTTATGAGTTAGAGAAGGACAAAATTCCTCCGATCATTTTAGAGAAATGACATGTACCCGGAAGTACAACTTGCCTCTTCCTGGAAGATAGACATGGAAGAAATGGTTGGAAGGTGGAAGCCTACCGAGAGCCGAAGAAACGACTTCTATAGAAGCTTTACCTTCACCTCTTTCTCAAGGAGAAATGTCATAAGGTCATATACCTAGGAGATCAGGATGTGGAGTTCCTTGAAGCCATCTGGGCAAAGGAAGTTTTTAATGGTACGCTTTCTTCCATGTCTATGTACATACAGAGTTATCTTATTTAGGCACCTCAGAAGGAAGGCACCTCAACTCGTTCTTCTGCTACTTGTATGTGTCCCAAGGGGACTTAAAGGAGGCTCAGTTGACCAAGTATGGACCAATGAAACAGGAAGGAGTGAAAGAGGATACTTCAGAGGAGGAGTCTCACTATCTTCTTCTTGAAGATGACGTCTTTTGACGTGGTAAGAAGTGATCCATCAGCTTCCGTGTACCTTAGGTTTTTCTCTCGAGACAATCCAGGAGTTAATTACAATCTACTGTCTCTTCGGTCAGATGGACTTTTACACGAGTTTAGATCTGTTGCCGACACTCTCATCTCCTAACGCCTTCGATTTCATGCTTGATACTCAGTCAAAGTATTACAGATGCAGCTTTCAGTATTTTCTGTCCACACTTTCGACTACTCTATCTCAAGGAACCTATATCACATAGACAGTCCACATGTGGATCCGAAGTGCTTCACTAGATGGGACAAACTTGAACACTATACAACTTCTGACAATCATCACCACTCAATATGAAAACTTGGCATGCACAATTGGATATGCATTCATGAAACCCAATCCTCATAAGACATAGACAAAGTTTATGTAAACAAAATAGTCAATGAAATCTTATCCCCCATATTACTACAAGCAGGGATGGCTTGTTAGTAAGGATCCAGACTAGAAGCCTATCGGAAGATTTATTTCTCCTTTCTCTCTCATTTTGTTAGTTTCTCTTCTTCTCTTCTCTTTCTCATCTTCCCATCTTCATTCTACCTTCTATCCGGTTACAGAAGTATTGTGTGAGTATCAATGGATGTGAGTGTCGTTGTGGTGCTGTCAGAAGATCGTTTCTGTAAGCAGAAGCTTGGGAAGGCTACAAGAGGCATACACCTTGTGATTGATCTAATCAATTGAGCATCCAGAAGGATAATTTGCTGTATGGAGTAGTAATTGACATCTATCGAGTAGTGATAGTGTTCTAAAGATGTCAAGTCGAGTGGCACCACCAGAAGATGAGATTTACTTTTGGAAGCCAACGTGAGAAGACAAGAAGTCTCGCAAGAAATCAATAATCGTCTTTCTGTCTTCTTAGTGTACATTTGTGTTATATTTGAAGTAGTAGTCGCATGTTATGTTCTAGAGCATATTTTTTAAGATCTTGAAGCTGGGTGGTTGTGTGGGTTAGAAAGAACTTCTACACAAAACCATGTGTTTGTGAGTTTGGACAGATCTTACAACAGTGTAACTAGTGCAAACCTTTTTGGTACCGTGTCGTGCGCATACACATTGCTACACAACGTGCATCGCTGTCAGAGATACACCACACATACACATAACACATGGACGATCTCATACACATACACAAGTGTATCACAATAGATAAACGGTATGTACTCACTCCACCATGCCAATGGGCACTAAACAATCACTGAAGTCGAGCCAAATCTACTATGTGCTCACAGAGACTCCAGATTGCACTCACAAAGACTATCCACCATAGCTAGGAGCTTGAAGGTTCAACTTGAAGAACTAAGGCCTCCAAGCCCTACCTGCGAAGTATATCCCTAGTGGGCTCTCTCACCAACTCGCCTTAAAGCACTAACGACCTTACCGAGATTCGTCACTCCGCACTCGATCAACCTAGCCGAGGTGCCCAAACTGACGTGACAGCTGTTGTGCGCATACACATCACTACACAACATACATCGCTGTCAGAGGTACACCACACATACACATAACACATGAACGATCTCATACACATACACAAGTGTACCACAATCGACCCTCTAACTGGCGGTTAGGTCTCTCTAACTCCAGATAGCTCCATATCTCAACTACGCGATATACACCTTCATGGGTGCAAGGATCAGGAGGTCGGGTGCTACATCATCCCATTGTTAGTCGCCTGTTTGCAATCCATACCACGTAAAGATATAATCGATTATCTCTGCTATATACATCGAGGACAAACCCACCGTCCAGTAGGAACAACACTGAGAGGTGGAGTCAAACATGACATGTGTCAACCTCTAGAACAACCATCATACACCAACATACGGGTTGCTCCACCAGCAGACTCACACAACATACACCTCAAGTCCGCACGTAAAACTGCTAAGCTTGCGTCAACGGTACCATCGATGTTGAGAAGATGACATGGCGCGCAATTACGCTGTCGTGTTGTGGATTGGCTAGGGTGTGAAACCACCACATATCCTTCGTACGTGTTTGGTGTTGAGGAGCCATTGGGACCTTATCGTGTCAAAAGATAAGGCTCCACGTGGACGATCCGTGTACTCTTCGCTGAGTGGAGATAAGAGTAGTACTCTTGTCGTCACATGTGAGATTGATGTATAAGAAGAGAGGTGCGCGGAGCTTGAGATATAGAGTGTAGAGTATCCAAGTCTAGTGGAGTGTGATCAGTATCATTGGATGAAGTAAGCGGCAGTGCGAGTGGTAGGCATGAACGGAGAACCCTTTCGTGCTCCTGATCTTCCACTTGCGCATCCGTTCGTCATTAAGATCCATTGTCTGCCGCGAGATCACTTTCGAGTATTTATGGTAGCTCATTGGGGAGAGTCGTTTATGGCTGCGGTGATGGCTACTCCGGATCCTATCGTTCTTCCCATTGTCACTTACGACGCTGTTTGGGATCTTACTGTCTACATCTTGCTTTGATGTGGTATGGATCCTCCGTTGGATCTGAACTTCCCAGCGAGAGTTCCGTTCAACACTTGGGTCGAAATACGATGTTACAGTCGTCCAAAGGTGGCACATCGTGAGTTTGTCATGAGCAACTTCGGTGAGGATTATTATAACCAGATAATAGCTTCATCTGTTCCTTTTGTAGTTCCGTTTATTGTCAACCGTTTTAGAGTCGGGATTCTGACTCTCTATTGAGCGTAGTTTGTACTTCGTGTTTACGTGCTTCGTGGTCGACGGCATCGTCAACGGCACGTGTTTGGAGTTTGTTCAATATAAACTTTGAGGCCTAAATGATACTCTTGGATAAAAATTCGTTCTTTGTGTGTTTGTCATGTGAGTGAAGACAAAAATCTTTTTGTCAACTTGTTTCTCATTGGTCGAAAGTTTGACCAATCACCTTCTACCAAGTTCCTTTCACGTTTTCGAGGATAGAGGCACTTCCCGTGATCCATTCGCGGAGTGTGAGCTATGGTTGGAAAGCTTGGGAGACGAGGATGCCCGTGGACTCAATGGTTGCTCGATTTGAAGCACGGATGAGAATGTTCCGATCAATTGAAGCTGAGGGGGTCAAATTCATGACCAATTTTATTTCCGTGAGGTCTTTGTCACTTTCTGGGAGTTCTGTGAGGTTGCTGGAGATGAATTGACTGTTGCTGGAAAGCTCTTGAGACGGGCTTGCCGATGGACTCAGAGATCAATCGATTCCAAGCCGGAGTGAAAAAGTTATGGCCGGTTGAAGTTGGGTGTCTCAAATCGGAGGCTATGATAGTAGGCGACTGTAAACATGAGACATTGAGAGAGATATGGAGAGTTTGAGGTCGAATTTCGATATGAAACCTTCCAGGGTCTGAGAAGGTACAGTCAGCTACCTACGTGTGAAATTTGAGACCATTTGGATTATTGGGTTGAAGGGAAACGTTGTTTTTGTGCACAAGGGTCTGCATATCGCCTTGTGTCATTGACGAAAAGGGCTTGGATCATTCCGAGAGTTTGGTTGAGGATCTGCTGGTGAAACTTTACAGAGTGGTAGTGATGGTGACTCATTAGCTTCCTGAGAAGTTTGAGCCGTTTTGATCGAGCGGTTTGTGAGGAATCGAACAGCAAAGTTCTGTCGAAATAGTATCATTGTAAGATGAGGCTCTAGAGTGAACTCTAAACTCGAATGCCCGTGGTGGTGCATTCGTAGCCTTTATATAGTGAGAGGAATAGTACATGATAAGCTTCCGACCAATGCTCATCTCTCACGCGGATCGCTGATGTGGCTTACATGCAGTCTTAGATCTAGAACAACATCTAGAGGTTCAGAATGAGCCACGTAGAAGGCTCGCTGGAAAGTTCTAGAAGCTTCTTTCTAGAAACTTCCTTCTGGAAGTTTCCCGGCTAGAAAGTTCTAGAAGCTTCTTTCTAGAAACTTCCTTCTGGAAGCTTCCCGGCTGGAAAGTTCTAGAAGCTTCTTTCTAGAAACTTTCTTCTGGAAGCTTCCCGACTGGAAAGTTCTAGAAGCTTCCTTCTAGAAACTTCCTTCTGGAAGTTTCCCGACGGACTTTTGGCGCACTCGCCTAGTGGTAGAAGTACTATTTGCTGCATGTATTCTTCGGCCAACTTAGCCGTAACTAATTCTTATACCAAAGACTTCTACCAAACCAATTTCTCCTCTAGTTGATAAGTAGGACTCTACTTATTACAAACCTCCCCCCTTTTAAGAAGCAACGTCCTCGTTGCTCAACTGCTGTTCGAAAGCTTGCACTATGAGTGGGGCGTGTGCAAGATTGGTTGCAGGTTCCCATGTTGCTTCATGTAATGGATAGCCTTTCCATTTGACCAAATAATCTACCCGTTGATGACGAGTCCCACGAACACGTTTCTTTAAGATGCATTCCACTTCAAACTCTTCCTCGCCATCGATAATTTGAGGCAGTGGTCGCGACTCTTGCGAATTGCCAAATTGAGGAGGTCGTGGTGTATATCGCCGTAATAAAGACACATGAAAAACCGGATGAATCTTCATGTGGGGTGGAAGTTCGAGTTGATATGCCACTGCTCCAATTCTCCGGACAACAGAGAAAGGCCCGATGAAGCGAGGGTTGAATTTACGACTGCCGATCAGAGTAAGGTTGGTTGTGGATTAACCAAACTTGATCACCAATCGTGAACTCTTCGTGCCGACGGTGTCCATCGGCATATTGCTTTTGTCGGTTCTGAGCAACTTGTAGTTTCACCTTAGCTTTTTCCACTCCTTGTTGAATCCGTGCAACGAATTCATTAACAGCATCCACTTTGGTGTTGACTGACGACTTCGTGCTGAATCGTGTCAAACTTGCTGGTGTGAGAGGATGTTCGCCGTACATGAGATAAAAAGGTGTTTCACGAGTAGATGCATTGAGGGAGTTGTTGTAGGCAAATTCTACCAAAGGGAGTAAAGTGTCCCACTTCGCTTGCTCCTCCAGAGTAAAGGCTCGTAGCATGTCTTCAATGGTACGATTGGCTCTTTCGGTTTGTCCATCGGTCTGTGGGTGATAAGCCGTAGACATGGCAAGTTTGGTCTTGAACAGACCAAATAGAGTTCTCCAAAACATGCTCGTAAACTGAGGACCTCTATCTGTTATAAGCACCCGCGATAGACCGTGCTGAGCAAAAATGGTGTTCAAATATATCTGAGCAAGTTGCGGTGCTGAGACGTCTTTCGTGGTCGGTCGAAGATGGATCATCTTGCTGAGCTTATCGACTAAGACGACGATGGAGTCAAAACCTGAGCTCGTCATGGGAAGTTCACACACTAAGTCCATACTAACATGTTCCCAACGTTTGGAAGGGATCGGGAGGGGTTGAAGGAGACCGGAGGGTGCTTGATTTGTAGCCTTATTCTGTTGACACATTGCACAACTCCGAGTGTATACTGCAACATCCTCTGCCATCTTGGGCCAATAGAACACTCGTTGGACCGCTTCCAATGTCTTTTCTGCCCCCATGTGTCCTGCAATGGCTGAATCGTGACATTCAGTTAGTATGGTGGTACGTAGTTCTGGATCATCTGGGATCCATAACTTCCCTTCATGGAATACCAAACCATGGTTGCGGGTGATGGTTCTTGAAAGTTTTGCTGCGACAGTCTGTGCATCCGATTTTGTGCCCTCGATCAATTTTGTCCAGAAGTCAGAATTCACCTTGACTTCAGAGACTAAGTTATGCACCATAGGCATGCGGGTTAATGCATCAGCAATTTGCTTCTTGCCCTCAACGTACGTGATGGTCATGTTGAATCGTTGCCTCTATTCTGCCCAACGGATTTGTCTCTTTGAGAGATCCTTCTGCGTCTCCAAATAGACTAAAGGTTTGTGGTCTGTCTCGACCACAAAAGCCTTCTCCCCTAGATAGTGCTTCCAATGCTTAGTAGCGAGAACTATCGCCAATTCTTCTCTCTCGGTGGTGTGATAGTTCTGTTCTGCTGGTAACAACTTTCGAGAGAAGTATGCAATTGGATGCCAACCATCCTTCCATTCTTGCTGCAACACCGCCCCTACTGCCGTGCCTGATGCGTCCGTTGCTAACTTGATAGGTTTTTTTGGGTCGTACCACTTGAGGATCGGAGCATGTAGTAGCGCGGTTTTCAATGCTTGAAAACCTACTTCTTGCGCTGTTCCCCACATCCATTTCTTGCCTTTGCCTAACAGGGCAGTTAGTGGTTGTGCAAGCTTGGCAAAATGCTTAACAAATCTACGATAAAATCCTGTCAATCCCAAGAAGCTCTTAAGTTGGGTCTGATCTTCTGGAGCCTTCCATTGTTGGATGACAGCTATTTTATCGGCCATTACTTGTATGCCTTCTGCACTCACTCTATGTCCTAAGTAGTCCACCTCCGTCTTGCCAAATTCACATTTTGAAATTTTGGCGTACAGTTTATTTTGGCGGAGTACTTGGAGAACCTCTCTCAAATGGTGCACATGGTCCTCCATAGTTTTGCTATAGACTAGGATGTCGTCAAGAAATACAACGACTGATCTGTCTAAGTACGGACGGAATATGTCATTCATCAGGTCCATGAAGGTGGCCGGTGCATTTGTGAGACCAAATGGCATTACTAAGTATTCGAAGTGACCATACCTTGTTCGAAAGGCAGTCTTTTCCACATCTTCGTCAGCGATTCGAATCTGGTTGTACCCGCTCCGTAAGTCTAGCTTCGTGAAGTACTTTGCTCCTTCGAGTTGGTCGAACAAGTCATCCATCCGAGGTAGTGGATACTTATTCTTCACCGTTTGTTGATTGAGTGCTCGGTAATCGATGCACATCCGTAGGCTGTTATCCTTTTTCTTAACAAAAAGGACTGGAGCTCCATATGGTGACACGCTGGGCTGGATGAACCCTTTTTGTAACATCTCCTCGATTTACGCCTTGCACTCCTCCAATTCATGTGGCGCTAGTCTGTATGGGGCCTTACAAGGAGGGGTGCTCCCTGGAATCACCTCGATTTTGTGGTCAATCCTTCGTTTTGGTGGTAACCCTGAAGGAAGATCATCGGGAAAGACATCCCCATATTTTGCTATCACTCCTGTCAAGCTTTCTGGTATCTGCCCGTCGAGTCGTGCACTCGAGACTTCTCTTATTAAACCCAAAAAACAGACATCGCTGCTACGTATAGCACTTGTACCTATTACATACAAAGGCAAGTTCTGTCTTCGAGATCTCACTCTATCTCCGAAGATTTTCCACTGTTTGGTTTTCACCACTTTTCTTCGCCAATCCACTTTGGGATTATACTGCTCCATCCACGGCATACCCAATATGACATCATAACGGGCTAATGTGATCACTCGCCACTCAATATCTTCACGATATTCACCTAAAGTAAGTTCTATCTTTCGAGGTAGAGATTCAATCTTCTCAATCTGTCCATTGGGCAGTTCCACCTCTTCACTCTCATCACTTTCTAACTCCATTCTCAACTTCATAGCAGTCGATCGAGACAAAAAGTTCTCTGTTGCACCAGGATCGATTAGTACTCTCACCTGGGTCCCTTCCAAGACTCCATCCGTGACAATCAATTGTGCATTGTTTTTTGTCAATCTCCTTCTCCTTCCCTCGCCTTTCTTCTCCCTCCTTGCATCAGTAAGGCCGCGAGGTGCATTTACTGGTGTTCTTCGTTTCCCAGTCTTGTCTCGATTTCTTCATCTCCTTCCGTCTCATTCAGATGATTCAGAGGTCGACGATATGAAGGTCTTGGATCTCTAGGAAAACGACTTCGGCAATTTGCAGCTATGTGGCCGAATCGCCCACAGCTGTAACATCGACGTTGCTCGAGTTGAGGTGTAGCATTCTTGACACCTTCTCCTCTAGGAGCTCCTTGACGTCTTTCTTCTGGCCGTCCTCGACGATCTCCATCTTGAAATTGTCGTGGCTGATAGCGGATGTTGCCTAGCTCCATGGGTGTCGGACCGTTTGCATAGGGGATTTCGGATCTATTCTGATGATTTGGTAGAATCATCACTTCTCCTCCTAATGCTCCAGCAATTCTCTGAGCGCAAGCGATGGCCTCAAAAACCGTGAGTGGGTTTTGCACCATTACTTCTTGTCGAATTCTTTCCTTCAACCCCCTCTTGAAATTATCAAGAGCCTCCGCCGGACTCATATCAGTGATTGCAACTTGCAAGTCGAGGAAGGCTTCTACATACTCTTGAAGGCTTCCCTTCTGTTTCAATCCCCACATCCTCGTTCGAGCCATTTGCACCGAGTCCACAGACTGGAAATTCTTCAACAACCCTTCTTGCATTGCAGTCCATGTGACTGTCCTCTCTTCCGCCAACACCGATCTCTCCCATGCATCATACCACGTGAGAGCTTTATCAGTCAAGTAGCCACACGCAAACACTCCCGCTACGTGGTCCGTGATTTGCGTACTGAAAAGTCGCAAATATCGATTCATCCGAGAAATCCAATTCTCGACTATTCCCATAAGTCGTTGGCCTTTGTACGGTTCAATGTTACATGTCTTCTTCATCCGTAGTAGCAGGGCACCTTCCTCATCGACTGGAGCTCTAACGATTTGTGCCACGGGTTCTCTTGGTGCAGCTTGCTCTCCCACCACTGGTACTCCTTGAGACGATCCTCCTCTTGCAACGTCTGTCATACTCTGACCCTCGAGGTTCAGCATTTTGTTTTGTAATGCTTCAACCGTCATCTTCATCTCTCGAAATTCGGTCAGCATGCCTTGCATCAGTTCCTGCATCACCAACTCTGGATTTGGAGGTTGTTGCTCCATGATCGCTCTCTCTCTCTCTCTTACGACACGTAAGTTTCAAGCTTCTCCTAGTACAGAGTTATGACGGCCACTCGGAAACGTTCGTATACTACAGGTACTACAAAAGGGACAGGAGAATAAATTATCTCGCGGTAGAAATCCTCACCAAAATTTCGAATCACAAACTCTCTATGTAACGATTTCGGTCTGCAGACATAGCGGATCTCCACCCACGTATTGAAGGGAACAGGAGCGGATAGGTTTAGATCCATGCTCATTAAATCAAGATGTAGACGGTCAAATCCCAACTAGCTGCATATGTCACTACTGGAAGAATCACCGGGACTGGCGAATTCATCACTTGACCCATGAAATCCTCACCGAAATGATAAACAAGATACACTCGAAAATGCTCTCGACGCATATACATAAGCTTGATATGGAAAGGATTCAAGAATGGTAATTCTGGAGCTGGAAATCTACCCCCATCCATCACATAGCTCTCTTGATCCTTTCAGCGCACTCAGAGTTCCAATTGCTAGGTATCCCGATCAAAGGTCCTTCTAAGAGGGGTAATCCGCTCTCTTAGAGTTTCTTGCTCTGATACCATTGTAAGATGAGGCTCTAGAGTGAACTCCAAACTCGAATGCTCGTGGTGGTGCATTCGTAGCCTTCATATAGTGAGAGGAATAGTACATGATAAGCTTCCGATCAATGCTCATCTCTCACGCGGATCGCTGATGTGGCTTACATGCAGCCTTAGATCTAGAACAACATCTAGAGGTTCAGAATGAGCCACGTAGAAGGCTCGCTGGAAAGTTCTAGAAGCTTCTTTCTAGAAACTTCCTTCTGGAAGCTTCCCGGCTGGAAAGTTCTAGAAGCTTCTTTCTAGAAACTTCCTTCTGGAAGCTTCCCGGCTGGAAAGTTCTAGAAGCTTCCTTCTAGAAACTTCCTTCTGGAAGTTTCCCGACGGACTTTTGGCGCACTCGCCTAGTGGTAGAAGTACTATTTGCTGCATGTATTCTTCGGCCAACTTAGCCGTAACTAATTCTTATACCAAAGACTTCTACCAAACCAATTTCTCCTCTAGTTGATAAGTAGGACTCTACTTATTACAATCATGTTATAAAAACAGCGATAAGGGCTTGATCGTTCCGAGAGTTTGGTTGAAGATCTGCTGGTGAAATTTTACAGAGTGGTAGTGATGGTGACACATTAGCTTCCTGAGAAGTTTGAGCTGTTTTGATCGAGTGGTTTGTGAGGAATCGAACAGCAAAGTTCTGTTGAAATAGTATCGTGTTATAGAAATAGCGAACTTTGGAAGGGCATAGATGCCAACTCAGAGATGATCTCTCTGCAAGTAATACCTTACTAGAGAGATTATTCTACAGGCTATCTGCTGGCCTTGGTTTCATCTCATTCTGAGCTGTGGGTGAGGAGTGACAGCGAGGTAAAGTTGAGAGGTTCTTGCTCCGAAAGGCGAAAGAGTTAAGACTCTTTTGAAGAACAGGTCGACCTGGAGGTTTTGCCAGTGCTTCAGAGCACTTGATCATGGGTATGGAGAGTTGTTGACTGTATTTCCTGTGTTTGGATCCTCTCCATACCCGCATGCCTGTTTGTACGCCCAGTTGGTTTTGATTGGATTTATGTGCGGGTGTTGCGCTTAGGTTTTTTTTCGATTAGGAGTGCTGGTATTTCTCTTGTGGTGAGGCTGGAGTGATGACCAGCAGACCCAAGAGTGCTTGCGGTGATGGCAGGAACAGGTTGCCCGTGCTTGTTACCCCGGTTCTATTCCTAGTCGAGTAGGAGAGAGATCTGCCGAGAGGACGTGAGGATATCGTAGCGAGAAAGGTTCAAAGTGTACTTGGAGATCAGAGAGAGGTTTGGGTGGTCACTGGTTCTGAGTCACAGAGTGCGACACGTACTCTCTACAGCTAGATACCCGATGTATTCCCAGATAAGAAAGCACGTCACACGACAGTTGGTGAACTCGACGTGAAACTTATGGGGTGGAGAGTTAGTGAAGTTCTTCTCAGAACTTTACCATGGCCGAGAGACAAGGAGTTGGAAACCCTTCGGGCACGATTCCGCTGCAGCTTGATCCTGCTATAGGACAAATGTTCCAAGCATTTGCTCTGTACATGGATCAACAACAAGCTGTTCAGCGGAAGGAGGCGATGGCTACCAAGGCTTTGCATTCGGTGGTGGGGACATTGGATCAGTTTGAAGGGAGAAACATCTCCAAGTACCTGAAGTTCTATTCTCGAGAGATGGAGCTGAGTAAGGTACCAGAGAGGGAGATGGTACGGACGTTTGAGCTTGCTGTTGTCTCGGAGTTACGAGAACATGTGAAGGGGCTCATTCAAGCTCATGGGGCTAACTGGAAGGAGTTTTCTCTTCAGTTGAAGGAGAAATACTCTTTGGAGGATGCAGATCGAGTGACTAAGAAGTCATTCATGGAGTGGGTGAACAAACCCAACAAGGAACTAGTTGCTACCGAACTACTTCGGGAGTTTGAGAGACAGTTTCTTCAACTATCTCGGATGGAGAAGCTCACACTTGAGAATGACAAAGTGGAGCTATTTTTACAGTCAGCCAACAGCGAGCTACAAAGGGAGTTAGAGTTGCTGTTGGAAGATCGGACGAAAGACAATGGTCTTACATCTAATTGGAAGAACGTTAGCGAAGCAGTGGGAGTACTTGCGAAGCGAGAATATCGAAGAGGGAAGGTGGTTGTGACTCAAGCACCAAGACCACCGTGGTGATACCACGAAGGCAACCAACAGTGCAGACTGCTCCTCTACCTACTATTTCACTTCCTACTACTCCTATCACTACGGTTGTACCACAGCGGAATCAAGCAATGAAAGATTTGGAGAAGAAGATGAGAGACTTACAGATCAAGTTGACAAGGTTGGAGGAGAAGGATGGGGCACCTGAAGGGAGACCTGCACCAAAACAAGGATATGTTCAGAGGTGTATTTGGTGTGACAACACCGACCATCAACGGAAGGAATGCGGGAGTTTCACTAATGCCTTGCAGTAAGGTGTAATTTTCTGGAAGGAAGGAAAGATCGCCTTGAGAGACAACGGAGAGACTCTGAGGACCAACTTCGGTAGAGGAAGGATGAAGAAAGTTTTGGAGGATCATCTAACAATGCATGATGTGACATCGGTAGAAGTTTCTACCTATGGAGTCGAGGTGATTAGCAAAAAGGAGAGTGCCTTTTTGAAACATGAGGATACCACTGATATGTGGAGTCACGCTGTGAGCACGAACAGAAAGGGGAAAATGGCAAGGGAGGAGTTGCTCAGAACAGCCACAGCAATCAGGAGTGCTACTGGATGGGATGATCCCGTAGATGCTATGTCCGTTCATGCCTACGTAGCCAAGGCTCAATATGAAGCTATCATGGAAGAGAAGCGTAGGAGAGACGAGGCTGGTCCAAGTGAGGAGAGAGCGACTCCCAAGAGGCAACTAAGAGGAGATAGACTCCGACAGGAGACTACACCTCTACGAGAAGAAGCTATGGATGACGTCTTACCTTCTGGGAGTGCAGAGAAGGGTAAGGGTAGGGAGAAGGGCAAAGCTCCCATGTATAAGCTGCAATCAGACATTGAAGCAGCAACCAACATGAAAGAGGTGTTGCAGGAGAAGGTGCTCAATACAAAGATTGAGTTTACCTTGCGAGAGATCCTCGGGATTGCGAAGAAGGAGTTTCATGATGTCATCATTGACATTATCAAGCGAAAGAGACAATTGACGGGAGAGACCGCAGTGTCCACTGCTCTAGACACAGTGATTACAGAGGAAGAGGAGCGAGAGTTGGTTCATTCTTACAACACTCGTAAAGTTCGGTTTGATGTGGATAAGGAAGAGGACGATAAGATCTCTAGTCATTACACTATAGGACATTGGGCAAGAGCCACTACTGAAACCTTAGTGAATGTAGGAGAGATGAAAGATCCGGTGGTTGCTCTCATCGATCATGGATCTGAGATCAATATTGTCTCTAAGGACATCTACAAGCAGGGTGGATGACCTGTTGATATAGATCATGGTTGGATGATCCGAGCAGCAAACAACACACGAGGAGAACTCTATGGTGCTTGTCCGGATGTGAAGGTGAAGATAGGGAATGTGGTACTTGAACAAAACTTCTTTGTTCAAGATACTACTTCCTATCCGGTTATTCTTGGTCAACCATTCATTACAGCTGTAAGGATGGAGACTAAGGTGTTGGATGACGGTTCTGCTTATGCTCGGATCAGGAGTCAGGATGGCAAAACAACGGTACAGTTCTTGACTGTGTCTGCTAATCATGAGCGTAACCGAGATTACTTGCGGAGCGTGTCTCTACCCAAAGTCACTGAAGAGTTTAAGGATTTTTCCAGAGGGCCACTATAGAGCGAGAGTATAGTGGTACCGATACACAAGAGAAGGTACTCTCGTTGGAGAAGGATAGTGCCTTTTGTACAAGAGTGGTGAGATATTCGGAGAGTGGATTTGCTGTGTATACACAGCTTGCTGATCTTCAGAAATGGGAGAAGAAAGCTGTGCAAAGAACCCAAAAAGATCTAAAAAGAGTTGGTGTGCTTAGTGAGGAGGATAAGATAGAGGGCGTTTACATGGAGATGGATTTGGATGATCCTTTGGAAGAACTTCGTAAGGATGAACAAGGGAATGAAGACCAAGTTGTCTACATACCTTCTATGGAGCTTTACTCGGCTATAGAGTCATTCAAGATACCTGAAGTCAGAGTTGAGATCAGGTATAAAACGGTGGATAAAAAGGTGAAGCCGGTTGCACAACCGCTACCTAGCGACTCTGACCAACGAGTTCAACAAGCCTCAAAGGAGAAGAGCTTACGGTATCCTGATCAAATAGGTCACAAGTTTACAGAAGCTACGCTCAAGGAGTTGAAAGTTGGTTCTACCGACTTTCTTCTACCTGCTGAGGAGAGGGAGTTCAAGGAGATGTTAAGTAGACATGGGAAAGCTTTTTCTTTTAAGCCTTCAGAAATTGGGTATGTAGATCCAAGCGTTGTAGCACCGATGATCATATTTACGGTACCACATACGCCTTGGGACTTTAGATCAATTCCCGTACCTAGGGCACATCTGCCTAAGCTTATGGAGCTTCTAAAGGAGAAGATGCGGATGAGAATCCTTGAGCCATCGTTTGCACCGTATTCCAGCCGCTGGTTTACAGTGCCGAAGAAGAGCGGAGCGCTACGGTTCATTCAGGATATGCAACCGGTGAATCAGGTGACCATCAGAAATACGGGGATCGGACCTATTGTGGGAGAGTTTGCTGAAGCATTCACTGGTAGAGCTATTTACTCGATAGGAGACCTCTACTCTGGATACGATCAGTTTCAGCTTGCTGAAAGAAGTAGAGATGTCACTACTATGAGGACTCCGTTGGGGTTGGTGAGGATGTGCACATTGCCGCAATGGGCAACAAATTCTGTTGCACACATGATGAACGGGATGAACAGAGTTCTTCAAGACTTCATCCCAGAGAAGACCATGCCTTTCTTAGATGACATCCCAATCAAAGGATGTGTAGAGGAGCAGAAAGATGAGAGAGTCAATCAGAGGGGGTGTCGAAAATTTGTGACTGATCATATTCTAGATTGTGATCAGATTCTATCACGGCTCGGAGAGGTTCACTTGACACTATCTGGTGCTAAGTCTTCGTTTGGAGTTCGAGAGGTTGTGATTGTGGGGCACTTATGCGGATGGTTTGGTCGCAAACCTGATCCTAACAAGGTGGATGCCATACAGCGGATGAAGGACACATGTAGCTCAACAACAGAGGTGCGAAGGTTCTTAGGAGCTTGCGTGTTTTATCATGTGTGGATTCTTCATTTTGCTCATGTATCAGATCCACTCTATGGTCTGTTACGAAAGAGCACGAAGTTCAGATGGGAGGAGAGGCATATCGAAGCGGTGCAGAAGTTGAAGCAGTTGTTGTCTTCTCCACCTGTGCTACGAAGGGTGAGTTATGAAGATGGCAAACATGTGATAATCACGGTTGATACAAGTCCGATAGCCATTGGGTGGGCAGTGGGACAAGATGATGAGGATGGAAATCGGTTTGCGATCAGATTTGGAGCCAAAGTGTTGAGTGAGCGACAACGAAACTATCCACAAGTAAAGCGAGAGCTATGGGAGTAGTTACTGCGATGAAAGTTGAGAAGGACTATTTGATTGGAGCACCGGTGATAGTGGAGACGGATTGTTTGCCACTGTTAGGGATGATTACGAATTGTAACATCCCTGATATCGCTATGTTGCGATGGATTGCTTATATCAAGTCATTGAATCCGGAATTTAGACACATAGCGGGAAAAGATAACCCGGTAGCAGATATGTTGTCTAGGGCCAGATATGAGGATGAAGAGGATTTGACAGAAGACACAGAGGATATAGGCACGACCGTCTTTTGTAGAGCTCAGAAGGGAATGAAGGAGCATCAAAACTCATCCATGGAGGAGCTATACGAAGGAGAATGGTTAGACATTGGGCGTTATCTTGGTTCGCTGACCAAACAATCAGAATGGAATGATGCTCAGTTCAAACAGATCAGGAGGAAGGCTTACAACTAAATACAACAAGGGGGCTATCTGTGGAAGCGCGCCAAGCGGAGTGGCGAGATGCCGCAACGGATTGTGTGTAAGCAAGAGATGCAAACCCAGCTCATTCAAGAATTCCATGAGAGCTTATGGGCTGGACATCGGGGTATTTATGCCACCTTTACCAAACTCAAAGAGAGATATTGGTGGCGTAACATGTACAGAGATGTAGTGCGATTTGTGGAGACGTGTGTAACTTGTCAGATGTACTCTGACATCCGACATCGAGATGAGCTTGATCATACGTATCCACTTGCAATGCATTACAAGTGGGTAGTAGATCTGGTTACGATGTCGGTTGGGATATGGCAGATGAGATACTTGGTTTTGGCACGAGAGGATCTATCAAACCAAGTCGAAGGACGCGCTCTGCGCACAAACACTACAGAAGGGGTGTGCAAATTTCTACTTGAAGATGTGATCTGCAGATACGGATGTGTTGGGAAGATTACAGCAGACCGCGGAGAACTGAATGCTCACGAAGCTGATATGTTCTTCAAGAGGCGGGGAATCAAGTTAGCTCTTACCATGGCTTACAACCCAGAAGGAAATGCGAAGAGTGAGCGCGGTCATCCTCTCATCAGGAAAGCGATTGTGAAAGCTTGCAACGGAAGGGTGAGAGAATGGCCAAGGCTTCTACCATTTGCTCTATGGGCCGATCGTACAACTCATAGCTCGGTGACCGGATACATGCCAGCAGAACTAATGCAAGGGCAAAAACCGATCATGCCTATCGAAGAGCAAATACCTACTTGGAGTGTTCTACCTTGGGAAGATAATCTCTCTAGAGAGGATCTTCTCGCTCTTAGGATTCGTCAGTTGGAGCGGAGACCAGAGGATGTAGAGCTAGCTCTGGAACGGTTACAAAAAGCTCGCTTGAAGAACAAAGACAGATTTGATAAGCGACATCGACTACGACCTAAGAAGATTCAGGAAGAGGATTGGGTGTTGGTATATGATAGCAGCTTGGATAACCAACATAGAGTGTTGAGAAAGTTTTCTAAACGCTGGTTTGGGCCTTACGTGGTTGTTCGTATTCATGACAACGCCACATACGTACTACGTGAGTTGGATGGTGCACGGCTTAAAATTCCGATTACAAGAAAACGGATAAAACTCTTTAAGCGACGAGGTGAAGACCCAGACATTGAGGAGATCAGTATCGAGTTTGATCTCTCTCAAGATCAAGATGAGAGTCTAGATGAGAGCGTAGAGCCCGAGGGGGAGACTCATGAAGAAGAAGATGAGGAAGAAGTGGTATGATGCCAACCACAACGTATGATTAGGTTGGTGCATACCAGAGGATGCACAGGTTCAGAGGGGGTGGATGTCGTGTTGTGGATTGGCTAGGGTGTGAAACCACCACATATCCTTCGTACGTGTTTGGTGTTGAGGAGCCATTGGGACCTTATCGTGTCAAAAGATAAGGCTCCACGTGGACGATCCGTGTACTCTTCGCTGAGTGGAGATAAGAGTAGTACTCTTGTCGTCACATGTGAGATTGATGTATAAGAAGAGAGGTGCGCGGAGCTTGAGATATAGAGTGTAGAGTATCCAAGTCTAGTGGAGTGTGATCAGTATCATTGGATGAAGTAAGCGGCAGTGCGAGTGGTAGGCATGAACGGAGAACCCTTTCGTGCTCCTGATCTTCCACTTGCGCATCCGTTCGTCATTAAGATCCATTGTCTGCCGCGAGATCACTTTCGAGTATTTATGGTAGCTCATTGGGGAGAGTCGTTTATGGCTGCGGTGATGGCTACTCCGGATCCTATCGTTCTTCCCATTGTCACTTACGACGCTGTTTGGGATCTTACTGTCTACATCTTGCTTTGATGTGGTATGGATCCTCCGTTGGATCTGAACTTCCCAGCGAGAGTTCCGTTAACAACTTGGGTCGAAATACGATGTTACAGTCATCCAAAGGTGGCGCATCGTGAGTTTGTCATGAGCAACTTCGGTGAGGATTATTATAACCAGATAATAGCTTCATCTGTTCCTTTTGTAGTTCCGTTTATTGTCAACCGTTTTAGAGTCGGGATTCTGACTCTCTATTGAGCGTAGTTTGTACTTCGTGTTTACGTGCTTCGTGGTCGACGGCATCGTCAACGACACGTGTTTGGAGTTTGTTCAATATAAACTTTGAGGCCTAAATGATACTCTTGGATAAAAATTCGTTCTTTGTGTGTTGTCATGTGAGTGAAGACAAAAACCTTTTTGTCAACTTGTTTCTCATTGGTCGAAAGTTTGACCAATCACCTTCTACCAAGTTCCTTTCACGTTTTCGAGGGTAGATGCACTTCCCGTGGTCCATTCGCGGAGTGTGAGCTATGGTTGGAAAGCTTGGGAGACGAGGATGCCCGTGGACTCAATGGTTGCTCGATTTGAAGCACGGATGAGAATGTTCCTATCAATTGAAGTTGAGGGGGTCAAATTCATGACCAATTTTATTTCCGTGAGGTCTTTGTCTTTTTTTGGGAGTTCTGTGAGGTTGCTGGAGATGAATTGACTGTTGCTGGAAAGCTCTTGAGACGGGCTTGTCGATGGACTCAGTGATCAATCGATTCCAAGCCGGAGTGAAAAAGTTATGGCCGGTTGAAGTTGGATGTCTCAAATCGGAGGCTATGATAGTAGGCGACTGTAAACATGAGACATTGAGAGAGATATGGAGAGTTTGAGGTCGAATTTCGATATGAAACCTTCCAGGGTCTGAGAAGGTACAGTCAGCTACCTACGTGTGAAATTTGAGACCATTTGGATTATTGGGTTGAAGGGAAACGTTGTTTTTGTGCACAAGGGTCTGCATATCGCCTTGTGTCATTGACGAAAAGGGCTTGGATCATTCCGAGAGTTTGGTTGAGGATCTGCTAGTGAAACTTTACAGAGTGGTAGTGATGGTGACTCATTAGCTTCCTGAGAAGTTTGAGCCGTTTTGATCGAGCGGTTTGTGAGGAATCGAACAGCAAAGTTCTGTCGAAATAGTATCATGTTATAAAAACAGCGATAAAGGCTTGATCGTTCCGAGAGTTTGGTTGAAGATCTGCTGGTGAAATTTTACAGAGTGGTAGTGATGGTGGCACATTAGCTTCCTGAGAAGTTTGAGCTGTTTTGATCGAGTGGTTTGTGAGGAATCGAACAGCAAAGTTCTGTTGAAATAGTATCGTGTTATAGAAACAGCGAACTTTGGAAGGGGATAGATGCCAACTCAGAGATGATCTCTCTGCAAGTAATACCTTACTAGAGAGATTATTCTACAGGCTATCTGTTGGCCTTGGTTTCATCTCATTCTGAGCTGTGGTTGAGGAGTGACAGCGAGGTAAAGTTGAGAGGTTCTTGCTCCGAAAGGCGAAAGAGTTAAGACTCTTTTGAAGAACAGGTCGACCTGGAGGTTTTGCCAGTGCTTCAGAGCACTTGATCATGGGTATGGAGAGTTGTTGACTGTATTTCATGTGTTTGGATCCTCTCCATACCCGCATGCCTGTTTGTACGCCCAGTTGGTTTTGATTGGATTTGTGTGCGGGCGTTGCGCTTAGGTTTCTTTTCTATTAGGAGTGCTGGTATTTCTCTTGTGGTGAGGCTGGAGTGATGACGAGCAGACCCAAGAGTGCTTGCGGTGATGGCAGGAACAGGTTGCCCGTGCTTGTTACCCCGGTTCTATTCCTAGTCGAGTAGGAGAGAGATCTGCCGAGAGGACGTGAGGATATCGTAGCGAGAAAGATTCAGAGTGTACTTGGAGATCAGAGAGAGGTTTGGGTGGTCACTGGTTCTGAGTCACAGAGTGCGACACGTACTCTCTACAGCTAGATACCCGGTGTATTCCCAGATAAGAAAGCACGTCACACGACAACGCACATGGTCCTTCCAAACAACACCATCATGGCCCTCTAACACGAGAACTCCAGAAGGTAAGACCTCACGCATTCGTAAAATAGTGCACCCTGCGGTCACATCCAATATCGTCGGTGCAGTCTACTGTAGATAGATATAATCGCCAAGATGAAACCTGCGAATCGATGATCGATAACCTCCTCCTCGAATAGTCACATATGCAACGTGTCTCTATCCTGAGCAATCGCTGGTTCTCAAAAGCCATAGGCATAACTCTCCGAAACTCTCTCTGCTCGTTGTGAACATGCTCTCACTCACATATCCGGATAATCAAGGTTCAACACCTCAGCAGAATCATGACCAATGGGTGAAGGTAGATCTGGATCTTGGTCATACAATAGAAAATACAGTGAGAAGGAAGCCAAAGACACTTGTCGGCTAAAACAGTAACCCATAGCCAACCATAGTAACTGCACATCCCAGTCTCTCAAGTGACCCTTCTGCAAGCCATACTTGTGCAATCCTCTCTTCACCGTCTGAACTACCCTCTCCGTCAAACCATCCGCCTCAAGATGATCTTGAGATGTAGTCCGATGATCAATCAGCGCCTGATCACACAAGATCTGAAACTCACCAAGGAACTCAGTACCTTGGTCTGTCATCACTTCAGCTGGTGCTCCAAAACGACTCAGCACTCGATCTAAGAACGCATACGTCGTCTCTTCATTCGCCTTGTCCGGTAATGCCACTAACTCAATCCACTTGGAGAAGTGCTCCACCATCAGCAACACATACCGGTGGTGACGTACGATCAACGGTAAAGGTCCCGCAAAATCCAAACTCCAACGGTAATCTAATCTTATAATCGATAAGGAGTGTAATTGTGGAGTAGGAGCATTAAACTATGCTCGTACTCGATCACAAACCACACATCATGCGACAAACTTTTACACATCGACGTGCATACCACGCCACCAATACAATCCTTGGAGTAAGCTATGCGTATGCTTCACTCCAAAATGTTCCAACTCCTCATGGGCATGTTGTACTAACTTTACCCTTTGGGATGGATGTGGCACTATCTGTACTCTTCCATCATCCCACACTCGAAGTACATGTTGTCCTTCTCGTCAAAATCTCTCCGCTCGTTGAAAGACACGATCTCGCTCCTTAGCACTTACTGTGTCTACCACCATACCTGTACGTAGATACTCTATCACGATCACATCGTCATGGATATCTCGCTGGTTTGGAACACCATCTCCGTCCTCAGGATCTGGAGACTCATCATCTACTCTCTGATCAGAGAAAGATATGACTTGGTCCTCCATACTAGAGTTATGGTCAACACACAAAGAAAGGCAGATGCATCCCACCCTGGCACTATCTCCTCATCAACCTCGTCATGCCATCGAGTCCCAGTCTGATCCTGCTGACTCGTGCATGAGTTACGACTCAACCAATCGACATCTAGGTTTGCAACTCCAGGTCTATGTACTACTTGGAAGTAATACTCCTGTGGGCTCGTGCAAGCTTTCATGTAAGCTTGTCGGACTTAATCAACCACTTGAGCGGTTGGTGATCAGTGATGAGAGTAAAGGGGTTCTCAAACAAATAACATCGAAAGTGTGCAACAGCCCACACTGCCGCCAAACACTCTCTCTCATACGAACTATACCTCGCCTCCGCTGAATTGTTGGAGCGACTGACATACAAAACCACGAACTCCTTTTTCTCATCATCATGTTGAGTCAGCACTGCTCCAAGTCCCAACATACTCCAATCGGTGTGCAGTTGGAAAAGACGTCATCTAACGGGTCTCCTCAAGATGGGAGCAGATGTCAACCTATCCTTGAGCTCTACGAAAGCTCGCTCCTACTCATCTCCCCACTGCCACTCCTGGTCCACCTTCATCAGCTTGGTCAACAACTTCGCAATTGCACTAAACCCCTTCACGTATCGACGATAGAAGTTCATCAAACCAACAAATGCTCGAACTCGACTCACATCTGTGAGACGTGAGATACATGCAATAGCCTCAATCTTCGTTTGTTGAACACCCAACCCACATGGATAGATGGTGTGATCCAAATACTCTATCAACTCCTGGAAGAACTTACACTTCCCATGGTGTAACTTCAACCCCTGAGCTCTCAACCGCTCGAACACATCCCGTAAGTATCTCTCGTGCTCCTCCATTGTAGCACTATAGACTAAGATGTCGTCAATATAACATCTGACAAAATCCAATCTTACTAGGATTCTGTCCATCACCCTTTGGAACTCAGCAGGGGCGTTCTTCAACCCAAATGGTGAGAACCACCATTGATACAAACAATCCTTGCCGTGAGAGTCAATTCCCCAAAATGTTGTCTTCGACTTATCTTCTTCTCTCACCGGCAACTGATGATACCCTGCTCGAAGATCCAAAGTACTGAAGACCTTCACATGCCCCACTGCATCAAAGATCTCCTCAGGTGTCGGCATGGCATACTTATCGGACTTCGTATGCCGATTGATAAGACGGTAGTCTCCACACATGCGCCTATCCATGTAGTTGCCGTACATATCCTTCTTTGATGACATACTCTCCATGCGACATCTCCACCAATCCATCCTCCAACAAGTCTTGAGTCCTACACTAGATCAAGGCTCTCTCCATATCACTGTACTTATAAGGACGTCAGAAGATTGACATGTCATTAGCCAAGTCGATCCGTATACCAGGTCCCTTCAAGGTACACAAATCCTTCATACTGAAGGCAAAACAATTCCTGTAACTCTTCAGGAATCTCTGAACTCTTTGTCTCTCCTCTCCTATAAGCTTAGGTCCAATCTCCGGCTCCCAAGTATTCTCTATCACCATGCTAGAGATAGAAGACGAAGTCGTTGATTGCTATCTTGCAACCTCTGGAGCAGTTTCCTTCTGCTCACCACCAACAACCTCCACTGCTACTGTGCAAAAAACTTCTGCAGTTCTAGCTGCAACTCTACACTCTCTCCTATGACATCCCATGATGTCCAAGGATGACGAACATCCCATGATGTCTAAGGATGACGAACTTCACATGCCTCGCCTCCAGCCTTTGTCTCCACCGACCCGGTAGGCAAAGAGCTCATGAGTTTCCGAGCAGTAACACCCGTCAATCGCATCCGACGATGCTCAGCCAATCTAAAGCTAACAATCCATGTCAAGCAGATCAAGTCCATTGCTTGACCCAACACTTGACGACGTGAAGCCTCCGACACCGAAGCTACTACCGTCGTACTTGTAAGAAAACCCATCGCTCTCTCTCTCCCGTTGACATTGACCTCCACCAACTGTTGTAATCGAGCATCTCATATAAACCCAGGTCCTCCATCTCTATAAGCATGTGACGCTGGAAAGCTCACCAAAGTGGGTAACGTTGTCATAGTTCGTCCCACTAGGTTCATCATTGCCATGGGTGACCTATCGACGACTCTCACTACTTGAGATCGTCGTCTTGCATCCAAGATGCCATCAACTGTGAGGTGCGTTGGTCGTCTTACTGTATCGTGTGTGCGTTTGAGCACCTCCCTCGGTAACAAGTTTGTCCACCACAACCGTGGACGATGTGCACGAGATCCCACTCTTGCTGCATCTAATAACACTGCCGGTCCGATCCATGACCGCACCTGGTGCACATTTGTCATCACATGTGCGCGAGCATCACCCAACAAAGGAACGTTCTCCAATCTCATTGTGTCACGTGACACATTTGGTGCAGAGATATCTTGAGTTGTTGCCTATATCAGCTGTTAGAGGATACCAGCAAGCATTATCGTCAGATATTTCGCTGCTGGGGGGGGCAAGATCTCACGTTTGTTGGCACCATTCACTTGGTGATAGCCGGGTGGTCATGTCAAGATCACACGCGTGCTGGGAGAGATCAGGGTTTACATGACCCACGATCTAAGATGTTCTGGGAGATGTTATGGATCTTACGACATCTCTAGATACATTAAGTGGATTCTCCAGCGTACGCGTTTTACGACCTCATCTCTCTCCATATACAAGTATCGTTGTACTTGTATGCCTGCATGCAATACCGCAGCCAAATCTGTGTTGATCTCTCCAAACAGCTCTAGCACACACACACCCTCCTTTGGATACTGCCATGCAATAAGAGTCGTATCCAACGATATTAAGGTCACAAGGTCAGTAACAAGAACACCCCGATGTTCCTCTACTGGCGGTACAAAGGCTTCACTCCAAGCCTGCTGCACCAACCGATCAGCATACTGCTGCAAATCTCCACTCGAACTCCAGAGTGGAACATCCAAGACAGATGGTACTAACATAGACATGCTAGGCATGTCCTCCACCTCCTCAAAGACTGGAGTATCCTCCGCATGGGCATTGCTCTCTAACAACTCATCAGGCCAAGAACTGAACCCTACAACGGATGACATCGTCTCTGATGTAAGCTCCGTTGTCCCAACTCTAGCTCTGAACCGCACTGGTAAGCGACTCACTCGTCCTCACCGGACTGCCAACCCGATCTGTAAGATGCTGTCTCCACCCAATAGTCGATCATGAACCTAATAGGGTATAATACAATACCTCCAACCAATACATCATAAGACTTCGCGGCAGTAACGATAGCCTTGGCCCTCACCATGGAGTCATCCGTGGGATGATCTGGTCTAACTCTCATCGTCAGCAACTCGCGTGTCATGTGTAGAGTTGTAGCTCCTGATCCCTCTAGAGATGTCTGTAGCTGGAATGGACATCTCTCCACTTCGGACTTCCTCAGACCCAAACCGATACACGTCGCCTTCTCCAACATCAACGGTTGGGCTCTAGAGTCTAACAACACTTTCTGTGTGGTTGATACACCTTCCTTGAAGGTGCCACCAAACAGAAGATATCACTTTAGTTGTCCAACAACACCACATCTAATGTCAATCCAGCACGGTCAATTGCCGGTCTAGCTGATAACTCATCTAGCCTTGCAGTCGCCGCTTGCCAAGTACCACTAGTAGCTGTCCTAGTCTTCGACTCCATGGACACATCTACCACCTCTCGTTGAACCACCTCAGCACTAGAGGTAACCACATCCTCGCTCTCACTGAGCGTGGCTGTCAACTGGAACACTGGAGCCAAGCTGACTCCCAATGCCCTCATATCCGTGGCTGAAAATAGTGGGGCTCGCAAAACTGTTGTAGCCGCCCCCAGCATGGAGTTCGACGTCGCATCCATAGACGTCGAGGGTTGACTCGCATTACCCCCACTCTTGGATGCGATGTCTCTAACTCCACTACATCATCGGTAGGCCGTTTAGGAATCATAGAAGTGGTCCTCAATGTCTCCGATAGAGTGAACGACTGAGGAAGCTTGGCCTGTCTACCAATCTCCCCGCATTGTAGATCCAACTCCACTGACACACCTCGTGGCTCAGAGATACGTACTGCACTCCAAGTCACTGCTGCAGATGCCTCAATCTGCGTCACATCAGCCATGAAGTCGAAGTCACCTCCTTCTCCTTCATAAGACGTGGTTTCTATTCCACGAGATCTCCGTTGAGCCATAGCCATACTAGCTATCCTCTGCTCCAACTGCTCAATCCGAGTAGCCATACCTGCTTCTGACGTCGTAGCAGACAGTGGATCGACTGGTCCTTTCTTAGGTGCTAGATCTCTACCTCCAGCTCGACCACCACGGTCTCCTTGAGCTCCTCCGCCTCGTCCACGATCAGCCTTCCTTGATCGAGATGGAGATTAAAACAACGGTCACTACTGTGACTTGGTCGCTTGCAATGCTCACACTGCCTAGGCCCCGCTTGAGACGTCCTAGATGTCTCATAACTACCTCTCCTTTGTGGACAATCCTTCTGCTGATGAAGACCATCACACGTCCAGCAAAGACCTGCTTGCTGCTGACTAGAGAAGGACGACATGAGCTTCTGCCCATCAGATCGTCCAGCACCTCCATGGGATCATGAGTGTTCAGCACGATCTTTATCCCCACCACCACCACGCTGTTGCGCAGCTTGTGATCCTCGAGAAGAGGAGGTCGCTCCATGTGATGCGTCCCTGCTGAACCCAGCAGTCACCACCCTCTCCTCTATCATGTTGAGCTCTATCCGTTCAACTAAACCAAAGACAACCGTCAATGTCGGAGCAGTGTCTCTAAAGAGAGTGGCATCTCTGACTCTCCTACGCAGCTCACTGTCTAGTATCTCATACCAGAACTGGACTGCTTGTGCTTCCGTCACCCCTTGGATAACGTTGATTAACCGCCTCATGCGAGTAAACGCCTCGCGTAGGCTCTCTCCAGTCCTCCGCTGGAACTCTTGCAGACTCTTCCACTTGTCGGTCCGCACACCCTGATAGTTCTTCCTCAAACAGTGGAAGAACTGAACCACAGGGTTAAACCCTGGTGGTATCCCGCTTGCACTACCACTTGCTCCACTACTAGTGGACGCACCGCTTGTAGTAGGTACTCCGTCAGATGTACCACTGCTATTGGCACCCAAACTAGTAGGTGCTACGTCTCCTGAAACTGCACCAGTAGTGATAGAAACGTAGTTGGGAGACCAATGTTGTCTCCACAACTCAATCTCAACACCATAGTCTCGTCCAAACTCGTGATAATTGTCCATCGGCGGTCCCTCCAAGTGCTAAAACAAACCTTCCACGCCATGAAAGATGTAAACAGTTGTGGGTTCTGCATCTGCTGTCGATCACACCAACTGTCGAACTCTTGGATGAAATCATCCAGCTCGATGGTATCCACAGCACTCGAGTAATGTCAAGGTCCCTTCGTGGTCCCATAGATCTCGTCCATGTCCCACAACAACGATGTGGTGACACTAGACTCACCACCAAAAATGCACTATCTGCGTCTGACTCGTCCTCTGGAACAACCAACGGCAATGGTGTAGGTAGTCGGTACCTCACCCCACTCCGTGTATACACACTGTCCGAGAAGTCCTCACCAGAACCTCCGAAGAACTCCGTGGTGATAGAATCTCACGGATACACTCTCCAACCATAATGTCAAAATCTTCGTCACCGCCGTAACTACAATTTGCCTATCCCCGCTCCTATTGAGCTCACCTATCCTCTGCTAAGACAGTCAAGGTAAGGGCAACCTGTACTGTAACGACCTATGTTACACATAGGAAGTTTGTCAATTAGTAAGGTGTTTAGTTATAACTAAGGGTTGAGAATGTTTATTTGCTGCCAAAGTACTTTTAGGAGGTATCAAGTTAGTCATGACTAGCTAAAAGTTAGTTATGGTTAAACTTAGCTGTACTTTTGGCAGAATTCAGATATTTGCTAAAGAGTGAGCACTACTATCTTGTCATCTTGTCTAAAAGGTAGAAAGGAGGTGGAAAGTATCTCTTATCTCCTTTTTGACTTGATATTAGTGGTTGGATTAAAGTTGTGGACTTTGTGGGCATTAAAAACAAGAAGAGATTCCACATGTTTCCTTTTTAGTGGGTCCTAGTGTAGAGGAGGGGTGGAAATTCGAGATTCCTTGAGAATATTCCAGAATCCTTCTAGAAGTTGTTGACTTTGAAGGAATAAGCCCATGTGAAAAGGTAAAAAGCCCATGTGATCAATGCTTTTACCTTAAGTAATATCTTAGTAAAACCCGGTAAAAGTAGTTACGGCTGAGTTACCGAGGGTACCAAAGTAAAAACCTAGAATGTATAAATAGAAGAGTAGAGAAGAGCTCCTCATCCTTGTTTTCACATTGTCGTAATGACAACTTGAGTAATATAGAGAGTGTGGGACATTTTTAGCATGTGAGAACTTGAGAGACGTCGTTAGAATGGAGGATTTTAGTGGATGAGATTATGGAGATTTTAGTTGATAAGTTTGTGGGTGTATGAATGAGAGTGAACTTAGCATTTTTCCCTTCAAGATTCATGGTGTGCTTCCATCAAAGCCATCAGAGGTGACCCCTGAGTGAGAGACAGGCCCGACAGTTGCAGATTCGTGGATGACGATCGTGGAGGTTAAGAGATCGGGGGGTAGTTGATCGTTAGGACCGCGGAGGGTTTACATTTTTGGTTCCGTTGCCGGGACCTCACTTGAAGGGATCGTTGAACGATGTTTAGAGTTCAGTTCTATATTCGACAAAAGGAGATTATGAGAGAGCACATGGAGAGAACGTTGGGAGGAGAGAGAGCTAACGCGATGTTAGCAACGTTAGAACCTTTCGTGTATCCCGTAGTGATATATGACGCGTTCGAAGTCATTCTTTACATCTTGTTCACTTAGAAAGGGTTTGAGGAGAGTTGAAAGAAGGTGCAACAAGAGTTGTAGAGAAAGGAGGAGAGAAAAGTTATTAGAGGAGAGAAATTTGTGAGTTTAGAAATTCTGCTCTCTGGAAAATTTGTACAGTCGCTGTCAACTTTTCTGTGAATTTTATTTTCCTGTGAAACTTTCCAGTGTTTTAGATTGGCTGATAACCTATCTAAGACAAAAGAAATCATAGGAAAAGGTGGTCTAGAGAGGGAGCAATGATTTTTCAAAATTGAGGGGGTCTATTCGTGAGAGTTGAGGAATTCTGTTCTCTGGAAAAAGTTTACAGTCAGTGTCAGATTTTCTGTGAATTTTATTTTCCTGAGAAACTTTCCAGTGTTTTAGAGTGGCTGATAAGCTATCCAGGACAAAAGAAATCATGAGAAGATGAGGTCTGAAGAGAGAGAAAGGATTTTTCAAAGTGGAGGGGGTTGACAACCATGAGGGAAGTGAAAATATACAAATTTCAGTTCTCTGAAAATTTGTACAGTCATCACCATCTCTTCTGATTAGGGAAGTTTCTGTTGAAACTTCATGATTTAGTAGCTTGGAGGTTGAGCTACTGGAGACCACAAAAATCTTGGAGAGATCTCTTACCAACTAAGAGAGATACGTTTCGGCATACAAGGAGGTCTTGAAGATACGTCATGGGGAATCCAGTTCGAATGACGAGGTGGAAGAAGAGACGTTTAGGAGTTCGAACAGAGACGGAGAAGCCCAAGTTAAGTATAGATGAGTTACGAACACGCATCTATAGCACTTGGGGTGCCCTCTTTACTCTATACGAAGAAGCTTCCGCGACAATTGGCACAGATTTGAAGAAAGTCGAGTTTAAAGCATCATTCACTATGGAGGCCACGAATGCTCCTGGTGAAATAGAGTTGGATCCTTACAAGAGTGAGTTCAAGATGTCTGTTGTGATGAGTACAAACGAGGGTGAGGAGGATCATATCTTTGATAGTTAATATTAGATTAGATTTTATTTCGTGTATAGCATGTATAATGCACGATTTCTAATATAAAGCTCGGAAGAGTTAAGAAAGTAATGTAGAATTATTTTCCTCTATGATATTTTGTCCACTTAATGGTTGAGAAGGTGCAACATGAGTGGAAATTCAAAAGATTGGAAAGTTAGACTTAGAAACCTTCCTCAAGGTTTAGATGTCATAGTAAGCGTCGGAGAGAGCTCGAAAGAGATTATCGTTGAGTTTGAGAACCCTAGTACAAAACCTCAAGTAGAATCTCCGAGGAGAAGAGTAGAAACCGACTTGTGGTGTTATTTCTGTAGAGGGTTGGGACATAAAGTAGTGAATTGTCCAACTAGAATCAGAACCGAGAGAGCTAAAGGGAAGCGGGAGTTTACTGATTTAAGTCTTCGAGTGGGTCCATCGTCACCAGCGCCAATTCATCTTCTAGGCGAAGATCCTTGTCCAAGTTGTGGAGTGGGTGATCTATCAAGAGGACACAAGTGCGTCGATGTGGCCGTCCTACTTACGTCAGTAGTCAAGAAGTTGGACGAGACTCAAAGAGCTGAGACGGAGAAGTTGTCGACTTCAAAAGAGGACTCGGTTGAGTTGTGATGGAGATCGTCATTCGAATGGTGGAGAAGGCGGTGATGCGACTCAGACTCATGATTACCTTGGGAGAAGAGATGGCACAAGAGGTGTTGTTACAACCATTTCCTTTCATTTTACCTATGGTAGATTATTCGCGAATGGAATTGGTGATGTTCGTACTCTTTTAGCGAGTAGTTATTGCACGACGATTAGAAGAGTAGAAAGAGTAGTTACAAGATGGGAAAGCTACCCGTGTTTCATGGGAAGGACAATGAAGATGTAGAACCGTTTGTTCGAGACTTCAAAAGGGGTTGCATCGGAAACAACGTGAGAAGGAAGGAAGAATGGGTGTTGTTACTGCCAGAGTTTTTAGAAGATTTTGCTCTTACGTGGTATGAAGACCGAGTGAAGAGCCAGACACCTGGTGCAGTTGAGGACACATGGGAGACGTTGAGTAATGCACTCATCGAAGAATTTCTTCCAGAAGAGAGTTATGAGAAGCTCATGGTGGAGCTTACTCATTTGAAGCAACGTGACGACGAGAAAGTTCGGCAATATGCCGAAAGGGTGGATAAGTTGGAGCAACGGTTTCGGACGGTCCTACGGAAGAGTGGAGACAATGTGGAACTAACGATGGCGGGGATTGGAGCAGTGCTGACCAAGAACTTGGTGGGAGGGTTGAGACCTTCAATTCGAACCCAAGTGAGGTACGAGAAGCCAGCAACCAAAGCGGAGGCCATCAAGATAGCGACAAATATGGAAGAGAGTTTGGATGAAGGAGATATCATCCAACCTCATCATGCTGCTCTGGTGTCAACTCCGACTCCTGGTGTAGCCACAACGATCGCACCTGCACCATCACAATTGGTGATTGCTTCAACGTCAGCTCCTACTCCAACGGTGGTGCCAAGACCGTTTGTCCCAACAACGATGTCTACTGCCACCTCTGATTTTCATGCCGAGCTGAAGAGCATCACTGACACTCTTGCGGATCTCAAGATAAACGTGGTACAGTTACGAGAATGGAGGAACAAAGGTGGAGGAGGAGGTCAAAGAGGTTACGACAACAATCCCAACCGAGGAAATCAAGGTAACTTTGGAGGCAACCAAGGTAACTTTGGAGGAATCACTTGTTGGACGTGTGGAGGTTCTCATTTTCAGCGAAATTGTCCTAACAACGGAGCAAGAAGTGCCGAAGCTGTCAGAATGAATGTGGGTGGAGGAAATCCATCACAAGGACGAGACAAGGGGGTGGCTACTATCGATGTCGTGCGAGATCCCATCTACGAGAAAGGAGAGAGTTCAAACTCTTCTCATGCACCGGTGGAGCTTTTAGCTCAAGAAAGGAAAAGAACTCGATTTTCTGATGAACCGGTTTTCATGGAGGAATCAGCTAGTAGAAGCACTCGTTCGAGTAATGTTTCGAGTACACCAAGGGAGCCAAGAAGGAAGCTGGGGATGGCGGATTTCACCATTTCATCTTCCCAAGCGGGATATGATGTGGTTGAAGATGTGGGTGCTCAGAAAGCCAACATCACTGTTGGACAACTGATCGCACTTAATCCCAGCTTACGAAGGGAACTCAGAGGAGGACTGAGTTCTAAGAGAAGCAAGAAGAAGAAACCCAAGAGCAAGACGTCAAAGTCTGTGGGAGTTGGTGTGGTGGATGTGCATGCTTCAGAGGTATGCACTAGGGCTTCAAAGATTGAAGTCCGGTTGAATGGTCACTACGACTCTGACGTATTGGTGGATGGAGGGTCGGCTGTAAACGCCATATCGGAGAGATTGATGAAGAAGTTGGGGATGGAACCAACTCGCCCGGCTAGCATTGTCGTGGGGATGGCTAACAAGCAACGGGTAAGACCTCTTGGCGTGTTAGAGAAGGTGGTCGTGTCTGTGATGGGAGTTCAAACATTGATGTCCTTTCAAGTGTTAAAGGACTCTAGTTATGATTTGCTCCTAGGTAGGCCTTGGTTGAGAGCTGTGCGCACCACGGATAGGTGGCACAAGGGATACTTACGGATTGGGCCTAGAGATCATAGAGTGATAGTTCCTCTCTCGGGTGTTGGAGTTGTGACTTCTGACTCTGATAGACCCACTAGTGACTACTGGGAATCTGATACGGAGGACGATCAGAGTGTCTCAGAAGTAGATACCGGCGATTCTTACGATCAAGAATCCTCGTCTGAGGACGAAGGATTTGGTCGAGATGAATCATTACATCAGCTTAGTGCTATTGACTTGTTGCCTCGACCAGCAGTGGAGAAAGATCCTGACAAAGAAGAGTTGAGTGAGGCAGAGATTGTGAGAAGACTCTCTACCTTGAAGTTTGGTATCAATGTCACTCAAGAGGAGAAAAGTAGATTCCTAGATATATTTCGAAAATATATCCATGTGTTTGCTTTCAGCTACAAGGATTTGAAGGAGGTGACTCTCGAGACTCATCGAATCGAATTGGAGGAGCACGCAAGACCAGTTCGACAGAAGCAGAGAAGGGTCAATCCCACAACGGCAATGATGGTCAAGGAGGAGATAGACAAGTTGAAGGAGGCGAGTTTCATCTATGAGGTGGAGAACTCAGAATGGGTTTCACCCATTGTGATTGTCAAGAAGAAGAATGGTAAGCTGCGAGTGTGCATAGACTATAAGAAGCTGAATGCAGTTACCAAGAAGGACTATTATCCTCTACCATTTATAGATGAGATTTTGGAGGAAGTTGCCGGTCATGAGTGGTACAGCTTTGGTGATGGTTATAGTGGATACAACCAGATCAAGATAGCACAGGAGTACCAGCAGTTGACTACTTTCACTACTCCTTGGGGAACATTTGCATTTCGAGTGATGCCATTCGGACTGTGTAATGCTCCGGCCACGTTTCAGAGATTCATGAACAAGGTGTTCGAACCATTCATAGGAAAGTTTGTTCGTGATTTCATTGATGATTTCTGTGTGTACGGAAGAAAGGAGGACCACTTTGATCATGTGATCAAAGTTCTGCAGCGGTTGGAGCAAGCTAACGCTTCTCTGAATCCAGAGAAGTGCATCTTTGGCTGCGAAGAAGGTCTGCTGTTAGGGCACATCATTTCCAAGAATGGGATTGCGGTAGATCCTGAAAAGGTGAAGAAGATTGTGGATCTTCCATTTCCGATCAACTTGACAAAGTTGAGGCAGTTTCTTGGCATGGTTGGATATTATCGTAGGTTTGTCTTTTCCTTCTCAAACAAAGCAATAGCTTTGACTATGTACATGAAGAAGGGAGTTGATTTTGACTTGATAGTGCATGATCAGAAGGCAAAGGAAGCATTTGAGGAGCTGAAAAAGGCATTGGTGACAGCTCCTATACTTGCTAAACCTGAGTGGAGTAAAGCATTTATTCTGTATACGGATGCCTCCAATGTAGCAATCGGATGTACATTAAGTCAGCTAGATGGAGATGGGCATGATCATCCTATAGCTTATGCTAGTAGGCAGATGGTTCCAGCGGAGAAGAATTACTCCGTGACTGAACGAGAAGGATTAGCGGTGATCTTTGGATTGAAGAAATTCCGACATTACTTGCTAGGAGGGAAATTTTCCATAGTCACAGATCACAAGGCTTTAAAGTATATCTTTAATAAGCCTAATGCCGAAGGTCGTATTGCTCGTTGGAAGATCCTTCTAACAGAATACGATTATGTGATCGAAGATAGACCAGGGAAAAAGCATGCGAATGCTGATCTTTTGTCGAGGGCTTATGATGATGAGGGAGAAGAACCATTTGACGATTCGTTTCCAGACGAGCATCTGATGACCATCACAAGCATTGAGGAGATACCGGACGAGTATAAGGAAATCTGGAGTTTCCTTGCAGATGGCTCTTTTCCGGAAGGTATGCATACCCGAGAACGTAACGCGTTGATCAAGAGATGCAAACCTTACACCATGGTGGAGGGAATTCTATTTCATCAAGGAGCAGATGGCTTACTAAGGAGAGCAGTTGGTCAGAAGGAGGCGTTCAAGCTGATGCACGAGTTTCACGATGGCACTGTTTGCGGAGGTCACTTTGCTGGTAAGATAACAGCTTTCAAGATTTTGGATGCGGGTTATCACTGGAGAGGGATTTTCAAGGAGTGTTTAGACTATTGCAAAACTTGCGATGTATGTCAAGCATTTGCTCTGAAGTCTACTAGAACACCTCCGTTAAGATCAATTCCAATATTAGGACCATTTGAGAAGTGGGGTATTGACTTTGTAGGTCCTCTCAATAAGACACCTCGAGGAAATAGATACATTGTAGTCGCCACTGACTATTGTACCAAGTGGGTAGAGGCTAGACCTTTGAGAGAGACCAATGAAACAGAAGTCGGTAGATTCTTATGGGAGAGGATCATCACCAGATTTGGATGTCCGTTAGAGTTGGTCTCGGATAGAGGAGGAGAGTTTGTAGGGAGCATGACTACTGCTATGCTACAACACTTTTCTATCAAGGCACGAGTAACGACCTCATACAAGCCAAATGCTAATGGTCTTGCGGAGAAGACCAATCTTACACTTTGTATGATGCTCGCCAAAGATGCTGGTGTTGAGACTGCGAAACATACTTGGGATAAGAGGCTACATGCCATCTTATGGGAGTACCGAACGACAACAAAGACTTCTACTGGGTACTCTCCATTTCGACTGGTTTATGGAGTGGAGTCCAAGTTGCCCATCCAATTCGAATTGGATACTTTTCAAACTATTCAACGAAAGTTGAAGAGGTCGAGAGGAGAAGACGTGGTCAGATCAAGAAGGGAGCAACTCATGGAGTTGGAAGAGACCCGAGCGATAGCGATGATCCGGATGGAACGAGCTCAAGCGTATCAAAAGAAGAGTTACGACAAAAGGTTGGGCAAGAGGGAGGTAAAACCTTTTCAAGTCGGAGATTGGGTTATGTTGTATGATGCTATCAGATTCAAGAGGGCTAGGAAGAAGTTTCTTCCGAGATATTTTGGTCCTTTTGTTGTAGATAAGGTGTGGAGCAACTTCACATATGACCTTCAGGAGCTGGGAGGAAGGAGATTCGATCGGATAAATCATGACAAGTTGAAGTTGTTTCATCAACGAAAGTTCTCTCTTCACTCCGAGGACGGAGCGAAAATTTAGTCCGGGGGTAAAATGTAACGACCTATGTTACACATAGGAAGTTTGTCAATTAGTAAGGTGTTTAGTTATAACTAAGGGTTGAGAATGTTTATTTGCTGCCAAAGTACTTTTAGGAGGTATCAAGTTAGTCATGACTAGCTAAAAGTTAGTTATGGTTAAACTTAGCTGTACTTTTGGCAGAATTCAGATATTTGCTAAAGAGTGAGCACTACTATCTTGTCATCTTGTCTAAAAGGTAGAAAGGAGGTGGAAAGTATCTCTTATCTCCTTTTTGACTTGATATTAGTGGTTGGATTAAAGTTGTGGACTTTGTGGGCATTAAAAACAAGAAGAGATTCCACATGTTTCCTTTTTAGTGGGTCCTAGTGTAGAGGAGGGGTGGAAATTCGAGATTCCTTGAGAATATTCCAGAATCCTTCTAGAAGTTGTTGACTTTGAAGGAATAAGCCCATGTGAAAAGGTAAAAAGCCCATGTGATCAATGCTTTTACCTTAAGTAATATCTTAGTAAAACCCGGTAAAAGTAGTTACGGCTGAGTTACCGAGGGTACCAAAGTAAAAACCTAGAATGTATAAATAGAGGAGTAGAGAAGAGCTCCTCATCCTTGTTTTCACATTGTCGTAATGACAACTTGAGTAATATAGAGAGTGTGGGACATTTTTAGCATGTGAGAACTTGAGAGACGTCGTTAGAATGGAGGATTTTAGTGGATGAGATTATGGAGATTTTAGTTGATAAGTTTGTGGGTGTATGAATGAGAGTGAACTTAGCATTTTTCCCTTCAAGATTCATGGTGTGCTTCCATCAAAGCCATCAGAGGTGACCCCTGAGTGAGAGACAGGCCCGACAGTTGCAGATTCGTGGATGACGATCGTGGAGGTTAAGAGATCGGGGAGTAGTTGATCGTTAGGACCGCGGAGGGTTTACAGTACTTGTCATCACCGCAAGCATCCTCTCACGGTCTGTTGGTCGTCACTCCAACTGCACCGTCAGAGAGAAACAAATGTAGTCTGACTGGTCATCACTCCAGCCTCACTACCGACAGCGCACTAGAGTGAACTCACTCCAAAAATCAAGCGCCAACACAAGCAAACGCGACACACAAACAGGAAGCAGAATATGGAGGGGTTCCAACCACAAGAAGTCCAAACGATAACCCCTCCATACTCAAACATTCACATAAAGAGAAACCCAGCCCCACCCGGACTGACGCGTCTTCTTCGGTGATCACATGCACAATATATGGTCATCGTAACTACTACTTAAGGTCACTAACTAGATGTCCACACCTATAGTAGCTCCAAAAATATCTATGTGGTAGCTCTACAAGCTCACCCAAGACAATTGCCACCATACGCGTCTCTACGGTATAGACAAACACTACCACAACTATAGCTTCCCCCTAATACTGTGGGGTCGTCCTACCACCCCTCTATGAACGTGCGAGAAGGTCTTCTACTACCTTGTACAAGTCCATAAGTACTTGCACGCATTCCTAGAAGACACCAAGAGCTATTGGTCTAGTGGTAAATCCAAAGCTAAAATTACAGAGTTAAGTGTCCAAATCCAGAAATAGTGTTGGGATGGGTGACCAACTGGTTTTACACTTCCCACAACTAAAACTTGCATACCTCTCTCACGCACGCCAGCAAGCTGGCCTGCGGCGGGCTCGACCTCGGCCTTCGCTCCGTTTCCGCACTCCGCTTTCACGCCTCCGCACTCATGCACCTCTGTTCCTCGAAACCTCAACAACTCAAAGGTGGAAATTGCACTCCAAAGGGTCGAAATCAGCCAAATTGACACTCACATGTGTTTACGTCAGATTTCGGGCTAACCCGCAACCTTCTTCGGCTTGTAACTCCGTCGATCCTTCACCAAATCGAACGATTTTTGGTGCGTGGAATCGTCTTCTCAGCGCGCACCTACTGCACTCTTCAGAACCAAAGATTGTAGACTCACACCAACCTGACACTCGCCGACGCACTTCTGCCGATCTCTAATCCGTCACCAAAATCCGTCACTAGAAACTTCAACTTGTCATAACCCACAAACTGCTCGACCAAACTTCGTGCACTAGGACCGTCTTTCCAGCACGCTTTCAACGAGCCCACATAGGCCTGACATTGTCGACTATTTTGTTTGTCACGTCCAAACACGCACTTCAGTCTGAAATAGATCACTTCAACACATTCCGCCAAATTTCAGCAGCGCTTTCGCACTACCTCACCACCAAATCGACTGAGAACAGGTTCAGATGACACCCATCCACACTGTGACTGATCACAACACCAACCGCAAATCGAAGATATCAATGATTTGCCAACTCCGGAGCTACCACCGGCAGCAATCCGTGACCTGAAATCTCTCAATCAGGCCTCGCAATCTGAGTTCTTCAAGTGATAACAAGGTATGTACTCACTCTACCATGCCTACGGGCACTAAACAATCACTAAAGTTGAGCCAAATCCACTCTATGCTCGTAGAGACTCCAGATTGCACTCACAAAGACTATCCACCATAGCTAGGAGCTCGAAGGCTCAACTTGAAGAACTAAGGCCTCCAAGCCCTACCTGCGAAGTATATCCCTAGTGGGCTCTCTCACCAACTCGCCCTAACGGCACTAACGGCCTTACCGAGATTCACCACTCCGCACTCGGTCAACCTAACCGAGGTGCCCAAACTGATGTGACAAACGAAATCTTTTATGTTACAATGGTGTAAAGGAGAAATCATGAGACATTACAACGGATTTCTCTGAACGTGATATTCTTGCAATAATAACATTACAGTGGAATCCATATGAAAAAATAGTTGAGAAATGGATTGCTTTTCACCAAAGGAATATCATGAAAAAACCAGAAGCAACATTTTCCATGATCTCGTTTACTGCTTCTTTGCATATAGAGTAATCTCTAATTGTGTTCTCATATTGCATTCCATTTCAGACACATGTATAATAATCTCCTTTCTAGAGAGTTTGTTCCTACACACAAAAGACAACATAATTAGATATAATATGTCAACTTTGACTTGTATTTACCAAAATATCACATATCGAGCACAATACATACTTATACTTAGAGAAGGTCTCTTATCATTCCAAGTTCACGCGTGCCAAATACTGGTATCTAGAGCTCCATTTTCCACTCAGACCTACGAGGGGGTCATATGCGGGTGGTCGCTATCCTGTGCCGCATGATAGTGTGTTGTGCAAGGTCTTGATGAGCTCTCGAGTGATGTTTTTATTTCAGTCTAAGCCTCGCTCCATGATGAATCCCTTTTGTTGTAAACTTTTGATAATAGAGTTAAACGTCCCAGACATATAATTCTCACGAGCATGAGTATTCGCATCTTCGTCGATGTAATCATGGCGGTCAAGAATTACACCATAGCAAGATATGTGGACGAGTCTGCATCACGAAGATAGTTATAATACAGATGAGGTTGCTCAAAAGCGAGACTAAACCATAAGCAATAACTTTGTTGTATACACACCTCTCTAGTAATACTAATCCGATGCATATCGGTTCACGTTAGACACTAAGCAACAAGGTCGTATCCTGCTAGAAATCTGCATAGTGTATGATCTCTCGTCCAACGGTTGGCAGCATTACACATGTCTACGATTAACAAACCAGTATCATCCTCATCTTGTGGGAAATGTCCATCTAGTCGTACAGCTTGAGAGATCACTTCTGATGGACAGATGAAACTATCAAAGGATCAAAATTTGATCAAATCCATAATGGGAATATCTAAACTTCAAGAGAGTGAAAATCTCTAACAGCTTTGACAATCCTACAAATTTGTAGATCGGTAGGTCACTCACACTATGCACAGATCTTGTATGAGGAGGGAGTTCAGATCCGGGATGCAATACTTGTTCATGCAATTGAGAATCAAAGATCGGATCATCTATAATTTCAAAATTTACTATAGATGCCGAGATCATGGAGACATCATCTTGTTCTTTAACACACACTGACACATTATTCTCTAGTTGGAAAATGTTCTAAACATAACAACACATATACAAGACTTAATCAAAATATATTATATAAAAAACTCAAAATATTCCATTGCATAGTCCAAATTTAATGAGTATCTCATGGTTGGCATTGTCAACTCCAAGAGCTATGAAAATTACTGGATATGCATCACAGTCATCATCTTCAGTCACGACAACCTCTCTCTCTAGATCTCTGTCCTCTAGAATTACATATGTTTCTTTCAATATGACCTCGGCTTCTCGTGCTAGTTGGACAATACAAATGACAACAGTTGAAAGCATAAAATTAAACACCACGGTTGACTAGCAACTGGTCCGAGAAGTCGCATAGTTTGCACATTGTGTAGCAATAATGACTCCGACAACCTCACTTTATCCTCTAGGACCTGTGGACATCCTCTAGATAAGTGTCGATCTCTAGATCGTCGGGGATGAACCATGAGAGACATTGAGGAAACATCAAAATATTCCTTCTCATGATGATCAAATCTAACATATCCGTCCACATGTCCAAATGATGAAATGTGTAGTACTCAAGCGTCACCCGTAATGTACAATTAATAACTATTAAATATATGAACCCACACTAATAAGCTAATCTATAACATTATTTAGAAACTACCAATCAACTAAATACTAGTTCAAAAGGCTAAAAAAATATCCAAAATCAAACTAAGTGGTTCTCAAATAACGATGGAAAATGTATACCCATAATGAGACAAAAGTGCAAAAATCAAGAAATATATGAGAAGTAAAGAGGCGCGAGACAAAACTCCAAGGATAAAGGTGACTAATGAGAGTGAAGAGAGACTTCCAAACTCTTTTGGAGGTTCATCGAGGGAAAGCGTCCCCACAATGGAGAGAAAGCTGTTAGCAGGAGAGCCGTCAGTAGCCCTCATGCATAGGATGCCATCCTCGAAGGTCCGACGGAGGACCTTCGAGGAAGTATCCTAAAACCATCACCGGAAAAGTAATCGGCATTGGGTTCCGAACCATTGCAAGGGGGAAGTATGATATGCCAAGTCAAGCGCCAGAAGTACAACAATTAGACCAATTGGCGACGATTAATATCGAAGAATTTTGTAAACCATATGCTTGAAGATTTACATCGATCGGTTCTACGAGAGAAAACTTAGTTATTCGTGATTTTGCCTCATAGTCCTTTTTGGGCTCTTGTAGCAAGTCCGGAATGTCATATAATTTGAAGTCTAATTTGAAATTCAAAATTTATAATTTTTTTTCTTTGGTTCTCATTCCTCTGCCCCTCATATGATAATTCCTTAGTCGTCTGAGTTCATTGGGATGATCTTGGTCATATTTTGTACTTCTGTCTTCTGTGGTCATTTCGATATCGGGGTTATCAGTTTCCACATCGTGTAGCGAGCGTGAGGAGCTTGTATGATTCTATCATGGACCTCGTCGTATCTGATTTGGTTTAGTCAGAACTAAGATAACTTAACGGTTGAGGGGCATGTCATTAATATATATACTTGTGGTATAAGATTCTTATGAAATCTTTGAAATGACGATCCTAGTGTGAGCTCGTTATGAAGTCAATGGGCTCGATATGCATGCAAAATCAACTTCGATGAACTTTTGTTTGCTTGTTGTTATTGGAAAAAGATATAACTATTAAGTGAAAATTTTGTATCAAGTTGATATGAAAAATAAAATTCTTTCTAAATGTTAAATGATAGTTGGACTTGGACATAATAAATAATCCATAAGAGGAGCGGTGATAAATGCAATCCTAAAACAAAATATCCGTGAAGTTGATCATACAACACATCACATTTTCTTGCCTGCAATTCTAATTTATTATCTAACCCTTCCTACTCAAAGAGTTAGGTAATAAATTAAACCCTTGCATTACAATGAAGGAGGTGAATATGCAAGAAAAATAATTTTTTTCAATAATAGAGTCACAAACTCAATCAGTAAGGAGAGAAATGTGATTAAAATAAAGAAACCTGTAATTTCATGGAAGTTTTGTATGCATATGTCTTCTGGTGAATATGCATCCAAACTGCACTTCTAAGAAAAAGAAGGAAAAAGACAAACGTTTAACAGACAACCAAAATAATCATCAAAAAATGAATGATAACAACTTTCACAAATGATTTAAAGAAAAATTTAGTGTAAAGGACACAGTCACGAGAGAGTACTGCTCACCAAGGTTTACAAACAGTTACTTCTGTCAAAATTCTATAAATTAATTTTACTAAATTATATTATATTTTATAACTTCATTACACATGCTCATTTTAATTATAAAATACCTATAAATGACTCACGCGAACATAATCGTTCTTTAGTATAAAGATCTACCACTCTCACAAGTAAAAGTATTTTTTATTTATAAACTTTAATTTATAATCTAACTCTTCCAAGAGAGAAGATTAGAACATAAATTAAAACTCTTTGCATATTCCACTCTTCCTTACTTGGAAGAGGTGAATATGCAAGGAAGTTAGTACGCAAGTGAATATGCATTTCATCTCGAATCTGTGTTCGGGATGGAGAAGAATAACGGAAGCACGAAAAGAAGAGGAAAGTTTGTTTCGTTTATTGATGATTGTAATAAAAACAATTTCATTCTTAAGTAAACATCTACAAAAACCAATACTTTTTTAACTAAACATGAAATAACAATCTGCATAAGAGAATTAATATTTTTTGATATATTTTAATTTATTACTACATAGTTACATGAAAATTTGGATAATAAGTTTATTGTAGTTACATGTTCGCCTCCATCTTCGGATAGAAAGGTGAATGTAAATTCATGCCCCAAGAGGGAATATATATGCATGCAACTTGGAGTTTTTACAATAGTGAAGGAAAAGGAAAAGCGTAGAGCACGGAAGTTATCAAGAAGCTTATAGAAAATATTAAGATATAGAAAAAAACATAAATCGTCATACTAGCGTAGTTTTTCCATCACGAGCTGACTGTAAGTGGTACAAATATACATTTGTTACTTTTGGTAAACTTTATTCTGTTAAATAATATCAAAATATTTAAAATTAGTAAAACATTTAGAGACTTTGCAAATATAACATAATTATTAAGTATTACATCCAAGCAGGAGTTATGAAAAGAACACATACGTGCTTGTAAACAGGTTATAAAAACTATATGAGTGATAACCTGACGAGTTAAGAAAAATTTTGTTCGATGAAATTAAACCTACTGAATTCTTGAGCACTGCTAGGTGAATAGGAGAAGACTATGAGAAATACAGAAATTTGCTTGATCACATCTCAGTAGGATTGTACACATTTTTTAATAATGTATTGCTTGTTCACACCCTTGACTGGTTATTGATTATGAAAATAGTCATTTTGTTATGTTAGTAATACTCTGGACAACACATATCAATTTTTTGAGCATATATTGTTTTATGTGTACTTAATTATTAGATATTGTAAATATCACTAAAATCTACTTTTCTAAACGTATGCTCTGGACAGTGGTATTTGGTCATAGATAAAGATAATGAAATGATGAATTACAAGATAGAATGAATTAACTAATAAAAATATGATCTAAGCAATACATAGTTAAGAGAGATATGATCCAAAATAGACTAACCTACTAGAGGTGTAATCAAGCAAATTTCTTTATGAGAATAATAAACACACCGTTTCGTCCGACCGAAAGTTTTGGAACCACCATGGACAAAGTAGATTTACCGTAAGTGACTGCATTCCGGAAATGTCATAACTTGCCTGCGAGGTACTGCGATACTTACCCACTCCTTCCACACGAATCCGTCCGGTAAAGCTACAGTAACAAACGTCGCACCGACTCGCACTCGCACGATACGGGTGAGGTTTGAGACCCCTATATTCCACAGCCGGGGAAAGCTGAGACGTAGAAACCAAACGCCGGAGGGCGGAGCAAAAGCGTGCTTTTGGAAGCGCTATCAGCGAATTCTGCTGTTAATTTAATTTGTATAAATATCTGCTACAATAAGTGTATGGTACATCCAGTAGTCCATGATAGTATCCATCAGCTTTTCCCCCCGTAACTTACGGTCATCTGACTGCGGACAGGACTAGGTTAAACGCAAAGATCAGGTTTCCGTGCTGAAATGGCTGACTTCGGCTGGTCTGCAAGGTAATCCGGTATGTATTGTACCTGGCGAGTTTCTGTTAAATGTAAACTGCAGAAATGTGCTTGATCACACCCCTAGTAGGTTCCTTCAGTTTGATCATACCCTTGACGGGTTAATTTCAGTAGAACCGGTTATTTTACTTTTTGGTTCATCATTTTAGTACTTTCAAACTTGACTAAATATCAGTATAATTCAAAATATTTAATATTAAAGACACGTTAGACTATACATGCTCGAAAATATAATATGTGCAGTCTCACATGTGAGTAACATCACAAAATTACTTGTTTTACAGACAATAGCCAGTCAAGGGTGTGATCAAGCCATACATCGTTATTAGGGGTGTGATCAAACTCAAGAAACCTACTGGGTGTGTGATAAAGCAAATTTCTGATGTAAACTGCAGTGAACTCGACTTCAAGGTACCATAATCGCGACGTACGTCGTGGATCCGCTGTTACTAAACTGCTACGGTCTGTCTGCGTGTTCTTCTCTTCGTGGTCAGCATACGGAAGCGTCTTTTAAAGCGAAGCCCTCTGCGCTGTGCTCGCATTTCGCAATGTTCAGTACTAGAAACTTCGACTAGTCGCGATTCCCTCCGTTGTCAGCATTCCGGAGCGTCTTCTCGAGTTCAAACTCGGTGCGTTTTGCTCGCATTTCGCAATGTTCTGTACTAGAAACTTCGACTAGTCGGGATCCCGAGGTTTGAGGTTTGGTCGGGTTTGGTCTGGTGAGGTCGGATTCTTTGTCTGTCAGTCGGTAGGACTATCCGTCAGTCCGTTGGTGTCTCCGGCTGTACTTCGTTGGACTCCGCCTTCCGCTTCCCACTGGAGCCTGGAGGAGGGTTCTTTCGAGATCGAGAGAGAGGAGAGCGAGCGAAAGTTTGGAGGAGCGTGCGGGAGAAGATAGAGACGAGAGGTTGTCGACCTGGTTGTGTAGAACAAGATCGTCTTGAGCTATTCATCAGCTATTCTTCGTAACTTCGCTTCTCGCTCGCGGTCGCTGAATTTGCTTCGTATCTCGCTTTTCATTTCGTGGCCGCGTTCTCGAATAACAGCACCTTGCAGTGTCGGAGCGCGCCTCCGATCTCAGCGCACTTTCCGTCATGAGGTGAGCGCACCCTTGCACTTGTGTTTGCCGTTCCCTCAGAACTAAGGACTTGTGAGTGCATTGGATTGCGAATTGTGGAATCGGAGACCGTGGGGGAGAGCGTAGTGCGACCTTTCGATGCGCTTCAGTCGTGGTGTCAGTCCGCGGCTAGGAGTAGGTCATTAGGTATGAGAGTATGAAGGAGCATAAGGTTTGGCAGGAGGAGTGGGATGACGGTTTTTGGGCTGATTCTGCAGATTGCCTTGATGTATGAGTAATTTGTTGGTTAGGTGGAATTCTCTAGGTCGTTTAGGGTTGCTTGAGGGGGATTACTAGGGTTCCATTCTGACGAGAATACGTCGTTCACTGTCTTGATCGTGGACGGGACCATAGTGTTTGTTTTGCGCCGCGACTGCATGTTTTGAGGCGTCTAGTGCCTGCTAGATTTAGATTTGGTCCCTGGTTCGTAGTCGCTTTCGAGTCCGGTGTAAACGAAAGTCAATCTAACGAGTGTGATTCTAATCAAGGAATTGACAGTTAAGCTATGCCCGTTGGCTTGTGTAACGGAATCCCGTTTCCGGCGGTAACTTACAGAGGCGCGGGTTTTGTACCGTGTTTTTCCGAACTGCACTCTCACGTGCTGCTCTGCTGTGTACACTGCGTAATTTTGCGGCTTGCTGATGATGGGCAGGCATCCCGAGGTTATTTGGGCTCAACGTACAGATAAGGTGTTTCTGACTGTGGAGTTGCCTGACGCGAAAAGCCCGAAAGTGAAACTCGAACCCGAGGGCAAGTTCATCTTTTCTGCAACTGCCGGGACTGACAATCAACAGTACGAGCTCGATTTGGAGCTTTTTGGGGGAGTGAATGTGGATGTACGTACCCTGATCATACGTTCATGTTCAAATCAATTTGCATCGGAGTATGGATCGAATCTGGGAATTTTCTCTCCTTTGCTCATAATAAGTAACGGGAGGGGAAGAAGGGTGCTTATTGTTGCCGATTTTTCTGCAGGCCAGCAAGATCAACATTGGCCTCCGCAACATCTTCGTTGTAGTTGAGAAAGAGGACAAGGGATGGTGGAAGAAGTTGTTGAAGACCGAGGGGAAGTCACCTCCTTACGTTAAGGTGGACTGGAACAAGTGGGTTGATGAAGATGAGGAGAAGGATGCCCCCAGCCGTAAGAACTTACCTCATGCCGGTGTCTGTTCCCTAATCACTTTTAGGGACTTACCAGACACTCAAACCTCCCGGTGTTTTGGGACGTTGAAGTGTCTGTGATTTGAGTGTCTGGAATTTGAGCACACTTCTTGACGCTAATTGGTGGTCTCGATATTACTGACATTTTTCTCTTGTGGCTAATGGTTGATACAGTTGATAACTTTGATCTCGGGGGCATGGACGATCTTTCGGTACGTTTCAGTTGAAGAGACCTAGTTTTCTTGTGCTCGAGCGTTTCCGGCTTGCTAGCAGATTATAACCGTCGCGCTTTGTCAGTCTAGTTCGTGTCTAACCTATGTTCCTCGTGTTCACAGAAGTTTGACATGGGCGGAGAACAGGACAGCGATGATGAAGGTATGCTTTGTAAGTTGATGCTTATCAAGTCTTAGCCCTAGATTCGGAGTCCTGCAGGATAGTTGAGTGACTCAAGATGAATGTTAGCGTGTATGTGGCTTGCGGTGGTGTTCCTAGAGGTACTCCTTGCATCAAGTTGGCAATGGTCCGCTGTTGCTTTGCCTTACTCCTTAGCTTATAATTCAGTTCATAGCATGGTTAGTAAGGGTGCTGCACAGAACGGGGTAAGGTGGATGGAAAGGTGGCAGCAAGATCTTGGAGGCAGAGTGGTTTCCGGAAATCACTACAATCGTTTATAGTGCCGGAATTCGCGTTGGGAGGCATTGAGGAGTCCAACATCAGCCCCGTATTCCCGAGGTTCTCGAGTGCATGTTCGATCGTCGGAACTAACATTTTCATCTACGTAAGTTTTTCTTGATTTGCTGCGTTGCATGTGCAGATCTTCCGGAGCTAGAGAGCAAACCTTGAAACATTTTCTTGTATATGAAAAGCAAGACCCTGTAAGATGTTATAGGAAGGACGAAGTCATGATACAGATAGCTAAATCGCTAGAGCACGTGACAGTTGTCATCATCTATCTGTACTCCGCCCTGTTTATCCCCCGTTTGTGCCGCGGTTTGGGCTGGCGAACAACGAAAGCAGCAGGCATGCTCTTTTTTAGGAAGGTGATTTAGGATGCGCTCTCTTTGAAGGTTCTCCTCTAGTACCGATGACTCGGAATCCAAGGGCAATGAACGTGCTGATTCAACTTAGTAGTCCTGAGATGCTGTGAGTTTGCAAGCAGATATTGGTGGACTCTTCCATGTCGAGTAGATCTGGCTCTACAAAAGGGCACAAATTTTATCTGCTTTTCTGAGTAAAGTTGGACTGTCACAAAGAGCCAAGACTTCCCTTGGGACAATCAAAGTAGCGACGCGAATTTGAGATGTTGGTATATAGGTGGACTAGCCAACTTACACTGCTTTGTTTGGAATGTGGATCGCGTTGTATATTTCCAGGGTTTCTTGTTTACCGTCTTCTGTTCATAAATTACTCTGATCGTTCTGATTATTATCATCTCCAATCGATATGGTTGCGAGTTGATCCATAATAGCTCAATCTGCTTGTATAGAGATACGGGAAGCACCATCATTGATGTACATTGATGTACATCATTGATCGATTAAGCATTCACCAGGTATGTTCCCAAGAAATGGTTCTATTGCCACGGTTGTGGGCAAACTTTACCGGTCTACTTAGCCTCGAGGTATTCGACAGCGGTTCAGTTGCTGTAGACAGGTGGTGGATTGTGCACACGCGTCCTTGTAAGCCCATGCTAGTCAACCAGTTCTTGTTGAGTTCTCAATTGTTGTATTGTTGTATCTTAAACCTACCCCAATGGGGGTTTACATCCAGTCCTGTAGTAGGTTCGGTCGAATCGACGGGAACCTGTGGAGTATCTGGCGAGGTACTTTGTAACTGTTTTGACGGAAAAGAATTTCTGTCCGTCTAGTCTGTCAGATTTTTTTATGAAAAACTTGGAACCACTTCTTTTGGAATCGACCGTCCATCTTTGTGTATTTATGGACGAATTTAAAATAATTTCTTGGAAGATAGGAAGTGGAGGACGATGACGCGGTGCAAGTACATGACGCTGTAATTCTCATTCCTTCAAGTGTCGTTGTCGTCCAAGCACGTCACAAAATGGAGTGGGCAAATATATATATTTGCCTCATATTCAGTGAGGCATCCGTATTATTCACCCCCATCTTCTTTATTAGAAATCGGTATTAGAGATCAGTATCCTAACCCTTCCGGCGGGAAGGGCTGAGTAACAAATTAATGTCATTAGACGGGAAGGGCTGAGTAATAAATTAATGTCATTAGACGTCAGGGGGGTTGGGTAATGAATTATGTCATTAATAATCAATGTTCTTTTAGTACGCAGAGCCCCGGTCATGTGGTTTAGAGAGCGCGTCTTTTTGTGTACCTTAATTATGGGTTATGCCCGGATGAAGAAGTGATTCTAGTGTGACTTGTCATTTAATATTTTGAAAATTTTAATTTAGTTTTATTCAATATAGATAGATAGATATATATAAAAAACTGAAGAGAAAAAGTTTTTCTTTCTTTTAAAACATGTATATATATAGTTAACAGAAAGAAGAGAAATGAGGAGGCCCTCCAACAGAACGATACAAGAGATTTCAGAAAGATCAGAAATTTAAGAATATGCATCCAACATGAACTTTCTGGGAACTTGTGTTCTCTTTTTGTTAAAAGGGAATTATATAAATGTTAAATAAAATATATATATTAAATAAATATAAATAATTAAAATTTTTTATAAATATTATTTGTTAGCCCATGCCTTCAAACACGAAGAGACCAAGAAAAAACCAATAAGTCTTGTGTGGAAGGGTAAAGTATTAAATTAAACGGCATGCCTCTTCTTACGAACTCGGAAAAGGGTGAATATGCCTACAAATTTAAGAGAAGGTGATTATTATGTATGCTTGCCTACCACCGGTTTCAAAGCGATGTCAGTTACTCGTATCACGTTGTGACTAGAATGGAGAATGGAGTTAGCACGAGGTTTCCATGTTGTCTCGTTAATTAAACCCCCAGTGCGGGTATAATTAAATGGGATATTCCCCTTTCCCCTCCCGTGTACAAAAAGAATTTGGTATGAAAAGACTATTCCGATTTGTTCCATGAAAGCAGAGAATTTTCGTTTGAACATTTTCCAATCGATACCAACCGTTAACTTTGAATTGAATTATAATAAGCCATTAGGGAGGGTGAAAATTTGAATTTTATTTCATATTTTTCGTTCGCAAAATATTGTTACAACTGTCGTAGATGTTTTTACAGGCACCTCCGGAATGTCTGTATGAAAATGCACCAGACGTTTTTTTTTGTCTTTCTTTCAGATTCGATTGTAAGTTTTTGCACTAAGGTAGTGTTCGGATGAATATACATCCAAAGTGCATGTCTGCATAAAAGACAGAAAGAGACAAACAGTATTTTCGCACTAAAAATAAAGTGAGAAGATTCACAGACATGGGGTATTCGTACCAAGATAACAATGATATAAATATATCTTGTCTTTACATAATTAGTATGGATGGGGTTGAGTCGGCATAATTAATTTCAAGTATGCATGCTGGTGCTGTGACTGCCGTCTAGGTCTACGGACTGGGACACACGAGTTTGAATCCGAGATCGAAACAAATCAGTGCTTCTGAACTTATATATTTCTTTTAAAAGAAATTCAAGTACAGAGACTGGCGCAGCGCTTACTGTCTAGATCTGGAAAGCTGTCCACAAGAGTTCGAATCTCAACCCAGAGGTGAAAAAATGTCAGGTTTCAACCGAGAAATCTTGGAAAGAAGTAAAAAATTATATACTGTAAGATTGAATGTACGTCATTTCACTTATGAAATAAAAAGTAAGTTAGAGATGTCAACTTATAATTCGATCCTCGTTAGAGCCTACGAGGAGAGCACATGACTGGATGGAGTCGATAAATACTTCATTTCAAAATTACAGTGACACTGAAATAAAATGATCGTACTGAGGTTGAGGTGAATATACATAAATACCCTAGACATCTTTTTGTGTTTTCTTTCCGGATTCGATTGTAAGTTCTTGCACTAAGGTAGTTTAGGATTCATTCAATTTATTCTATTTTTTAGAAACTTTTTATTAGAAATTAAAACAATTCTATAGTTTTATAAAGGCGATAGTAAGCGATTCACGACTCTATATGAAGTTGGACTTGAGTAAAACTACGATTGTTTGTTTTCTTTCTGGACGTTAGAGAATTTTTAATTTTAATTTTGATTTAAACTTTAAGTAAGCTATAACCTTTGGAGACTTCTTCGCTTTGAGGTATATATATCAAGAGTTCTTGTCTTAATCAACATGCTCAATCAACTTCAGGAAATTTTGTTTTTATATATTTTTGAGAATGTTATAATATTATAATATTATATAGATAATCTAAATTAATTTTATTTAAAATTAAATTTAACTGTTAAATATTAGTTATTCTCGGAACAACGACCAACAGAAAAAAACCCATAAGTGAAGTGCAGGGTCAGGCTTCTGGGGGTACAAGTGAGAATGTCTGAAGTAAAAAATACATTAACAAGAGAGGTGATAAGCATGTAAATAGCTATCCAAAAGATAAGCTTTAACCAGTGGATCTTCTTAACTAGCACCTGACAGGTTAAATGTGCGATGAAAAGTGTTACTATCACCGAGACAGTCGGTGATATAGCACACAGTAAAGAGAGAGAGAACTGTCTGTGGATGCAGAGTGGATTTCGTGGTATCTCACTTTAAAGGAAAATATTTAGACCTATGATAGAAAACCAGATAGAAACCTCAGTTTTACCTCCTCTTAACTCGTCAGGTGTTAGTTAGACAAGATATTTCACTGCGGTTCTATTAAAGCTCAATTTTTGTATGTGGATACTAGCTAAGCAAAAACTCTACTTGGAAGTTTTGGGTTTACACCCCCCTCCTGGTATAAAAGGTATTTAATGGAAAATAATTTAAGATTTTTATCTAAATTCAAAACTCCGCTTCAGAGAAAAAGCTCTTTTTGAAAGACAGAAAAACTCAAATTTTGGATTCTTAGTTTTTGACATTTTTAATATAAATATTAATTAATTTTTGGCAGAAAATGATAGTGCTTCATAGTGGCTTTTTAACGCTCTTGCTCACGTCCACCTGTATTTGTGAAAACACACTGGACTTTTCTGCATAACCCCACCAATGTTCTGTGACTACACACTGAACTTTTCTGCATAACCCCACCAATGTTATGTGACTACACAGTACAGAAAGTCACAGATTCTCTAATCCAGAAATTTGCTTGATCACACCCTTTGTAGGTTTGTGGAGCTTGATCACCCGTAGTAGGTTCGTGGAGTTTAATCACATTTTTTTTATAGATGTATGGTTTGATCACACCCCTGACTGGCTATAGATTATCAAACCTTTGTCACTTTGTAATATTAATGAAATATCGGACTGCATACATCAACTCTTTGAACATGTATAATCTGAAATGTATGTAATTGTTAGACTATTTGGATGTAAAAATATTTAATCATAATAAAGATAATGAAATGAAAAATAATAAGATAAATAACTTTTTTTATTGTAGGTAACAGTAAGAGATATGATCAAGCATTACATCGTTAAGGAGGGATGTGATCAAACTAACGTACCTATTGGGGGTGTGATGAAGCGAATTTCTACTAAACAGTATCGTCACGCATGGTAAACTCATCATCGCAGTGTTACTGCGAACCAAGCTGAGGCTTGCATCTAGGACGATGTGGAAAGCAGTTTAAGTTCAACCGGATTGTTCAACGATTTAGCCGTCCCTCTTTTGCCGTGCCGAAGATCGTAACAACAGTTGTCACGACATTCTCCACAGTGTCTAAGCTGATAAATATGGCAACCAGATATACAGTACAGTAGAACGTTGTCCACAGAAATTGGCTTGATCATACCCCCCTAGGTTTCGTGAGCTTGATCACACCCTTGACTGGCTATTGCCTGTAAAACCAGTCACTTTGTGATGTTATTCAGATGTGAGACTGCACATATTAAAGGAATGAGAATATGGATAGTCTAGCGCTTCTTTAATGTCAAATATTTGAATTACAGTGATATTTAGTCGAGGTTGAAAGTACTAAAATGATGAACCAAAAGAGGAAATGACTGGTTCGACTGTCAATAATCCGTCAGGGGTATGATCAAGCAACCAAACGTTAAGAGGGGTATGATCAAGCTCACGGAACCTACTGGGGGTATGATCAAGCCAATTATGCCGTTGTCCAACTCTCCGTACTCTAAAATACAGTACCGAGTATCCTCGTCAGAAATGAACAACGGAGCTCTTTCTACCTGCAGACGAAGACTATTAGGGGGTTTCAAACATCTGGATCCGTCACATAGAGACGGACTCTGCGGCAAAGTCCATCGTTATCGTTCACGGACGCTCAACGGACTAGGACAGACATGAGTGGATGAGTCTGTGAAAGACTCTGATGACATCTAGACACGATTTAAAGAACGGTTCAAATATGTCCGTAGGGTGCGCGTTTAGAGTCCGTAGCTAGCGCGATAAGAGTTTGTAGGAGGCGACGTGGATGGACACCAGAGTGAATTTTGAAATTGCTATGTGAGCTTTGAAGGCAGCGCCGAAATCTAGTGCTTCCATGGAGATTTCAAGCAGCCAGATGTATGAGAAGAGCGTCGCAGATCTCGTTGACAAAACTGAAATATCTGAAGGTGTCCGATCTGAAAGTGAAGCAGTTGTGAGTGAAGGTGCTCGATCTGAAAGTGAAGCTCGAGTGAGAGCTGACATAACGTTAGCGAGTAGAACGCCTGTGAGACCAACAGTTGAAAGCACGTCGACAAACATGGTTCATGGTATATCAAAATAGAGAGGAAACGGAAAAGCTAATGAAAATAGAGATGAGACACGACCAGATCGATCTATCTTACGTATTGCAGATTATGAATTGATAGTTTAGTATCTCGAAATTTCTGAAAACTTTCAAGCTCTCCATGGTTCAGGAGGAAAAACCAAGATGGGCAAGAAATACCCGTCTAAATCTACATCATACGGAGTGATGGCAGTGCAATTGATCAATCATGGATTTCCGAGTGTAACTGACAAAACTTTGTATAAAAAGTGTCTTCGATACGTGCAGCGATACCAAGCAGCTGCTAGCTTATTGAAGCAGACAGGAGCAGGTTTAACAGATGAAGAAATATAGCGTGGAATGACTTTGGATGACAAGCTCAACAAAGCTTGTCGCTTTTTTCATAAGATTGATGCTCTCTTTGGTCGAAGAGCAAATGTGAACCACCAGCATTATGTTCCTTGGGCTTACTTACTCCGAGAGTCGAAACAGACAGAGAAGAGCAGTCTCTTGAGAAAGCTAGGTCTACCGAGAAAGAGTCTGTTCCAACTCCCGAGCTTGAAGATTTTGATCAGCTGATCGATGATAACGTTTTTTCTAGTGAGAATATTATCTTTTCAGGAGTTGGAGATATGTGCGATCGTACGCCTGGTGTAGATGCGGAAGTGAACACGAATTTGAACGCAAAAGACACAAAACAGAATATGGATGATGTGAACTTGTCTACTATTGCATCGGCTACACTAACGAGAGAGAAAGAGCTACAGTTGCCACAGCAAGATTATGCAAGAAAAAATCCAGGGTCAGTGAGAAGTTGAGAAGAAATCCGAAAGGGATCTACAGTGAAGGTCAAAAGTAACTGGCAGTCAACTATTCAAGAGAGTTTGACGAAAAAAGAAGAGTTCTGGAAGTCTATACTAGAAGTCCGATTTGGTGTTCTAGATGAGCAACGCAAAGCTGCTGAGATCGAACGTGAAGAAAAACAAAGACAGTTAGAGCATGAGAGAGAGGAACGTAAACGAACCTTGGAGGAGGAGAAAGAGGAAAGGCGACTCGTGCGCAAGGAGACTGCAGAAGCTTCACTGTTTGTTGAATTAAGTAAAAGTGGCCGTAGTATTGCCGAGGTTAAAGAGTTGATGGAGTTTTTCTTTCAACAATAGACAACTTTTGAGCGAGTGTCATCTCAGACAATACCAGATGCTTGATATAAAATTTTCACAATGATTTCTCAATTTTACTAGTTTGGCGATGATAGGTTTTAGACAGGCGCTCTCTTTCATTCACATTCGTGCTACGTTGATTCCACACATGTTTCCATTTTTATGCAAGTTTTTGCCAAGTTCTCTGACAGTAAAAAGTACACAGCCCGTTGTCGGAGTGTGATCCGTCTACCTAGGAAAGCGCCGGGCTTCTGGCTGTGGTTGTTTACTCAAGAGGTTGGCTTTCAGGTCACAACAGGAGCTATAAACACTCACACAGGAGTGTAGGATCCTCTGATATGCTCAAAAAGCGAAATTTAGGTCTCACTGGTAGTAATAGGCTTAAGCGGTGAACTTTGACACTCAAAGAGAGGAAAACTATGAAGGTTTAGACCTCTAAACTTCCCCTACATGCAAATGAGGTACTACTGAACTCACAGACGAAGTTTCAACATGAGATCAAATTCTGACACGGAGATATGAACAGAAAAGTTCTGAATAAGAGAATTATGGCAATTTCTGGTACCTAGACAGCTATTCAGACATAGAACAGAGAATTGGCTCGATGAATTTCAAATCTTCTCACAGTATTTGAAGTCTACAGGATGCTGAACATCCCTGTGAAGTTGGGACTCCTGAATGTTTGTAGAACTCCAGATCTCCTTCTCTAAAGTCGCTGCTCTAGATTAAGAGCTTTTCAGACCCCCTCTGCTTCAGCGGCCGCCCTGAATTACTCAATTACTCAAATGATACGAAACTTTTTGGACAGTCGTAGCACTCCTGACAGTGAACGCAACCACGAAGTTTTGAAGTGATTTCCTCAATTCTGCTGCAATTGGCACCGAAAACCCCAAAATCAACAAAAGTGACGCAGTTTTGGCGCAATCCGAACTTCAATTGGGCATAACTCCTTGTTTATTGATCCAAATCGAGCAAAAATTTCACTGACAGTGCTTGGCACAACGAGCTCTCTCTTCCTGTGCTCTCAGATTTCGAAGATACCTCACCAATTGCTCGAACTCTCCTCTAGAGCTCTGTTTCTAAACTTAGAGTTTTACAAAAGACAAAAATGGACCAATGGGAGTTCATAGCTCCACTTGACTGTCCTTTTGTGCCTTAAATTACCTGGTAACTTATCTACACTCATAGGCTACCACGTCAAGCCCCCTAGAGTGCCAGCGTAAAACTTAAACTACCTAAAATGACACATAGCCCTGAAAAATAACTTAAATTAGCTAGAAAGCGTGCATGGGCGACAAGTAAGTACAACCCATGAGCTCAAACCACTATCAGCATGGAAACCCTAAGTTATGTACATTGAACGTCATAGACTAGTAAGAAGTCACTTGCACAAGCGCACAAATGCTTGAACAAGATAACTAACATACTATCAGCCTACTAGGACTCAAAATAGTGCTAACACCGTATGCAAAGGTGTCAAACATATACATAAAAGACTAGAAGTAATATGAGCTAACTTCTAGAACTACCAAACCTAAGCGTTGGAGTAGAAGTCAAGCATGCAGCCGCCAAATGGTGCGACACCGTGAGCAGTGACCATTGCAATCGTTCGGACCTCCGTCTTTAACCTTTCCACAGCTTTGGCAACATCCTCAGGTCTTCGTTCTAACTGCTGGATCCTTAATGCAAGAAGATCCTCCGTACTTCTACCATCTTCCCATGGCAAAACATTCCAAGTAGGCACAACCTCCTCAATCGGCATCACAGGTTTTTGCCGTAGTATCAACTCTGCTGGCATGTAACCTGTAACGGTACTATGAGTTGTACGATCTGCCCACAAAGCAAATGGTAACAGTCTAGGCCATTCACGGATCTTACCCTTGCAAGCTTTTACCAAAGCTTTGATGATTGGCGGATGACCTCTTTCGCTCTTGCCATTCCCTTCAGGATTGTAAGCAGTGGTTAACGCCAACTTGATTCCCAATCGCTTGAAGAATTCAACTGCTTCCTGTGCATCCAGCTCACCCCTATCTGCAGTGATCTTTCCCACACACCCATACCTACAAATAACATCTTCAAGTAGAAAGCGGCAGACACTAGCAGTGGTCTTCGTCCTCAGAGCACGACCTTCAACTTGGTTAGATAGATCTTCTCTAGCCAAGACTAGATACCTCATTTGTCCAAGTCCAAATGGCATAGTTACCAGATCAACTACCCATTTGTAATGAATGGCTAAAGGATAAGTAGGATGCAATCCATCACGATGACGTACGTTGGAATACATCTGGCAGGGTATACAAGATGAAACAAACTGTACTACATCCTTATACATACCCTTCCACCAATACTTTTCCTTCATCTTGGCAAATGTAGCCCAAACTCCTCTATGACCAGCCCATAAACTCTCATGGAACTCCTTGATCAGCTTCTGCTGCGATTCTAGGTCACATACCACCCGCTGCGGTATACCTCCTTGTAGCTTAGGGCGCTTCCATAGATGTCCTCCATGTAAAAAGTAACCATAAGCTATCCTACGGATCCTCTTGAAATCTGCATCAGACCAGCCTTCTTGCCTTTCCAGTGAACTCAAATAGCGCCCAAGATCCAACCACTCGCCATCATACATAGTTTCCTCAAAAAACTCCAACGAGGTTGCAAAACAGCTTCTATCTCTTCTAGCAAGAGCACTAGAATAGAACTCTGTTCCCACATCTTCCTGATCATCTATCATTTCTTTCTCATCGTAATACCTAGCCCTTGATAACATATCTGCCACAGGATTATCCTTCCCTGCAATATGTCTAAACTCTGGGTTCAAGGACTTGATATATGCTATCCACCTCAACATAGCAATATCTGGAGTTGTACAGCTAGTGATCATTCCCAAGAGAGGTAAACAATCTGTCTCCACAACCACAGGTGCTCCTATCAAGTATTCCTTATCACTCTTCATCGCAGTAACTACTCCCCATAGCTCTCTCTTGACCTGAGGGTAGTCTCTCTGCCGTGAACTTAATACCTTAGCACCAAAACGCACCACATATCTATTTCCATCCTCATCGTCTTGTCCTACAGCCCATCCAATGCCAATAGGACTAGTATCAACAGTAAGGATAACAGATCTGCCCAACTCATATGTTACCTTCCGTAGAGTTGGTGGTGAAGCTAAAAGATCCTTCAACTTCCTCATAGACTCGCTTTGCTCCTCTTGCCACTGAAATCTTTGCCCCTTCCTCAACAGCTTGTACAACGGATCTGCTACATGTGCAAAGTGTGGAATCCATATATGATAAAACACACATGCTCCTAGAAACCTTCTCACCTCAGTAACCGATCCACATGTCTCCTTCATCCTTCGGATGGCATCAACCTTGTTTGGACAAGGTTTCCGACCATAAGATCCACACAGATGTCCCACTATTAACACCTCTTGTACTCCAAACACAGACTTGGCTCCTGATAAAGTCAAATGAACCTCTTCCAGTCGACTCAGTATCTTATCACAATCAGCTATGTGATCTGCTACAAACTTACGGCACCCCCTCTGATCTTTTACCTCATTCTTCTCCTCCTCAGCACACCCTTTGATCGGCACATCATCAAGGAATGGCATAGTTTTTTCAGGAATGAAGTCCCTCAAAACTTTGTTCATGCCAGTCATCATATGTGCTACCGAATTGGTAGCACCTTGCGGTAAGGTGCACATCCTTAGTAACCCTAAAGGTGTCCTCATTGTAGTCAAGTCTCTACTCTCAGAGGATAATTGAAACTGGTCATAACCTGAATATAAGTCTCCCATGGAATAGATAGCACGACCAGCAAAAGCCTCTGCAAACTCGTCTACAATAGGTCCTATACCCATATTCCTGATAGTTACCTTGTTAACTGGCTGCATATCTTGAATGAATCTCAAAGCTCCACTTTTCTTCGGAACAGTAAACCATCTGCTAGAATAGGGAGCTATAGATGGTTCCAAGATACCCATCCTAATCCTCTCATTGAGCAAGTCTATCAGCTTTGGCATATGAGCTCTAGGCACAGGGATAGGACGTAGATTCCAAGGCACATGCGGTATAGTAAAGATTACCATAGGTGCAACTACACTTGGATCTACACATCCTACTTCATGTGACTCAAACGCAAACGCCTTACCATGCCTAGATAGCATCTCCTTGAAGCTCTTCTTCTTTTGCTCAGTAAGAAACCCATCACCTCCAATCCTCAGCTCCTTAAGTGTTGTTTCTGTGAACTGGTGCCCAATTCTTCTCGGTCCTCTGAGCGTCGGTTCTCGTGCAGCTTGCTCCATCTTCTGATTGTAGTCGAGTGGTAAAGGCAAAGCCACTGGTTTAACTTTCTTTGCCACTGACTTGTACTTGGTCTCCACATACACCTCTTGTCGATCTATAAACTTATCAATTACATCATAAAGCTCCTTGGAGCTCACTCTCACCACTCTATCTACATCATCTACAGAACTTTCTACTATAGATTTCAACTCCCCTATAGTATCTACCAAATACTGCTCTTCAAACACTCCAGATATATATTCATCTCCTGCTAACTCTCCACTGTCCCACAAAGACTGCTGTACACACTTCACATGTTGCCTCTCAAACCTCTTCAGATTCTCAACCTTCCTATAACACACTGACCCACATGCCGTCAATCCTAAGAAGCCAGTGGATAAAGCCTCATGCTCTACTGGATCAGGCGAGAATCCTAGCTCTACTGTACCGTTGAAGTCTCGCTCTTCAATGGTACTCTGCCAAAACCCCTAGACTCTCTAAACTCCTGAGTAATCTTAGGTAGTGGACGGTCTCTCAAGCTATCACGATTCCTCTCATGTTCTGCAGCAACGGTCAAAAACTGAACAGCTCTTTTGCCGTCTCTACTACGTATCCTAGCATAAGCTGAACCATCATCCATAACTCGTGTCTCCATTCTAACAGCAGTAATGTAAGGCTGCCCTAGAATGATAGGATAGGTTGACATGTCTTGCACAAAGAAATTCTGAACATCACTGATGTCACCCACAGTTACCTTGATGTTGGGGCAAGCACCATAGAGTTCTCCCCGCTGGTTGTTGGCAGCACGGATAAGCCATCCATGGTCGGTGTCTATGGGCCACCTTCCACTCTTGTACAGCTCCTTAGACATCAGATTAATCTCTGAGCCGTGATCAATCAATGCCACCACAGGTTCCTCTAGATCTCCCAACTTCACCAAGGTCTCAGTGGTTGCTCTTGCCCAATGGTTGTGAGAGTAATGGCTCTTCTGCGATGCTTCCACCTCATCTTCAAACCTCACGTGCTGATCTGATCTCCCTTCTGATACTTGAGAGCAGTAACCAGCAATCTCATCTTCCTCATCCTCCGACAGTTTGGTCCCTAGAGCGTTAAGCGTAGCTGCTTCACCCAAAATCTGACGTTTCCTCTTGATGATATCTATGATAACCTCATGGAACTCACGCTTTGCTATCCTAAGAATCTCACCCAAGGTAAACTCAACCTTCCCATTCAAGATACGATTCTCTAACACTTGCTTCAGGTCTGTAGCAATCTCAATATCAGACTGAAGCTTGTATGCAGGCATCTTACCCTTCTCCTTTGGTGTTGTAGATGGTAGATCCTCCATAGTCTCCTCCCGAGTAGGTGTTGTCTCCTGCCTTGCATCTGGTCTAGCCCTTTCACTCCTTGTAGCAGGTCGTTTGGCTGTAGAAGCCTCACCTGCATCCTCCCTCCTGCGTTTTTCTTCTAGTAGAGCTTCATGCTGACTTCTTGCAACATAAGCATGCACTGACATAGTATCCACAGGGTCATTCCATCCTGTAGTTTCTCTAATTGAGTTGCCAACCCTTCGTAGCACATCCTTGTCTAGCTCTGTTCTAGCTACGGACCGCACTACATCTGACCACAACCCAGTAGTCTCTTTCTCTCTCTCCATTTCCACTTTCACCCCACACGTAGCAGCATTCACAAGAGAAACAGCATGTGATGCTGATATATCATTCACAAGTCTCTTCATACCACCCTTGCCAAAGTTGGTTCCCAGCATCATCCCAGTCTCTCTCAGATGGATCTTACCATCTTTGAAGAAGATCAGATCCTTCCTCAATGCATCTGAAAACTCCCCACAATCTCTTCTTACATGGTCTAGGCTATCACACCATATACAACGATGAACAAAGCCTTCTCTCATCTGAGGTCTCTGCATAGCAGGCTGTACATTCTGCTCCTTCTCTTCTAGCCTAGTGAGCTTAAGCTTAAGCTCCTTCATACCCTTAATCAACTCATCAAGCGGTGAGTCTTCCTCTCTAGCAATTACCAAACCATGCTTAGTAGGCAACTGCTTGACAGGAATTATCAGAGGTGCTGCTTCACTTACCACCACCTTGTCCCTTCTTCTCTGTCTCTTGGTCAGCAAAGAAACAGCCTCTTCAACCTCCTTCCAGTCAGTCTTCAATCCTCTCTCCTCACTCTTGTCTTCCAGCAACAGCTCAAGCTTCTCCTGAATAGTCACGTCCGCAGCTTGTAGGAAAAGCTCGGTCTTCTCCACCTTTAATGTAAGCTTTTCTGTCTTAGAAAGCTGAGCATACTGACGATCAAATTCCCTTAACAACTCATTTACAGACAAACCTTTGTTGGGCTTAACCACCCACTCCAAGAACGTTCTCTTGGTCACCCTCTCTGAATCTTCAGTGTAGTACTCCTCCTTCAAAGCTCGCATAAAGCTCTCCCAACTCTGTCCTTGCTGCTGCTTGAGCTCCTTCACACGCCCACGAATCTCAGGGACAACAGCAAGCTCAAAGTTCTCCACCATCTCCTTCTCAGGCACCTTGTTCACCTCCATCTCCCTAGCATAGTATCGCACATACTTGGAAATATCTGTACCCTTGAACTGGTCCATCTGGTGCACCACAGATTGCAACGCCTTGGTTGCTAACACCTCCTTCCTCTCTGTGCTCTGCTGCTGCTGCATGAACATGGAAAAAGCCTGGAACATCTTCATCGTAGCAGCATCAAACTGAATAGGTTGCTGAGCAGCAGCAGCACCTCCACTTGATGATCCTTGGTTGGCCATGATATCTGATCCTGTAACACTCTTAAGAAAACTCCCACCCTAGGTGTTTCACGTCGAGTTCACCAAAAAGAGAGTATGTCGGAGTGTAATCCGTCTACCTAGGAAAGCGCCGGGCTTCTGGCTGTGGTTGTTCACTCAAGAGGTTGGCTTTCAGGTCACAATAGGGCTATAAACACTCACACAGATGTGTAAGATCTAGTAATATACCCAGAAGGCGAAATTCAGGTCTAGCTGGCAGTAATAGGATTCGGCGGTGAACTTTGACACTCACGGAGAGGAAAACTATGAAGGTTTAGACCTCTAAACTTCCCCTACATGCAAATGAGGTACTACTGAACTCACAGACGAAATTTCAGCCTGGGATCAAATTCTGACATGGAGATATGAACAGAAAAGTTTTGAGCAAGAAAACTACGACAATTTCTGGTACCTAGCTGGCTATTTCAACCTATAACAGGAGTTTGGCTCGATCAATTTCGAAGTTTCTTACAGGATTTGCAGTCTACAGGGTGCTGAACATCCCTGTGAAGTTGGGACTCCTGAATGTACACAGAACTGTAGATCTCCTCCTCTGAAGTCGCTGCTCTAGATTAAGAGCTTTTCAGACCCCCTCAGCTTCAGCGGCCGCCCTGAATTACTCAGTTGCTCAATCGATATGAAACCTTTTGTGAAATCGTAGCCCTGCTGGCGGAGAACACAACCTCGAAGTTTTGAAGCAATTTCCTCAAATCTGCTGCGAGTGACACTGAAAACCCTAAATCCAACCAAAATGATTCAATTCTAACACAATCCGAACTTCAATTGCTCATAACTCCGTCTTTATTGACTCAAATCGATCGAAATTTTCACTGGAAGTGCTTGGCATGACAAGACCTCTCTCCTTGTGCTCTCAGATTTCGAAGATCCCTCACCAAATGCTCGAACTCCACTCTAGAGCTCTGTTTCTAAATTTAGAGTTTAACAAAAGACAAAAACGGACCAATGGGAGTTCATAGCTCCACTTGGTTGTCCTTTAGTACCCTAAACCACGTGGCAACTTAGTTTTACTCATAGGCTACCACGTCAAGCCCCCTAGAGTGACAGCGTAAAACTTAAATTACTTAAAACGACACGCAGCCCCGAAAAATAACTTAAATCAGCTAGAAAGCGTGCATGGACGACACGCAAATACAACCCATGAGCTTAAGCCCTATCAACATGGTAATCAACCTACTAAGACTCAAAATAGTGTTAACACCGTATGCAAAGGTGTCAAACATATACATAAACGACTAGAAGTAATAAGAGCTAACTTCTAGAACTACTTAACTCAAGCGTCGGAGTAGAAATATAACATGTAGCCGCCAAGTAGCGCGACACCGTGTGTTATCCCCTTCAGCACCACGTCCGTCTCCCCGTTTGCAGACATCACTAAAAGGAACATCAAATCACCTTGTTAGCCGATGGCACGAGAAAACAAGATCCCAAGTGCTTAGTTCAGAAGTGAGGAAAAAGTCTTAATTTAAACTTAAACTCGTCTATATCGGGCATGTAAACATCACTGAGCACCACGTCATAATTGCTGTTATTTTCTTGGAGAAGAGCGAGAGCTTTTGAAGCTCTTGCGCAAGATGTGACTGCACAGACAGACGAACATGTCCAGTGAGATGCTGTGGCGGATAAAGCAGCCAAGTACTGAAGGAGACTGTCAAGGATTGACTGAGAAGTTGAAGAATAGATCGATGTAGCTGCACTGTTTGAGCATCATGAGACAAACAGGATCATCGTCGACCACGAGCACCTTCAAACCAGCCGGAGAGTAATTTTCGACAATAGTCATTTTGTGTACGAATCTGCACCGAAGTGAAACTCTTAAACAGTTAAAACACCTTTGTTACTGACAACCCCCAAATATTAAACATGTTTCCAAGAACTGAGTTATGAAGCTCACCATACCTTGATGAGCCAGCCAGCCAAGCCTTCATGAAGCCTAACTCCTCGTCTCGAGCAAGACGATGCATACCACTAGCGTCCACCAAGTTACGGACCGTTCCAGCGAACAGAGTCCTCATTCCAATACAGTATCCACAGCTGCAATTTCAACTGCAGGTTCAATCAAGGGGAACCGGAATGGTGGATGAGCACTCATTGAGGATGGTACCGTCTTATTACTCGGTCGTAACAGTCGCGCACTTCTCTCCTACCAGTTCATTCAAGTGGAGTAGGACACAGAGAAAGCTTCATACTACCACTGGTTGACGATGAGAAAAGCGCTGCTAGCTACAACCTTCCTTCTTGTATTCAGTAAATGGCTCTTGATCAAAACAGCCGAACGAGTGAGTCCGCGCCAACGTCTTCCATGTGACCTATCCCAAAGTTTCCACGGACATCAATGCATCCAGGTCGCGGAAAAACTAAGAACCCATTCAGTGCTTAGAGAAGTATTCCTTTACGTCCAGAAGCGAAAAGAAAGCCTTCTGCTCATGCTTTATTTATTATCAGGTATCAGTGGAAATCGATTCGATACACACCTCTGTACATCCACTTACAGATATCAAGGCTTACCAATATAAAGACAACGACTGTGAATCGATTAGACCCAAGGAACCCCACATTCCTCGCAGTCAGGTGGACATGAAAATTCTGCATTTACAGCTTCTAACAAATGAAAATTGATCGAGAACATGTCTCTCACGGCGAAAAGTTGCATAATCAACTCTTTCACAACCTGCCTCTGCTCTACATGATCAACCACAGCAAAGCTTCCAATGATACACATCGACAACTCAAAAACAGAAGAAAAAGACACATCTTTATTGGCAGCATCTGCGTCGATAAGCCACTGCATACAAACTCGATGTCACTCAAGGAACTGGTCCTCCAACTCCTTCTTTGAAACTCGCTTCGATCTTGAGAGGTTACCGTCTACAACCTACCAATCTTCTGAAAAAAAGATGGGCATGAGTCTTACTGATCTCTGAACTAATATTGAATATGATATCGGATTTGACAACTCAAAATCCGAGTCCAACATCCACATCGGTCGACCTGCATGACAACCAGCGGTTCCAAAAAGACGTGAGTATCTCAAAACCAACAAGAAGTCAGTTGAAGAGTTCAAAAACTTCCATATGCATTTCAAAGTCTATATATACGCCGAGTATGTATACACACCCATTGTTAGCTGATAACTTCGAAGCGAATCCATGACCTTTGCCACTTCACTCTGATTTTAAAATTTACCTGTTCGCTCTCGCAGTTTAAGTTTCTCTGGCTGAACTTCGTCAACGGTGCTGAATATATCATCTGGTACTCCGAAGTGAAGTGCACAATCGAGAGAATAACTTAACTCCGAAGCGGTTGAAAGAACTAGTGAACCATGCGAGATAGCTTAACTCCTAAGCAGGTTGAAAAACGAGTGAACCATGCCATGCAGCTTCACTCCTAAGCAGCTTCACTCCTAAGCAGGTTAAGAAACGAGTGAACCATGCCAGATAGCTTCACTCCTAAGCAGCTTCACTCCTAAGCAGCTTCACTCCTAAGCAGCTGAAAGAACTACCGGTTTTCCTGATGAGTAGTAAGGAAGCTATGTTCTGCGTGAGATCAGTGTCCATCCAACTGCCTTTCAAAGACAAATTTGACCTCTTACTCCGAGTTGATGTTACAGAAGCTACGCAGTCCACCAAAGACTGAAGTTAGTTCTAGAGGAAGTAGACCGGAGCTCTCCACTAATGCTTGTCATGTGAACAGGCAATTACTGTCTTTTGTCAGTAGCATGCAGTTGAGAAAGAAATGACATTCGACTATTCACTCAGTAACCTGGAGTTGTGCATGTGTTCACTGTTTAGAAGTTGATAAGAAGTCCACCGGAGTCCACCAGCAGTTCGTTCAGTCCACCAACAGTTCGTTCCAGCCTGGTGATCCGGCCACTTCCGCTGCCCTGCTGAAGATGGGAAGCGTGTTTTTGGAAATCAGTCCGGGAATATCCTTCACAAGTGAGCTCACTCACGATTGTGAGAACTCTTGTTCCTTTGTTGTTCTCAGCCAGATCTTTCGCGACTCGCAGAACTGTGGTTCCTCTGAAGAAGCCTTGTTGGTAGAGCATGGTGCGGTTCACAGTGGGGCTCAAGCCTAGAAGCCTTGTGATTTCGAGGATCTGCTCCGGGCATATTCACTCCGCTGGTGGTTGCAAAGACCACGTGGGTGATGTGGTCTCTCGGCTGGTCCCATTACATGTGAATAACTACGCTATGAGCTCCAGAATCCAGGAGTCCGGGCAAAATAAGAACACCTTATTAAAGCTCAGGAAGTATCAAGAATTCCTTTCTACGAGGTAGAATTCGAATGCCTCGTGAAATCTGATGTAATCTGTAACACTTTGCAGGTCAGGAGAACGTCAAGCAGCTGTCGAGCTTTTCAGACGCTAGTCAAGATGCATTCACGACTGGTCGTGGGAAGAGATCCAATTATTCCGGCTAGTAAAAAACATTGTATTGCAAGTAAAAATGTCACAAGAAGTAGGTACACCTTATGAAGTAGATAATTTACTTGTTCAGCTTGCCTTCTGCGGTTTGGGCATGATCTTATGCAAGATATTCACCACCCACCGACTCAAGAACAAACTAAATGTTAGCTAATTCCTGTCCTTGATTCTTACACAATTTAGCGACTGGCAAAGCAGAAGTTCTGTTGACTCTGCAGCAAAGTTCGTAGTAGAAACGTAACACAGCAAACCAGATAAACAACCAGAAACAAGGGAGCTCGCCAGCGACGATACAGCTACAGCGTCAACTGGTTGACGGAACATAACAACACTCTTAACACTCACAAATACCGATCTCTTATCAAAGAAAATGCTAAATCAGATCAAACAGGTTTGCTCATATATCAGTGTGAAACATACGAAACAGAACAGAGAACGTAAGCAAAGGAGTCCAAAGAAATCCCAAAAACTCAATGACCTTCATCCAGGATAGCAGAAAGAGACACTGGAGTTTATTGTGGAGGACAGTTTAATCTCTGCTCGCATAACATCATACCTTGCTCGCAAAACAACATTCCGATCATGCATTGGATTGAAGAGGTGATAACGCGTAGTGAGAATAGCAGCACATCAGTGTGAGAAGAAACGTCTCTCCACCAGCTATTGTGAATCTATAAATTTATCTATCACCTGGTGGTGAGCACAGTCACGATGAAACACCAAGACTTGAATACCATAAGCAACCATGACAAGAATGCAAGAAAATCTTAACAGGTAAATCACCTCGACGGCAGACTTGTTGTTTCTGAGTAAAAGACCAGTAAAATTACATATGCGAAGATCAGCAATATGAAGAGTGCATCATGAACGATTGTCACGATTGTACCTCAAACAAACCAAATGGACTCTATTTCGGAAGGATATACCCTCTTCTCTAACTCCGCGATCATCATCATCTTTGTCACCTTGTGTCTCTTGTGTCTCAGTTAAATTTGACTCGGTATCAACTTGAATTACCTCGTCGTCCTCCGTCCACTCATCTCGTCCTATTAAAAAGTTATGCAAGCATATACAAGTGACTATCCATCTCATAACATACTCGTTATGACGATGGTTCTTTAGTTGGATCCGAATCTCTCTTAACGAATGCCAACGTGACTTCAAAACTTCTATAACATGCTCATTTATAACTCTCGCCTGTGCAAGATAAGTGTTAAATTCCTCTTTGTCTAAATCTCCAATTGAATTTTGAAATGCACACACAAGTCGAGGTAGAGGAGTGTAACCGAAATCTGAAAGAAGATATTGCTCGTGATCAAAGACTATCGTGTTTGTAGAAGCCGGTACTTGTAATTCAGAATAAAGCGGAGATCTTCTCAAGCAAGTGATATCAGCACAAGAGCCCGGCATGCCTGCATCACTACCATCAATTCTCAGTTCAAAAGAATAATCTTTTACTTGCCGAACAAGCTCAAGCTCAAGATCAACATCTCCACTTACCGCTGAAATCGTAGATAATTCTCCTTCTATCATCGCTGACGATTTGAGCATTGAGGCTGTAATTAGACTTACGATTGAAGTAAGTCTCACCATCCTCCTTGGGTCTCTGCGAGAGCTTTAACAAAGTCTCATCTATTAAACCCACACAGCCAAGAAATCACTTCTCAGAAAATGCATTCAAAATTCTTCTGCGCTCACGGCTATCAGACCAGCTGACTTCCTTCTCCAACATCGAAGAAATGGCGCACATCACTCGGGTTGTATAGTTGATCATTCTTCTCGCACCGATCCTCCCACAGAAATAGAGTTCTGCAGACGCAGACATCTTCGTGTCCAAGTCGATCCAAGATCACCGCTAACTATACGATCACAGGAGCCTGTTGACAATAACTATCATTCTGAAAGACAGGATGTTTTTCAATCAGGGACAACAATGAATAAAATGCTGGTCGATCCATACAAGTGAACTGTCTGAAAGATGCAGACGGTAGAGAATCGAAGTAGTTCCAGATAAAAACATCACTTTTTGCAAACCGTGTCGGACGTTCTAGATATCTGCTCCTATTTAATGCATCATACATCTTCAGCAATTCTTCTTCACTATCACTGTCCACATCCATAAATTCTTTGTTGAACTCATCCTCGAACAATAGAGAGATTTCTTCTGTGTTATCATCCAATATCGTCAAACAAATACAACTTGAAAACATTCGAGCAACTGCTGACGCTCAGACGTCCGCATCGTCGAGAACGAAATGTCTTCTCAGTTTGATCAACCCTTACACGACCTGATTTTCCTCTCTGGCTCTTGTGTTTGACCATAGCCAGTGACCAGAATTCTCATCTTCGTCTTTCAAAATTCAAACCCAATACGATCGACGAACAAAACACAACCATGGACTTCACGGCTCAGTCCGTGATCGAACGACGGGCACCTCCGACAGATGTCCGTCAGACTAGACCGTCGAGTCCGTCCCGGGTCACTACGGACAAGCCTGTGACTCGCCACGGGCCTATGTTTGAAGCCCCCTATTGCCCCTAAACACGAAAGAACTTGCCCATCTCCTTCTCTCTTTCCGTTACTGAGGGACGGGGCTTTACCCTATCACTCCATGACGATCGAGAAGGATGTTCTGAAACGTTATATATTCTTCTCCTTCAGACTGACGTTCCTTTTTCATCGTTGAACGGTTCTGAGACCATGATCAACTTCTGTACAGTACTGTATCCCCATACAACCTACTCGATCTAATACTTGGGTATTAGGGAGTGTTAAAGCTAATACAGAAGATTCTCTAGCGAGAAGAAGGAAAAAGTTAGTAGTTTATTGAAAGAAAGCTTTGTATAGAATCATGAATCGTTTATGGATATATTTTCAATTTATAATATTCAATTTTTTAAGATTTAATTATTTTTGTAAATTTTAAATTTCTTTATGATCGAAACTCACAGCCAAAACAAAAGCTAGTAAAAAACCGTGCGAGGTCTCTTGGCCGAAGTCATAACACTCTTTTCACAAGCTAAAAATAGTTATTAAAGATTTTAGCTTTGACATTCCTTATTATCAAGTAATGAGTAAAGATCATTACAGAAGTATTGCATATAGTTGCCTTGCAAGGTGAAGAGATTTGGAGAAAGAAAACAGAAAAGAAGCATTCCAGTGGTAGTTGAGTGGTAACTAAAGCACTAAACTTTGAACATTCACATTGCGAGTTTGTTGATCCCGGATGGAGTTAGTTTGTTTCCATGGAAGAACGAAACACAATTATGGAGGTGTATAAAATTCCTAGTTGCAATTGTTGGTGCAGTCTAGTTGTCTTCAAAAAGCACAATCAATAGTTTTCCGTATTACGCAAAGCGCACGAGACAGACGATGAAAACAGTCCAACAATGGATGTGTTCATGAGATGTATGCATTTATTACATTATTTGATAGCAGTTTTAGCGTGGTGCTGAGAGATCAAGATTAGAGAGGAAAGTTCCAGAGTTTGAATACTCTGAAATACAAAAAACCACAGCAAGGACCTTTGGAATGACAAGCATCCTAAGCAAACAGTTAAGTTCAATAGTGAGTGTCAAAGCTGGAACCTTTGGAAAATATTCATCTTCCGCGGGCAAGTGTTACGGCTGCTGCCAAGAGGTCGTTGCTGTTTTCTACGGCTATCTCCGAGGCAGCCGCAAGAAACTGCCATGGCCTGCTCTAGCTCATAATTCTTTTTAAATCGTACTTGAGTTTCAGTCATAAATAGATTTAGAATTTTAATAATTTACTACAGGTAAATTATTAAAAAATCAAAAAAAGTAAAAGTAAAAAACTTAAAGCAATTCAAAAACACCCTCTTAGCGATACACAACTCTAGACAAAACTCGCCTTTTATAAAATACGGAATTAAGCTCCATGCGCACTTGCTTGGTTTTTCAACTATCTGACAGATTTTAACAATTTTGACGCATGCAGACTCTCATCGAAAAATGTGAATTTGTCTCCACACACCGTGGACAAAATTTATGTGGGGAATGCTTTCGAAAGAAAATTTCGTTCACTCATGTAACTTTTATATTTTTCCATACTTACACATGGCATTCATTTGCAGTAGAAGTCTTTGCAAGACACACTACTTCGACAGGTTCGTTCATTAATATTTTGCTCCACGTGGTATATACATCAAGCGAAACTCTCTCACGAAAACCTGGAATCTTATCTCTAGGGCACCCTCTAAAGTTTTCAAATAAATTGAGGATATATGATAGATAAATAGAAAACAATGCGCACCGTCTTCTTATTACCGAGCTTGACTCTCCCATGAAACTGGAAGCAAAAACAACCAGGTGCCCATGGGGCTTTAGTTCTCATAACATAAGGTTCTGACGAGCTAGCGAGTAGGAGATATGAGACTGTATATTCACCTCATGTACACTTAGAAATTAAATGAGGCATAATTAGTAGCTAATCCTTCTCTTAAGAAGAGTTAGTTTTAAATTAATGTCTCGAAAGATTATCTTCATTTGTCAGTAAGACTGTATTTATAGTTGGATAGGTTATAGTTAAACACATTGCGCTTATGGGTTTTTCTTGTTTCCAGAGGCCATGTGTTCCGTTCAGATAAGAGTAGTTTAAATGTTTTATATATATAGTAATTCAAATATAGTAATTCAAATTTAAACTCAAATTTATCTTTTGACTTACATTCATTTACAGTTACCAGCCGTGGAATTTACACTGCAGTAAAACACAAGTAAGATTGTATATTTTTCCCCGCTTCCTTCAGTTTAAATTCAAACTTGCATTATGCACGAAAGCAGCCATGAAAAATTTAAGTTTACACTGCAGGAGACTGTATATTCCCCCCTTCACTGTACAAGACCGTGAGGAAGGATATTCACAAGAGTGAATCATTAATTTCTCGTGCATGCATCATCAATTCTAGAGGACAATTAGACTTTGCCAATTGTTTTACGTGCTAGGGGGCAATTCTAGAGGACAGCTAGACCTGAGATAATTATTTCAAAGATGATATGATTTCCATCGCTTGATGAGCTCCCTCAAGTTTGAATGATAAACAAATAGAAAGAAAAAGAGACTCATGATTAAGATTAGTTATTTTCCCACTCCCAGTGCTTAGAGAGATGCTTAAGTTCCAAGACCAATGCCTAGGTAGTATTAACACACTAGTGAGTGTCAAAGCTAGAATCTTTCGAGATTTAATGCCGCAACCAGAGATTAGATTTGCGGTCAATTTTCTTGCGAGTATCTCTTGAGACGCCAACAAGAGTTAGCAGTGGCTGCTGCCTCTTCGATCGTAAGACAAGTTGATCATTCCAAATTACTTATAATTCTTTGTTGTATGATCTTGTCTATAGTAGTCATAGATAGATCCAAGCTCTATCCAGAACTGGTTGTAGAAATTTAGACCAGTGGCCATAGAAGAGTTAAGGCTCTTACTGCCTTTGCACGTTAGAGAATCAAATTTTCTCGTCTAAATAATCGTATTAATAACTAGCAAAGCGATAGAGTTTTATCTTTTACTTTCGATGATAAGAAATCATATGAGTTGTATTAAACTCATAGTGCGAATATATAAAACACTAGTACATAACACAAGCTGACGTCTCCTCATCCAGTCTCGTAATGGACACAAACAATTACGTTTCTATTGCTCTTCAAACTTTAATTTCTTCGTGACTCAAAAGGATTAGAATTGGCTTAAAAATTGTAACATTTCTCAAGATATATCTTTTGTGTCCACATATGGCAAAAATGAAACTATGTGGAATATGTGTATTAATACGCACATTTGTGGCTAGTGTCAGCCGTAGTTTGTAAAATATGGATCGGTTTTTACTCAACTAATCGACTCTTGCGTTACATGGAGTCTTCTACTCTCACTAGAGGTTTCAGTGGACTGCTTGTATTATCTTTTAGTGAAATATAATGTTTCAAACAAAAACCTCTCCCTAATATAATCGAAGAATCCTCTATTGATGAGTGTCTAATGATCAATATAAAATCGTATTCATTAAAATCTAATGTTCATTTAAAATGTAAAATTTTCATCTTCAAAGAGTTTATTTGATGATTTCATTAAATACTGATCTAGAGATAAGAAAGAAGATGATAATACTACCTTTGTGATGGAGAAAACGAAGGCTCTTGTTCTTCATTTAGATTTAGTGTCTTTGAAATATTGATGATCGACATCTAACATACATTATTAGACTGAAACCTTTGAGACTCATATTAACGTTCACTCCTCACGGATCATTTATAGCCGATTCTTATTATCTTACCGTCCATGGAGTTGGAAAGTTAATTTGTTTATTGTAGTATATATATAAGCAAAGATTAACTATGAACGAATATTTTTTCTACAATAATCTCACCTATTAATTCTACGTTGCAGCCTTACTGTATGTCTTAATACTCTATATTAATATCTTCTATTTCACAAAAAGATTATCATTTTGTCATAACGCTGACACCATGTGGAGATTTCATTCTATGACGCTTTTTCATATGGGTTAAACCTCTAGTGCGGGTATAAAGACTCCTGCTAAACAGGAGTCCCTCATTCGAAAATGAAATGCTATAGATTTTGTAAGCTTGTGATACTAGCGACAAGATTCTGAATCTGCTTCTGGAAAGTATTGATCCTTCAGGTTGCATGCACTTACTATAATACATTTACTCCTGGTGCAAGGGTTTAATTTATTATCTAACTCTTCCGTTAGGAAGAGTTAGATAATCTCTTGTATATACTTTGCAAGATGCATACTCGGGAGTGCGTCTCCGAGTATGCGTCTGTGGGCACTCCGTTTATGGTTTATATCTAGGTTTTCTCGTGGTTGGCTAATATTTGACATTTATAAAATATTTTGGTGTTTTTTATCTATTTGATATAAAATTTCCACTTAATATTTATATCTTTTCTCGATAACACAAGCTTACAAAAGTTCCCTCTTTTCTCGATAACACAAGCTGACAAAAGTTCCCTGAAGTTGATCTTGCTTACGTACCAGCAGAGATACACGCAACCAATTAGGGAACCATGCTGAATGAAATTTACATGCACAATTGGTCGGCGTGCATATTTTCCATTGCATGGAGGAGGCGGAGGCAATATGCTTGGCAATATTGTCTTGTTGACTACTGTGTTCCTTTGCTAGCAGCATCTAGCAGTTATATTCTCAACACGCGTCTGTCTAGGCTGTCTTTATGGGTTATCTCTAGATTGCCGGGAAACTCTAGATACGATTAACACTGAATATTCATCTATAAATTTATATTTTCTTTATTATAGATTATTCGTAAAACACTCAATCTGTATTTTCCGATAACAAAGAGCGGGCAAAAGTTCCCCAGAAGTTCATGTTGCATTCATATTTCTTAGATAATTTTCCCATGTATGTTAATTTCTATCCACAAGCGCGATGGATATGTGTGTTAATGATACTTTCATTTATATAACAATGAGATTCCAAAGGAATTGCACTGTTGATTCTTTTGCTGCCATGGTGTCGGCGAGGGACCGGGGAAGCGAAAGATGAATGGGAATCACTGGGCTGGTCAAAATTTATGTACATGGAGTACCTTGGAGTCAATTAGTCCCTAGAAACCAGTTTAGAACTACCTGGTTGGCCTGATTGTCACACACTAATATATACTATGCTCAGATCTCTGACGTATGTAAGCTCGCTTTCTTCGTTTGGCCTTGCGTTGCGTTGCGTTGCGTTGCGTTATTACTTGAATAAGTCGATGGCTGATGCGGGATATATCGGGCAGCCTTCCCTGTTGCCTTCCCTGTTTGCTCTTCGTTCTTTCTTTCATTTTGTAGCTCAGCTGTTGAGCGCCGCCCTTGCAATTGGGTCGTTGCGCGCTTAGGGGTACTCCACTGCAGCTGAAGATGGACGGATCTACAGAGAGAGTTATCGACAGATAGATTGAGCTGTGAAAGACTTCCATTTGAAACTAACTATTCGTCGTGTGCTCCTGTGCTTCCATGGTCATCCGTAGAGTCAGTCCCGACTTCCTCGTAGTCTTTCTCTAGGGCCGCGAGATCTTCACGCGCTTCGGAGAACTCGCCTTCCTCCATACCTTCACCGACATACCAGTGCACAAATGCGCGTTTGGCGTACATGAGGTCGAATTTGTGGTCGATTCTGGCGAATACCTCAGCTACGCTGGTGGAGTTCGATATCATGCACACGGCTCGCTGGACCTTGGCAAGATCACCACCAGGAACGACCGTCGGGGGCTGGTAGTTGATTCCGCACTTGAATCCCGTGGGGCACCAGTCGACGAACTGAATCGTTCGTTTGGACTTGATGCTCGCTACTGCCACATTCACATCCTTGGGAACCACATCCCCTCGGTACATCATGCAGCAAGCCATATACTTACCGTGCCGAGGATCGCACTTGGCCATCATGGAGGATGGCTCGAAGGTGCTGTTAGTTATCTCCCCCACGGACAGCTGCTCGTGATAAGCCCTCTCGGCTGATATCACAGGAGCGTAGGACGAGAGCATGAAGTGGATTCGAGGATAAGGAACGAGGTTAGTTTGGAACTCCGTGATATCCACGTTGAGAGCCCCATCGAAACGAAGTGACGCAGTTAATGAAGATATGACCTGCACTCACGTGCAAACTCTTGTTTTTAAACCGTTGTTCGATTGCTGCTGGGATCATGTCCTGGCGGACGCTCTTTCTGTTCTAGTTCGTCTCATTCACTGGATGCATGCATTCTCCAGAATGACATTTGTGGCAGTAGCACACATACAAGCAAGTACTACGGTACACAGTTTTGTTCATTTACTCCAATTCGAAGTTTTAAGGCTCTTCGTGGAGGTCGTGGATTAGCTAGCGAAGTTTTGTTCGTACAGTACCTGTGAGACCAGCCTGTTCAAGTTCGTATACGTTGGTCGTTCGATATCAAGGGAGCGTCGACAGATATCATATATAGCCTCATTATCGAGCAGTACCGCAACGTCTGTATGCTCCAACAAGGAGTGCGTCGATAAGACACTGTTGTATGGCTCCACAACGGCGGTTGACACTTGAGGTGACGGATAGACGGTGAATCCCAGCTTGGGTTTCTTACCATAGTCCACAGATAAACGCTCGAGAAGCAACGATCCAAGACCGGATCCTGTGCCGCCTCCGACTGCGTGGAATAGTAGGAAGCCTTGAAGACTCGTGCAGTTGTCAGCGAGCTTTCGGAGACGGTCTAGGCAGAGGTCAACAATTTCCTTGCCAACTACAGCAGTGCACACAAGACCAACATCAGCATATGAAACATCCTTTCTGGGACCACTTTTACGACACAATTCCTGGTAGGTACTGTCTAGAAGAACTCTGCAAGTCAGCTGCATGGGCGGAGAGCTATGCATGACTCTCTTCGAGGGCGACTTATAAGTGGTAGATATATTGTGCACGGTATGATCATGTTATGGAACTTTTACGACCGACGCCCAACGGAAAGCCGTCAAAGGAGAATCCGAGGTTTCGCGTGGAGTGTACAAACTTGTGTAATGACCGCGCGCAAAGTTGTTGGCAGCGTCCTCCTTGCCGCTGATCAGTTGTTCTGGATGAAACAGATGCTTGTATGTACCAGTACGGACCTCATCGACTACAGTAGGCTCTAAATCTAAGAACACAGCACGCGGCACATGCTTTCCAGCTCCTGTTTCACTGAAGAATGTGGTGAATGCGTCGTCTCCTCTTAGTCCGCAAGTCTTTTCAGAAGGCATGGTTCCATCAGCCTGTACCAATCTGAACCTCGTCAGTAGTGCACTTAGTTTGAATGTGCTGCCGTTCGAAATTCGACGATTTACGTGCAAACTATGTAACGTCAAATACATCACCAGCTCCTCCTGCAGGAGGGAAAGCAAAACTTTTCAAAACTAAGCAAAACTGCCGGCAATTCGCTTGTCGCGATCACGTACCTGAATTCCATGCTCTAGAGTGAACAGCTCCCAGCACGCGTTTCCTATTTGAATGCCTGCTTGCCCGATGTGGATGGATATACATTCTCTCATCGTCGTTCACCTCGCCAGACGCGCGCACTGGCTCTTTATACACGTAAAATCTCCACCATCTCCCAGAACTTCTGCTGCTTTTCTCCAGCTTTTGTTCCTGGAGACGGAAGATGATGAAAAAGCGCCTCAAGGCCTCAAGATCCAGAAGTAATGACCGTCACAGTTCTCGATCTTCGCCCATTCTAGAATATATGATCTCCTACCGTAGTCTTCACAGGGGAGGGTTAGTCTATAGAAAAACCCTTCACGGACGGTCCTCGAGGGCCTCAAGAGATATATGTGGCAGCGCTTGCTCGCTCGGTTCTCAAACTTTCTCCCTTCTGAGTATATCCATTCGTCGATTGCAGTGTCTGGGCAACAACGCCTAGTCTTAGAGTGAAGAGCTTTTCCCCTTTACAATCTCGCATTACATCCTTTCCTTTCGCTTTCGTCACGTCCTTTCGTTCATCATTTGAGCGCACGTCCACGTGACGCTGGGAAGGGCTGCCAGCTAGCTGCCCGCCTAAGTTCCGTTAGTTCACACTATCCCCCCAGCACATCAAACTACAGGCGGTCGTACCACGGAAACACGACTCTGCTCCAGAGTCCAGCCCTCGTTATCGAATAAAATCAATCGAACCGGAAAGGGAATGCCGGAATGGGAAACGATTGTACACTTCAGCACAATCATGATGCGGGGCAGGAATTTACTTTACCGTATCAGACATCCAGAACGAATGTTGGATCTGATCATACACCTCCTATAAATTTCTGTTTGGCAGATTCCGCACTGGGAGTAGCCAGTCATATAGGTCACTTTGCACACGACAATGAGACTTGGTATGCTTTCAGACAGGAGAGATGAGGCGAGAAGAGAATTGGAAAAGTTAATCTTAGATCATCGGTTGACTTCGCTCTGTGTTTACATAAAGTTTTGTGCTAACACGCCTCTATGACTGTCTGCTCCAGGTGCGATGTATGATCAAACCCGAAATTATAAGAAGATAACTATTATTCATAAAAATAATGGAGAACTTACTTTCAGTTGGAAAATTTTCCATATTAAAGTTTTACGTCGTCGAGCACGCATAGATCCTTTTACTAATTTTCGAAGTCTTTAACATAGCAGTTTTTGCAAAACACGCAGTTTTTATAACCTGTATGACTGTCTGCTCCAGCTGCTAGGTCTGGTTAGATAAAACAAGAGATTATAAGAAGGTCTGATCAAGTACATTCGTTTGGAGGTATGATGTAGTAATTTCCGTGGGGAAATGTTTCGTGGTTGAGAGCGGCAATTTGATGCAGTAGAGGATACAAGTAACGAACAGGTGATTCAAGTGTCTCCATACCAGAAATTTTCTTCCTCACTCAGTTTTTATAACCTGTATGAACATCTGTTCCTCTTCAGTCATTCAAAGTTCAAACTATCTTCCTCAGTACTCAACTGGCTTTCCATTGGGTTTCAACTGTGATCGAAGCAAAACCACGTGACTTTGAAAGAAGTACGAGTAATGCAGTTCGGCTCCCTCGCATTGCGACCTCAGGTCAGTTAGAGATGACCCTAGCTGGTGAATTTGAATTTTGAGCGCGAGTCATCAGCTAACGATAGATAGACGAACTTGGATGACACTTCTCATAGCACAGAGCAGGATATAAGATCTTGAGGTGCAAGAACAGAACTCACAGAATGGCAGAAGAGTTCGAGATGTGGTTTGAGAAAACATCAGTGTCTTATAGCAAATTGCATCAGGTTCAATTTCTATGAAGTGAAAAATAATTTTAATATCCCGGTCGATTTTCTGAATATTGACAGTTGACAAGAACCGACTCCGTGGCAGAGGTGGCGTTAGACCATGCTGTCGGTTGGCAGGACTGAGGGTTCGCTGGTAAGAAGAACATACGCAGATAGGTAGTATGCTTCTCAAACGTTTGACGAAAATCATTAATCAATTTATCACAAGAGACACTATGATCTATCACTACACGTTGCACATCAACTGCGCTATATGTTGAGAAGGACAAATCGCCACATGTGTATGAAGTGAAAATGGATGATTTTCAGTTCTCTCTCGATTGCTGATCAGCCTATCATTCAAGAATTAACAAACATTGGAAGACCATAGAGAACTATTTTGTTCGAACTTGCAACTTCAGATTTCCAATGAGGTAGTTCCGGTCAGCAGGAAGCAGAACGGTCGGAATGTACATCGAAAAAGTGTGTACATCAAAAAGGTGAGAAGGAGAGTGAACCGCCGAACTTAAAATCCTGCTCTTTGTCTAGTTCACTCAACGCATACTGTCTCAGTGTGCTGTTGTTGAGGGGACCGATTTGAACCAAGATCTAGATGAGGAAGATAACGATGGTTTTCAGGTGGAGGTTAGATCACTTAAATCTCACAGAATTTCTGAATCGGGTGCGTGTGATCAGCGTCTGTGTCACGTGTCAGCTGGACTATTTAAAGATGACGAGGAGCTACATTTCATCAATTATTCTACGAATGAGAAAGAGCCTCCTGAGAAAAAAGAATGTACAGCAAGGTTTGAAGATTGGAGTGTTACAGATTACAGTCTGCAACCTCCAACACACTTGTCAAGGATTCGAACTCACAATCCTTTTTTATTCGTGATGCTTGTAGCTGAAGATCAGGCTGCATACAGAATGAGAGAGAAGGTCAGTGATTGGCTGCAAGGTGGACAGACAAGATCATTTCATGCAATTCTTGCATAATGTCAAAAACTGAGAGAGGTTGATCCAGAATGCATCGTTAATTACGAGACTTGGTTCGATTCAGATATATTTAAGCAAGTTTTTGTGTGTCCCAATGTATGTAGGCGTGCACTTCAGTTTTCTCAAAAAGTGATCACTCTCGAGTTCAGACGGTAACAACCAGTCTATCATTCTATGTTTCACTGTAGCTGCAAGCGAAGATGAAGAGAATTATTGGGTTAAATCGAAAATACATTGTGATAATTCCAGATTGATACAAAGGACTCATGAATGCAGTGAAACAAGTGCTCGTTGAGCACATCCACGGGCACTGTTCGCAACATCTATGAACGTGAAAGTTCGTTTCAGTAAGGATGCAGAGAAGAGCAATTTGGAGCTTGGTAAATGCGTGGAAAGAAGCTAAGTAAGTACCTGATCCGAGCTTTGATTTCCAGTGCTTGTCTTTCATTCCTCGATAGTTTGTCAGCCTAGATGGGTGTGTAGTTTTCCACATGCTTGTGAATACCACCATTGAATATCGTTGTTGGCTGTTCAAGTTTAATGTAGTTCTTGACAACTTGCAAAGCTCTGGCCGTAGTGGAACTGAAGCTGCTGAATATATTCACAAAGAGTCTTCCTCGTCTGTAGTCTAGATCGCAGTTTTCCCTACCCAAATATGATAAGTGACATGGAATGTGACAAAATCAGTCAACAACGCTCTGAATCAATAAGAGAATTTGCACCATTTTGCATTGTTTGTGAAATTTAGACTTACATAATGGACACGTGCGAAGCGGAACGTGAGTGCACATATGTATGGAGTGTTGGCCCCTTGCTGAATTCAGACATGGTGAAAATGAGAAAGTTTACGGTCAATTTATTTCTCATGTATCTAGTGATGACACATCCATGGTACAGAAGTTTGGAGCCCGACAGCAGCATGTGATACGGCATGGAAATGTCCCTTCTTGCGATTGCCTTGAACTGCAAGAGATGTTATGGCCTTGCCCTCATTCCATGAGATGGGATCATGAGTTTAACAGAAATCCAATGCAGAATTTAGATAGTGTTTGGTTTAGTAGACACTGCACCGAATATATTCGAGGGCTATACCACCTATAGTCAGTTTTGGTCTCATGCTCGGGTTGGATTGTGCACCTCCTATCGTAGCTTTTTGTAGACATCGGGTTGTAAGAATACCATCTGGAGGTGCACATTCAAGAGCTCAAGACAATCGGGATACAACAGAGTTGGAGTATCCATTAGTAGATGATTTAGAGCACCAGAGTCACATGCCACAGAGCACTCAGAAAGATGATTTGACTCAAAGTTGCGTCACTCATTCAGAGACACATACACGAAGAAATTTAATCCAGGGGCTGTTGCAAGACCACCCCTCCTTCACATCATTCTTGATAATCGATTACGCTGTCAGTGTCGATGTTCAATATGCAAAGCATTAGGATACAATGTACGCACTTTCTACAAAGAGGGATGGTTAGACCAGTCGAGAGTACACATATCTTAGAAGTTCTGTAGGATAAATCAACTGTAAGAGCAGGGAAGCAAATGCTTATTTTCCTCTCGAGACTGAGACCGAAATTGAGGAAGACAATGAACAAGAACAAGAGGTTGTGTACGATATAGATCGCACCGACTTCAGCATCTAACGGGATTGAGATGGCTTCTAGGTAACATTAGAAGAAGGTACATGCAATTCTCTGTTTTTGTAGGTATTTTTCTTTCCGCACTTCTATGAACCGCTGAACTTACATTTTTGGATTTTGTATTTTAGACTACAAGCTGTTTCATGCTAACTCATGTATAACTTTACCTTACAGCGAGATTTGATGTTGTTCTTCTTGATCGAATGTATCCTCGGTCTGAACCCTTTTCATAGTTATTTGTGTATCGTATTTGTATGAAGTTCTCATCAGAGGAGTTAATTTCATGCATGTGTGTATTGCACTTGGCTAACAAGACGGTTAATCAGTTCAGAATAACTACATCTCGTGAATTGGGCTTAGTTTCTACAGAACAACAGCGGAGGGTAGTGTCGTGCGCATACACATCGCTACGCAACATACATCGCTGTTAGAGGTACACCACACATACACATAACACATGGACAATCTCATACACATACACAAGTGTATCACAATCCTCCCCCCTAACTGACGGTTAGGTCCTTCTAACTCCAGATAGCTCCATATCCCAACTACGTGATATACATCTTCATGGGTGCAAGGATCAGGAGGCCGGGTGCTACATCGTCCCATCGTTAGTCACCTGTCTGCAATCCATATCACGCAAAGATCTAATCGACTATCCCTATTATAAACATTGAAGACAAACCCACCGTCCAGTAGGAACAACACTGAGAGGTGGAGTCAACATGACATGTGCCAACCTCTAGAGCAACCATCACACACCAACATACGGGCTGCTCCACCAGCAGACCCACATAACATACACCTCAATCCCGTCCGGTACAACTGCCAAGCTTGGGTCAACGGTATCATCGATGTTGAGAAGATGACATGATGCGCAATTACGCACATGGTCTTTCCAAACAACACCATCACGGCTCTCATGAGTACCCCAGAAGATAACACCTCACGCAGTCGTAGAATAGTGTGCCATGCGGTCACGTCTAACGTCGTCGGTGCAGTCTGCTGTAGATAGATATAATCGTCAGGATGAAACTTGCGAATCGATGAATGATAACCTCCTCCTCGAATAGTCGCATATCGCAACGTGTCTCTATGCTGAGCAATCGCTAGGTTCTCAAAAGCCATAGGCATAATTCTCCGAAATGTCTCTGCTCGTTGAGAACATGCGTTCACCCACATATCCGGGTCATCAAGGTTCAGCACCTCAATAGAATCAAGACGAATGGACGAAGGTAGATTTGGATCTCGACCATACAATAGAAAATACTATGAGAAGGAAGTCAAAGACGCTTGTCGACTAAAACTGTAGTCCATAGTCAACCATGATAACTGCACATCCCAGTCTCCCAAGTGGCCCTTCTGCAAACCATACTTGCGCAGTCATCTCTTCATCGTCTGAACTACCCTCTCAGTCAAACTATTCGTCTCAGGATGATCTCGAGATGTAGTACGATAATCAGTCAGCCCTGATCACACAAGGCCTGAAACTCACCAAGGAACTCTGTACCTTGGTCTGTCAACACTTCAGCTGGTGCTCCAAAACGACTCAGCACTCGATCTAAGAATGCATACGCCGTCCCTTCACTCGCCTTGTCTGGTAATGTCACCAACTCAATCCACTTGGAGAAGTGCTCCATCATCACCAACACATACCGGTGTTGACGTGTGGTCAACGGTAAAGGTCCCGCAAAATCCAAACTCCAACGGTAACCCAACCTCATAATCGGTAAGGGGTGTAACTGTGGAGTGAGCATTAAACGATACTCGTACTCGATCACAATCACACATCGTGCGACAAACTGCTGCACATCGACGTGCATACCACGCCACCAATACTGTCCTTGGAGTAAGCTATGCATACGCTTCACTCCAAAATGTCCCAACTCCTCATGGGCATGTCGTACTAACTGTGCCATCTGAGATGGATGTGGCACTATCTGTACTCTCTCATCATCCCACACTCGAAGTACATGTCGTCCTTCTCGTCGAAATCTCTTCGCTCGTTGAAAGACACGATCTCGCTCCTTGGCACTTACTGTGTCTACCACCACGCCACTACGTAGATACTCCATTATAGTCACATCGTCATGGATATATCCTTGATCTGGTACACCATCTCCACCCTCAGGATCTGGAGATTCATCATCTACTCTCTGACCAGAGAAAGATACGACTTGGTCCTCCATACTAGAGTTCATGGCCAACACACAAAAGAAGGCAGATGCATGCCACCCTGGCACTATCTCCTCATCAACCTCATCATGCCATCAAGCCCCAGTCTGATCTTGCTGACTCGTGCATGAGTTACGACTCAACCCATTGGCATCTAGATTTGCAACTCCAGGTCTATGTACTACCTAGAAGTCATACTCCTGTAAGATAACAGCCCATCGTGCAAGCTTCTCTGTAAGCTTGTCGGACTCCATCAACCACTTGAGCGACTGGTGATCAGTGATGAGAGTAAAAGAGTTCTCAAACAAATAACACCGGAAGTGTACAACAACCCACACTGCAGCTAAACACCCCCCCTCGTATGAACTGTACCTCGCCTCCGCCGAATTGTTAGAGCGACTAGCATACGTCACCACAAACTCCTTTTTCTCATCATCATGTAGAGTCAGCACTGCTCCAAGTCTTAACATACTCCAATCAGTGTGCAGTTGGAAAGGATGCCCCCTAACGGGTCTCCTCAAGATGGGAGCAGATATCAACCTATCCTTGAGCTCTACAAAAGCTCGCTCTTGCTCATCTCTCCACTGCCACTCTTGGTCCACCTTCATCAGCTTGGTCAATGGCTTCGCAATTGCACTAAACTCTTTCACGTATCGACGATAGAAGTTCATCAAACCAACAAATGTCTGAACTCGACTCACATCTGTGGGGCGTGGGAATACGTGCAATATCTCAACCTTCGTCTATTGAACACCCAACCCACTTGGGTAGATTGTGTGACCCAGATCCTCTATCAACTCCTGGAAGAACTTACACTTCTCAGGGTAAGTTCAACCCATGAGCTCTCAATCGCTCGAACACATTTCGTAAGTGTCTCTTGTGCTCCTCTCAGTAGCACTATAGACTAAAATGTCGGCAATATAACATCTGACAAAATCCAATCCTGCTAGGATCTTGTCCATCACCCTCTGGAACTCAGCAGGGGCGTTCTTCAACCCAAATGGTAAGAACCGTCACTCCCTACGGTCCGCTATCTGCTCTTCTAGCGCATAATTTCTAATAGAAAATCTGGATGAATTATCTAGTGATACAAACACCCGTGAGAGTCAATTCTCCTGAATGCTATCTTGGACTTATCTTCTTCTCTCACTGGCAACTGATGATATCTTGCTCGAAGATCCAAAGTACTGAAGACCTTCACATGCCCCACTGCATCAAAGATCTCCTCAGGTGTTGGCATGGCATACTTATCGGACTTCGTCTATCGAATGATAGGACGATAGTCTCCACACATCCGTCTATCTGTGTAGTTGCCATACATATCCTTCTTTGCTGGCATAATTGTGACAGATGCATACTCTCCATCAAGCGACATCAAGTCAACCTCCAACAAGTCTTGACCCTACTCTGGATCAAGGCTCTCTCCATGTCACTGTAGCTATAAGGACGTCGAAAGATTGGCGTGTCATTAGTCAAGTTGATTCTTATACCTGGTCTCTTCAAGATACCCAAATCCTTCATACGAAGGCAAAACAATTCCTGTAGCTCTTCAAGAATCTCTGAACTCTTCGTCTCTCCTCTCTTATAAGCTTGGGTCCAATCTCTGGCTCCCAAGTATCCTCTGTCACCATGCTAGAGATAGAAGACGAAATCATTAACTGCTATCTTGCAGCCTCTAGAGCATTTTCTTTCTGCTCACCACCAACAACCTCCACCGCCACTGTGCGAAAACTCCTACAGTCCTAGCTGCACGCTCCACACTAAATCCTATGACATCTCATGATGTCCAAGGAGGACGAACTTCACACGCCTCGCCCCTAGTCTTTGTCTCCACCGACTCGATAGACAAAGAGCTCAGAAGTGTCCGAGTAATAACACCCGTCGATCGCATCCGACGCTGCTTAGCCAATCCAAGGCTAATAATCCATGTCAAGCAATTCAAGTCCATTGCTTGACCCAATACTTGACGACGTAAAGCCTCCGACACGGAAGCTACTGTCGTCGTACTCGTAGCGGAACTCATCGCTCGCTCTCTCTCATCGGCATTAGATTCCACCAACTGCTGTAACTGAGCATCCCACACAAGCCCAAGTCCTCCATCTTTGGAAGCATGTGACACGAGAAAGCTCACCAAAGTGAGTAACGCTACCATGGGCCGTCCCACTAGGTTCATCATTGCCATGAGTGACATGTCGATGACTCTCACTACTTGAGAACGTCGTTCTGCATCCAAGATGTCATCAAATGTGAGGTGTGCTGGTCGTCTCACTGCATCGTGTGCGGGCTTGAGCACCTCCTTCGGTAACAAGTTCATCCACCACAACCGTGGACGATGTGCACAAGATCTCACTCTCGCTGCATCTAACAACACTACCGGTCCGACCCCGGACCGCACCTGGTGCACACTCGTCATCATTTGTGTACGAGCATCACCCAACAAAGAAACGTTCTCCAAGATGTACGTTGGAGAATCCATCTGATGCATCTAGAGATGTCGTAAGATCCGTAACATCTCCTAGAACATCCTAGATCACGGATCATATAAACCCTGACCTCTCCCAGCACGCGTGTGACTTTGACATGACCACCCAGCTATCACCAAGTGAATGGTGTCGACAAACGTGAGATCTTGTGCCCTCAGCAGCGAAATATCCGAAGGTAATGCTTGATGGTATCCTCTAACGACTGATATGGACAACAACTAGGATATCTCTGCACCAAACGTGTCACATGACGCAATGAGATGCGTCTCTCAACCTCATCTCTCTCCACATACAAGTATCGCTGTACTTGTATGCTTGCCTGCAATACCGCAGCCAAACCTGTGCTGATCTCTCCAAACAACTCCAGCACACATATACCCTCCTCTGGATACTGCAACAGAATGGGAGTCGTATCCAACAGTGATAAGGTCACAAGGTCAGTAGCAAGAACATCATTTGGTTCCTCTACTGATGGTACAAAGGCTTCACTCCAAGCCTGCTGCACCAACCGATCAGCATACTGCTGTAACTCTCCACTCGAACTCCAGAGTGGAACATCCAAGATAAATGGTACTACCGTAGTCATGCTAGGCATGTCTCAATCTCCTCAAAGACCGGAGGCCATTGAGGAGATGGAGGACATGCCCTCTAACAACTCGTTCGGTCAAGTGATGATCGAACTGACCCTGCAACGGATGTCATCGTCCCTGGTGTAGGCTCTGTTGTCCCAACTCTAGCACTGAACCGTATTGGTAAGCGGCTCACTCGTCCCTTAGTCAACTTGGTCTATAAGATGTTGTCTCCGTCCAATAGTCGATCACGAACCCCATAGGATATAACACAACACTTCCAACCAATACCTCATAGGACTCCTCGGTCGTAACGATGGTCTTGACTCTCACCATGGAGCCATCCATGGGATGATCTGGTCAAACTCTCACCGTCAGCATCTCGCGTGTGATGTGTAGCTGCACCTCCTGATCCCCCTAGAGATGTATGTAGTTGGAATGGACATCTCTCCACCTCCACACCACCACCTCTCTCCTCAGACCTAAATCAATACACGCCGTCTTTCCCAACATCAACAGTTGGGCTCCAGAGTCTAACAAGACTTTCTTTCGATCTATACACCTTCCATGAAGGTGCCACCAAACAGAAGATACCACTTCTGTTATCCAACAACACCACACCTGGTGCCAAATCTGCACGGTCAATCGCCGGTGTAGTTGATAACTCATCTAACATGGCAGTCGCCGCTTGCCAAGTATCACTGATAGCTGTCTTGATCCTCGACTCCATGGACACATCTACCGTCTCTCGCTGAACCACCTCAGCACCAGAGGTATCAACATCCTCGCTCTCATTGAGCGTGGCCGTCAGCTGGAACACTAGAGCCAAGCTAACTCCCAATGGCCTCATATCCGTGGCTGAAAATAGTGGAGCTCGCAAAATTGCTATAGCCGCCCCCAACATCGAGTTCGACATCGCATCCACAGACGTCGAGGGTTGACTTACATCACCCCACTCCTGGATGTCAATGTCTCTAACTCCAATGCACCATCAGTAGGCCGGTTCGGAACCATAGACGTGGTCCTCAACGCCTCCGATAACATGAAGGATTGAGGAAGTCTGACCTGTCTACCAACCTCCCCGTGTTATGGATCAAACTCCACCAACGCACCTCGTGGCTCAGAGACACGTACTGCACCTCGAGTCACTATAGCAGATGCCTCAATCTGCGCCACACCAGCCATGAAGTCGAAGTCATCTCCTTCTCCTCTATAAGACGTGAAAGTCTTTGTTCCATCAGATCTCTGCTGAGCCATAGCCATACTAGCTATCCTCTGCTCCAATTGCTCAATCCGAGCAGCCATACATGCTTCTGACGTCGTAGCATACGGTGGATCGACTGATCCTCTCCAAGTGCTGGACCTCTTCCTCCAGCTCGACCACCACGGCCTCCCTAAACTCCTCCACCTCGTCCACGATCAGTCTTCTCTTGCCGTAGCTTGGGATAGAGATCAAAACAACGGTCATTACTGTGACAATGTAGCCTGCAATGCTCACATTGCCTAGGTATCGCTTGAGACGTCCCTGACGTCTCATAACCACCTCTCCTCTACGGACAGTCCTTCTGCTGATGAGGACCATCACACGTTGTCGTGTCGTGGACCGGCTCCTACATGAAATTCAAACTCCGATGCTGGTCGCTCCAAAGACACTCATGAGAAGACAAGCTAGGCCCCAGCTTACAGGTTTTTGGCACAATCTCAGATCTCCATTTTCATCGCATAGATGGGTAGAGCTCCTTGTCAGCTTTCCATAGGCACTTTGTCTACTTCGTTTGGACGCCTAGTGGAGAAGTTACAGGATTCGAAAGATGGAGAAAATAAGCTAGGCCCCAGCTTACAGGTTTTTGGCACCACTTCGGATCTTCGTTTTTATCGCACCAGTGGATAGAGCTCCTTGTCAGCTTTCCATAAGCACTTCATCTACTTCGTTTGGACGCCTAGTGGAAAAGTTACAAGACTCGAAAGATGGAGAAAACAAGCTAGGCCCCAGCTTACGAGCTTTTGGCGCAACTTCGGATCTTTACTTTTATCGCATAGATGGATAGAGCTCGTTGTCAGCTTTCCATGGGCATCTTGTTTATTTCGTTTGGACATCCAGAGAAGAAGTTATGCGATTCGGAAAAAAGTAAAATCAAGCTAGGCCCCTGGTTACTTGCTGACTGGGTATTCAGGTCTTCAGGCGTTATATCAAAGACGCAAGGGGCCTGCTTCTTATTATTCAGAATTGAGGGTTGAACTTCGTACGTACAGACTGTAACAAGGGGGGCTGCTTAAGGGGCTTGCTTGCGTCTGCGACCTGTCAACGGACGGTGCGGGAGATTTGGAAGTCCAATGCAAACGCGCAAGGCGTCGTTGGGTTCAGATCTGTGCAGGCTACGCACTGGTTCAAACGGTTCTTGAAGAGACGGATCGGGGGTTGTGTTCTGGAAGAAATTGAGACGCAGGAGGCAGATTTGGAGTTTTCAGTTACCTGTGAAGGAGAGTTGGACCGTTCGGACCGTTCCGGAGTCCAAACTTGCTGTCCTTGGATCCAACGGGATCAGAACACCGAGTTCTACAGGAAATTGAAGACGATACCAGTTTTCATCGGGCGGTTTGGAAGTTCTGAGTGAAATTGGCTCGCAGGGAAGCGCTTACATCAGATTTTCGTTCGCCTGCGATCTGAGGTTGGGCTGTTCTTCGCGATCGGTGAGCCAAGCTCTTCGTTCTTGGTGCCTATGCGATCAGGGAGTCTTCATCTACTCATAGGAGAAGACTGTACGTGAATTGGATTGTTGGTTTGGGTGTGGTGAGCGAGTTTGAGCCGCAGGGAGTCGATTTACGTGTGTTTTTTTGTAACCTGCGACCAAATTTCTTGCGTGGTTTTGCAAGAGGAACTCCAAACGACTTGTTTGGAGTCTCGTTGGGTTCGTGATAGCTAGATCTATCTGCCAGGGAAGACGGATATCAGTTTAGACGATCCGTTTGTGCGGTGTGCGCGGTTTTAAGCCGCAGGGAGGAGTTTTTGAAGGTTCGGTCACCTGCGACCGAAAATCGACGATATCTCGGCTGTTGGGAGTCGGATCTGAAGGTTTCTTGGGTTAACGGAGTCAGCGGAGGAGACCCTATCGACATCTGAAGTTCGTTTGGCGAAAGGAGGAAGTCCACAGATAGGTCTTTTTCGGTTTCTTCGCTACGGGTTTTGCTCTTTTGAGTTCGTTAGAGTTCCGGTTGGCTGTATACAGCTTGTGGTAGCTAGCTTTAGCTAAGAGCTTATACATGGATGTGGTTTGGACTTGGGTTTGGATCGCGTGATACTGTTGTGGCTCTGTTTGTTAGCAAAGGGAAGTTTCTCTTGCTTTGAGCTACGCTTCGGTGTTTTCGGGTCAGGGTTGCGATTCAAGGGTTGTTTTCAGAGGCTTTTGAAGCAGGTTACAGACCGTTCTGGTCTGGTTCTTAGTTCTGTGCTCTTAGGAGAAAGAACCGGCAGTGTACATACATTTGGAGTTAGTATATATTGCGCGCTCGTTTTCGTGGTTGTTCTTCTCTGTCTCGTCTCTGTTTCAGCACACAACATCTCCACAGCCAGGAACCTCGCGTTTTCCTAGACATCCTTCACGCAATATCTGACACGACATCGGTGGTGAACTCGACGTGAAGGTCTGGGGTGGAGATATTTCTGTGTGTGAACTGGACAGAAGAGATCAGCAATCATGAACGAGGATGAAGATGGGTTTGGTTGTTCGGGAGGATGTTGTGGACCTGGGATGATGGATTTCTAGACGGTTGGGATCATGGGAGGATAGGAGGATGAGACGAGCCATGACTATGAACGGGATGGACGGATCAGAGGGTATACCAGGGATGCAGTTGGATGCAGCAACTGCACGATTGTTTCAAGCCTTCACTTTGTTTATGCGACAAGAGCAAGGGAACCAACAAAAGGAGGCTTTGGGGACGAAGGTGCTTCGGAGGGTGATCGACAAGTTCGATCTTTTTGGTGGGAAAGACATCTCTGAGTACTTGAGATGTTACAAGATGGAGATGGATTTGGATCAGGTACCGGAGAAGGAGATGATCGAGACGTTCGAACTCGCTGTGGTGCCTGAGATAAGGGAGCATGTGAAGGGTCTAACAAAGCGTTTTGGGAGGAACTGGGATACATTTTCACATGCGCTGATGGAGGAGTATTTCTTGGGAAACTCAGATCGAGTAACCAAGAAATCTTTTCTGGAATGGGTCAACGGATCCAGCAAGGGTTTACAGCCTACAGAGCTGTTAAAAGAGTTCGAGAGACAATTCTCTCAACTACCTCGGGTGGACAAGCTAACCTTGGAGAGTTACAAGACGGAGCTGTTTCTTCAAGCTGCGGATGAACCATGGCAGGAACAGTTGGAACTACTTCTGGAGGATGGGGATGAAGAAGAAGGGTTAACAAGAAATTGGGAGGTTGTGCATGAAGCTGTTGAGCTTCTTGTCCGGAGACAGACAAGAGACATGATTACAAGGTTGACACCTGCAGCCATGACTACATCAGTTCGGATAGTATCTGAGGTTCAACCTCCAGTTGTGTTTGTAGAGGAGAAGGATCCAACCATCGAGGACCTACAACAAAAGATGCAAGATCTACAAGCTCAGGTTACTAGGTTGGAGGATAAGGGATATTCGACCAAGATGGAGCTTGTACCCAAACTAGCTTGGGTACATCACTGCCTGTGGTGTGATGGTACTGACCATCAGCGAGATGATTGCATTGACTTTGCAGAGTCTTTGCAACGTGAGATAATTTCTTGGGAGGATGGAAAGGTTGCATTCACAAGTACGGGTACTCTCTTTCAAGCCAACGTTTGTAAAGGAAGGATGAAGAAGTTTGTGGATGATTACTTTGCGGCACATGCATTCGTAGCTATCAAAGCTACAAGTTATGATGCTAGGGTGGAGGAGATTGAGCATGATCTCCATAGGGATGATTTGGATGAGCACGTGGATCCAAGAGAGCTCAGGTTGGATATTGCATCTACGGTGCAGAGCGAGAAAAAAGGACAAGAAGAGACTTCTTCGGAAAAGCAAGCTGGGGAAGATAAGGTTCAACAGGAAACTATTCTTCCTGAACAGGCAATGGAGGACGATCCTTCACAACCGGAGGAGATGGTTGAGGTGCAGACAGCGGACGTGGGTGATCTGATTGCTGACAAACAACTACCAGATGCAGATATGACGACGATGGATGTGAAGGGAGGTTGGGAGGAGCGCATTCAAGATCCGAAGGTTGGATTCATTTCACGGGAGGTCTTGGATGCTACTACAAGGGAAGTCCATGATGCTTACATCGGCTTCATCAAGGACGGACATGCTGAGGGTAAACGAGAGTGGATGGATGCTCTCGAGGCTACGGGTATAGGATGATGGGTAAGGATGGCTTACAGGGGAGAAGCCATTGCTGAAGATGATTTAAGTTGAGAGGATGATGCTTGGGAGGTTGTAAGGGTTTTCGGAAGAAGGATCAGGGAGGATGATGGTTGAGGAGGATATCATTGTACAGCGGGATAGTGATGGTTGTGGTTGAGGATTTTGGTTGCAGCGGTGTGGTTCGTTTTTTTTCAGAAAACAAAAAAGAAGAGTTGGATACGTACAATGACATGTACAGACTTGAGGTTGAGGGCTACATTCAGGATACGGGTGATGATTGGCAAGATGAGGGATGTCTACTACGACCCTAGGGTCACAAACCTCGACGATGAGGTTCTACAAGACAGATGGAAGATATTTCTATGGTATGATGGGTTATTCTTTCTATGTCTTCGCATATTAAGATGTGTAGATTTAGAGGGGGTGATTGGATGGGAGGTTTGAGATGAAAGTCGATGAGCATGGATCTAGGGAGGATCATGGCAGGGTAGCAACTTCAAGATGACGATCGAGTTGCGGACTTGAGGATGAGGTAGAGATGGGAGGGAGGATAACAAGATGGGAACGAATGTGCATGCCGGTCCACTCCTTGGTTGGTATCTCTGGTGCATACCGGAGGATGCACAGGTTTGGAGGGGGTGGATGTCGTGTCGTGGACCGGCTCCTACATGAAATTCAAACTCCGATGCTGGTCGCTCCAAAGACACTCATGAGAAGACAAGCTAGGCCCCAGCTTACAGGTTTTTGGCACAATCTCAGATCTCCATTTTCATCGCATAGATGGGTAGAGCTCCTTGTCAGCTTTCCATAGGCACTTTGTCTACTTCGTTTGGACGCCTAGTGGAGAAGTTACAGGATTCGAAAGATGGAGAAAATAAGCTAGGCCCCAGCTTACAGGTTTTTGGCACCACTTCGGATCTTCGTTTTTATCGCACCAGTGGATAGAGCTCCTTGTCAGCTTTCCATAAGCACTTCATCTACTTCGTTTGGACGCCTAGTGGAAAAGTTACAAGACTCGAAAGATGGAGAAAACAAGCTAGGCTCCAGCTTACGAGCTTTTGGCGCAACTTCGGATCTTTACTTTTATCGCATAGATGGATAGAGCTCGTTGTCAGCTTTCCATGGGCATCTTGTTTATTTCGTTTGGACATCCAGAGAAGAAGTTATGCGATTCGGAAAAAAGTAAAATCAAGCTAGGCCCCTGGTTACTTGCTGACTGGGTATTCAGGTCTTCAGGCGTTATATCAAAGACGCAAGGGGCCTGCTTCTTATTATTCAGAATTGAGGGTTGAACTTCGTACGTACAGACTGTAACAAGGGGGGCTGCTTAAGGGGCTTGCTTGCGCCTGCGACCTGTCAACGGACGGTGCGGGAGATTTGGAAGTTCAATGCAAACGCGCAAGGCGTCGTTGGGTTCAAATCTGTGCAGGCTACGCACTGGTTCAAACGGTTCTTGAAGAGACGGATCGGGGGTTGTGTTCTGGAAGAAATTGAGACGCAGGAGGCAGATTTGGAGTTTTCAGTTACCTGTGAAGGAGAGTTGGACCGTTCGGGCCGTTCCGGAGTCCAAACTTGCTGTCCTTGGATCCAACGGGATCAGAACACCGAGTTCTACAGGAAATTGAAGACGATACCAGTTTTCATCGGGCGGTTTGGAAGTTCTGAGTGAAATTGGCTCGCAGGGAAGCGCTTACACCAGATTTTCGTTCGCCTGCGATCTGAGGTTGGACTGTTCTTCGCGATCGGTGAGCCAAGCTCTTCGTTCTTGATGCCTATGCGATCAGGGAGTCTTCATCTACTCATAGGAGAAGACTGTACGTGAATTGGATTGTTGGTTTGGGTGTGGTGAGCGAGTTTGAGCCGTAGGGAGTCGATTTACGTCAGTTTTTTTGTAACCTGTGACCAAATTTCTTGCGTGGTTTTGCAAGAGGAACTCCAAACGACTTGTTTGGAGTCTCGTTGGGTTCGTGATAGCTAGATCTATCTGCCAGGGAAGACGGATATCAGTTTAGACGATCCGTTTGTGCGGTGTGCGCGGTTTTAAGCCGCAGGGAGGAGTTTTTGAAGGTTCGGTCACCTGCGACCGAAAATCGACGATATCTCGGCTGTTGGGAGTCGGATCTGAAGGTTTCTTGGGTTAACGGAGTCAGCGGAGGAGACCCTATCGACATCTGAAGTTCGTTTGGCGAAAGGAGGAAGTCCACAGATAGGTCTTTTTCGGTTTCTTCGCTACGGGTTTTGCTCTTTTGAGTTCGTTAGAGTTCCGGTTGGCTGTATACAGCTTGTGGTAGCTAGCTTTAGCTAAGAGCTTATACATGGATGTGGTTTGGACTTGGGTTTGGATCGCGTGATACTGTTGTGGCTCTGTTTGTTAGCAAAGGGAAGTTTCTCTTGCTTTGAGCTACGCTTCGGTGTTTTCGGGTCAGGGTTGCGATTCAAGGGTTGTTTTCAGGGGCTTTTGAAGCAGGTTACAGACCGCTCTGGTCTGGTTCTTAGTTCTGTGCTCTTAGGAGAAAGAACCGGCAGTGTACATACATTTGGAGTTAGTATATATTGCGCGCTCGTTTTCGTGGTTGTTCTTCTCTGTCTCGTCTCTGTTTCAGCACACAACATCTCCACAGCCAGGAACCTCGCGTTTTCCTGGACATCCTTCACGCAATATCTGACACGACATCGTCCAAGAAGAACCCGCTGGCTGCTAATTAGAGAAGGATGGCATGGGCTTTTGCCCACCCGATCCTCCAACACCTCTTTGGGATCGTGACTGCTCCGCACGATCCTTATCACCACCACCACGTTGTTGCGTAGCCTGTGATCCTCGAGAAGAGGTGGTCGTCCCATTTAGTGTCTCCTTGCTGAATCCAACAACCACCACCCTCTCCTCCACCATGTTGAGCTCAATCCGCTCAGCCAAACCAAAGACAACAGCTAACGTCGGAACGGTGTCTCTAAGAAAAGTGACATCTTTGACTCTCCTACGCAGCTCCCGATCTAGTATCCCATACCAGAACTGGACTGCATGTGCTTCCGTCAACCCTTGGGTAACGTTGATCAACCGCCTCATGCGAGTAAACGCCTCGCGTAGGCTCTCTTCAGTCTTCCGTTGGAACTCCTGCAGACTCCTCAACTTGTCGGTCCGCACACCTTGATAGTTCTTCCTCAAACACTGGAAGAACTGAACCACATGATTAAACCCTGGTGGTATTCCGCTCACACTACCAACTGCTCCACTACTAGTGGACGTACCGCCGGTAGTAGATACTTCGGCACCTATGGATGTACCACTGCTACTGATACCAGAACTCGTAGGTGCTATGCCTCCTGAAACTGCGCAAGTAGTGATGAAACTTAGTTGGGAGACCAATGTTATCTCCACAACTCAATCTTCACACTGTAGTCTCGTCGGAACTCATGATAATCGTCCATCGGCGGTCCTTCCAAGTGTTAGAACAAACTCTTCCACGTCATGAAGGGTGTAAACAGCTGCGGGTTCTGCATCTGCTGCAAATCGCACCAACTGTCGAACTCTTGGATGAAGTCATTCAGCTTGATGGTACCCATTGTACCTGAGTAACGTCGAGGTCTCTTCATGGCTCCATAGATCTCGTCCATGTGTCCCACAACAACTGTGTGGTGACACTTGACTGACCTCAGAAAACGTGCTATCTGCGTCTGACTCGTCCTCTCGAACAACCGACGGCAATGGTGTAGGTAGTCGATACCTCATCCCACTCCGTGTATACCCATTGTCCGAGAAATCTCCACCAGAACCTCCCGAGACTCTCCAGACACTCTCCAACCAGAATGTCGAAATCTCTGTCATCATCGTAACCACCACTTGCCTAACCCCGCTCCTACTGAGATCACCTATCCCCTACTAGGACGGTGTCGAGTTGAGAGTTTTCCTGGAAAAGGCGAAACCTTCTGGCTGTGATTTAACGTGAAGGCTGTGTTGTGCCTATTCATAGAAGCGTTTGGCTTCTGGTTGTGGTGGATTACTCAAGGGATAGGCCTTTCAGGTTACAACAGAGCACTATGAACACTCATACAGATCTGTATGAACCTCTAATTTACTCAGAAGGCAAAGTGCAGGTCTAACTGATAATAATAAGATCAGGCGGTGAACTTTAACACTCAAGAAGAGGAAAACTATGATGGTTCAGACTCCTAAATTTATCTTACATTTAAAAGAGGCCCCACTGAGCACACACACAAAGTTTCAGTTTGAGATCAAATCTGACACCAAGATATGGACAGAAACGTTCTGATCAAAGATATTGCGGCAGTTTCTGGTACTCAGACAGCTATTTCGACCTATAACAGAAAATTGGCTTGATCACTTTCAAAGATTCTTACAGGATTTGGAGTCTACATGATGCTGAACACGCATGTGAAGTTGGGACTCTTGATTGTACACAGAACTCCAGATCTCGTTCTCTGAAGTTGCTGTTCTGGATTGAGAGCTTTTCAGACCCCCTCTGCTTCAGCAGCCGCCCTGAATTACTCACTCACTCAAATGACTTGAAAGTTTTTAAACAATAGTAGCCCTGCTGACAGTGAATGCAACCACGAAGATTTGAAGCGATTTCCTAGATTCTGCTGCAATTGACACTGAAAACCTCAAATCTAACAAAAGTGATGCAGTTTTGACACAATCCAAACTTCAATTGAGCATAACTCCTTCTTTATTGCTCCAAATTGATCAAAAACTTCACTGACAGTGCTTGGCACGACGAGCTCTATCTTCCTGTGCTCTCAGATTTCGCAATGTCCTCACCAAATGCTCGAACTCTCCTTTAGACCTTTGTTTCTAAATATAGAGTTTTACAAAAGACAAAAATTAACCAATGGGAGTTCATAGCTCCACTTGGTTGTCCTCTAGTACCCTAATCCACATGGTAACTTAACTTCACTCATAGGCTACCACGTTAGCTCCCCTAAAATGCCAACGTAAAGCTTAAACTACCTAAAATGACACGCAACCCTGAAAGTAAACTTAAACAAGCTAAAAAGCGTGCATGGGCAACACGTTGACGTGTGACGTGCTTTCTTATCTGGGAATACACCGGGTATCTAGCTGTAGAGAATACGTGTCGCACTCCGTGACTCAGAACCAGTGACCACCCAACCCTCTCTCTGATCTCCAAGTACACTTTGAACCTTTCTCGCCACGATATCCTCACGTCCTCTCGGCAGATCTCTCTCTTACTCGACTAGGAATAGAATCGGGGTAACAAGCACGGGCAACCTGTTCCTGCCATCACCGCAAGCACTCTTGGGTCTGCTGGTCATCACTCCAGCCTCACCACAAGAGAAATACCAGCACTCCTAATAGAAAAGAAACCTAAGCGCAACGCCCGCACACAAATCCAATCAAAACCAACTGGGCGTACAAACAGGCATGCGGGTATGGAGAGGATCCAAACACATGAAATACAGTCAATAACTCTCCATACCCATGATCTAGTGCTCTGAAGCACTGGCAAAACCTCCAGGTTGACCTGTTCTTCAAAGAATCTTAACTCTTGCGCCTTTCGGAGTAAGAACCTCTCAACTTTTCCTCGCTGTCACTCCTCAACCACAGCTCAGAATGAGATGAAACCAAGGCTAGCAGATAGCCTGTAGAATAATCTCTCTATTAAGGTATTACATGCAGAGAGATCATCTCTGAGTTGGCATCTATGTCCTTCCAAAGTTCGCTGTTTCTATAACACGATACTATTTCAACAGAACTTTGCTGTTCGATTCCTCACAAACCACTCGATCAAAACAGCTCAAACTGCTCAGGAAGCTAATGTGTCACCATCACTACCACTTTGTAAAATTTCACCAGCAGATCTTCAACCAAATTCTCGGAACGATCAAGCCCTTATCGCTGTTTTTATAACATGATACTATTTCGACAGAACTTTGCTGTTCGATTCCTCACAAACCGCTCGATCAAAACAGCTCAAACTTCTCAGGAAGCTAATGTGTCACCATCACTACCACTCTGTAAAATTTCACCAGCAGATCCTCAACCAAACTCTCGGAATGATCCAAGCCCTTTTCGTCAATGACACAAGGCGATATGCAGACCCTTGTGCACAAAAACAACGTTTCCCTTCAACCCAATAATCCAAATGGTATGAAATTCCACAGGTAGGTAGCTGACTGTACCTTCTCGGACCCTGGAAGGTTTCATAGCAAAATTCGACCTCAAACTCTCCATATCTCTCTCAATGTCTCATGTTTACAGTCGCCTACTATCATAACCTCCGATTTGAGACATCCAACTTCAACTGGCCATAACGTTTTCACTCCGGCTTGGAATCGATCGATCTCAGAGTCCATCGGCAAGCCCATCTCAAGAGCTTTCCAGCAACAGTCAATTCATCTCCAGCAACCTCACAGAACTCCCAGAGAGTGAGAAAGACTTCACGGAAATGAAATTGGTCACGAATTTGACCCCATCAGCTTCAATTGATCGAAACTTTCTTATCCGCGCTTCAAATCCAGCAACCATTGAGTCTACGGGCATCCTCGTCTCCCAAGCTTTCCAACCATATCTCACACTCCGCGAATGGACCACGGGAAGTGCCTCTAACCCTCGAAAACGTGAAAGGAACTTGGTAGAAGGTGATTGGTCAAACTTTCGACCAATGAGAAACAAGTTGACAAAAGGGTTTTGTCTTCAGTCACATGACAAACACACCAAGAACGAATTTTTATCCAAGAGTACCATTTAGGCTTCAAAGTTTATATTGAACAAACTCCAAACACGTGCCGTTGACGATGCCGTCGGTCATGAAGCACGTAAACACGATGTACAAACTACGCTCAATAGAGAGTCAGAATCCCGACTCTAAAACGGTTGACAATAAACGGAACTACAAAAGGAACAGATGAAGCTATTATCTGGTTGTAATAATCCTCACCGAAGTTCCTCACGACAAACTCACGATGCGCCACCTTTGGACGACCTATGTGGTGGTTTCACACCCTAGCCAATCCACAACACGACAACGTAAGTACAACCTATGAGCTTAAACCCTATCAACATGGTAAATCTAAGTTATGTACATTGAACATCATAGGCAAGTAAGAAATCACTTGCATAAGCGCACAAATGGTTGAACAAGATAACTAGCATACTATTAGTCTACTAGGACTTAAAACGTATAACACAACGATGTTAATATATGCATGAAGGACTAGGAGTAACATCAAGCTAACTTCTACCGCTACTGACTCCCAAGTGTCGGAGTAGAAGCGTAACCCGTAGCCGCCAATGTCCACAGCCTCTAGAATCGACTTCTCTGACGTCTTAACTTCACTCAGAGAGATTATAGAGAGGTGAATCATTCACTATGCGAAATGATTCACATCACGACATCCATCCCGTCCAAACCTGCACATCCTCCGGCATGTGTCAATCTCTTCATTCTTCTATCTGTTCTCCATTATCGTAACTCTCCTCCGTCTCAGCCTCTTCAAACACTGGGACGTCTCCGTCTCTTGTTGTCCTTTGCTCTGACTCCAAAAAATTGAACAACTCTACTGATCTCCACGTCTTTTGAACAATTTCACACGTTTGCCAGCCACAGATAGCTTCAAAGGAGTACCATCCAACTCACATAAACTCTAAGTGGCATTCTCATACACATCTAGCACAACATAAGGCCCGAACCATCTTCGAGAGAACTTACGAAGTGTAGAATGCTGATTCTCCAACGTGCTGTCATACACCAGAACCCAATCATCAACACGTATCGGCTTCGGTCGTAGTCGGTGAGTCTTGTCAAAACGTTCCTTGTTTCTGACTCGGGCCACCTTCAGCCTCTCCTGTGCATCTGCAAGATCCTCTTCCCTGCGCTCCAACTGTCTAATACATAAAGCAAGGAGTGAAGCACGATCTATACCTTCTTCCCATGGTAGCGTAGCCCACGTAGGAAAGTACTCCTCAGCAGGCATGATTGGTTTATGTCCCAACATAAGCTCAACCGGCATATAGTCAGTCGTGGTACAGTGTGTAGTTCTATCAGCCCACAAAGCAAATGGAAGTAGTCTCGACCATTCTCTAGGTCTATCATCATATGCTTTCACTAAAGCGTGAAGGGTGTCCTCGTTCACTCTTACCAATGCCCTCTAGATTCATGACAGTAGTAAGCCGAAGCTTTACACCATAACGAGCAAAGAACTCCTTCACTTCTACGTCTCTCAACTCACCTCTATCTGCACGTAATCTCCCAACAGATCCACAACGACAGATGATATCTTCAAGCACGAACCTGCATATGTTCTCTGTAGTCTTCGTCCGTAGTGCTCGTCCCTCCACATAGTTGGAAAGATCCTCTCGAGCTAACACCAAATAACACATCATTCATAGCCCCGGTGGCATCATCACAAGATCAAGAACCCACTGAAAATGGATACTAGGTGGATAGGTAGGTACAAGCCCATCTCTATAACGGACCTTAGAGTAGAATTGGAAGTGCAGACACGACCCAACAAAGTCCACCACGTCTTGATACAAACCCTTCCACCAGTATCGCTCCTTCATCTTCGTGTAAGTGGTCCAAACTCCACAGTGTCCTGCCCACAACGTGTCATGAAATTCCTTAAGCAGATTCAGCTTCGTCGGTTGATCATCCACCACTCTAGCAAGCATCCCACCTCTTCTCTTCGGATGTTTCCACAGATAACCTTCACGTAGAAGATAATTGTAAGCCTTCCGTCTGATCTCCTTGAACTCTGCATTACTCCATCCTTCTCTTCTGCATAATGAACTCAGATAAAATCCAATATCACGGAAATTTTCTGAGTAGAACTCCTCGTTGAAAGGCAGTGGTTCCAAGTCTGAAGTCTGCTGACCAACTTGGCACCAAACGTCTTTCTTCTCTTCATTCTCCACCTCTGCAAACATCTCATCCTCATCTGTATAACGAGCCCTAGATAACATATCTGCAACTGGATTGTTCTTTCCTACTACACTTTTCAGCACCACAAATTGTCGATCCACGTCAACTCGACGTCCACCGACGCACTTCTACCGATCTCAAATTGACCTCAAATTGACCACAAAAATCCGTCACAAGAAATTCCAGCAGCGCTTCCGCACTACCTCACCACCAATCGACCAAGAATAGGTTCAAACGATAATAATCCACACTGCGATCGATCACCCAACCAAAAAGAACCACTTCGCACACGCGCACATTCGCAAATTGAAGATATCAACGATCTGTCCGCTCCGGAGATACCACCGGCTGAAATCTGCGACCTAAAACCTCTCAATCAGACCTCGCAATCTGAGTTCTTCAAGTGATAAACGGTATGTACTCACTCCATCATGTCAACGGACACTAAACAATCACTAAAGTCGAGTCAAATCCATCTGTCGCAGAGACTCCAGATTGCACTCACAAAGACTATCCATTATAGTTAGGAGCTTGAAGGCTCAACTTGAAGAACTAAGGCCTCCAAGCCCTACCTGCGAAGTATACCCCTAGTGGATCATCCCAAGAACTCGCTCTAACGGCACTAAAGGTCCTACGGAGATTCGTCACTCCGCAAAATTACCAAACCGTCAAACTGACATGACAGTAGTGAGGTGGTGCAGCTCTAAATGATAAGTGAGTACTTACCCTCGAATTAATGAAAGTCTCTTACATTTATCTACATAACTCAGCTGCTTCGCATTCAAGCAAAGAGATGCTTTGCATGCATAGATAGTTCTTTCGAGTTTGTAGAGAGTTCTTTCGTGATTTTGAGACATCTTGTGCAATTCAGTCCCAATTGCAAATTATGCAAGACAAGGCTCCAGCAATGGTTAGAATGTCTCGATCTCATTGTGTTACATCGACTGCTCATAGATCTAGTGTGCGACTCGGCGGATACTGTGCAATGAGGAATCACAACTTCTTTATCAAGCCTGAGCGAGCCTCACGTTTCTACGAGAGACTTCTTATTTTCTATACGATGGTCGACCTCTACAAGCGATAACTAAGAGAGTGTCTTGGTAGCAATCATGACAAATTTCATATTCTTTTTCTTAGTGGATCGCACGCTTCACTTCTCCGGGAGACCGTATAGTTGAACGCCATGCTCGAGTTCTATATCTCGCATGAAGAAGTATCGATATCACTACACTTTTCATCATTGACACGATTTCAATTTCCACCAAGGATTACATGGTTGCCTAGTTCGAATCCTTCTGATTCATCCAAGCTCTGATTTACATGCTTCCTACTACAAGTTTCTGACTATGTCACCATAGGGTAGTGATGGTTAGCTTCAACCTGAGATTGCATTGCAAAGAGTGACAACATGCATCGCTCTACAGACCTTACTACCGTCTTACGACTGTACGAGCTGGATTCAATGTTGTAATGTTGACTATGCGAGTTGACTTCGAGTGTGGTTTAATGTTTGTAAACAGTGTCGACAATGAACATTGTAGCAGAGCAATAGTACACTAATTTTGCAATTTTGTTTCCACTTGGATAGGCTGTACATGTCTTGGTTATTCTGGAGTTCACGTACAATTTAATCAAAATAAATATATATTTTGCTATTAGTTTGGAATTGGTATGAATGAATGTTGTTATTTTGCTATCACTCTTATGATGCGTTATAATTCATGGTTGTATCATGCATGACTATCCTATTTCGCTATGAGACTTGCTTGCATTGTGAATACGGTTATGAAGCTAAACAAGCCGAGGATAATTTGAGTGTTACTAGTGCACTTCATCTTAGATGAGCAGTTGATTTACATCACTGCGCAAGCTCTCTAAACGGCTTGATCTTTGAAACATTCATGAAAGCTTGTTTAAGTTAGAATAAAAGAATCTAATGTAGAATTCAGTTCATGGGAGTTTAAACTTTAAATATGTAGGTTCTTGCAAGAATATATGAGAAAAAATCAAGCTCTGTAAGCATTTATGTGCCACTTACCAACAAATAGAATAATACCATGTAAAACTGCGAAGCTCAAGAGGAGCTCTTCTTTACTTAATGTTGAGAAGTAGACATATAAAATCAACGAGTCTCTAGCTCATGATATGTGGGATAGATACCATTGCTACTACAAGTCTCTTAACAAGGACAACTTTGCTTGGAACTCTTCCGTTAAGTCTCTCAAATGCTTCTGATGCTCCAACGCACTCGACAGTTCTGAAATTATCACCTCAATCTTTCCTCCAATGTCTCTTTGCTCCTCCTCCAATATGATGCTAAGGTGATGTGTGGTGCCCACAAATTACAGTATTCATGAATTTTTGAAATTTTTGAGATTAATGACTTGTTTATATAACTGAAGAAGCGTTGTTACTTAAGGTTACGTCTTCCTTAACAGGAAGATGATCTTAAGAGCTGTTTGTAATAAGAAGTTGTCTTCTTCAGAAGACGACCGTCTTCTCAGTTGCGTCTTCAGAAGATAGGAAGACGGCGGAAGATAGGAAGACGGCGGAAGATGGGAAGACGGCGGAAGACACCTGTCTTTCGGAAGACAGCGATCACGAAGGCCTGACCACGAGTTTTCGGGTAAACAAGTAGGTGTACCTACTGGAGCGCACCGAATAGGTAGGTAGGTCAGGAAGACACCAAGGACGAGAACCCCTAATCTGCGGGGAAGATGCGTGAGGAAGCACATTAGCCACCTTCCAACTTCCCGCAGCACAGTGCGCTTGAAGAAGATCGATTGAGAGAGTGAACTTCGAGCTAGCATTGAGAGAGGAATCGAGTAAGACATCGAGGTAGTAGAGTGTACGTTGGCAGCTAGGCGAAAGGTGAAATCGGATTGCGGGAGCACAAACAACAGAAAGAGCGAAGGCATTTCTGTGGAGCTTCCGAGAAGTTGACAGTGGAGAGGGGCGAGTAGAAGCGAAAGAAGAATCGAGGTGTGGACCGAAGTTGACAGCAGGCGCATTCGAGAGGAGTCGCATTGGAAGCTAGGACAAGAGCCAGAAGCGCGCGGAGGTCGAAGGCAACTCGGGAGCCGAAGAAGACTGTAGAGGTTCTTTCCCCTGTTCTTTCCCCTTCCCACTTCTTCTCGCCATTGGCTGGTACTCCCCGCGCTTCCTTGATTGTGTGCAGGCAGCCTGATCGATTACCCCATCCCCCATCTTTCCTATTGAGACATTGGGCGCGGAAGCGCTGCCCAATTTCTGTCAAGATATCTCCTTGCTTCTTCCCGAGCTCAATTCGAGCTTCCCTACCCCTAGTCTTCAAATTGGCGAACCCAACTATCAATTTCTCTACCCTACTACCTCTCTACCCCCGAAACTTGAAATAGAAGACGATTCGGAAGATGGGAACATCCTCGGAAGACGCTTCTTGAACTTGACTGTCTTCGGAAGACATCTTCGGAAGAGTGTCTTCGGAAGTCGACTGAACACAATTCGTATCAAGAGTGGATTTGCTTTGCTTTTGTGTTTAGAGAGACTTGATACGAAGCCTGAGTGGTGTGGTGAGTTGTTGTGTTATTTCGAGAAGTTGGAACTCGGGAACTAGGCCTGTGCCTCCCGGTCTTCCAAGCTTCTCAACTCCACATCTTCCTAGAGAGACTAGAAGACTGAAAGGCTGGCAAAATGAGCGAGAAGACGTGAGGGTTCATTTCGGGTCTCTTCTGTCCGACCCATAGCAGCTGTTCCTTCTTCTTCCCGAACTTAGAAGAGAGTTGTGAGAAGTATTGCTGGCAGAATCCGGAGAGAATGGTCGAGGGTCATGTCTTCCCATCATGCAGCAAACTTCTTCTGAGTGCGTATGAGAGGTGAGAAGTCAGAAGAACAGAGTGCACATGTTTTGAGTCTGTTGTGAGGATAGACTGCGCGTAGGAAGACGAAGACAGGTGAGACCAGTGAAAGGAAGTCTGGCTTCGGGAAGTCTTCCGAGAAAGACATTGAATCAGAAGCTGTCCCAAGTGTCTTCCCAGAGGCCACTGTCACCGCAGGAGCCCGCAACCATCTTCTGAACCTTTCTCATACTCTACTTCTCGCATATCTTGTATCTTCTGATAGGAAGTAGGATGTAATGCAAGGTGGGTTGTCTTCTTGGTAATCCATGCGAGGCCTTGCTTAGATAGGATTGTTTAGATATAGCTCGGAAGACGAGAGCTATCTAGGAAGCACTGTTAGAATCCCGGAAGACGGAGTAGCTATCTTCTGGAAGACTAGTTTCGTCTTCTGAGAGTGGAAGCTAGACTGTGGGCACTCGGGAAGGACTGAGCCTTCAGCTCATAGTAGGTGCTTGTGGTTTAGTGCAACAGATCTTCCAGGTATGACGATGCATCCGCGAGGCTTGGTATTACCAGCGACAGAATTGGCCGAGGCCACTCCTTTCCTCAAGGAGTTGGGTCTCGACTTCTTCCTGTGGAATTGGAACCTCGCAGATCAAGGGCTTCTGGAGGAGGTATGGGCCGCGTTACCACCGCGTAACCGTGTACCTGTGAAGGCAGGAGTTGCTCGGGGAAGACCATCTTCCTGGACAGAAGACTGGTGGCGTAAGGCGTTTCACAGGCCTGAGACCGAAAACCGAGGATATTGGTACGAGAAGAAGATCTTGCCTAGGATTGTGAGTTCATGGCATGTGCCTGGGAGTACTACCTGCCTTTTCGTGGAAGACAGGCAGGGGAGGAACGGTTGAAAGATAAAATCTTATCGGGAGTCGAAGAAGCGACTTCTGGTGAAGTTGTTTCTGCATCTTTTCCCCAAGGGAAAAGCGCAGAAGACGAGGTACTTAGGAGATCAGGACGTGGAGTTCCTGGAATCAGTGTGGGATGACAGAGTGCCAATCTACTGGGGCGCGTACATCCACAACTATGTACAGACGGAGCTAGCATACTTGGGTACCCCGGCGGGAGGACATCTGACGCCTTTCTTCTGCTACTTGTATGTAGCCATGGGGGATCTTAGGGAAGATCAGCTGACAGTGTATGGGCTAACGGAGCGACAGGAGGTGAAGGAGGAGACCTCGGAAGACGATGACCGAGAGGTAGCAGCAACGCCCCCTCCCACTCTGATGCCACAGTTGAGACCCGGCTCTCACCAGAAGACGCTTCTGATGAGGGAAGACGAGTCTAGTGGGTCGGAAGACGCCACGCCAGTGAGGAAGATGGGTCACAGAAGTGTACCAAGGACACCCATCTCCCTCATCCATTCAGGATCGGAGTCGGACTCGGAGGAAGACTTGCTGAGTACCCGATTGGATGGATGGGCACTCCTACTGCGATGCGAGGAAGCGCAAAGAGGAGAGCCGCTCCTGCCACGAGGAGTCTTCCACCCCGGAAGATGAGAAGAGTAGCTTCTTCTCGTGCGCAGAAGATGAAGGCCGTAGTGGTGAAAAAGGCTCCCTTGCCTCTGGAAGACGAATTCGACACCATCGAGCGAGTGGTGGGGATGAACTTGTCTTCTGCAGGAAGACGACTGGAGGAGTTCAGTGCCTACTTCCAGAAGGAGATCCAGCCCGCTATGGAGTTGCTGGAAAGAAGAGCGAGGGCACAAGAGAAGCCTTTACAACCTGGATTCGGCCTGCGCACCTTGCTGCGACAGGAAGACAGCTAGCAGAAGACGGAGTCTCTGGAAGCTAGTCTCCGCACCACGGAGAAGCTTGCAGCCAGGTACAAGGCGGAAGCAGCCGCTTCTGCCAAGGAGTCGATGCAACTTTGGAAGAGCAACCAGGAGTTGCAGACGTGAGTACAGCAGCGTGATCAGGAAGTTCTTCGAGTACGGGAGAAGATCACTGCCCTCGCAGAAGAGCAGACCACTTGGAAGATGCAGCGAGAAGCCGCAGAAGCGCGAGCTGCAACAGAGAAGACGCAGAGGGAAGCAGCGGAGGCCCGTGCGCAGAAGATGCTAGCTCGGTCGGTAGAAGCGCTTCGGAAGAAGTTCAACTTCACCGCGGGTAAGAAGTTACTTACCGTAGCTAGGGAATGGGACAGCGAGTCCAAGACGAGGTTGGTGGAATGCAGAGATAGCATGTTCAAGTACCTGGATAGACAGATAGAAGGAGTGAAGACACTTTATGGTCTTCCCTCACTTCCGACACCTGCAACCGCATCTTCCCAAGCCCCAGCACCCTCGACTGGATCCGGAATGGAGAAGGAGGAGTTCGATCTCGCTGTACACTTGGTGGTGACAGCGTTGGAAGACGAGAAAACTCCAGAAGACGCCCCGGAAGACATGATGTCTTCTGGAAGACAGGAAGACGAGCCGTCTTCCCAGGTATTCCGCGTGGAGGAAGCGACTTCCCCGGACCCCTATGAGATCGCCATGGTCCCTAGTACTGCATCTGTGCCTCAGAAGACCGAAGACGCACCATTCGACTCGTCTTCCCAGAAGACCCTTCCATCTTCCGAAGTCGAAGCCGAGGAAGACGCAGCCGCAGAAATAGCAAGGCCAGCGAAGAGCGAGGAGAGGGAAGCTACCTCAGTGGTACCCGAGGTAAGTGCAGGGCTTCCCAGCCCATCAGAAGTCGAGGTAGTAACTCCGGTAGGAGCAGATCATGTGGAGATTGCCACCGAGCAATCAGAGTAGTTAGCAAACTTAATCGACACTTCCAGATTTAGTAGGATTGGACATGCTATCTTAAGGGTGGCAGTTTTCCATGTAAAAATAGTTAGGACCCCATGTGGCAGCATAGGTAGCGTAGGAGTAATACAATGGAGGGCTAATTGGGAAGAGGGACCGCATGCATGTGAGGTGACAACCTCTTGTCAGCGCCTCTCTCTTTCTCCCTGGTGGTCGCCTCCCAAGGCAGATGGTTAAGTAGGATAGCATGGTAGGAGAAAAGCTCTCTGAGAGCTCTGCCAGGTCTGTAGAATTCGGCAGTACCTGAACATACACACCGATTCTACAGGCAGGCAGGAGAGACACATTAGAGCAGGGACAGTCTAGGAACAGGGAACGGCATCCTCGTGCAGACCTGCTGATTAGACTGGTGTGTCGAGGAGTAGACGCAGGAAGTAGAGGGAGTGAGCTTCCCAATGCCATTGTGACTTCTTCTCGGGGAAAAGATTGTTGATTTGAGTGCAGACGCTTTGTCCATGTCTTCTGGGTGGTGGAATGTATTGAATTCGCTCCCAATTGTGCATGGGAAGTGTTCTTCTTGAGTGGTGGTGAATGTCACCAGTTGTGGAGTGTAGCTTGACTCGTTCAGTAGAGCACTTGGGATCTACGTACGAACGGTCTTCTGGGTAAGTGATCCCAGAAGACAGAGCAGTCAGAGCAGCGAAGTGAAGAAGAAAGAAGCCTTCTTCCCGCAACAGAAGACGACATCCTCGAGTAGAAGACGGTGCTACAGTACTCACGTTTGTTGTCTTCCTCCCCAAACTATTACAAGCAGGGATGGCTTGTTAGTCAGGATCCGGACTAGAAGCCTGTCGGAATCTTAATTGCCCTTTTTCATCCTGTTTTCTCTTGTTTGGATTTCTTCTTCTTCCCATCTTCTCCCATCTTCCCCATCTTCTTATCTTCTTCTAGTGAGCTTCCGATACTTCTATTGAGCTTCCGTGAAGGTGAATGTCGTTGTAGTGCTGCAGGAAGACAACTTCCGTAGGCAGAAGCTTGGGAAGGCTACAGGGGCATACACCATGTGATTGATCTAACCCGTTGGAATGTGAGTGTGAGAATAAGGTGTAACGACTGTTACTAGTCGACTTCTGCGAAGCCGGACAGCCTTCTGGAGGTGTGAGAAGACGAGCTAAACCCCCAGAAGACGAGAATCGCTTCGGGAAGACGGTATCGAGAAGACCGGAAGCAGCAACCTGGAAGCAGGAAGATCGTCTTCCCGAGCTTCCCTGTGAATAGTTGTATGATATTGTAATTGGTAGTTGTTTGTTTGGGTCCAGAGCACCATTTGGCGTGTCTGGAAGACGTGTTGTTTTGTGTGATTTTGTGAGAAGATGGGATTTCTAAGCAAAACCTGTGTGTTTCTGTGTTTGAACAGATCTTAGAACTTAGAGCAGCGTTACTTGTGCAAATCCTCTGTGGGAACGATATCTTGTATACTAAATGGGCAAAAGGAGAAATCCTTCGTCACTACATATAGTGAGGAACCATTTTTGGCGCCGCTGCCGGGGATTTCATCTTAGTAACTTCTGTTCTAAGCTTCCTGGATCTGTGTGCCATTAGTTAGGTTCGTTTCGAACTAACTTCGATTGTAGTTGAATGTGTTGTGGGACTCTATCTTGCTAGAAGACGGGAACCGCAACCAGAAGCTGATAAGATACCTCAGGGAGAGTTGGAAGAAGCCGCTTCCCTGCTTCCAAGAGCTTCTTGGAAGACTCGATCTTGGAAGATTGCAGTGAGTGCAACCAGAAGCAGGAGAAGAAGACGTTTTGAACCTGTGATCGGTTGTTCGGTCATTTGGTCTACCGGATCTAGTGGTAGAAGGATAGAGACATCTGTTCTCGGTACTCTGGTGGATGCCTCCGACCGGAGGAAGAAGCAGAAGACGCACGGGTAAAGATCCTGAGTGGGTAAACTCACCCCAGCGAACCGCTTCTAGAGAGCAGCGGATATCCTTGAGACACCAACGGAAAGAAGAAGAGCTCAGGAAGATCCGATCGGTAGAGTTGGAAGAACCTTCCATCTCGAGCATAATCTTTGGCGAAGACAGAAGCCAACCGGGTGATCACGTGTATAAAGTAGATTTCGGTACTGGTTACTCGGAAGACGTCTTCCCAAGTGCGGGAGAAGCTTCTCAAGGTGAGGGAAGACTGGAGGAGATTGTTCCAGACGTCTCGAGAGATAGCAGTGACAGTAGCTCTGACTCAGAAGACGATCTTCCTGATTCAGACAGGCCTGGACCTTCGAGAAGACCATCTCCACCACCTGGACCTGAGGAAGAAAGAAGTTGGCAGTCGCACCAGCCGGCAGTCAACATGGCTTCCCACACTCGGCAGAAGTACCATCCGTACGACGATGATGATGATGCGGACGACTTCATCACGATGTTCGAGACCATCTCTAGATCCAACAAGGAAGACGCTGATGTTGACAGACTCCGTGTATTTCCCAGTTTGATCAAAGGGAAAGGAAGGAAGTGGATGAGTAAAACGTTGGATGATGTTGTAGTAATGGCCGCTTGGGCTACTCTGAAGGCAGCTTTTCTGAAGAGGTTCAAAGGAGTGGGCTACGATCGTATGACCCTCATAGAGCTTCAGAGGCTCGAACGGAAGAAGAAAGAGACACTGCGGGATTACACCGAGAGGTTTGAAGATCTCTTGGATCACATCCCTCAGAACCAAGGAAGACCCGGCTACTGTGCTCAGCAAGCTGTGGACTGGTACTTGGGAGGATTGTCTCAGGATATGGAATTGTACTGCAGAAGAGGAGGAGGTGATGATTTAGCGGAGGTACAGAAGCATGCCGAGCAGTATGAAACCTCGAGCATCACTCGGAATATGACGAAAGACAAAGGGAAGACCTCGAAGAAGTCCAAGAAGTCGAAGAAGTCTTCCCGGAAGTCCAAGAAGAAGCCCAAGTCTACTGAAACTGATAACAGTGATTCGGAAGCAGCCTCTACTTCTGAAGAGTCTACTGTCGAAAGTTCAGAATCCGAATCTGAACAAGAGAAGAAGACGCGGAGGAAGAAGAAGGAGAAGACGCGAGCAAGGGAGGAAGTTGTGCAGAAGATGCCTCAAACTCAGATCATTCAGTCTGCACCTGATCCCCGCATCGATGAGGTTCTGAAGTAGTTTGCTGACCTGAAAGTTCATCTTCTGAACCAGAAGGACAAGCGGAAGCAGCCTACAGCTTCCCGGCCAAACCTTTGGTGCAACCTTTGTAACTCTTCTGGACACACCAGAGATCAGTGTACGCAGGACCAAGCTGTCAACTGGGCAGGATGGGAAGAAGATGATGAGGGATATCTACACGATCCCAGTGGGGAAACCTGCTATAGGATCGAGACGATCCAACCCTTCACTCCTACGCCTCCCGCCCAATATAATCGTTATGTACCGAGGGATAGAGCTAGCAATGTACAGACCAGGACACCCTGGCAGCCTTCTTCATCACAACGACCTCTCAACCCTCTTCCTGGAGCGTGCAATAATTGTGGAGAGACATGACACTGGTGGTCCACCTGTCCTCACCCGAGAAGACAGATTGGGCAAGTGCCCTTGTGTGGGAACTGTAAGGAAGCCGGTCATTTCACAGGGAATTGTCCTCAGACCTTACGACCCCGACAAATGGTGAGATTTGCAGATACCACACCTCCTGCAGAAGCTGCATCATCTTCTAAGCTCGAGTTAGCAGTGGTACAGCACATCACGGTAGAAGAAGAAGATCCTGGGGATTGTACGGATTGTCTCCATATCGAGGAAGACGAACCAGACCCCGGGAAGCGCGAAGGAAAGGAACCTCAGCTGCAGAAGACGACTGCAGCTCAGAAGATGAAGACACATGAAGAAGCGTCATCTCTCACTTTGACGGATGGTACTGTTTGGAATCCTGACCCGAATTCAGATAGTTGGCCTCCGGAGGAAGTTTTGGATGAAGCTGTGTTCAAGGTAAGTACCAGAAGCAAAGGGAAGTCAGAATCTCGTCTGAAGGACGTCAAGAAGAAGAAGCAGCGTAAGGAGAGGTCATCTTCTCCCGAGCGGCCGTCTTCTCCTACTTACGATCGAGAAGATCCGAAGTACTTTGCTCCTGACATAAGACAAGAGGTTGAAGCGATCATGCAAGAAGAGCTGGAGAAGAGACGGAAGATAGTACAGCAGCTTCCTACACCGACTACGGCAACACCTGTCTCACGGGAACAGCCTCCAGTCGAGGGAAGACACTCTTCTGGTCTTCCACCTAAGGAAGCAGCTACTACATCTTCTCTGTTGGAAACACCAGTCACTCTTCTGAAAAGATCTCCGTACGACTTCTTGCGAGACTTGTGGAATCAGAAGGCGGATGTGACCTTCCAACAGCTGTTGGATGACAACGCTGGTTACAGGAAGTTGTTACAATCTGTGCTTCGAGGATCGAGGAAGAGGAGGGCAGCTAAACTTCCCACGAGCACCCCGATCCTAAGGATAGAGCATGAGGACTTGGGAGCCCCAGAACTTGATATGGAGATCCATGGCTGTCTTCTGAAGAAGGTACCCATTGATTCCGGCTCCGGAGTTAACATCATGACGGAAGAAACGGCGCATGCCCTAGGCTTCACTGAGTTCCAGCCTACTCCGAGAATTCTCAGAATGGCGGACCAGACCAGAAGACGACCTTTGGGACAACTGAAAGATGTCTTGACGGTAATTGGTGGAGTATCTTTTTACCTCACTTACATCATTTTGCGACCTGTAGCTAAGGTTGGATATCAAGTGTTGATAGGAAGACCATGGCTGTATGCTGCAAATGTGAATACCGACTGGAGAAGGCATCGTTTGAGATTTCCCAATCCTACACCCAAGTCTGGTGAGAAGAGTAAAGTCTCGCTTCCTTGGATCAAGATTGGACACCAAGGTGAAACTCCGTCTACAACAGAGGGATACACTTCAGAAGACTCGGCTGCGTCTTCTGACAGTGAGGAACGATATAACGAGTTTATGGTGAATAACGTGTGTGCTACAGAAGTAGCAGAGAAAGTGGATGATGTGGTCTGTGGATACATTGAGTGCTACGAGATTGCGGAAGAAGAGCTTCCAGAAGACGAGAATACCGTCTTCCCTTCGGAAGATCCGATAGTTGGTCTTTCTGAAGACGAGAATACCGTCTTCTCTTCGGAAGACCCGACAGTTGGTCCTCCAGAAGACGAATCCGAACTAAAAGAAGCTCCCAAACCGGAATACTTCGGTGCTAGTGAGTACAATCACACTGAAGGAATGGTGAACCCGGATGATCTCCAAGAGATGGAGGTTGCTCCTGGGAAGAAGCTGAAGCTTTCCAAGGTGATCGAGGGCCAGCAGTTGGAAGACTTTCGAGAACTTCTGACAGAGTTCCAAGATGTCTTCGCGTGGACCATAGAAGACATGAAGGGCATACCTCGAGAATTGGGAGAGCATCGCATCGACTTGCTAGAAGGCGTTGTTCCTGCACGACAGAGGCAGTATCGGCTCAACCCCAAGTACTCGCTTCTGGTGAAGGACCAGATCGACCAATACCTGAAGGCAGGAGTCATCTTCCCAGTACTTAGCAGTGAATGGGTAGCTCCCATTGTCATCGTGCCGAAGAAACAGACAGGGAAGATCCGAGTGTGTCAGGACTTCCGGAAGCTGAACTTGGCCACGAAAAAGGATCATCACCCTTTACCATTCACCGACTCTGTGTTAGACCAGGTAGCAGGACATGAGTTCTACAGCTTCCTAGATGGGTATTCTGGGTACAACCAAGTTTCAATCAGAGAAGAAGACAAGTCGAAAACCACTTTCACTACTGATTGGGGCACGTACGCGTATAATCAAATGCCGTTTGGTTTATGCAACGCACCAGCCACGTTCCAGAGGTTGATGATTACAATCTTCAAGGAGTATCTTCGCACCTTTATGGAGATTTTCTTGGATGATTTCTGTGTGTTTGGATCGAGAGAAGACCACTTGATATTTCTGAGGAAGTGTTTTCTGAAGTGTAGAGAACATCGTTTGGCACTTCACCTTGAGAAATGCTTCTTTGGTATGTCAGAAGGGATCTTGCTAGGACATAGGATTTCCGGAAGAGGTATAGAAGTCGACTGTGCTAAGGTGGAAGTCATCATGAAACTCCACCCACCTGCTAACCTGACACAGTTGAGAAGCTTCCTTGGCAACGTAGGATAATACAGGAGGTTTATTGACAGGTACGCAGAGGTAGCAGGAAGACTCACTAAGTTGCTGAAGAAAGACGAACCATACATTTGGTCTTCTGAGCAGCAGGAAGCATTCGAAGAAATGAAGAGGCTTCTGTCGGAATCCTCTGTCCTACAGCCGCCTGATTGGGAAAGGGTCTTCCACATTTATGTGGATGTTTCTGCTTTTGCCATCGGGGTGGTGTTGAGTCAGAAAGATGAGAAGAAGAAGGATTACCCCATCTACTACGCGGGAAGACAACTCAGTGATGCAGAGAAGAAGTACTCGACAACCGAAAGGGAGTGTCTTGGCATGATTTACTCCTGTAGGAAGTTTAGACACTATCTTCTGGCAAACCCGTTTGTCTTCTATGTAGATCACTTCTCTTTGAAACATCTTGTAAAGAAAGCAGATTTGTCCGGCAGGATAGCTAGGTGGATTCTCCTACTCCAGGAATTTACTTACACAGTTGAGTACAGGCCCGGAAGACAGCATGTTAACGCTGACTACCTATCCAGGTTGGAGACAGAACGACGAGAAGATGAAGTGGAAGACGAGTTTCCTGACGAGAAGTTGTTTTCAGTTTTCGCAGAGACACTTTCATCTGAGGGGGGGCGTACCGCCTGCTTCCCAGAAGACGAGACTAGATCTTCTGACCCAGTCTTCGCGACTTCCACAGAAGAGTCGATCTTCAAGGACTTGAGAAGGTTCTTGGAAGACCAACAGTACCCCGAGGGAATGGATGTGGAGCAGAAGGCCGTCTTCTTACATAAGGCAGGTCCATATGCTATCTTCCAGGGTATCCTGTTTCGAAAGGGACATGACGAGAAGCTGAGAAGATGTCTCGAGCCGTCAGAGATAAAAGCAGTGATCACAGGTCTTCACTACGAAGATGCTAGACGCCGGATACTGGTGGCCAACTATGTACCGAGACACTTTCCAGGAGATTAGGAAGTGCGATGCATGCCAGAGGGTGGGAAGACCGACCGCTACAACAAGGTGGCCTCTTACTCCCATTCTTCCGCTTGCCCCGTTCGAAAAGTGGGGAATCGACTTTGTAGGACCTATCGCCCCGGTGGCGAGAAGAACACGAGCAAGGTACATCTTAATAGCTACCGACTATGCCACCAAGATGGTGGAAGGCGAGGCCACGAGAAAGAACGATGCCGCAGTAGTAGCAAGGTTCCTATGGCATAACATCATCACTAGGTATGGATGTCCGCTGGAATTGGTGTCAGATAGGGGCACTCATTTCTTAAATGAGACTATCTCCCTCCTGACCCAATACTTCAGGATTAAGCATCGGAAGACGACGCCATACAACCCGAAAGCTAATGGGCTGACGGAGAAGTCGAACGGTCTTCTGTGTAACATCCTGAACAAGGTAACTGTTAACCATGCGTATGACTGGGACACGAAATTGCCATCTGTGTTGTGGGCTTTCAGAATTTCACCTAAGGTCACTACCCAGAAGACGCCTTTCTACCTAACTTACGGCATGACGCCCATTGTGCCCATTGAGTTAGAGGTCCCAACATACCGGTTAGCCGTATCCGAACGCATGGGAGAAGAAGAGAGCCAGGAGCAGCGTCTTCTGAACTTCGTAGAGTTTGAAGAAGACAGGAATGCAGCCTTGGAGAAGACATACGAGGTGCAAGCGCAACTTAAGGTAAACTACGATAGCAAGTTGAGGAAGGTGACTGTTGTGGACGGAGACTTGGTACTCCTCTACGACAACCGTCATATTAAGTTCCCCGGGAAACTTCATCTTCGCTGGATGGGACCTTACCGTGTCTTAGAGGTCTTCGACAATGGCTCTTTGCAGTTGGAAGAGTTGGACGGTACACTGATGACCACTCGTGTTAATGGGTGACGCGTCAAGAAGTACTGGACGTAAACAGAAGTGCAGGAACCACTGATGTTTGCGGGGACGCAAACATGTGAGGGTGGGCGTATGTGGTGCCCACAAATTACAGTATTCACGAATTTTTGAGATTTTTGAGATTAATGACTTGTTTATATAACTGAAGAAGCGTTGTTACTTAAGGTTACGTCTTCCTTAACAGGAAGATGATCTTAAGAGCTGTTTGTAATAAGAAGTTGACTTCTTCAGAAGACGACCGTCTTCGGAAGACCGTCTTCTCAGTTGCGTCTTCAGAAGATAGGAAGACGGCGGAAGATGGGAAGACGGCGGAAGACACCTGTCTTTCGGAAGACAGCGATCACGAAGGCCTGACCACGAGTTTTCGGGTAAACAAGTAGGTGTACCTACTGGAGCGCACCGAATAGGTAGGTAGATCAGGAAGACACCAAGGACGAGAACCCCTAATCTGCGAGGAAGATGCGTGAGGAAGCACATTAGCCACCTTCCAACTTCCCGCAGCACAGTGCGCCTGAAGAAGATCGATTGAGAGACTGAACTTCGAGCTAGCATTGAGAGAGGAATCGAGTAAGACATCGAGGTAGTAGAGAGTACGTTGGCAGTTAGGCGAAGGGTGAAATCGGATTGCGGGAGCACAAACAGCAGAAAGAGCGAAGGCATTTCTGTGGAGCTTCCGAGAAGTTGACAGTGGAGAGGGGCGAGTAGAAGCGAAAGAAGAATCGAGGTGTGGACCGAAGTTGACAGCAGGCGCATTCAAGAGGAGTCGCATTGGAAGCTAGGACAAGAGCCAGAAGCGCGCGGAGGTCGAAGGCAACTCGGGAGCCGAAGAAGACTGTAGAGGTTCTTCCCCCTGTTCTTTCCCCTTCCCACTTCTTCTCGCCATTGGCTGGTACTCCCCGCGCTTCCTTGATTGTGTGCAGGCAGCCTGATCGATTACCCCACCCCCCATCTTTCCTATTGAGACATTGGGCGCGGAAGCGCTGCCCAATTTCTGTCAAGATATCTCCTTGCTTCTTCCCGAGCTCAATTCGAGCTTCCTTAACCTAGTCTTCAAATTGGCAAACCCAACTATCAATTTCTCTACCCTACTACCTCTCTACCCCCGAAACTTGAAATAGAAGACGATTCGGAAGATGGGAACATCCTCGGAAGACGCTTCTTGAACTTGACTGTCTTCGGAAGACATCTTCGGAAGACTGTCTTCGGAAGTCGACTGAACACAATTCGTATCAAGAGTGGATTTGCTTTGCTTTTGTGTTTAGAGAGACTTGATACGAAGCCTGAGTGGTGTGGTGAGTTGTTGTGTTATTTCGAGAAGTTGGAACTCGGGAACTAGGCCTGTGCCTCCCGGTCTTCCAAGCTTCTCAACTCCACATCTTCCTAGAGAGACTAGAAGACTGAAAGGCTGGCAAATGAGCGAGAAGACGTGAGGGTCCATTTCGGGTCTCTTCTGTCCGACCCATAGCAGCCGTTCCTTCTTCTTCCCGAACTTAGAAGAGAGTTGTGAGAAGTATTGCTGGCAGGATCCGGAGAGAATGGTCGAGGGTCATGTCTTCCCATCATGCAGCAAACTTCTTCTGAGGTGCGTATGAGAGGTGAGAAGTCAGAAGAACAGAGTGCACATGTTTTGAGTCTGTTGTGAGGATAGACTGCGCGTAGGAAGACGAAGACAGATGAGACCAGTGAAGGGAAGTCTGACTTCGGGAAGTCTTCCGAGAAAGACATAGAATCGGAAGCTATCCCAAGTGTCTTCCCAGAGGCCACTGTCACCGCAGGAGCCCGCAACCATCTTCTGAACCTTTCTCATACTCTACTTCTCGCATATCTTGTATCTTCTGATAGGAAGTAGGATGTAATGCAAGGTGGGTTGTCTTCTTGGTAATCCATGCGAGGCCTTGCTTAGATAGGATTGTTTAGATATAGCTCGGAAGACGAGAGCTATCTAGGAAGCACTGTTAGAATCCCGGAAGACGGAGTAGCTGTCTTCTGGAAGACTAGTTTCGTCTTCTGAGAGTGGAAGCTAGACTGTGGGCACTCGGGAAGGACTGAGCCTTCAGCTCATAGTAGGTGCTTGTGGTTTAGTGCAACAGATCTTCCAGGTATGACGATGCATCCGCGGGGCTTGGTATTACCAGCGACAGAATTGGCCGAGGCCACTCCTTTCCTCAAGGAGTTGGGTCTCGACTTCTTCCTGTGGAACTGAACCTCGCAGATCAAGGGCTTCTGGAGGAGGTATGGGCCGCGTTACCACCGCGTAACCGTGTACCTGCGAAGGCAGGAGTTGCTCGGGGAAGACCATCTTCCTGGACAGAAGACTGGTGGCGTAAGGCGTTTCACAGGCCTGAGACCGAAAACCGAGGATATTGGTACGAGAAGAAGATCTTGCCTAGGATTGTGAGTTCATGGCATGTGCCTGGGAGTACCACCTGTCTTTTCGTGGAAGACAGGAAGGGGAGGAACGGTTGGAAGATAAAATCTTACCGGGAGCCGAAGAAGCGACTTTTGGCGAAGTTGTTTCTGCATCTTTTCCTCAAGGGAAAAGCGCAGAAGACGAGGTACTTAGGAGATCAGGACGTGGAGTTCCTGGAATCAGTGTGGGATGACAGAGTGCCAATCTACTGGGGCGCGTACATCCACAACTATGTACAGACGGAGCTAGCATACTTGGGTACCCCGGCGGGAGGACATCTGACGCCTTTCTTCTGCTACTTGTATGTAGCCATGGGGGATCTTAGGGAAGATCAGCTGGCAGTGTATGGGCCAACGGAGCGACAGGAGGTGAAGGAGGAGACCTCGGAAGACGATGACCGAGAGGCAGCAGCAACGCCCCCTCCCACTCTGATGCCACAGTTGAGATCCGGCTCTCACCAGAAGACGCTTCTGGTGAGGGAAGACGAGTCTAGTGGGTCGGAAGACGCCACGCCAGTGAGGAAGATGGGTCACAGAAGTGTACCAAGGACACCCATCTCCCTCATCCATTCAGGATCGGAGTCGGACTCGGAGGAAGACTTGCTGAGTACCCGATCGGAGCAGAAGACAACTTCTGTAACACTTGGGAGTCTTCCGAAGACTCCAGAAGACAAAGGATGGATGGGCACTCCTACTGCGATGCGAGGAAGCGCAAAGATGAGAGCCGCTCCTGCCACGAGGAGTCTTCCACCCCGGAAGATGAGAAGAGTAGCTTCTTCTCGTGCGCAGAAGATGAAGGCCGTAGTGGTGGAAGAGGCTCCCTTGCCTCTGGAAGACGAATTGGACACCATCGAGCGAGTGGTGGGGATGAACTTGTCTTCTGCAGGAAGACGACTGGAGGAGTTCAGTGCCTACTTCCAGAAGGAGATCCAGCCCGCTATGGAGTTGCTGGAAAGAAGAGCGAGGGCACAAGAGAAGCCTTTACAACCTGGATTCGGCCTGCGCACCTTGCTGCGACAGGAAGACAGCCAGCAGAAGACGGAGTCTCTGGAAGCTAGTCTCCGCACCACGGAGAAGCTTGCAGCCAGGTACAAGGCGGAAGCAGCCGCTTCTGCCAAGGAGTCGATGCAACTTCGGAAGAGCAACCAGGAGTTGCAGACGCGAGTACAGCAGCGTGATCAGGAAGTTCTCCGAGTACGGGAGAAGATCACTGCCCTCGCAGAAGAGCAGACCACTTGGAAGATGCAGCGAGAAGCCGCAGAAGCGCGAGCTGCAACAGAGAAGACGCAGAGGGAAGCAGCGGAGGCCCGTGCGCAGAAGATGCTAGCTCAGTTGGTAGAAGCGCTTCGGAAGAAGTTCAACTTCACCGCGGGTAAGAAGTTACTTACCGTAGCTAGGGAATGGGACAGCGAGTCCAAGACGAGGTTGGTGGAATGCAGAGATAGCATGTTCAGGTACCTGGATAGACAGATAGAAGGAGTGAAGACACTTTATGGTCTTCCCTCACTTCCGACACCTGCAACCGCATCTTCCCAAGCCCCAGCACCCTCGACTGGATCCGGAATGGAGAAGGAGGAGTTCGATCTCGCTGTACACTTGGTGGTGACAGCGTTGGAAGACGAGAAGACTCCAGAAGACGCCCCGGAAGACATGATGTCTTCTGGAAGACAGGAAGACGAGTCGTCTTCCCAGGTATTCCGCGTGGAGGAAGCGACTTCCAAGCGTTGTAGCACCGATGATCATATTTACGGTACCGCATACGCCTTGGGACTTGAGACCAATTCCCGTACCTAGGGCACATCTGCCTAAGCTTATGGAGCTTCTAAAGGAGAAGATGCGGATGAGAATCCTTGAGCCATCGTTTGCACCGTATTCCAGCCGCTGGTTTACAGTGCCGAAGAAGAGCGGAGCGCTACGGTTCATTCAGGATATGCAACCGGTGAATCAGGTGACCATCAGAAATACGGGGATCGGACCTATTGTGGGGGAGTTTGCTGAAGCATTCGCTGGTAGAGCCATTTACTCGATAGGAGACCTCTACTCTGGATACGATCAATGAGTGCTTGCTGAAAAGAGTAGAGATGTCACTACTATGAGGACACCGTTGGGTTTGGTGAGGATGTGCACATTGCCGTAGGGGGCAACAAATTCTGTTGCACACATGATGAACGGGATGAACAAAGTTCTTCGAGACTTCATCCCGGAGAAGACCATGTCTTTCTTAGATGACATTCCAATCAAAGGATGTGTAGAGGAGCAGAAGGATGAGAGAGTCGATCAGAGGGGGTGTCGAAAATTTGTGGCTGATCATATTCTAGATTGTGATCAGATTTTATCACGGCTCGAGGAGGTTCACTTGACACTATCTGGTGCTAAGTCTTCGTTTGGAGTTCGAGAGGTTGTGATTGTGGGGCACTTATGCGGATGGTTTGGTCGCAAACCTGATCCTAACAAGGTGGATGCCATACAGCGGATGAAGGACACATGTAGCTCAACAACGGAGGTGCGAAGGTTCTTAGGAGCTTGCGTGTTTTATCATGTGTGGATTCTTCATTTTGCTCATGTATCAGATCCACTCTATGGTCTGTTACGGAAGAGCACGAAGTTCAGATGGGAGGAGAGGCATATCGAAGCGGTGCAGAAGCTGAAGCAGTTGTTGTCTTCTCCACCTGTGCTACGAAGGGTGAGTTATGAAGATGGCAAACACGTGATAATCACGGTTGATACAAGTCCGATAGCCATTGGGTGGGCAGTGGGACAAGATGATGAGGATGGAAACCGGTTTGCAATCAGATTTGGAGCCAAAGTGTTGAGTGAGCGACAGCGAAACTACCCACAAGTAAAGCGAGAGCTATGGGGGTAGTTACTGCGATGAAAGTTGAGAAGGACTATTTGATTGGAGCACCGGTGATAGTGGAGACGGATTGTTTGCCACTGTTAGGGATGATTACGAATTGTAACACCCCTGATATCGCTATGTTACGATGGATTGTCTATATCAAGTCGTTGAATCCGGAATTTAGACACATAGCGGGAAAAGATAACCCGGTAGCAGATATGTTGTCTAGGACCAGATATGAGGATGAAGAGGATTTGACAGAAGACACAGAGGATATAGACACGACCGTCTTTTGTAGAGCTCAGAAGGGAATGAAGGAGCATCAAAACTCATTCATGGAGGAGCTATACGAAGGAGAATGGTTAGACATTGGGCGTTATCTTGGTTCGCTGACCAAGCAACCAGAATGGAATGATGCTCAGTTCAAACAGATCAGGAGGAAGGCTTACAACTACATACAACAAGGGGGTTATCTATGGAAGCGCACCAAGCGGAGTGGCGAGATGTCGCAACGGGTTGTGTGTAAGCAAGAGATGCAAACCCAGCTCATTCAAGAATTCCATGAGAGCTTATGGGCTGGACATCGGGGTGTTTATGCCACCTTTACCAAACTTAAAGAGAGATATTGGTGGCGTAACATGTACAGAGATGTAGTGCGATTTGTGGAGACGTGTGTAACTTGCCAGATGTACTCTGACATCCGGCATCGAGATGAGCTTCATCTTACGTATCCACTTGCAATGCATTACAAGTGGGTAGTAGATCTGGTTACGATGCCGGTTGGGATATGGCAGATGAGATACTTGGTTTTGGCACGGGAGGATCTATCGAACCAAGTCGAAGGACGCGCTCTGTGCACAAACACTACAGAAGGGGTGTGCAGATTTCTACTTGAAGATGTGATCTGCAGATACGGATGTGTTGGGAAGATTACAGCAGACCGCGGAGAACTGAATGCTCACGAAGCTGATATGTTCTTCAAGAGGCGGGGAATCAAGTTAGCTCTTACCATGGCTTACAACCCAGAAGGAAATGCGAAGAGTGAGCGCGGTCATCCTCCCATCAGGAAAGCGATTGTGAAAGCTTGCAACGGAAGGGTGAGAGAATGACCAAGGCTTCTACCATTTGCTCTATGGGCCGATCGTACAACTCATAGCTCGGTGACCGGATACATGCCAGCAGAACTAATGCAAGGGCAAAAACCGATCATGCCTATCGAAGAGCAAATACCTACTTGGAGTGTTCTACCTTGGGAAGATAATCTCTCTGGAGAGGATCTTCTCGCTCTTAGGATTCGTCAGTTGGAGCGGAGACCAGAGGATGTAGAGCTAGCTCTGGAACGGTTACAAAAAGCTCGCTTGAAGAACAAAGACAGATTTGATAAGCGACATCGACTACGACCTAAGAAGATTCAGGAAGAGGATTGGGTGTTGGTATATGATAGCAGCTTGGATAACCAACATAGAGCGTTGAGAAAGTTTTCTAAACGCTGGTTTGGACCTTACGTGGTTGTTCGTATTCATGACAACGCCACATACGTACTACGTGAGTTGGATGGTGCACGGCTTAAAGTTCCGATTGCAGGAAAACGGATAAAACTCTTTAAGCGACGAGGTGAAGACCCAGACATTGAGGAGATCAGTATCGAGTTTGATCTCTCTCAAGATCAAGATGAGAGTCCAGATGAGAGCGTAGAGCCCGAGGGGGAGACTCCCGAAGAAGAAGATGAGGAAGAAGTGGTATGATGCCAACCACAACGTATGATTAGGTTGGTGCATACCAGAGGATGCACAGGTTCAGAGGGGGTGGATGTCGTGTTGTGGATTGGCTAGGGTGTGAAACCACCACATATCCTTCGTACGTGTTTGGTGTTGAGGAGCCACTGGGACCTTATCGTGTCAAAAGATAAGGCTCCATGTGGACGATCCGTGTACTCTTCGCTGAGTGGAGATAAGAGTAGTACTCTTGTCGTCACATGTGAGATTGATGTATAAGAAGAGAGGTGCGCGGAGCTTGAGATATGGAGTGTAGAGTATCCAAGTCTAGTGGAGTGTGATCAATATCATCGAATGAAGTAAGCGGCAGTGCGAGTGGTAGGCATGAACGGAGAACCCTTTCGTGCTCTTGATCTTCCACTTGCGCATCCATTCGTCATTAAGATCCATTGTCTGCCGCGAGATCACTTTCGAGTATTTATGGTAGCTCATTGGGGAGAATCGTTTATGGCTGCGGTGATGGCTACTCCGGATCCTATCGTTCTTCCCATTGTCACTTACGACGCTGTTTGGGATCTTACTGTCTACATCTTGCTCTGATGTGGTATGGATCCTCCGTTGGATCTGAACTTCCCAGCGAGAGTTCCGTTCAACACTTGGGTCGAAATACGATGTTACAGTCGTCCAAAGGTGGCGCATCGTGAGTTTGTCGTGAGGAACTTCGGTGAGGATTATTACAACCAGATAATAGCTTCATCTGTTCCTTTTGTAGTTCCGTTTATTGTCAACCGTTTTAGAGTCGGGATTCTGACTCTCTATTGAGCGTAGTTTGTACATCGTGTTTACGTGCTTCATGGCCGACGGCATCGTCAACGGCACGTGTTTGGAGTTTGTTCAATATAAACTTTGAAGCCTAAATGGTACTCTTGGATAAAAATTCGTTCTTGGTGTGTTTGTCATGTGACTGAAGACAAAACCCTTTTGTCAACTTGTTTCTCATTGGTCGAAAGTTTGACCAATCACCTTCTACCAAGTTCCTTTCACGTTTTCGAGGGTTAGAGGCACTTCCCGTGGTCCATTCGCAGAGTGTGAGATATGGTTGGAAAGCTTGGGAGACGAGGATGCCCGTAGACTCAATGGTTGCTGGATTTGAAGCGCGGATAAGAAAGTTTCGATCAATTGAAGCTGATGGGGTCAAATTCGTGACCAATTTCATTTCCGTGAAGTCTTTCTCACTCTCTGGGAGTTCTGTGAGGTTGCTGGAGATGAATTGACTGTTGCTGGAAAGCTCTTGAGATGGGCTTGCCGATGGACTCTGAGATCGATCGATTCCAAGCCGGAGTGAAAACGTTATGGCCAGTTGAAGTTGGATGTCTCAAATCGGAGGTTATGATAGTAGGCGACTGTAAACATGAGACATTGAGAGAGATATGGAGAGTTTGAGGTCGAATTTTGCTATGAAACCTTCCAGGGTCCGAGAAGGTACAGTCAGCTACCTACCTGTGGAATTTCAGACCATTTGGATTATTGGGTTGAAGGGAAACGTTGTTTTTGTGCACAAGGGTCTGCATATCACCTTGTGTCATTGACGAAAAGGGCTTGGATCATTCCGAGAGTTTGGTTGAGGATCTGCTGGTGAAATTTTACAGAGTGGTAGTGATGGTGACACATTAGCTTCCTGAGAAGTTTGAGCTGTTTTGATCGAGCGATTTGTGAGGAATCGAACAGCAAAGTTCTGTCGAAATAGTATCATGTTATAAAAACAGCGATAAGGGCTTGATCGTTCCGAGAGTTTGGTTGAAGATCTGCTGGTGAAATTTTACAAAGTGGTAGTGATGGTGACACATTAGCTTCCTGAGCAGTTTGAGCTGTTTTGATCGAGTGGTTTGTGAGGAATCGAACAGCAAAGTTCTGTTGAAATAGTATCGTGTTATAGAAACAGCGAACTTTGGAAGGACATAGATGCCAACTCAGAGATGATCTCTCTGCATGTAATACCTTAATAGAGAGATTATTCTACAGGCTATCTGCTAGCCTTGTTTTCATCTCATTCTGAGCTGTGGTTGAGGAGTGACAGCGAGGTAAAGTTGAGAGGTTCTTACTCCGAAAGATGCAAGAGTTAAGATTCTTTGAAGAACAGGTCGACCTGGAGGTTTTGCCAGTGCTTCAGAGCACTTGATCATGGGTATGGAGAGTTGTTGACTGTATTTCATGTGTTTGGATCCTCTCCATACCCGCATGCCTGTTTGTACGCCCAGTTGGTTTTGATTGGATTTGTGTGCGGGCGTTGCGCTTAGGTTTCTTTTCTATTAGGAGTGCTGGTATTTCTCTTGTGGTGAGGCTGGAGTGATGACCAGCAGACCCAAGAGTGCTTGCGGTGATGGCAGGAACAGGTTGCCCGTGCTTGTTACTCCGATTCTATTCCTAATCGAGTAAGAGAGAGATCTGCCGAGAGGACGTGAGGATATCGTAGCGAGAAAGGTTCAAAGTGTACTTGGAGATCAGAGAGAGGGTTGGGTGGCCACTGGTTCTGAGTCACGGAGTGCGACACGTACTCTCTACAGCTAGATACCCGGTGTATTCCCAGATAAGAAAGCACGTCACACGACAGTTGGTGAACTCGACGTGAAACTTCTGGGGTGGAGAGTTAGTGAAGTTCTTCTCAGAATTTTACCATGGCCGAGAGACAAGGAGTTGGAAACCCTTCGGGCACGATTCCGCTGCAGCTTGATCCTGCTATAGGGCAAATGTTCCAAGCATTTGCTCTGTACATGGATCAACAACAAGCTGTTCAGCGGAAGGAGGCGATGGCTACGAAGGCTTTGCATTCGGTGGTGGGGACATTGGATCAGTTTGAAGGGAGAAACATCTCCAAGTACCTGAAGTTCTATTCTCGAGAGATGGAGCTGAGTAAGGTACCAGAGAGGGAGATGGTACGGACGTTTGAGCTCGCTGTTGTCCCGGAGTTACGGGAACATGTGAAGGGGCTCATTCAAGCTCATGGGGCTAACTGGGAGGAGTTTTCTCTTCAGTTGAAGGAGGAATACTCTTTGAAGGATGCAGATCGAGTGACTAAGAAGTCATTCATGGAGTGGGTGAACAAACCCAACAAGGAACTAGTTGCTACCGAACTACTTCGGGAGTTTGAGAGACAATTTCTTCAACTATCTCGGATGGAGAAGCTCACACTTGAGAATGACAAAGTGGAGCTATTTTTACAGTCAGCCAACAACGAGCTACAAAGGGAGTTAGAGTTGCTGTTGGAAGATCGGACGAAAGACAATGGTCTTACATCTGATTGGAAGAACGTTAGCGAAGCAGTGGGAGTACTTGCGAAGTGAGAATATCGAAGAGGGAAGGTGGTTGTGACTCAAGCACCAAGACCACCGCCTATTGTGATACCACGAAGACAACCAACGGTGCAGACTGCTCCTCTACCTACTATTTCACTTCCTACTATTCCTATCACTACGGTTGTACCACAGCGGAATCAAGCAATGGAAGATTTGGAGAAGAAGATGAGAGACTTACAGATCAAGTTGACAAGGTTGGAGGAGAAGGATGGGGCACCTGAAGGGAGACCTGCACCAAAACAAGGATATGTTCAGAGGTGTATTTGGTGTGACAACACCGACCATCAACGGAAGGAATGCGGGAGTTTCACTGATGCCTTGCAGCAAGGTATAATTTTCTGGAAGGAAGGAAAGATTGCCTTGAGAGACAACGGAGAGACTCTGAGGACCAACTTCGGTAGAGGAGGGATGAAGAAAGTTTTGGAAGATCATCTAACAATGCATGATGTGGCATCGGTAGAAGTTTCTACCTATGGAGTCGAGGTGATTAGCAAAAAGGAGAGTGTCTTTTTGAAACATGAGGATACCACTGATATGTGGAGTCACGCTGTGAGCACCAACAGAAAGGGGAAAATGACAAGGGAGGAGTTGCTCAGAACAGCCACAGCAATCAGGAGTGCTACTGGATGAGATGATCCCGTAGATGCTATGTCCGTTCATGCCTACGTAGCCAAGGCTCAACATGAAGCTATCATGGAAGAGAAGCGTAGGAGAGACGAGGCTGGTCCAAGTGAGAAGAGAGCGGCTCCCAAGAGGCAACTAAGAGAAGATAGACTCCGACAGGAGACTACACCTCTACGAGAAGAAGCTATGGATGACGTCTTACCTTCTGGGAGTGCAGAGAAGGGTAAGGGTAGGGAGAAGGGCAAAGCTCCCATGTATAAGCTGCAATCAGACATTGAAGCAGCAACCAACATGAAAGAGGTGTTGCAGGAGAAGGTGCTCAATACAAAGATTGAGTTTACTTTGCGAGAGATCCTCGGGATTGCGAAGAAGGAGTTTCATGATGTCATCATTGACATTATCAAGCGGAAGAGACAATTGACGGGAGAGACCGCAGTGTCCAGTGCTCTAGACACAGTGATTACAGAGGAAGAGGAGCGAGAGTTGGTTCATTCTTACAACACTCGTAAAGTTCGGTTTGATGTGGATAAAGAAGAGGACGATGAGATCTCTAGTCATTACACTAGAGGGCATTGGGCAAGAGCCACTACTGAAACCTTAGTGAATGTAGGAGAGATGAAAGATCCGGTGGTTGCTCTCATCGATCATGGATCTGAGATCAATATTGTCTCTAAGGACATCTACAAGCAAGGTGGATGGCCTGTTGATATAGATCATGGTTGGATGATCCGAGCAGCAAACAACACACGAGGAGAACTCTATGGTGCTTGTCCGGATGTGAAGGTGAAGATAGGGAATGTGGTACTTGAACAAAACTTCTTTGTTCAAGATACTACTTCCTATCCGGTTATTCTTGGTCAACCATTCATTACAGCTGTAAGGATGGAGACTAAGGTGTTGGATGACGGTTCTGTTTATGCTCGGATCAGGAGTCAGGATGGCAAAACAACGGTACAGTTCTTGACTGTGTCTGCTAATCATGAACGTAACCGAGATTACTTGCGGAGCGTGTCTCTACCCAAAGTCACTGAAGAGTTTAAGGATTTTTCCAGAAGGTCACTATAGAGTGAGAGTATAGTGGTACCGATACACAAGAGAAGGTACTCTCGTTGGAGAAGGATAGTGCCTTTTGTACAGGAGTGGTGAGATATTCGGAGAGTGGATTTGCTGTGTATACACAGCTTGCTGATCTTCAGAAAATGGGAGAAGAAAGCTGTGCAAAGAACCCAAAAAGATCTAAAAAGAGTTGGTGTGCTTAGTGAGGAGGATAAGATAGAGGACTTTTACATGGAAATGGATTTGGATGATCTTTTGGAAGAACTTCGTAAGGCTGAACAAGGGAATGAAGACCAAGTTGTCTACATACGTTCTATGGAGCTTTACTCGGCTATAGAGTCATTCCAGATACCTGAAGTCAGAGTTGAGACCAGGTATAAAATGGTGGATAAAAAGGTGAAGCCGGTTGCACAACCGCTACCTAGCGACTCTGACCAACGAGTTCAACAAGCCTCAAAGGAGAAGAGCTTACGGTATCCTGATCGGATAGGTCACAAGTTTACAGAAGCTACGCTTAAGGAGTTGAAGGTTGGTTCTACAGATTTTCTTCTATTTGCTGAGGAGAAGGAGTTCAAGGAGATGTTAAGTAGGCACGGGAAAACAGTTGCTTTTGAGCCTTTACCCCTATGAGATCGCCATGGTCCCTAGTACTGCATCTGTGCCTCAGAAGACCAAAGACGCACCATTCGACTCGTCTTCCCAGAAGACCATTCCATCTTCTGAAGTCGAAGCCGAGGAAGACGCAGCCGCAGAAATAGCAGGGCCAGCTAAGAGCGAGGAGAGGGAAGCTACCTCAGTGGTACCCGAGGTAAGTGCAGGGCTTCCCAGCCCATCAGAAGTCGAGGTAGTAGCTCCGGTAGGAGCAGATCATGTGGAGATTGCCACCGAGCAATCAGGGTAGTTAGCAAACTTAATCGACACTTCCAGATTTAGTAGGATTGGACATGCTATCTTAAAGGTGGCAGTTTTCCATGTAAAAATAGTTAGGACCCCATGTGGCAGCATAGGTAGCGTAGGAGTAATACAGTGGAGGGCTAATTGGGAAGAGGGATCGCATGCATGTGAGGTGACAACCTCTTATCAGCGCCTCTCTCTCTCTCCCTGGTGGTCGCCTCCCAAGGCAGATGGTTAAGTAGGATAGCATGGTAGGAGAAAAGCTCTCTGAGAGCTCTGCCAGGTCTGTAGAATTCGGCAGTACCTGAACATACACACCGATTCTACAGGTAGGCAGGAGAGACACATTAGAGCAGGGACAGTCTAGGAACAGGGAACGGCATCCTCGTGCAGACCTGCTGATTAGACTGGTGTGTCGAGGAGTAGACGCAGGAAGTAGAGGGAGTGAGCTTCCCAATGCCATTGTGACTTCTTCTCGGGGAAAAGATTGTTGATTTGAGTGCAGACGCTTTGTCCATGTCTTCTGGGTGGTGGAATGTATTGAATTCGCTCCCAATTGTGCATGGGAAGTGTTCTTCTTGAGTGGCGGTGAATGTCACCAGTTGTGGAGTGTAGCTTGACTCGTTCAGTAGAGCACTTGGGATCTACGTACGAACGGTCTTCTGGGTAAGTGATCCCAGAAGACAGAGCAGTCAGAGCAGCGAAGTGAAGAAGAAAGAAGCCTTCTTCCCGCAACAGAAGACGACATCCTCGAGTAGAAGACGGTGCTACAGTACTCACGTTTGTTGTCTTCCTCCCCAAACTATTACAAGCAGGGATGGCTTGTTAGTCAGGATCCGGACTAGAAGCCTGTCGGAATCTTAATTGCCCTTTTTCATCCTGTTTTCTCTTGTTTGGATTTCTTCTTCTTCTCATCTTCTCCCATCTTCCCCATCTTCTTATCTTCTTCTAGTGAGCTTCCGATACTTCTATTGAGCTTCCGTGAAGGTGAATGTCGTTGTAGTGCTGCAGGAAGACAACTTCCGTAGGCAGAAGCTTGGGAAGGCTACAGGGGGCATACACCCTGTGATTGATCTAACCCGTTGGAATGTGAGTGTGAGAATAAGGTGTAACGACTGTTACTAGTCGACTTCTGCGAAGCCGGACAGCCTTCTGGAGGTGTGAGAAGACGAGCTAAACCCCCAGAAGACGAGAATCGCTTCGGGAAGACGGTATCGAGAAGACCGGAAGCAGCAACCTGGAAGCAGAAAGATCGTCTTCCCGAGCTTCCCTGTGAATAGTTGTATGATATTGTAATTGGTAGTTGTTTGTTTGGGTCCAGAGCACCATTTGGCGTGTCTGGAAGACGTGTTGTTTTGTGTGGTTTTGTGAGAAGACGGGATTTCTAGGCAAAACCCGTGTGTTTGTGTGTTTGAACAGATCTTAGAACTTAGAGCAGCGTTACTTGTGCAAATCCTCTGTGGGAACGATATCTTGTATACTAAATGGGCAAAAGGAGAAAATCCTTCGTCACTACATGATGCAAATGTTTTAGCTCAATTTGCACGTCACACTCTCGATTTTCGAAGTACCCTCTTCCTTACAAACATGGTGAAGCTGTAACCTGCAACTCTTCCACTATGTCTTGAAATTCGTCTGGCCGTTCAAGTTCCAGAACAATGAATCGATTTTGCTTCTGACTAAGATCGATTTAAAAACATCAGCTGCCATTGCGAACGTCGTTCAACACTTTGTCTTGAGCATCAAGTGACAGTGCATGAAACATCAGTGGTCATTTCCAACAATTTCTCCGTGACACTCCAAATGATACAAATAGGGAGCGTTTCCTCAACTTGGTGTTTGATAGAATAATCGACAAGCGCGATATGGAGTCGAAATTGCCACTTCGTACCTCTCTGTCCACACGTATGTCATGTAGGTCGATCTCTCATTTCCATCACATGAACGAGTGATTTCTGAGCTGATAGAGATACGGCTGAAATCGACAACGAGACGCTCCTATTGCAACCTATCCAGCAAAACGTTAGGTATGATAGACTTCGGTATGTTTCTAAAATTCTGTTGAATGTTTGCTTCTACCCACATTGAAGGAACATGCATAATACCCGCTTCAAATTCTGCAAGAGAACACATCTCAATCGTCGGCCAAACACGACTACATAGATTCCTGACTCGCTCTAGTCTTCTAACTCTCTACTCAGTACTCTCAATCACCGACTGAACACGACTACAAAGATCCAGCTTGCTTGGATTCATTGGCAACACCCAACTCCCACGCTCCTCCATTTGCTAAGTACTCTCCCGCTCTTAAAAATGACTCTGGCATTTCAATCATGGTCCATGCATCCAACTTACTCGTGCTCGCGCAGTTATCCTTACACTACAAATCTTTCGAAACGAAGAGAATCCGCTACCAGCTTGTAGCCGGTATGAGGAAGATAGTTTGAACTTCGAAGGACTGAGGAGGAACAGATGTTCATATGGAGACTGGGGAAGAAAATTTCTGGTCCTTATACACTAAGAGGAATGTACCATACTGATAGTCCTAGTCAGATTTTAGATCCTCTGTCTCGAAGCCTGTTCTTACGATAATAAGGATTAGGTTTCGGGTGGAAACTAAAGAAGATCCAAGACACAATCGCAAAGATCTACTCAGCTATCTAAAACACTACAGAAATTTGGTTGATCACAACCCAGTAGGTTTTTAGTGTTTTATCACATTCTTACCGATTATTGACAGTAAAACTAGTCACTTTGTCATGTCGTTCATTCTCATTGCGTTACAATAGATCATGACTAATACGCTTATAAGTTTGATCATTTCGACAATAAAGTACAGATCAGATGAAACATGCTTAAAAAACTGATGACCATATATCACGAACATGACAAAGTGACTGGTTTCGAAAACCATTGTGCATAATCACACCTCTCTATTAAGATGTATTGGTTAATCTTAAGAGAGGTTTGATCATGCACAATAAATCCGCTAAAGGTGTGATTACGCAAATTTCTAAAACACACTTACTTATAACAGTTTCTCAATCGTCGAACTCTACGAGCATCTCCACTCGTATTGAGAGACCTTTATCATCTTCTAATATTTTAGGAGCGGCTCGGTTGCTTAACCTCGAGTTTCTCGTCACCTTTTGATTGTTCTCTCTTTGGTCCACATTTCTCTTGTTCGCTTTGATGTGTATTCCCATCCGTTCATTATTCATGGCGTCGTTTTTCCTCCAACCTTATATCGATAAAAACCTCGTTATCTCTATGTCATAAATTAAGAATGAAAGATCTTTATCTTTAAAGGAGAAAAATTTCCCATCCAAGTGATTAAATGTTTCTCTAAAGACTATCAAAAATTCTAACATGTTCAAAATTATCACCGAAAGTCTTGAGATTGGCCGCAATCTGTCGGTACCCATAGGCTGTCTAACGGCCGCCCGAAAAGGACAAAATTATTCTTTAGTGGTTTGACTTTATGAGAATCTTTAAGTTAGAGAAGGACTTTTAAGGAATGGTGTAAATTAAAGATAAGCTGTAGGAAGTTTTCTCTTAACTAGTACTGCCCCCTAACTAGTTAGGAGAGCCTTTAAAGACTTGCAGTGGATATGCTTTAATAGACGAGATTTTACTTGACCACAAGTGACCACTATCACTTGATACTGTAGGACTTGCTTGGATCCACATTCCAGTCATTTACTTACTCACACCACTCAATCGGTTAGCAATGAGATCAGTCTATCAACTCCAGACAATTCACTCGTCTATATTCTTCTGTAACTCGCATGATGGTGGAGGGTAAAAGGGGAGTCAAAGTTAAACACAAATCCAAGATCATCTTCCGAGTCTCGTAATTTTACCACTAGACGTCCAAACAAAATAGATGAAGTGCCCATGGAAAGCTGACAAAGAGCTGTACCAGTTGATGTCATGAAATTGAAGATCCAAAGTTGTGTTTAAAAACTCATTTTTAGTCCTATGAGCGCCTTTGGAGCGATAATGATAAATCTCAAAAATAGATTTTTAAGTAGGAGTCAGTTCCCGACACGACATCCACCCTCTCTAAATTTGTGCATCTGTGCATCCTCCGGTATGCACCAGAGATACCAATCAAGGAGTGGACCGGCACACACACCGTCTTGTCATCCTACTTCTCATCTTAGTCGGCCTCATCCTCAAGTTTACAACTTGATCGTCATCTTGAAGTCGCAACTCCATGATTATCTCTGGATCCATGCTCATCGCATCTTCAAGCTCTCATCCAGTCACCCCCTCTAGATCTACACATCTTTCAATATGAGTTCGAAGACATAGAAGTAGTAGACCATCTTATCTTAGAAACGTCTCGCATCCACCAAGTTCAACCTCACCGTCGAGGTTTGTGATCCTAATGTCGTAGTAGACATAACTTGTCATCCCAATCGTTATCTTGCACTATGATTGTCATCTTCAACCTCAAACCTATACATGTCATCTTTCGTATCCATCTCTTCTTTTTTTGTTTTATGAGAAAAAGAAAATCACATTGCAGCAACCAAAATCCTCAACCGCAACCATCATTGTCTCGATGTACAATGATATTTTTTGTACATCATCCTCTCTTGTTTTCTCGTCTGACAACTTTTACAACCTCCCAAGCATCATCCTTCTGACTCTTCTCTTCTGAAACTTTTGCAACCTCGCAAGCATCATCCTCTCAACCCTAATCACCTTCAGCAACAAATTCTCTCTTGTAAGCTACCCTTACTCATCATCCTATATCTATAGCCTCGAGAGCATCTGTCCACTCTCCTTCACCCTCAACTTGTCGTTCGTCCTTGATGACGTCAATATCGACATCATAGACTTCTCTTGTAGTCACACCCAAGACCTCATGTGATATGAACTCAACCTTGGCATCTCGAATGCACTCCTCCCAACCTCTCTTCACATCCAACGTCATCATCCCAATATCTTGTTATTGTTTGCATGCAACCGATCACCTATATCCACTATTTGCACCTCAACCATCTCCTCCAATTGTGAAGGATCGTCCTCCATTACCAATCCAGGAAGAATAGTTTCCTGTTGAATCTTATCCTCTCGAGCTTGCTTCTCTAAAAAAATCTCTTCTTGTCTCTTCTTCTCGCTCTGCATCATGGACGCTGTATCCAACTTGAGCTCGCTTGGATCCACGTGCTCATCCAAATCATTCTTATGGAGATCATGCTCAATCTCCTCCGTCCTTGCATCATAGCTTATAGCTTTGATAGCTACAGTTGCATGTACTACAAAGTAATCGTCCACCAACTTCTTCATCTCTCCTTTATAAACATTGGCTTGAAGGAGAGATGAAAATTTTCAACATTTCCATTCTCTCAAAAAATAACTACCCATCGCAAAGACTCTACAGAATCGATGCAATCATCTTGTTGATGGTCAGTATACACCACATACATTGATGGACCAAAGCTGGTTTGGGTACAAGTTTCGTCTCAGTCGCTGATCTCTTATCCTTCAACCTAGTAACCTTAGCTTGTAGATCTTGCATCTTTTGCTGTAAGTCCTTGATGGTTGGATCCTTCTCCTCTACAATCACAACTGGAGGTTGAACTTCAGATATTATTCGAAATGGTGTGGTATTCAATGATACGTACCTTGTAACTTTTTTCTTTGTATGTCTCCACTTGACAAGAAGCTCAACCGCTTCATGCACACCCTCCCAAATCCTTGTCAAACGCGGTTCATAGAGAAGTGACCTTTTGAATTACTTCAAATGTATAATAATTAATCATTTATTACCTATGACAGTTAAAATTTATAGATCTAACATTCAGTTTCCCATTGCAACAAATCACATTCCAGACGGATGAAAAATTACATAAGGAAACTCCGAGGACAGTTTATTGCAAACACTTCCAAAAATGCCCGTAGATATCGTCCGTGAATGTCTAGTCTAATTCGTAACTCCAACTCACAGAGAAAGTATATACAGAAAAGGTTCTAACTTTAACTCTCCCTGATATTTTCACCATCATGTGAAAATATCACAATCCGTATCTCAATAAGTATCCGTCTAACTTCCTTGCAATATTTACCTAAGGAGGCAAATATGCAAGTGTTTTATTTATTATCTAACCTTTCCATCGAAAAAGGTTAGATAATAAATTAAAACTGTAATTAAGAGTGTTGTGTTTGTGAGCAACCCAATGTGCCTTTTCACAACTCCTTCGTGTATTATGTAGAGATCTTCCTTGCATTTCGAAGTCAGAGTATCATTTATTATTTAAAATTATATAGTTTATCCTAGTTTTAAACTACATTATCTTCTCATAACATTTATCTATTTCCCAAAAACAAAAAGAAGAGCAAAAATCATCTGAAGTTGATCTTGCATGCGGGCGTTAAAATTCTCATAACATTTATATTTTTGTCGATGACAGCAAGCGAGCAAAAGTTACCAGAAGTTGATCTTGCATGTATATCATAATTCAGTTGAGATTTAAATGCAATGGAAGTGTATTCTTTTAATTTCCTATAGGAAGGGAGTTACTAATAGCGGGTAACAAAAGGTAACCTAAGAAGTTAAAAATGGTCAAATAGCAGTGACATGGTGACACTCTGATAACTTCGGTGAGTCCCAGTAACTTTGCCAGTACTGGTGGCTGGACTGATGACTGTACATTGGACATTAGTATTCGAAGGTATTCTACAGTACTGCTCGAAGTCCTCAGAAGCAAAAGGGTACCGAGAGCATCGTGTGCATGTCAGAACTTTAAACGAGGGAGAGAACAGAACTTTGTAAAGCTCTGACGAGCCTCAACGATAGGCTCGCAGGATCGATAAGCTACATATGTTTCTGAAAAAGACTGATGCAACAGGTAAACATGCATCCGAGACCTCACGAGATACTAGCAGCGAAGGAATCAAGTTCCATACTGAACTTCCAGCTGATGCGCACCAGTCTGTCTTTTCTTACAAAATGTACAGTTAGGTAGCCAGATCTTGCTGGCATCACTCCCACAAAAATGACTCGACTATACTGACCACATTACATTTGGCGGCCCGCGCTCCTCGGCACACATGCCAGTACCCACGACTTACATTGTGGAGCCACCGCTGGCCACCTTCGATGCGACTTCGTCAGCTAGTTCATGTGATCTTCATCAGCTCGTTCCACGAGTTCAGTCTATGAGAAAGGACGAGATGGTTGAATATATGTTGCCAGGAGGCAGCCTACTGTTCCGTAGACGACTTGAAACCCCAATTATCCACCTAGTTCATATCTCTTGAAGTGAGTAGAAACCTCAAGCATAATAATTGGCAAAGACCTAATCCTCCGACCAAACGACTTCCACCCAAGTTTGTGTCAGTCTGCTTTCATCATGCGGCCACTCACGTTTCCTTGGTATCTTTACCTGAAGCCCGTTTCAACAAATCTTCCAGCTCCCCAGACTGCATCGAAATTAAATATCAGCACATTCACAAAAGGCTGGCCAGTAGATGGATGAGTGAGATGAGTTACGTATCAATCAGGGGGTGAGATAACACGAAAGGACACAATCCTTTGCGGTAAAGTTGAAACGAATAGTAATGCATATACTCACTCGATGCATGCTGATGAGAATATCCGAACCTCCAACAAATTCTCCATTTATAAATACTTGGGGGATGGTGGGCCAACGGCTGCAAAACATGAGCACTTCTTTTCTATCAAACGACGGCAGAGGATGAAGTCACGCAAGTAATACACCAAAGTGCACAGACTATAAGACATAAGAGGCGGCACCCCACTTGTGCAGAGAAGGTAAGGTCACATCAGCCAATCGGAGATGCTGCTAAGATCTCGTCTCCAGATGATGCATCAACACAAATAAAACATACGAGAAAAACTTCTGGTGTGTATCCACAAGCAGTACGCAAACTGCGCTCCGAATGAACAAATCCGTAAAGAAAACCGATCCGAATCCGTAAAGAAAGCTAACTCCTAGAGGAACTTAACTCCTAGCTGTACAGATATGTCATATGAAGGGCAACACTGTAAGAGCTGTTACAGGTCCACAAAGTCCGATAAGACTCTAAAGCAAACGACAAACGTGAGAGGTCTGCTCAGAGGCCAAGTTTACCTGTACTGTTTGATGCCTTCTCGAAGTGCCGCATCCGCCAGGACGTTCCTCGAATTATAGGGCACTCCTAGCGATGGCAAATTGCAAGGGACAAGCGGTAAAGTTCAGTACAACTGCGAAATATGGTGAGTAACTGCAGTATTCCATAACTGAGGAAGGAAATTCGCGGTCTAACATTCTTCATATCATCCACAACCAACACGCGAAGAGAAACAGTGCGCCAAGTCAAACAGGAAACTTAAAACAGGAAACGAATCCTCGTGAAAGAACCCCAAGAGAAGCTCGTCTCGTCCACATCCGCACAGATGTGAGTAAGAAATAAGTCCGTCCCCGGAACCAAAAGTACAGCAAAGAAGAAAGCGATGCGATTGAAGTGAGTTGGAAATTCACACTCCACAACGGAAGGATGAACGAAAGATCCTGATCTTTAACCAGAAGGGGATGAAGTAACTATTCTCTACATAAAGCTATTGAAACTCCAACGGGGAAACAAAGAAGAACACCATAAGATACGGCTCTCCATCGTTGGCCACAACGTCTTCGGAAGTACAAGCGCAGCGAGGAACTGATTCAACATAAGGTGGAATTAGACAACTTACCGTACTCTGCCAGTATACGGACAACCATCGCACTAAATCCACACTGCGGGGCTTCTGGAACACCCTTCATGTACACCATTACCGGATTTTCGTTGATATCCTAGAGAACAAGACGACAATCAGTGCAACGAACAAACGGAAAATGAAACGCATTCGTACACATGATAGCAAGGGGAAGCTGACAAGGAAAGAAGGTATTCACAGATACCTTATTTATGTGTTCCTGGACGGACAGAGTTGCGTTCTCTGCTTTAGTAACCGGCTTAAAATCATCATGTGTGTCTTCCGTGTCATCGCCTGCAGTCTTCATGCCAGCTCTTTGAAGCGATCGCATCCATGCAGCTCCTGCACCTGCTCCATGTGGAACAAGTTTAATTGGCATCCAAGTACTGCCTCCCTTTCTATGACTTCTTAGACACAATTCAGGCAGGAGACAAACAGTCACATGCAGGCAATGTTGTAGGGTGTAGGTTTAATCTTACCTTCGTCTCTCGAGAGTCCAGGTAAATAAGAATTGACAGAAAGGGACTGCAGAGATGACCAAGCCTGAATAATGGAATGAATATCGCAGGAACGACTCTACCTGAATGAGAAATGGGGGAACTGGAGAGCCGTAGGCCGGCAGCCGCAGCTCTGCAAACTGACAACATTTTGCGCGATCTAGTGATGAAAGAAATTTCCGTTCATATGAAGTCCCAAATTCGCAAACTCACAACAACCTGCACATCAACATCCGTCCACGCGGCCCTAGAGACTCAAAAGTCTAACAACTCAAAGTACTACAACGTCCCGATGCAAAAACTTTTTTCTTTCTCAATATTCCTATACTCACCTCCAATCTATCAATCACTTCCTCGGAATCTCGACACCTAAATTTCTAAAGCAAAACTCCATCCGATGATCATCATTTCCTTTGAAACTTGAAAGCGCGAAGTTATAAGCAATAGAATCAGCAACACGAAACGCAAGCGAGTAAGCGAGAATTCATCAAGTGTCGTCAAACAGCAGCTCTAAGAAATTCTCTCTTCCCTATCTTCCCTTCCCAGCCACTCCGTAGCGCTCGTGAACACCAATACACTTACAATAATACAAATTTCCTACTAACTCTGTCCGATTAGGGATGGTAGAGATCAACACAAACAGCAGCAGAAAGCATCACTCACATCAGCACCCAGGTCAGCGAGCCATTGAAGAAACCAAATCGCAAGCTTCATTCTTCGCTTGCGTGCGTGCGAGCGACGAGCGAGCGAGCGAACAAACTAACAAACGACAAAGTCAGACAGAGGACTTACCTGTTAAGACAACTGTAGAAAGAGATGTGATGTGATCGACCCCACCTTCACCTTCTCTCTCTGAAAGAGTCCCTTCTTCCTTCTCCTTTTCCACGATCCTTTACTGTGTCGAGTACCTTGACGGGCCTGACCTGACTTGACCCTCCCTTGACTGAACTGGAACTGGCACCACGGTGTCCGTCCCGGCGCTTCCCGCAGTGACTTCCCCTGCTGATTTTCAACAGCAGGCAGAGCGACACGTGGAGAGACGGGAGACAAAAGGCGACGCAGACGAGGATGGGAAGAGAATGAATGGAATCTGGAGGGTGAAGAGAAGAGAAAAGAAAAAGAAGAGAGAAAGGGCACGGCGGAAGCCAAGAGGACTTTTAGAGTGAAACGAGAGGAGAGAGAGACGAGAGCTGGACGTAAGAGTTTGAAGAGTGTAACTCGTAAGTGAGTTGACGATTGGTTATAATGATCTTTATGTTGCTTGAATGAATTCGAAGCATTGTCTTACTTGGACGCTCTGGCTTTGGCTGGTGATCGCGTGAGTCACGATCATGTGGCTGGCTGTCCGATGGAGATTTGGCAACTTTATGAATCGATGGATCTTCTTGGGAGTTGGAAGTTTGAGGTTGCTCCGGTTGCGTGGTTTAGTAATTTAATTTCATGGCAGAAGAGGTGGACATCATGGAGGGACGACCAGCAGGAGGAGGACGAGGACGAGTAGGACAAGAGGATGATGACACTTATGAGAATCCTCCAGAATCCGTCGTAGACTCGTCCTCTTATGTTGCTGCTGCTGGTTCTTCGGATTCTAGGGATAACAAGAGAGGACGATATGCCGAGGAGCAACAGCAGGAGGAACAGGACGGGAGTGGAAGTGGAGCTACTGAAGCACTTTCTGAAACGTTCATTCCTGTCGGTCAGCCGAGTAGGAAATCTGATTCTCACCACCATCATCACTTTGTGCCTCCCGGGCGTATGTCTGTACATAGGATTGCAGGAACAAAGGACGTCGAGTTTCGTCCCCACTGCGATATCGCAGGGCACGAGCATAGCCAGTGCCGTGCTTGTCACAAAGTAGACGATCATGCCGGCCACCGCGACGGCGAGAGGAGTCATGATAACAGGTTGCATATTGTGAGGACTCTGAGCGTCAAGAAGGCAATACGCGTCATGGCTCCGGCTGGGATCGTGGAGGGCAGGCAAGCGGCTTCTTCCTCGAGCAAAGGGGAGCGATTGTTGCTGTCCACGGCCCCGTCTGGAGCCATGGACCGATTGCAGAAGCCAGCAGGACGGGTCGGACGAGTCGGGGGTCACTCGGACGCGGGAAGCTCGGACTGGACACCTTCTCCCAGGCCCAATTCTTCCATTCCGACTGAAAAACGAAATCCTGTGGCCAGGACGTCACTGAATCCCCGCCAGCGGACCTCGTAGGCAACGCTCTCAATTGCCCTGCCTTACCTTTTCCCTTGAAAGGATACCTTTTCCCTCGTAATTCTTTCAAGGATTCGCTTTGATTGGTGTTTCAGCGGGGCTTTTTTTTTCTGTTTTGAAACTGTTCTCGGTTACTCCCGTTTTCGGACTCCTGTCAGAGTGGCAGTCCGTGTTTTCTTGAAGAATGAAGCTGGATTTGTTCCTCGTTTAAGCTCAGCAAGTTCTCTGCTGTTGGCCATCTTCATCTTAACAGAAAATCCTAGATCGACAAGGCCCTGCTGAGTTGGAAAAGTCGTCAACTTCGTTTGATCACTCATCTATAGCCTAACCCTCCCTGTTGGGTGCTATGTAATGAAGTCAGAGAGCCGGTTGAGGTGCATGTAACAGGAGAGTGTTATGTTGCATGATCTGTGTGTATCTTGCGGCGGTTAGGTTTTTAGGCAGTGTACACCTACTCATTACCTACAGCCTTGTCCGGAACCTGTTGAGAGAATTGCCTCTAACCTCTTACCTCTTCATGGTTTGACATTCTGGTGTTGCAAATGCTGGTTCGGATATTCCCTGTTGCTTCATGGTTGTTTCTCCAAACGATGCATACTCTCTTCTGTATGTTCGCTTGTCATATCTAGAAAGCTCGCTCTTCATGCATTAACCATTCGCTTTACCGCTCGATATTACAGTTATAGATGCTCTTTCACTTAGATCGTTAGGCATCGCATATTGTACTTGCCTTCCCTTCTGCACTTCCCTACCTGGGAGTACCATCTTGAAAATGTGCTTTCCTACACATTTCCCCTTGGTCCTACCTCGGCCATATGCATTCCCTAAGTTCTTAAACCAAGTTAGCGTACATGTACACCGATCTTTGTTACTCAGTTTGTACTTCCATTGGGTTCAAAACTATTTGGGGGTTACCTAAGTGTGCGGTGGAAGTTATTGCTTTCTCCGAAAACTGCTTTACCCGTGTACCATTATGTGTTCAATTAGTCTCTTCTCTGGGTTCAGTAGTTTACGGGTTACCTCAAGTGTGTATGGGTAGTCCTTGCATTGCGGTGGTATCCACCTGGACCGACATATATTGAATTAGTCTTATGAGCCACAGGCCACCATATCTCCTCTGCTGGTATATGGTTTGGCAAGGGTGGGAAGCTGCGTTCTGTTTGTTTCTCGTGTTCACTAGTAAGGTTTATATCTTTCTGTGGGCAACTATTACTGTTTGTTTATATTGTACCTCTTCATTTGCTTGCTGGCTGGACTCTACGCTTCTCCAGGTCAAGACAGAAGGCCAAGAAGGTCGAGCCGAGCTGTGGCCGCAGTTACGAGTCTCCGGTAGTGGAGGACCCAAGCTATTCATCACCTGAAAACACCTACCGACGAGGAATGCTTCGCACATCATACAAATGTGAGTCACCTACTGCGAAGTTAAGAGGGGCTAACGATATACCCTGTGACAAGTTGAGGGGATTTGCTAGTGGTATGATCATGTGATCTTAATCTCATGAATGGGTATCCGACCGACATGATTAAATGAATAAATGCCCAAATATGTGAGTTCCCCTGAGATCAACGGATACGATTGAAGGCGTTTTGTAACCTCAGTGTTTCCGCCCAGCATCTTTGCAGATCGTTTTGACTTCACTCTGTAACTTTGTTGTCTCACAATGCCATCCTTGTTAAGAAGATCTTTGTTTCTGGCCATGATTATTTCTACCGAAAACCGTGTACCTGAAATTCAGGTCTAGCCTTGGGCTCCACCTACTCATCTCAGCTTCCGCAGACAAGCCTCTCAAGCATTGCAAGAGCACGAAGTAAAGAAACTCTAGATGAATTACGTTCATACAGGCGATTTTCAGAACGTAAGTAACTGCTCTGGTCAGCCTAACTCCTTTCTCTGTCCTCTGTCAGTTTTCGTCTATATATCTTTTCCTTGATCATGATTTCTTGGGAGGAGTACTTTCTGATCACTTACGCTTCCCCAACTCGGAGTTGTTTCCTGTCAGGCGGACTGATTCATGTTTATAAAGATGAACCTTGCATGGTTTGTTACTTGGGAAGCTTCCCTTGGAACTTTGCAGGAAGAGAGGTGTTACTGGGTCACGTATTTTCCCGGTGGTCAAAGCTCTGGTAATGGCAGTTAGACTGGGGCACTAACAGAAGATAACACAGACAACGGCAGAATGTTCGTCTACCAAGTATTAATGGAAAGCTGTCAAGACTAGGGGAGACACTTTTAGCTGCAAACCAGGAATCAGGAATGCGTATACCGAGACTGTGTGTGCCGTCATGTGTGTGGACTCAGTCACCGGTTTCTCATTTCTCTAACTTGCAAATTGCTGAACGCGATTGTGGGAGTTCCAGTACCGTATGCAGCCGAGTGCTCCATATGTCAAACAAAAGATAATCAGCCTGCTGCTCAGGTTTGTGCTACCATCTGGATGATCATCATCTCTGTAGAGATGGAACCTGATGCCTCTGGTCCAATGCTTTGTTTCGGCACCAGTCAATCTTTTGTGGGACCAAGAATCTTTTGCGCAGTCGAAGTCAAGTTATTCTTGACGACGTCTTCGTAGCTAAATGGCGTTTGAAGTTTGACCGCAGCAAAATAGGGCAGTTTTCTTTTCTCTTTTGCTTATGGAAGACGTGATCGTCACTGACAATCTGCATGGATGGAAGCAGCTGGCTTCTCTCGATTTCAAGAAGCGGGATCAAGGGCTAGAAAGTGTCAAGCAAGCACTTGATAAACATGAAGCTGGGATTGTACAGTCTATTGAATCTCTAAGGAAGAGTTTACCTGTGGCCGAGAATAACGTGAGTATCCCAACGATGATATAGTGCAACTTTGAGGGGTATACCTATGTGGAACAATGATTCGGGGCAACGATGACTTCATAGGGATCTTCAACCTCGGACATCTTGTCACCGGGTCCCTCTTCCTGTAGCTGAAAATGATCAGAGCTAACATTTCCTTTCTTGAATTCCCTTGGACAACAGTCTAGCCGTAATACATTCATTCATGGTTTGGCTCCAGTTGATGGTGAAGGATGTGCACTTTACTGAATCTCTGAGGGCCAGACCTTTGGGATATTCTTTATCCAGTAGCTATTACAAAGCCATTTCTACAGATATGGGACAAAAGTTTCCATTCATTGTGATTCCGGATGTGGAGTAGGAATGGTCCGACAGACAAGGGACGCGTCGACAGATGAGCAAGCGAAGGATGACTATCTCATGAGACAGGTTCCTCCTTTCCAGTATGTCTCTGAATGGAACCCTCGGACTGAGCTAGAGATTCTAGTCATGGCTTGTTGAGCATCCGTTTGTGGAGGGTGTGGCGCCCTTTTAACCTTATATCATTATACCGAAAGCCGCCAATGGGAATACCAGTGAATCTGTTGAGGTTCTCACGTGTGTAACCTAGGAGCGGAGAACCGCGAATATAATGTATGCTTTCTGGAGTAATTTTCTCACATAAGTCGTTATGACTAAAATTTCATGTTAAATGCCATTTCAACATCGAAGATTGTTGGCTATTTTGCGTCATATTCAGAACAAGGACAGCTGTTGGAATCCAATGTCTATCCCACAATATCTATCCAATTGGGATAGACAATGTGCTTCTTTAACGAGTGATATTTCAGTTAATCTGCTTTCTAGTTGAGGAACTGCTTGTAAATATCCTATCTGAAGAACAAATTTTGTATCTGTTGTAGGGGGTCTAGATATTCCCTCGTTCCCGAAATTCCACTTTCCAACCACAAGAAAAGAGAGGAAGATTTCCGTGAGTCAACTGAAGCAAGCCATTCTATTCTCTGTCAAGAGTTTTACTGGAAGAAACATACGGGAGGGAGCAAAATATATTTGTTGCCAGGGTGCCTATGCATCTGAAGATCGTCATGAGCATTCTTTGTATTCATATCTAAAGGCTTGGAGTCACAGTACAGCCTTCGGACTCATGTTGTGTACCCGGGGCAGAGGCCAAGTGCAGACTGCTCCTGCGAGGAAGGAACGGGAAAGTGAGCAGCTAGAGTCTCAGTTGCGGAGGGAACTCCTTGCCGCGCAGGAAACGCTTCATGGCGCCCAGGAAGGGCTTGACGCAACCATCGATTCACTCGGTGGGGAGCATTCGGACAACTTACAGGTTCAAGGTTTTCACCATATTAGAGAGAAATTTTATGATGCTTCTAGGAGGAAGATTTGCCTCGATTCGGTTCAGTTGACAGCGTATTAAGCTCAGTATCTACACACCGCTAAGTATCTTCCTTCAACTTCAGCGATTTATGGATTCTTTACTTCCCAGTTGTTCTGGGGTAAGGTCACTGGTGTGAAGTTCATCTCAGTACTAACCTCGTAACTGATGGCGTTGAGTCAGATGTAACAGTCGTATTTAATGAAGGAAAACATGAAGATAGCACGGCCATGGAACCTGACAATTTTCACACCTTTTGTTTTCCAAGAATGATACTGAATCACAAACCGCAGGCTGGACAGAACAGCGGGGTTCTACAGACAGAGTGTGACTACCTGCGACAGGAGCTGATGCATATGAAAAGACATTTAGAAATTTTTAGTCATCACAGTGAGATAGCCTCGGATGGGTCGGTCTCCAGCACCGAACAGCCAGTCGATTTATCGAGGTTGGAGTCTGCGCAGAATCTAGTGGCTGATCTGAGACGTACGTTAGAGGAGAGTCAGCAGCGACTGCTTCAGTTCGAAGACAGCCATGAGAAGCATGAAGGTGAACTTCATATGAAGCTGATCGAAATGCAAGACCGGGAAGCTAAACTGGCAAGGGAGCTTCAGCATCCTGAACATAAAGAGGTCCAAGAACCAAATATCCTTGATCCACATGATGGTCAAAAGGAGCTGATGCGGATAACGAATCAGCTTCACGCGACCACCAAACAACTCCAGTCATTACAGCTGGAGTATGAGTCGCTAAATGCGGCTGAAGAACAGTGTGAGGTCTTGCAGAAGCGGGTAGAAACACTCAACACAGAGCTTGAGACACAGAAAGCGCTGACACGGAAGTGGAAAGAAGACAGTGAGTCTAAGAAACAGGACATGATCTCCAAGGACGATGAAGCTGCGAAGATGGAGAGAGAGCTCCAACAAAGCCGAAAACTTCTTCTTTCAAAAGAGCAGGCTACTTCCGAGTTGACGAGAGACCTAAATGTACATCGAGAAAGTCTCAGCTCCAAGGATCTTATACTGGCCGTGTTGGAGAAAGAGCATAAGCAGTCCCGAGAAAGTTTGCTGGCCAAGGAGGTAAGAGCGTCAGAGTTGGAGAAGACGCTGCAGCGAGCCCAAGAAACATTAGAGTCCAAAGAGCTGGTCGCCTCTGGGTTGCAAAAGGAGATACTTCATTACCGAGAACATCTGAATTCGAAGGAGCTGACTGCCATAAGACTCGACGAAGACTTGAAGCAACATCGACAAAGCCTTCTTGTCAAGGACCAAACTATTGCTGAGATGGAAAACACTTTGCAAGTCCATAGACAGTCTATAAGCCAGACTGAGGAAACTGCTCGAAACCTGCAGAGAGACTTAGAACACACGCAGGCACGACTGCACGAAGCTCTCGATAAGGGCACTGTCCGGGAGAAGCAATTGAATGATGTAGTTGAGAAAGACAGGCTTCGTTTGAACGAAGTAACGAGAGAGCTAGACATAACTAGAAAGAAGCGGAATGACGTACTGGCGGAACTGGAAACTAAAACCGTCCAAGAGGAACACTACAGGAGAAAGTCGGTACAGGACTTGGAAAAGGCACAGGAACGGATGCGTGCAGTGCAAGCCCAGTTGGATGTGAAAGTACAAGAAGAGAGCAGTCTACGGAGGAAGTCAGTGCTGGACCTGCAAGAGTCACAGGAACAACTGCGTGTATTGCAGACCCAGCTGGACGCAGAAATTGAAGAGGAAGAAAATTTACGACTTAAATCCGCGCAAGACTTGAAAGAGGCACGAGAAAATCTGCGTACAGTGCAGGCCCAGCTGGAGTCAAAAACCGAAGAAGAGAAAAACTTACGGATAAAGTCAGCACAGGAGTTGCTCGAGGCACAAGAACAGTTGCGTACATTGCAGGTCCAGATGGACAAGAAAGCTGAAGAGGAGAAAAATTTCAAGGCGAGGTCAGCGCAGGCATTGCATGAGGCACAGGAGCAGCTGAAAGCACTGAAGGAAATGCAGGCACAAACCCAAATAATAGTTGAAGATGAGAGGAATCTAAAGAGAAACGCAGAAAAGGATTTTCTACAGGCACATGAACTACTGCAGTCATTGCAGGCAGAAATGAAGAGGGAAATTGAGAAAGAACAAACTCTACGCAGAAAGTCCTCGATGGATTTGCAGGAGTTACAAGAACAGCTGAAATCATGGAAGGAACTGCAAGCACAAACCGATGGAAAACATAAAGAGGAGAACAACTTACGGAAGAAGTCGGTGCAGGAGTTGCGAGCATCACAAGAACAGCTGCGCGCATTGCAGGTTCACAGCGATAAGAAAGCTGAAGAGGAGATAAATTTCAGGACAACGTCAGCGCAGGAGTTGCTCGAGGCACAAGAACAGTTGCGTACGTTGCAGGTCCAGATGGACAAGAAAGCTGAAGAGGAGAAAAATTTCAAGGCGAGGTCAGCGCAGGCATTGCATGAGGCACAGGAGCAGCTGAAAGCACTGAAGGAAATGCAGGCACAAACCCAAATAATAGTTGAAGATGAGAGGAATCTAAAGAGAAACGCAGAAAAGGATTTTCAACAGGCACATGAACAATTGCAGTCATTGCAGGCAGAAATGAAGAGGGAGATTGAGAAAGAACAAACTCTACGCAGAAAGTCCTCGATGGATTTGCAGCTCACACAGGAGCAGTTGAAAGAATTGAAGGAGTTGGAGGCACAAGTCGAGGGAAAAGCTGATGAAGAACATAAGTTGAGAAGGGAGGCAGAGCAGCTCTTGGCAGAGGCAAAGCATCGACTCCTTTCTGAACGGGAGCACCGGATGGAAAAGGAAGAGGAAGAGAAACATGTAAGAAGAAAATCGATGCAGGACTTGCAAGAAATCCAAGAAAAGATGCGGACGATGCAGTACGAGCATAGCAGACAAGGCACGGTTTCATCCGAGAAGGTGAATGTGTTGCTCGCTCAGCAAAAGGATCTAGTGGAACAGTTGGGAACGCTTCACGACGAGAAGAAGCAGTTGGAGTCAGACCACGAACAAGCTCTTTTCGAACTGGAGATGATCAAAAAAGTTTTTGCTGGACTGAAGCTCACTCTCGCAAAGCATGATTTATGTGTTGATTTTGTGAGTGCTGCAAACCTGGCATCATTTTCAGGCTCTTCCCTTTGGTCGTGCCGTTAAATCTGTGAAATAACAGTCCTTCCGCTGGGTCCACATACTCGTCTTCTGTATGATATGTCTTCTGCAGAAATTGTAACAGAAGTGAATGTCTGCCCTGGATCTCGTGGTTTATATGTTCATCCCCAGACAGCTTATTCTGGTCTGGAACATTTCTGTGCTGGTGTGCAAAGGTAGAGGATGTTGGGAAAGTGCTGAAAGACCTGCATACCGTGATTGACGATCACAAAAAGAAACAGCACACAAGGCGAGAAGAATATTCAGCTCATGCTGATCAAGAATTCAGCAACAGCGAGTCCTACGCGAGAAGAAGTAGTGCAGGTAAAGTGCTGAGAGATCTGCAGTCTATGATGGATGAAAAGAGCAAACAACGGCGAAGTAAAGGCGAAGACTATACGGAACACTCAGATCGAGGACTTAGCAGCAGGGTGTCCAAGAAAAGTAGTAGTGCCATGGGCGATACTTCTTCTGCAGCCAAAATTAAGACCTTCTCGAGGCAGGAAACCAGTTCCTTAGGTACCGGGATAGATTTCGCAACTGGTAATCTGGATGGTACTGCCAAGACCGAGGTGTCTGGAGGTGAGGAGTCTCGCGGTGAAGAAGGCCCGCTGGATGCTGTCGAGCTCAAGGTGTACTGCACGATACTGTGTACTTGCATCACCTCCAATCGCTGTAGGATATGCAACAAAGTTCTCTTATACTCGTCCGTGCACAGGTTTAGATCACTTTTAAGTGTACAGAGCGTTCTCAAACATTTTTTGGTTAATTCGTCAAGATGAGAAGAGAGCAATCCAGTTTCTAACTATAGCTGCTAACCATGAGAAAAATCGAGATCGTCTAAGGAAGAATCTTCTCCAAAGACGATAACGAATTTCAAGGATTTTCTGTAGGTACCACTTACAAGTGAACTTAACTGCTTCCTTCTTTGATAAATGTTTGTGATCAGTTGTCATCCGAATATCAAGTCCGAAAACTATTCTTTGATCCTTCCACCTTCGTCACCAGATGTTGTGCGGGTGGAACGTAGTGCCTGATTACGGTATTGAAATTTCCTCGTTCACGTACAGGAGGAGTTGGAAGATAGACTTGATGATGTTCTAACCACTTTCGGAGTACACCCAGACTCCGAAGGAATAACGGATGAAACGTATCAGAAACTAGTGCTGCAAAGAATTCGACGGTATGTTCTGGTATCCCCCACCTTCTAGACTGACTGGTTTGCATGCTTGGTATCCTACTCAAATCTCATCGGAGAATGGCGTCAGCAATTGAATTATGAGCATCCGTAGCTTCAGCTGTGGAGTTGTTGGTGTTGTTGTGGTTGTGGTCGTGGTGTTAGTGTTAACTGAGATCATGTCTGCGCCGCGGAAGCGAAGACTGGTTACACTATCCCCTACCCTGATAACCCCGGTTTTTATTATGCACTAGTAGATCCAGTCGCAAAGATTTGCCTGCACTGCATTTTGTACATTGCACTTCCATACCTTGGGGTACCATCGCTGATAACGTGCGCTGCACTACACATTCCCCGTTGGTCTTACCCTTCGGTTACAAATTTTCGCTAACTCGAAATGTAAAGTTAGCACACATTTTCCTGCTACTTGCAACTAACTATGTACTTCACGGGGTTCATTTCTTGCGTGCTGCCTCTATTTATGTGTGTATGGTTCCTGATTCGAACTGCTATACTCGTGGACTAATATATACCTCCTACCCTGATCTGCCGTACTCGCTCATGTGACAGGAAACCGAGTTCCGATGGAGTGGATCTCCTGGATACTCTCAATATATTTCAAACTCCTTGACTTCTGCTGCTGCAAATGTGATGGACAGGCTGGTAGGGTATACAGCGGCTGTATCTACTCTCTCGTCATTTTCGAGGATAAAGATGATCAGCTGAACTCCTGATATCACGTAAGCTGATAATGTTTGTCTTTCTGGGACTGGATCAGCTAAAACATTACCACTCAAGTTTACATACGCACGTGCCTAAATTTGGAACTCTCCGCAGCGAGGGCGATGAGCCTCAAACTGAGTTCGAAGTAAACTGGTGTCTCAAAATCATATCGACGGGAAGAACTCATTGGCTCATAAAACTGTCATGGCCTGTCAGTCAGTCTGTCTGAAGTATATTTTTGTCTATGAGCATTAAACTTCAGTCAAGATCAAACCAGTCCCGTCGAGGAGCTGCACAAACGAGCGGAAACTCAGAAACGGACGTGGCTTGGTGTGATCATCGTACCGCCTGCTTGCATGCTTCATGTGCCTGACATTATGACTTAATTCTCCGAGCCGTTTCTTCTCACTCGATGTTCTACGTGAGTGAACTCATTCGTCGATAGGGATCATGGGGTAAAGGGTTAGCTACCGGTTCAGCCCGCATTGGTATCTTTTGGCTCTTGAGGGCTCGAGAGAGAGATCGGAGAAGTCTGTAAGAGAGAGAAACGGGAATGACTTCTCTTTCTTTCACCACGCATACTTTACATTTCCGTGTTGTTGGACTTTATTGTCGCTCACTGACTGAAGTACGTATCGTATGAGTTAATAAATCATGGTGAGATGAAGTGCTGAATAGCTGATACAGTACATGGACACGAGCTTCAGCCGCAAACAGATTTGGGCGTATCAAGCGTATAATATTCTGATGGATCACGGAAGCAGATGATAGAATTCAGCGGAAGTAAATAGTATCGTGGGGCATACCATGGAGACTTTGCTACTCGCTCCCAAGTGCAACGTACTGCCCCATACGAAATAGGTGTCAGCTTCGCGTACCGCTAACTGACTAGCATCCCGCCATATACAGCGATGTTACTCGCTACGTCGCTTACAGTATCAGAAACCACGTATAATTTAGCACGCAGTCAGTCTAGCACTGTTTGCCGTGATCCATGAACTAAGAATTTAGGCGAACAGAACTAGAATTTAGGCGAACAGAATTGTCGAGTAATTGAACTATTCCTGGTCTCATAGATTAGGGACAGAACTTCTTTCAGGTCTACACTTGTCGTTGCTGCTCGGCTCTGGAGGCAGAAAGTGCAGGGGTGAGAACTTTTACGGTCCAGTTTGATTCCGGTTGATAATCTACCGGTGGGCAAGCCGGTGTAAATGTAGAAACGCTTCCGCCGACGGCCAAAGTAAAGTCCCCGGCGAAAATGGGTCGCCGATAACGTGCAGCGAAGTCTGTATAGACTGGCATACTTGAATTCTGGTCCCAAGGAAGGGGAACGCGGGACTAGGAACTGTGAATTAGTCTTCGTGGTCACCACAGTAATGATAGCGTTTACAGTCGAATCTCGGTACGATATACGAGGTACTCCCTGCTCTGTCATATGTCGATGAACCGGTTTGCTTGTTATAGGCGCAATTATTTGATTCAACCTTTTACTGGCGTTACCGGATTACTGCCGGGAAAAGAACTTGATGTTGGATTTGCTTGAATCTCTCCATGAGTCATTTAGGACTCCCCTTAACCCAAGTTAGCCATGATTTAACTCAAGAGATTCCCCAGTGAACTCATAATTCACCGAAGGAAATGTGACGAAAGGGGTATACCTTAAGATTTACGGAGACTATAGAGATAGAGCCTGAAAGACTGGTCCGAAATCTTGGTGTAATCATTTATTCGTTGTGCTTTAAATTTTGGAAAAGCTGTCAGTATAAATGAAAAACCCTTACTGAAGTTCAAAGGTAGACACATACTTAGGTAGCTTATTTGGCTGTTTATATCTTTTATGTATATAAAATTAACAGGTGGCAGCACGCCCACGAACTTTATTAGCACTGGAATGAGAGAGATACAGGGCTTGCAACCGACGACCCACCCGGTCACCACAATGACTACGGTGGCTGTTCATCGTTATTTCGTTATTCTGTTCATACGTTTCGCGCGGGAGTTCTCCTGTCATAGGCGCTTTCTCCTGCTGACGCTCTTCCTGGTCGAGGACGAAGCAGATCACGGTTTCTGACTCGGCGAATCAGTTCTAGAATCTGGCCACCTTACATGTTTCGGTAACGTGATTCTCATAGCATGTAGTCTCGTTTGTTTCTCAAATCTTTTCTCACTCCACATAGTTTTATTCGTTTTTTGTTTTTGCTTCTTTTGGTTCTAGAATTTTTACATTTTCTGAAAAATTGAAAGAATATTAAATATTTTTGGATTTTTTAGCGTTACTGAGTCTTCTACATAAGATTTCTGAGAGATTTCTGAAAGTTTTCTTGTTACATTTAGTGTGTTTTTTATCCGTAGAGGATTAAGATTTTATATTTGAGAGCATATTTTTGAGATATTTTTATTATAAGTATCGTTTGGTTGGATATCGTCCATTTTCTAGTTATGGATACTCTCCATTCCATGAGATCGAGATCAACATGAGACACATTATTTTTGATATGCAATCAGTTATTTATCTCACAAGAGGTAAAGTCTCATGTGGAAAAGATGTACAAGAGTTACGACCAGACTACATGGGATGCTCAAGTTAGTCGAGAGCGGAGGCCTACACGTGCAGTCATTATAGCACCGTTAGTCCTTCTTCTTGGAGTTCTTCTTGAGTCGTGAGAGTGGTTGAGAGTTCAACGCTGACACAATTTTGAGATTGTTCGAGACGAGTTTCCTTGTCCACGCTTGTTCCATTGTCTACTCCGTGCTCTCCATGACGAGGTGAGGTAGGCATTCCGTCTACCTCTCGACATGTTGATACAGAACACTAGAGACGAGGCGTCGTGGTTATTGTTTTCTTACTACCTCGTTGGTGGCACTATTATACTCGAGGCGGCAGAGTGAGACAATGAGAGATAACGGTCTGTCTTCAAAGATTCCGTGCTAGTGATTGAACGGCCCTACAAGAAAAATTATTACGTGTTGTGCGAGGTAGGAGTGAGTTTACCTCGACACGTGATGTTTCATTTTTGATCGGCATACGACGTCGTAGGATATTAGATTTTATTGGAGAGTATAGTAGAGCTGCTAAAGCATTTGTATCCTTTGTAAGTGACATCTTCTAATGAGGAGATGATCGTTGCATTTTCTTCACCTCCCACTAAGTGATCCTTCACCACGTAAGGTTTAAGACTATCAGCCTGAGGAGCCATTATATCTTGATAGATCTCTATTTGCCCAGGCCTTGTGTACAGCTCCACGTCTATCTTCTGGAGGTCTATCTGAGATGGTCTACGAGCACCTACAAGATTATTTTTAGATAGACAATCTCTCTAACGATTTCATGGAGCTTTTCCAAGTAGCTGTAGCAGTAACTCATGGACATAATCCTCATTCTATAGCTCAAGTATTGAGGACAGTTAGACTTTTGGTCATGCTGAAGAATGATGGAGAGATTCGACCGATAGTCATCGATGAAAATTCTCTTACGACTTATTAGTCTACCATTGTTCTTTAGCTTCGAGATACTTTTCAGGATCACCTTGTCCACATCAGTTTCGAGTTGCGACGCTTGGACATGTGAGTCTATGTCCTTCGGCATTAGGACTCTCTTGGACATCTATTTCGATTGTGTTGTTTTACAGATGGATGTGAGAATTACATTTAACAGTATTTTTGCACTTTATCTTTAGGGAGCTCATGAATGGCAGTGGATCTCTGACGAGTAGATCGTTCGTGCGATCATTTGATGATGTTTTCTACTCTCTTTTTCTTTGATAGAGGTGGTTACAGTCATCGACTCCGCTGCATGTACTCGTTAGGGGCTGAATTTTCATAGAAGAAAGTTCAGGGTAGGAGAATCGATCGATGGGCTTGTTGCAAACGAGCGGAGAAGCGCGAGAGACATCAAATCATAGGCGGGAAGCGGTAGGAAGGAGAAAAGAACATGGAAACAACCTCAGTACTGCTTCTGGCTGCTTCTGTTGCATCGTCAGTCTTTCATGCGCTTCCAACTTCAATTCTACCTTCGATGTAACACCATGATCCTGCTTCTGCTGTCAATCTTGAGTTGCGCCTCTCTGTTGCTACAATCGATGCTTACTTCTCCTTCAAACCTTCTCTAATCAACCCTCGATGTCTACTTCCTGAAATCCGCAAGGATTCTTTCAACTCGACTGTGCTTTTGGTTCAACAGAATCGACCTCGCTCTCTCTCTTGCCTTAATACGATCCTATGAGTTTGCAATTCCACTTTTCTTGCTTCCACGATTCAATCTGCTACCTCGAGTGCAATCGACCTTCAAAGCACAGTTGGTCTTTGGTGCGGAAAGCAATCGACTGATTTTGTGCTAATGTGCCTCGTCTTCGTATCTTCCCTGCACGATTAAGGATTTGACTATCTAGACCTATCTACCACTACCATGATGGCTACCTGGTAGGTACACCTATCTCTTGCCTAGGTGGCGCATAGTTGGTGCTCATGCAGTCGTGGTCATTGTCTTAGACTGGTGTCTTCTGGAAGACACCCGTCTTCTGTCTTCTGGAAGACACAACCGAGAAGACGTCTTCCCGGAAGATGTCTATCTTCCGTCTTCTGAGAATTCGACTTCTCTTTACAAAAAGAGCTTAAGATCATCTTAAGTAACAAAGTTATTTCAATTACATAGACAGGTTATTAACTTCAAAAATTTCAAAAAATCATAAATCCTTTAATTTATGGACACCACAGTTGGCTGGATCTCCGAATGGAAGAAGGCGCTGAATTCCTCCAACCTTATTCTCACAGAAGACAGGTTCACCCCCACGAATCGATCGGAGACGTCTTCCTTGTCTTTCAGAGACAAGGATGTCTCTTCCATCATTGTGATCTTCTGCTTCTACGCGCGAGAAGACGCTACTCTCCTCATCTTCGGGGGTGGAAGATCTCTTCTCACTACATGAGCGGTTCTCTTCGCTGCGCTTCCTCGAGTCGCAGTCGGAATGTCTCTCAGATTCTGATATGTGAAAGGCTCTACGCCATCACTTCACTGTCGAGGAAGACGATCTTCCACGAGCGACCCTTGTCTTCGCAGATACAAGGTTGCGCAAAGTCTGACTGCGAGAAGTCTTCTGAGTATGTCAATTAATCGGAAGCTGTCCTAGGAGTCTTCCTGGAGGTCACTGTCACTACATGACCTCAACCATCTTCTGTATACACGGCAGAGGCAGTATCGACTTAACCTTAAGTACTCGCTTCTGATGAAAGATCAGATCGACCAGTATCTGAAGGCATGAGTCATCTTCCCAGTGCTTAGCAGTGAGTGGGTACCTCCTATCGTCATCGTGCCGAAGAAGCAAACATGTAAGATCAGAGTGTGTCAGGACTTCCGGAAGCTGAACTTGACCACGAAGAATGATCATCATCTTTTATCATTCACCGATTCTGTGTTAGATCATGTAGCAGGACATGAGTTCTATAGCTTCCTGGACGGATAATCTGGATACAACCAAGTTTCAATCAGAGAAGAAGACAAGTCGAAGCACCAACCCAACCTCCAACAAGTCTTGAGTCATACTCGGGATCAAAGCTCTCTTCATGTCACTGTACCTATAAGACGTCTAAAGATTGACGTTGTCGGAGTGTAATCCGTCTACCTAGGAAAGTCCCGGGCTTCTGGCTGTGGTTGTTCACTCAAGAGGTTGGCTTTCAGGTTACAACAGGGGCTATAAACACTCACACAGATGTGTAAGATCTAGTAATATACCCAGAAGGCGAAATTCAGGTCTAGCTGGCAGTAATAGGATTTGGCGGTGAACTTTGACACTCACGGAGAGGAAAACTATGAAGGTTTAGACCTCTAAACTTCCCCTACATGCAAATGAGGTACTACTGAACTCACAGACGAAATTTCAGCCTGAGATCAAATTCTGACACGGAGATATGAACGGAAAAGTTCTGAGCAAGAAAACTACGGCAATTTCTGGTACCCTGATGGCTATTTCAACCTATAACAGGAGTTTGGCTCGATCAATTTCGAAGTTTCTTACAGGATTTGAAGTTCACAGCTTCCTGAACACTCTTGTGAAGTTAGGACTCCTGATTGTTTGTAGAACTCCAGATCTCCTTCCCTGAAGTCGTTGCTCTAGATTAAGAGCTTTTCAGACCCCCTCGGCTTCAGCGGCCGCCCTGAATTACTCAGTCACTCAATCGATATGAAACTTTTTGTGAAATCGTAGCCCTGCTAGCAGAGAACACAACCTCGAAGTTTTGAAGCAATTTCCTCAAATCTGCTGCGAGTGACACTGAAAACCCTAAATTCAACAAAAGTGATTCAGTTTTGGCACAATCCGAATTTCAATTGCTCATAACTCCGTCTTTATTGACTCAAATCGATCGAAATTTTCACTGGAGGTGCTTGGCATGACGAGCTCTCTCTCCCTGTGCTCTCAGATTTCGAAGATCCCCTACCAAATGCTCGAACTCCACTCTAGAGCTCTGTTTCTAAATTTAGAGTTAAACAAAAGATAAAAATAGACCAATGGGAGTTCATAGCTCCACTTGGTTGTCCTTTAGTACCATAAACCACGTGGTAACTTAGTTTTACTCATAGGCTACCACGTCAAGCCCCCTAGAGTGCCAACGTAAAACTTAAATTACTTAAAACGACACGCAACCCCGAAAATAACTTAAATCAGCTAGAAAGCGTGCACGGGTGACACGCAAATACAACCCATGAGCTTAAGCCCTATCAACATGGTAATCAATCTACTAAGACTCAAAATAGTGTTAATACCGTATGCAAAGATGTCAAACATATACATAAACGACTAGAAGTAATATAAGCTAACTTCTAGAACTACTAAACTCAAGCGTCGGAGTAGAAATATAACATGTAGCCGCCAAGTAGCGCGACATCCACCCTCTCTGAACATGCACATCCTCCGGTATGTGCCATCCATATCAAGACTCTTCAGCTTCGGCTTCAAACTCATCTTCAACCTGCATTGAGTCTTCAGCTTCATCCTCTGTAAACTCTGCAACGTTCCGATCCTCCCCTCTCCTTCTAAAGAGCTTGATTCTCTTTCCTGCGATTGGTATCTTGAGCACTGCACCATCTAACTCTCTCAAGGAGTATGTGGCATTATCATAAACTTCTAACACCACATAAGGTCCAAACCATCTCTTGGAGAACTTCCTGATAGTGCTATGTTGATTATCAAGACTACTATCATAGACTAACATCCAATCACCTTCTTTAACTGGTTTGGGTACTAATCTATGCGTTCTATCAAATCTGCCTTTGTTTCTCTCTCTAGCAGTCTTCAACCTTTCCACAGCTTTGGCAACATCCTCAGGTCTCCGTTCTAACTGTTGGATCCTTAATGCAAGAAGATCCTCCGTACTTCTACCATCTTCCCATGGCAAAACATTCCAAGTAGGCACAACCTCCTCAATCGGCATCACAGGTTTTTGCCCTAGTATCAACTCTGCTGACATGTAACCTGTAACGGTACTATGAGTTGTATGATCTGCCCACAAAGCAAATGGTAGCAGTCTAGGCCATTCACGGATCTTACCCTTGCAAGCTTTTACCAAAGCTTTGATGATTGGTGGATGATCTCGTTCGCTCTTGCCATTCCCTTCAGGATTGTAAGCAGTGGTTAACGCCAACTTGATTTCCAATCGCTTGAAGAACTCAACTGCTTCTTGTGAATCCAGCTCAGCCCTATCTGCAATGATCTTTCCCACACACCCATACCTACAAATAACATCTTCAAGCAGAAAGCGGCAGACACTAGCAGCGGTCTTCGTCCTCAAGGCACGGCCTTCAACTTGGTTAGATAGATCTTCTCTAGCCAAGACTAGATACCTCATTTGTCCAAGCCCAAATGGCATAGTTACCAGATCCACTACCCATTTGTAATGAATGGCTAAAGGATAAGTAGGATGCAATCCATCACGATGACGTATGTTGGAATACATCTGGCAAGGTATACAGGATGAAACAAACTGTACTACATCCTTATACATACCCTTCCACCAATACTTCTCCTTTATCTTGGCAAATGTAGCCCAAACTCCTCTATGACCGGCCCATAGACTCTCATGAAACTCCTTGATCAGCTGCTGCTGCAATTCCAAGTCACATACCACCCGTTGCGGTATACCTCCTTGTAGCTTAGGGCGCTTCCATAGATGTCCTCCATGTAAAAAGTAACCATAAGCTATTCTACGGATCCTCCTGAAATCTGCATCAGACCAGCCTTCTTGCCTTTCCAGTGAACTCAAATAGCGCCCAAGATCCAACCACTCGCCATCATACACAGTTTCCTCAAAAAACTCCAACGAGGCTGCAAAACAGCTTCTATCCCTTCTAGCAAGAGCACTAGAATAGAACTCTGTTCCCACATCCTCCTGATCATCTATCATTTCTTTCTCATCGTAATATCTAGCCCTTGATAACATATCTGCCACAGGATTGTCTTTTCCTGCAATATGTCTAAACTCTGGGTTCAAGGACTTGATATATGCTATCCACCTCAACATAGCAATATCTGGAGTTGTACAGCTAGTGATCATTCCCAAGAGAGATAAACAATCTGTCTCCACAACCACAGGTGCTCCTATCAAGTATTCCTTGTCACTCTTCATCGCAGTAACTACTCCCCATAGTTCTCTCTTGATCTGAGGGTAGTCTCTCTGCCGTGAACTTAATACCTTAGCACCAAAACGCACCACATATCTATTTCCATCCTGATCATCTTGTCCTATAGCCCATCCAATGCCAATAGGACTAGTATCAACAGTAAGGATAACAGATCTGCCCAACTCATATGTTACCTTCCGTAGAGTTGGTGATGAAGACAACAGATCCTTCAATTTCTTCATAGACTCGCTTTGCTCCTCTTGCCACTGAAATCTTTGCCCCTTCCTCAGCAACTTGTACAACGGATCTGCTACATGTGCAAAGTGTGGAATCCATATATGATAAAACACACATGCACCTAGAAATCTTCTCACCTCAGTAACCGATCCACACGTCTCCTTCATTCTTTGAATGGCATCAACCTTGTTTGGACAAGGTTTCCGACCATAAGACCCACATACGTGTCCCACTATTAACACCTCTTGTTCTCCAAATACAGACTTTGCTCCTGATAAAGTCAAATGAACCTCCTCCAGTCGACTCAGTATCTTATCACAGTCAACTATATGATCTGCAACAAACTTACGGCACCCCCTCTGATCCATTACCTCATTCTTCTCCTCCTCAGCACATCCTTTGATCGGCACATCATCAAGGAATGGCATAGTTTTTTCAAGAATGAAGTCCCTTAAAACTTTGTTCATGCCATTCATCATATGTGCTACAGAGTTGGTAGCACCTTGCGACAAGGTGCACATCCTTAGTAACCCCAAAGGTGTCCTCATTGTAGTCAAGTCTCTACTCTCAGAGGATAACTGAAACTGATCATAACCTGAATATAAGTCTCCCATGGAATAGATAGCACGACTAGCAAAAGCCTCTGCAAACTCGTCTACAATAGGTCCTATACCCATATTCCTGATAGTCATCTTGTTAACTGGCTGCATATCTTGGATAAATCTCAAAGCTCCACTCTTCTTCGGAACAGTAAACCATCTGCTAGAGTAGGGAGCTATAGATGGTTCCAAGATACCCATCCTAATCCTCTCATTAAGCAAGTCTATCAGCTTTGGCAGATGAGCTCTAGGCACAGGGATAGGACATAGATTCTAAGGCACATGCGGTATAGTAAAGATTATCATAGGTGAAACTACACTTGGATCTACACATCCTACTTCATGTGACTCAAACGCGAACGTCTTACCATGCCTAGATAGCATCTCCCTGAAGCTCTTCTTCTCTTGCTCGGTAAGAAATCCATCACCTCCAATCTTCAGCTCCTTCAGTGTTGTTTCTGTGAACTGGTGCCCAATTCTTCTCGGTCCTCTGAGCGTCGGTTCTCGTGCAGCTTGCTCCATCTTCTTATTGTAATCGAGTGGCAAAGGCAAAGCCACTGGTTTGACTTTCTTTGCCACTGACTTGTACTTGGTCTCCACATACACCTCTTGCCGATCTATAAACTTATCAATTACATCATAAAGCTCCTTGGAGCTCACTCTCACCACTCTATCTACATCATCTATAGAACTTTCTACTATAGATTTCAACTCCCCTATAGTATCTACCAAATACTGCTCTTCAAACACTCCAGATATGTATTCATCTCCGGCTAACTCTCCACTATCTCTCAAAGACTGTTGTACATACTTCACATGTTGCCTCTCAAACCTCTTCAGTTTCTCAACCTTCCTATAACACACTGTTCCACATGACGTCAATCCTAAGAAGCTAGTGGATAAAGCTTCATGCTCTACTGGATCAGACGAGAATCCTATCTCTACTGTACCGTTGAAGTCTCGCTCTTCAATGGTACTCTGCCAAAACCCCTAGACTCTCTAAACTCCTGAGTAATCTTAGGTAGTGGACGGTCTCTCAAGCTATCACGATTCCTCTCATGTTCTGCAGCAACAGTCAAAAACTGAACAGCTCTTTTGCCGTCTCTACTACGTATCCTAGCATAGGCTGAACCATGTTGCAGTGGTTGCCAAGTTTCTTTGACAGAACATCATCACCCAATACAGATGCCTGTTAGAACTGGTGTCAGAGAGAGGCACTCATATTCTGAATGAGACTATTTCTCTCTTGACACAGTACTTCAGGATCAAGCATCGGAAGACGACACCGTACAGTCTGAAAGCTAATGGATTGACATAAAAGTCGAATGGTCTTCTCTGTAATATTTTGAATAAGGTAACTGTTAACCATGCTTAGATTGAGACACGAAGCTGTCATCTGTGTTGTGAGCTTTTAGAATTTCACCTAAGGTCACCACTCAAAAGACGCCTTTCTATCTAACTTATGGGATGACATCCATTGTTCCCATCGAGTTAGAGGTCCCTACTTATAGGTTGGCTGTTACAGAACGCATGGAAGAAGAGGAAAGCCAGGTGCAGCATCTTTTGAACTTTGTGGAGTTTGAGGAAGACAGGAATGCAGCTCTAGAGAAGACCTACGAAGTATAGGCACAACATAAGGTTAACCATGATGGCAAGTTGAAGAATGTGATTGTCAAGGATGGAGACTTGGTTCTTCTTTACGACAACAAGCATCTGAAATTCCCTAGGAAGCTTCGTCTTCGCTGGATGGGTCCTTATCGTGTCTTGGAGGTCTTTGACAATGGTTCCTTATAACTGGAAGAGCTAGATGGTACCTTGATGACCACTCGTGTTAATGGGTGACGTGTCAAGAAGTATTGGACTTAACAATAGCTTCGATGTTTGCAAGGACGTAAACATGTGAGAGTGGACGTATGTAGTGCTCACAATTTGCAGGATTAGAGATTTTTTCAAAATTTTTAAAGTTAATGACATATTTATATAATTGAAATAACCTTATTACTTAAGATTACACCTTGCTTAACGGGAAGATGGTCTTAAAGGACTTTGTAAGAAGAAGTCGACTTCTTCCGAAGTCGGAAGATGGACATCTTTCAGGAAGACGTCTTCTGGACAGTGTCTTCAGGAAGACGGAAGACAGAAGCTAGAAGCTGGAAGACGGACATCTTTCGAGAAGATAATGACTACGACTTCGGGAGTACAAACTACACGTCACATAGATAAAGAGTAGGTGCGTCAACCAAATAGTCACCGTAGTAAGTAGTAGGTACGTCGAAGTAATCAAACTCCATTACTTAAATCGCACAAGGAAGATACGGGTCGGAGGTGCATTAGCACAGAGCACATTTGCTGCTTCTCGCTTCCATTTTGCTTTGATTCAGGCATTGAGGGTCGAGATGAGAGCACGTAGGATCAAACTGGAAAGAGAGAGAACAAACGAAGACGTCTTCCAGCCAAGAAGCGCATTCGAGTTGGGAAATCAGAAATCGAGGATCGAGGTACGAAATCGATAGAGAAGCTGTGGAGTGCAATAGCGAGCTCGATTGCAGAAGCAGTTAGATACAGCTCGAAATTGACGACAGAACCAGGATCGTGGTACCACATTGAAGGCGGAACTGAAGAGCGGAAGTGCACAAAAGACTGAAGAAGCAGCCGGAAGCAATACTGAGGTTCTTCCCATGTTCTTTTCTCTTTCCCACTACTCCTCGTCTCTGAAATGATGTTTCTCACGCTTCCCCGCTCGTTTGCAGGAAGTCCATCAATCGGTTTCCCTACCCTAAACTTTCTTCTGAGAAAATTGGACACAGAAGCGCTATCCAATTTTCGTCAGCCGTCTTCCCACTTCTTTTCGAGTTGAAATCGAGCTTCCCTGCTTCCCATTCCGAAATTTGATACCATGACTATCAATTTTCCTACCCTACTGCACTTTGTTCCAAAATTCGTGGACAGAAGACGTTTCTGAGTGTCTGAACATGTTCGGAAGACGACTGTTGTAAATTCGATCGAGTAGATTGGATTGGATTCGATTGGAATTTATTTCGAGAGAAGCTTGATACGAATCATGAGTGAGCTTGCGAGTTAATTGTTGTTTCGAGAAGCAGGAAATTGAGAACCAGGCCTGTGCCTTCCTAATCTTCCTGACTTCTCAAATCCACATCTTCCTAGAGAGACGAGAAGATTGGAAAGGCTTACAGAATGCGCGAGAAGACGTGAGGGTCCTTTATGGATCTCTTCTGTCTGACCCATAGCAGCATGTTCCTTCTACTTCCCGAACATAGAAGAGAGTTGTGAGAAGCCTTGCTGACTGAATCTGGAGAAATGATCAAGGGTTATGTCTTCTCGTCATGTAGCAAGCTTCTTCTGAGAGTGCATGAGAGGTGAGGGATTAGAAGAACAGAGTATGAATGTTCTGTGTCTATTGTGAGGTTAGATTGTGTGTCGGAAGCTCAAGACAAGTGAGACCAGTGATGGGAAGCCTGGCTGCGAGAAGTCTTTTGAATACATCAATTAACAAAAAACTATCCCGAGAGTCTTCCTGGAGGTCACTGTCACCGCAAGAGTCCTCAATCTTCTTCTGAACCATTTGTATACTCTACTTCTCAAGTATCTTGTTATCTTCTTTGTTACCAAACTCTAACCATAGCGTCAAAACCTCATCACCACACGTGAGGCCAACCTACCTAACCCCGCTCCTACTGAGCTCACCTATCCCCCTACTAGACGGTCAAGGTAAACACAACTTGTACCTATCATCACCACATGCAGCCTCTCACAGTCTGATGATCTCAAGTTCAACCTCATCGTGAGAGAAATAGAGGTAGTCTGACTGGTCCGCAACTCCAACTTCTGATTGGTCTGTAACTCTAAAACATTGGAGTGAACTCACTCCAGAAATCAAGCACCAATACAAGCAAATGCGGCGGACAAACAAGAAGCAGAATATGAAGGGGTCCCAACCACAAGAAGTCCAAACGATAACCCTCCACACTCAAACATACACAAAAGATAAACTCAGCTTCACTCTGACTAACACTTCCTCTTCGATGACACAATGCACATTATATCACCACCAACTATTATAAAATATACCTAAGAGTCACTAACTAGATGTCCAAACCTCTAGTAGTTCCAAAAGTCTTTACGTGATAGCTCCACTAGCTCACCCAAGTCAACTGTCATCAACGTCTTCCATGCGCGTCTCGGTGACATATGCAAACGCTATCACAACTACAACTTCTCCCTAGCACTATGGGGTCACTCTACCACTCCTCTAGGAACGTGCGACAAGGTCTCCTACCACCTTAAACAAGTCCATAAATACTTACACGCATCCTTAGAGGACACCAAGAGCTATTGATCTATCGATAAAGCCAAAGCTAAGAGCTAAATAGTAAGCACCTCTTTCAGGAATAGTGTGATGAGTGACCTGATTTTACTCACTCTCATATCACTAAAATTAGTCTTAGCTTATGTACGTCAGCGAGCTGACTTGCTGGCTCAGCTCCATCTCTGCACTCTCGCACTCCACACTCACGCACTTCTGCTCCTCGAAGCCTCCTCCAACCAGTGACCTTCTTTCTCTTGTAACTCACTCGATTCTTCACCAAACCAAATGATTTTTGGTGTGTTGTAATCGGTCTTCGTAACGTGCACCTACTACACTCGTCGTCGCTAGAAATGTTGACCAATGTCTATCTGATGTTATCGACGCACATTTATCGATCTTCAATAATCCAAAAATCTGTCATAAGAAATTTCAGCAACGCTTTTGCACTACCTCATCACAAATCCGACCAGGAATATGTCCACACAATACTAATCCGGACAGCGATCAAACACATGACCAAAAAAATCACTTCGTGCATGCGCCCATCTGCAAATTGAATGTACTAACGATCTGCACACTCCGAAGATACTACCGACAGAAATCCGTGACCTCAGAGCATCCAATCAGCCCTCGCGACATGAGTTCTTCGAGTAATAAACATTGATACTCACTCCATCATACCAACCGGTAATACACAAACACTAAAGTTAAGCGACACCCACTCTATGCACCAAAGAATTCAAGCTGCACTTATCAAGACTATTTATCATAGCCAGAAGCTTGAAGGTTTAACTCGAAGAACTTAAGCCTACAAGCCCTACCTGCGAAGTATATCCCTAGTAGGGCTAGTCCAAGAACCCGCCCTAACGGCACTAATGGCCCTACCGGGACTAGCCACTACGCACTCAGTCAACCTAGTCGAGGTGCTAAACTGACGTGACAGAATCAAAACTTGGTCTAACAACAACTAAGACCACCAGGTGCACTTCAAACAATGAGAGTTTTTCCTCTTGTAACTAAAAAAATATGATGATTTATTGTAGGTTGTCAACCTCTTATGATTAGTCTTTCAGTTGTTCTAAAAGTTAGAAAACACTCAGACATCTTTACTACTCAACTCTTCTCAATCTTCACATTACACTCATTAACTTCTCTGAACTCACGACTACATACTACAACGGCCGGTTTGTCCAACGAATTGATAAAATAAAGTCCGTCCTTGGATATTATAGTTTGTTTATGTGGTGCAGCAGCTCAAGCACGACTGCTTGGAGCTTCTGCTACTACTTCGGTGCAAGTAACTAGCGACCCTTCACTGTACTATCTCGTTTGTGACAGTCTGATCAACGGATTAGTTGTGTTGCTGGTTTTCCTGTACTTTCTTTCTCATGCTGCCCCGCTCTCTTTGATCTTTCTGAAGATCAAGGTCCCAAACCACACGGCGTCACGTCCACAATGTTAGTTCTGAAGTTACTCTTGTAAATAATTTCCATTCTGGAAAACTATCACCACCCAACAAACACATAAAACATGACTAAAACTCTCATCATTCAAACCTTTGACTTGCTAATGCTCACGAGAGCACTATAGACAAGCACAAGCACAAGTTGTATCCAAGAACACTATAAATATTAATGAATTGGTGGTTTTACATCAAAAAGCTTCTTACGCTAAATTACCTAGGTGGGCAAGGAATATTATGGAGATAACTAAAAGAGAAAATTACTATTCTCAACAGTCCTTTTCCACTAACTCTAAAACTCCAGAACAACACACACCACGCCACATAAAACAAAGCCCAAGAGATGGCTTTTTAAATCTCATGAAGACTCGAGCACCTAAGGGATGTCACGACGAGACAGCCGAGGCGGACATAATTGGCAAATTAACGTACGACTTGAAACTAACAAAGTGCCAAAGCCACTAATTGACTTCTAATCCTCCACTCATTACTAAGCTGTAAATAGACTATATACAACACGTGATGTTTCGACTGAAAACTTAGAAATAAAAACTAACTATGTAACTTACTATCTCTATTGTGAGCTCATGACTTCTCTTAACTACTCTTACGATGATACTAATGTCTATGGTAATATAACTGGACTGCTCCATCTCAAAAGACACATATGACTGCACGGCAGATGGTCCTATGTCCATATTCTCCTGCTGTTGTCCTGCCGTGAAAAATCTCTAATGGCCCTTCCAAAGATAGATAAAACTCACATGATGCACTCACGTAAGTTTGGTTATCAGATCACGTAAGTTTAATTATCAGACAGCAAAGTCGAGACTTTGACTTTGTCTCTCATGCCTCGGATCTCCAGCTGAGACCCAAATCCACATAAATGCATGTTCTCTATTGAAAAGAACATTGAAACTGTGATAGAGATGACGTGATGTCTAACGAGACGTTCGATAGTCTAAAAGAGAGTAACTGTAGCTGAACGACGTAATACTTGTAGAGACATGACGTCATTTACAGAACCGGTTGGTTGTCTCTAGTGTAATGTAAGAAAGAAAACTTTGAATCTCCAAAATGTATAAACCCTCTGAGAATACCTCAGTGCATCCCACTTCCCATGCTAGCCAGGTAGTAGGAAGCAAGCTTGTTGCATAGTAGGAAGCAAGCTCAATGCAACAAGCTTGAAAGTTAGAAATCACGCAGCTCTCTTGCTAAGTCTTTTCCTCTTAACTATTCACGAAACCTCCCCACGCCGTAGACTCCTCCTGATTAAGCAGGGAACTTCTCAACTACACAAAGGACTCCTTGTAACTAAAGAAATCTATAGAACTTTTGTTGGCTGCATACGGAGACTTCCTTTGGCTGCACCAGAAATCCATCCGGCTCCCCACAACCTCTTCTTGCACAGAGGAATTCCAACTGTATATAGAACCCTTCAGGCTACGTGAGAAATTCAGCTCCACTGGAATCCTCCAACTACACAGAAAACATCTCCGTTGCATAGAGAATCCTTCCAGAATTCTTTCAGACTATACAGAGACTTCTCGGCTGTTGAGAGATCCTCCACGTTAATTCAGAAAGATTCCTCACATCTGCTCCATGTAACTCCAGCTATGTACCAAACCTCCCGTGATGCCGACAACTCCATGCTCTAGGCTGAAAATACTCTTGCATGCACATAGTATTGTACGTCAGAAAATCCTCAGGGCTGCCAAGATCTTTCGGGTGTACTCCATTCCTCACCTAGTAATTTCTTACTATGTAAAGAACTTCTAGCTCTTAGTTAAAAGAAATTGACTACTTTCAATTATTATGTGCTACACCGGCATCCTTCCAGCTGCTTCCAAAGTCTCTTCCCACTGCCCAAGAAATCTTCAGAGTTGTATACAAATCGTCCAACCTATATAGAGAAGACTCCAGGTAGTACTACGGAGCCTTCTACAGATAGAGTCACCACATCTCAATTTACAGCAATTTGCTTGATCACACCCCCAGTAGGTTCCTTGAGCTTGATCACACCCCTCTTACGATGTATGGCTTGATCACACCCCTGACTGGCTGTTGCCTGTAAAACCAGTCACTTTGTGATGTTAACTCACATGTGAGACTGCAGATATTAAATTCAGAGCATGTATAATCTAACTATTTTGAATAATGTTAAATATTTTGAATTACAATGATATTTTGTCAAGGTTGAAAGTACTAAAATGATGAACCAAACAATAAAATGAGGGGTTCTACTGTCAATAACCCGTCAGAGGTATGATCAAGCTTAAAGAACCTAAGAGGGGTATGATCAAGCTCAAGGAACTTACTGGGGTTGTGATCAAGCAAATTTCTACTCAATTTAAGATCGCCCGCTCAATCCGCTGTACTCCATCTGCCGGTCCGGATGATTTGTACATGGCAGATCCTGGTATGCAACCCCCCTCTGGTGCGTCAGACCTTGTTCCTGCATCGAACGCTTACACGAAATGGATGGATGTATTGATTTACTCTTCCAAAGAGTTCTTCTAGCTTAAATTGCTAGCTATGTAGGTATTCTCCGAAAACTGTGCAAATGAATCCTCCGAGCTTCTAAACCGCGTGGACTCCAAGCGTCTGGTCATCCAGCTGCCTCTCTGAGAAGATCGTCCCCTTCTAAGATCTCGCCGCCCGCTTGTAATCTGCTTCAGGGATCAGTTTTTCAGCATAGGTAAGACCACACAACTTCTCATCTCAACCTAGAATCCACCTTAGAAACCGCACCATGCACTTATATGGAATCTATGCACTTCAAACTGGTGTGGACATCATTGTCACATAAATCTTCCTCTAGCCACACCCTCCTCATTCTCTCCCCAGTGAAGTGCAATCCCCATCCAATCTAACTCTGAGGTTGAATTCACCAAAACATCTTAGGACAGAAATCTGCCCTTTTCTGTTCTTGGATAGTTCCAGTTCAAACTCCCTAAAGCTTCGAGCTTCTCGTTGCTTTTTGAAAAACTGCCTTACGGGTTTAACTGAATTTTGGAAAGGAAGCGCTACTCAAAGACGTTCAAATCACCAGCCATGTGTGTGGTTATGCCACGTCTCTTGAGTATGTCCGAGGGTTGCTCCCACTTGCCATGTGGCATCTATTCAAGGTAGGCTCTACCTGTTATGCTGTTTAAATCCCAAGCGTTGGTTTGTAAGGGTATACCAGCCTTTAACTAACACCTGCTTCTTTTATTCAGGTCGATAGTCAGACTTGCTATATACACTAAAGAATCCTAGAATTTATTGGCGTAGATGGGTGGATGATCTAAAGGGTACCGAGGTCCTTCTGTTGTAAGTGGCATATTCGTCTCTTATACCACTTAACTTAGAATAATAATTCTCTCGGAACTGCAGTTAGCTATAACTATAGTATTTTATCAATACTATATATATATATATATATGTATATATATATAATTCAGTTTAAAATAAAAAACCTAAAAATAATTAAACTTATGTGCCATGTGGGTTACCACAAAATCATTGATGATGGACGAGGGGAATATCGTGCTCCACAACCTTGTACAGAAAGGAGCCAGACGACAAGAATGGGAAGGCGCGGACTGGAAAAGGACTCACCTATCGGACGTTAGGGATTAGCACGGTTGCCAGGACGTAAAAGATCAAAATTATGACGATGTGCCGTCAATTCGAGGCTGCATAACGATCTGCCTTAAATTTTATTTCCAATTTCGGGTTGTGTCATAATATGCCGTGAAGATGACATTGTTCACAACGAAGGAGAGAGGAGAAAGAAAACGGCGAAGGATTCTCTCTGAAATGTCGTCGAACGGAACTGACGGGGCGGGATGGAAAATGCCTACTTGTTCAAAATGGCCTGTCAGCTGTCTGCCGTTAGCGGCAGCGTGGGAACCATCGTCGCAAGACGCTCCTGGATGGAGTGTACGGGACGTACGGGAGCGGAGAGAAAGGAGCGGACGAGGCGGGATGGATAACGGCCACTAGGGGTTGGACTCTCACCAATATTCAACCAGGTGCTTCCAATTCCACGGGCTGCTTTCTCCCATGTTGTTTTTCTATCGCTGCGACGTTCGTCGCTGGAGTCGTCGTTTGTCATTTGCTCTCATGTTCTTTCGGTCGATTCCTTCAGAGCGGCTGTCTTTGCTGTCAAGCACGGTACGACACGAAACGAGGGGACGGAAATGTTCATTCTTCGAGCAAGAACGGCACGGAAGCACTTCATACGGAGCAAAAGGCGAGGCGGGACGTGTTTTTACCTCATCACACTGCGTCCAATGCTGGCAGAGCGAAGGCAGCATGGACTGCCTCTGCTAATTGTCATGACACTTTAAACTGAGTTCTCACTTTTCTTTCTCCCATGCGACATCGACAGCGACAGCGACAATGATGTAATGCATGTCCTTGCAAAAGAATGTCTCGTGTAGCAAATGTATTGGAAGGGACCGCGGTGGAATTTACTTTGTGATCGACCGATGCCGAGAATGCGTGGCCATCAGCAAAAGCTTGGTAGAGTGCTTGTGAACATTGTTGTAGACACGGAAGATAACGATTCATCCGAGGATGATCTCTTAGAATCAATACCTGCCACCCCGCCTTCTTCCGTCCCATCTGACTGTACTGGTGATCACGACATTATTCTTTCATCTTCTCTCGCATCTGACACTACCTCTGGCAAGGATGCCATTGTACATACCTTACCTTTCCATCATTTTGAAGCGGTTTGTTTTCACCAAGAACCTTGCAGACTTGATCGGTTTCAGAGACCTCAGAGTATATCGCCATACCCACTTTATTCTGCAACCTGCCTCTCTTTTGCAGACATCAAACTCTATAAACTTCGTGCATATATCTATCTGGATTTTCACTTCTGTAGCGTTCCACCGGAGTTTCTTATCTCATCGTTGGACTTCATTTTGATATGCATTTCATTCACTACGAAGACTCGTTGTCTTCAGGCTCTTGTCGGATCCTTTCACTACATTAACTCTGAAGGTAGTTGGTTGCTGCTTCGAGACAGTAAGTCTTGTCTTTTCTCTTATCCCAAGTTCCTACAGTGTGGGCATGATCGTCATCTCCTCAAGCCCACTGTCAACGCTGTGTTTCGTTTAAATTGTGTCCACTGTATACGTGAGGACGTTGACACTACAGTTTTCCACTTTGTCTGTAAACACCACTCCAGCCATGTTACTATGTCGAGCCGCCAGAGCTAGACGTCCTGCTGTCTCGGAAGGTCTTTCGGGCACGTGCAGAGTACCATCTCTTAAACTCCTCGAGATGTCTGTTATTGTGAACTGTACAGGAGACGGTCTCGATATGTGTGACTGACCGTCTTTGTGTCGCTTTCTACATCATGAGTATACCAGTGGGTTATTATCCGTGGAGAGAGGAGGAACCCTACTCCATCTACACATACAGGGAGTTATCTCACTGTAGGCTACTAGCACTATTCATGTCAAGCAACGTTTGTTGTATGTCTTGAGATGAAAAGGCACCGAGAGATCAGTCGGTGGGGAGATTTGTGTAAAATTGTTAACTAACAGAGGTCTGCACACTTTTGTTGGCATGGTGGGTTATTGCATGAAGGATTAGGGAGAGCTACATCATCAATCCTCGATGAAAAACATCACAGATGTCATGCTGCAAGACGAGGAAGAGCTCTTCACGCTGTTTGGTGCTGCTGAATTGCAGCGGGCCTTGCAATTCAACAAATACCGTAGCGCGTATCCGTTAGGTACCACTCTTAGAACTTGTTTGAGATCGATGATACGATCTGGTAAGTATAGTCCCTCTTGCAGATGGTAGATGGCTTGTGGCATACAGAAGGCGCATTTTGATTCCTTCTGGAAGGCTATAATTTGCCCGGAGACTGTAACCATCACGGACATAGACAATTTCTTTTCTCGCACAGTCATGAACACGTTACTTTACCGTCGAACAGCCGGATTCTGACATTCTGCAGGAAGAAGAATTCTCCTGCTGTTCGCAATAGAACAGTACCGAGTTTTCATTAAGTCGACGCGCTTCCGGACTACATGTCAATGTGCAGTGCACTGGAAGGAACCTTGGGTATACCATAGCTTTTGAAGGTAACTTTTCCACGTTTTCTGTACCTGTTTTGTCTTTGTGTGTTATCCCTTCTTGTCTTTCTCATTTCGGTCATGTTTTGCCTGCAGGCACCACAACCGACAGGGTCTGTACACCAAATGTCACATAGATCCGTCTTTATACGGACAGGGAGCAATGTAGAAAAACTTTGTTCCGAGGACTCAAGGCGCTGCTACTCTGGGAGGAAGTTCGCTTTCAGCCTTTGGTATTTGCTAGAGAAGGAACATATTTTTTGTGTCGACTGTGGTTAGAGCCATACAGCCGTACAGGCTTTGGTATTTGCTATTCGATAAATAGTGAAAACGAGTTTAATCTGCTTACAGCCGTAGAGGCTTTGCTATTTGCTATGTTGTAGATTGTTCTCATATACATATTTCTGGCTACAAAACCGTCGTTTGAAAACAGGCTGTTTTCACGCTGAACATGACAACATGTCTACTGCGGGACCATAGTTATAGGTTGTCATACAAGGGTAGCAGCCTACAAACCTTCAGTTGCTTTACTGGAAATGAAATAAAGCGTTGGGTTCACCGTAGTCTTTTTCCCCTAAAGACGCTTGTTTGTGCTCGGTTATGAAGCACTGAACTGAATACTGATGCAACGAACGTCATTTGCTTGCGGTTGTAAGGGAAAGCAATAACTATTTCCAATAAGCTTGAAGAATAAGTCCAAGTATTGAACCGCGTTGACCGAAAAGTTTCTACCGGTAACAGTATCCAGATAGGAGAAGGGCCAAGTATTAAACGGCAGGACCTGAAAAATATCTGCACTATGGCATGCTTGTGGACGCTGGAAAACCGTGATGAGGCGAGAAGGAAAAAAGCAGCGAACGTGACTGTACATCCAGTGAATATATATGCATCCTAAGTGAACTTCTGTTCACTTTGATAATAAGCATTCCCCAAATACACCACTTTCGTGAAGTCATTGTATGTACATCTCTTTGTTCCTTGGTGACATAATCCTCCTCATGAGTCATGAGTTTTCCATTACTTTTGTCCAATAATATGTGGGTAGTACTCTATTATCCGTTCAAGTAGGTATTCTTCTTGATAAGTGTTTGAGTTTTGTTCCAAATCAACCGTGGTTCAGTTAGCAAAACTCTAGTAGGGCAACCTAAACCCTATCATCTATCCTTTGGTTGCAACACCATGTACACATACTATCGCTTTACCCCACTATGATAGAAGCTCTGAAGGATGTATGGGTAGAATTTTACACTTGCTGATGTTGATTTGTGCGCTTCAAGTTCTGTGAATAATTCCTTCTCTTTATTTAATTTTGTTACATTATGTGGCAAAAAGTCTAGTCGCTTTGTTTTTGTGAAACCACCGGGCACGTATACCCCTCAATTACGAGAAAAGTGAAACAACAAGAAGGTGGTAAGGAAGTGACCCGAACTTTTATAAGGGGGTCGCTCCCAGTAGGACTCTCGACACCTGTCTTTCCATTTGGTAATATCTAGTCACTGTAACACATTAAACCCCGAGTATGAGTATACAAAAATGAAAAAGAATATTCTTTTTTCTCCTAGTGTTCTTTGAGTCTGAAAACAAACTCTTTTTTATCCAAGAAACCTAGGATCTTTATTTATCATTTATCTGTCAATATAAAGTGGTTTATTTCGAGATGAATCATTACTTGTGAAGCTGGTGAATAGCTTTAAGTTGATTTCTTATTTCGTAAATTTCAAGTTGGAATGAAGACGTAGACGCCAAAAGAATTTTCTACATAACGTTAAATTTTTCAGTCCTCTAAAAAATATCCATAAAATAAAGTTTTCTGGGTCACCAGAAGCACTTGTAATCATACTCGGGGTTTAAGGAATAAAACATGCATTATTATCACATTCTCATCCTCTTTAGATGAAGAGAGGAATTCTCCACATATTAACATTATGAACAAACCATTCTGCCAAGAAGGTCTATTAAAACTGAACAAAAGTAGTCTCCATTGTTTCTTTCTCTCACAACGTTTTTAAGTGTTGTATTTTCACACAACGTTGACAAAGTTTATTTTTTATTTTTTCTTCGGTTCATATAAAGACTTCTAGATACCTATAAGAGAAATGAATTTATGTTCACAAGCTACATTTGAAACACGAAAAGATCTACGTTTTGCAAAATGGATTTGTCCTAGACATAAAAGATTGAAAGACTAAGTGTAATATATATAAACTGTAACATTATAATGTCTCATGATTATGGGTTAACCACCTGAGTTACTAAATGTAAATTAGATATTGTAATATGTCTAATGACTATGGGTTAACCACCTGAGTAAACATTCTTTCCCCTTCTCTTTTCTTCTGCATTTGACAAACCAATAAACCCTCGATATTTACCTTCCACACTATGCTTGTCCTCTTCCTTTCTCTTGGGACAACTCAAGGAAGCATGCATATAACATTTAACATATACGGTCTAAAGTTCCTGGTTGTTATTCATTCACGTCGCGTCCCAGTAGAGTTAATTGTGCGAGCATATAATCATGATTTAATTTTATTGTTTATTATCATCATCTATTTTAGTAAATATTGTAAAGATATAATTACATCGAATGGAGTCTAGCTTTTACGTAAAATGTCATATTCTTGCACCCACTCTCCTCTTTGCCTTTCGCCGTTGATTCTTTTTGCATCCTCCGGAGAGCATCTCAAGTTCTCGGCTGGCTACAACTATCTTTCGCGCATGGCGTCAGCTTACCAGAGTAGATAAGATACCCCGTGAGTTTCAACGGCTGAAACCCATAACTCTGTTTTCAACAAAACGCATATCACCTCTAACCCCTACGACTCAACAGTGTTGAGCATGTGGCTGCTTGGACAAAGATCTCACATGTTTCTTCCGCTGCTCGATTCGCTCGCGTATTTGACGTAGTAATGCCGTTATCGTTCCCGATTCGCTCGCGTATTTGACGTAGTGATGCCGTTATCGTTACCCGCAATCCGTTCTTCGCTTACTGCTGTGCTACAATTGCAATTTCTTGCTTCCATTGCCTCCGGTCTCGCATGAAGCTTCGCTCCTTCTTTCGTTCTGGCGTTGCTGCTGGAATCAATTCAACGTTTCCATGCTGACAATTCAGCAGCCGTTAGCTCTGGCTAAATGCTACCCCTTGCTTCAGGCTGCTGTTCCTTCGCCGCACTAGGTTGCTGACGGCTGTTCATCAGCATTTATCTCTGTTTCGACCTTCTGTCCTGTAAGGTGTTGTAGAGTCTCTTGGACTTGAATCTGTACTTTTCCCAGCTTGTTGCTCATTCCACTACCAAGGCTGCTAGTAGTCCCATGGGCCCTTTTTGCTGCTGCTCTTCCCCTTCTATTTAGTAATTAAAATACCAATCAATTTATATTTATGACTTAAAAGAATCATTAGGATTTCATGACCGATAATAGTTACACATTTCACTTTACACTTCACAATTCACACTGTGATTAGATTAAGTAGAAAGATTTAACTTATGATTGAATTTAATAGTTTTAGGGAGATAATATAGAGTAATTTGCATTTGTACTATGGCCTGTGATATTAGGAGAACTGAAAAGTCGAATTTTATTTTAGTTGAATATGGAATAACATATCAATAAATTAAAATTATTTTTAATTTATTATTTGAATATTTTTTATATTTCAGTAATTGGATAACTGTGTATAAATTTTATTACATTATATATATCTACTTCAAAGAACTAAAATTTTGAATTTACTCTGAATGTACAATTTTTAGTATATTCCTTGCTATATATCTTATAATAACTCTCTTTCAACTATTTAGATTTTGAATATCACATTATCATATATCAACTATAAGCTCGTCAAAGACACAAGATTCAAAGCAAAGATTGGTAGAGCACTTGTTGGAACATTTTATTAAGTAAGTTTATCTCAATAAGTAAATACTTAATAAAAATTTATAGAAATCCAAAATGATTTTTTGTGAAGTGGATAATTCAGTTCATGTATATTCCCATGGCCCAAGATAATCACAAGTTAATACTAATAAAATAATGAAAGTATCACTTCTTAAAAGCATGTTGTAATTGTGAAAAAAATTTTGACAAAATACCAGATGTGGAAGACAAGAGAAGCTTTATTTGAAAACATAAACCTACTTGCTTATAAAAATCACATCAACAAGGACAAAACATGATCCATATTGTCATCATGAGAACTACTAGAACTTTCCTTCTCATTCTCACTAAAAGTCTATATGTGACTCCTATGCCTCCAAGTAGTTTATAAGGGTTCATGTTGTTCTTGGAGCACCACTCCATGTATGAAGTTTGAACATGCTGCCACATATGTCCTATTTCGTTGTAGATAGAGAAACCAGATGCTTTCTTACAATGAGAAAATGATTACAATTTCAAGAAAACTGTTACATATTAAAAGAAAAGTGTTACCTCGACTTGATTCTGTATTAAGACTGTAAACTTTAGTTCAAAATGACAAGTTCAAAAAAAAGAACTACTGTTGTACGTAATATTGTGAGACTAACACAATAGTTATACACTTAACGGTATAGCTTAAGAAAATATTACAAAAGACAAAATATAGAAGCTTAAATTTATGATTAAAATATTTCCAAATAGTAGACTCAATCTTCAATGAGTTCAAGTTTTATCTTGTTGTTTTCTATTTATCTCAAAAGAATAAAATAATGTATCGGTAGTATAATTTATATGATTAGAAAACATCATTAGGAGTTCATGATTGCAATAATAGTTATTTTGACCCAGTACTTGAAGTCAGGATGAGAGATATAGAATAGTTAAACTTTTAATCATGGAACTTTATGATGTTAAAAATATCATTTTTGCAAAAGCTTGTGAATTAAGTATAGATATAAATTCTGTACCGATCTACCAAGTGCAATAAAGAAAAAGATCCTTCAACAAAGAAAAAGATACAAGCAAAGAAAAAGAATGAATAAGGCTCTGTGCTCAAAAAATAGTTTTATTTGTGCTACATAAGAGTTAAATCGCAAAAAATAGTTCTCTAAATATGATGACAACCGACTTACATGCCAAAATTAGTTTAAAATCAAATTTTATTACTGTAGCAGCTTTAGTTTCCAATAATAAGTTAAACATATAAACATATTATTTGTTCTACACAACGTTTTAATGATAATTCTACACTTTTCATAATATTTAGTAGCAGTTCTTTTCAGTTCTTGCTCATAGAGATTTAATCTCCACATCAACCAATTATTTGAATTGATTATTACAAATAATAACTAAAATTTTGTGATCAGAAATAGTAGTTTTGACTCATTAAGTTCAGTGAGAATGAGAGGTCAAAAGAAAATTACAGATGTGAGGTTTTTATTAAGAAGGTATAAACAAAATGAAAATAAGAGCAAATAAGGAATTTTTAAAAAAATCCTTTTAAAATAATTTGATGATTAAAAACTTACATGTCAAATATAGTCTGAAATTAAAATGTAACTAAGTCTGATGTGACACAAATAAGATATGACAATTTTATATGTGTCACATCAGAGTTTAAGCAAATAAATATAATTTTTTTCTCATACATTCAGATGCACTTTTCAGTATTTCTTTGTACATGTACGCCTAGTGGTTTTCCTCTCCACATAACGCAGATGAATACGTTTCAATACATTTTCTTTAAATTCTTTTCACATTCATGAGAGGTACACCTCATCGTTTGATCTTGACGTTTAACATAATTTTATTAATATTTTGATGTTTATGTATGAAGAATATAAAAACTATAAAATTATGAAGTCAAAAAAAAACAACATGTTAAAGCACCACAAGTGTATTAGGTATCAAAAAACACCATAAAGAAAAGGAACATAAAATAACGCAATGGATAGCAAAGGGATGAGTAGACTTCATCAAGCCGAACAAGGGGAAAGAGGGGCCCGCAATGCCCAGCAACTAACATCCTGGAGGGGAAGAGATTATCGGGGCTAAGCAGCACAATCCTTAGCTCTAAAGTCGCTTGTCGTTCCAAAAATATTCAGCTTTAGATAAATCAAAAGACTTTCATACATGAAAAAGAAATTTGAAATAAGAGTTTGGCATAGATGGATGTGAATATATCGATGTAAGAAGAGGAAATGAGTCGTTTTAATTATAAATCGTTTGTTTGACTTTGCAAGTGTAGTCCCCTATCAACAGATGTCATAAGGAAATTGGAACTTAACTGCTACTAAAACTAAAAATGTATAGGTTTTTTCTAGAATTAATTTGTAACTGACATACGAAAGTTCAAACATAAAGAAAAAAATAATGATGTGGTAAGTTTTTTCTTTGTGAAGCAAACAAGACGATGTGATGTTTTGAGCTCAGTGGTTCATCATGCAGTCTGTGTATGATATATAGTATAACCTTACAACCACACAACCACAGATACTGTCATAGTAGTTGCTTTGGCTTTACAACCAACTATAATTAACTTTTCCTTTAATGCTCAAACTTCATAATAACATGGTACAATAAGACACATTAGAGAAATACTTCAATTATTCTTACTTCTTGATAATAATTATATATGTTAAATTTATTCTTATTTTTCCTCAAAATAAGTTACAATCATTGCAAGTAAATCAAATCTGTAAGTATTTTAATTATCTACAAAATCTCTGATGGATACTTTCAGTCATTAGCATCACTGTGATAACATGATATGTTTCGTAATAAGTCACTGTTTTTATAGCTTTTCATTATTGAGTAAAATATGACAACTTTTATAACCAAATGGATAATGAAGAACTTAATTCTTTGAGATGAATAGAAAACTACTAGATTACACGGCAGAAAGGTTTAATCATAAAATCAAACTTCTGGACTTTCTTTCAAACAATATATTCTTTTATTGTGAAAATAACCAAACTTTTGCCTTTTCCGTTACACTACATAAAAAAGGGACTGTAACCGTTTTCTCATGTTCTCATGTTAAGCATAAGTATCACGAGACTATAAAATTCTCTCCCCTCCTTTGAACACATATTCATTTCTCAGTTTTCACTTTGCAAGTCTTCATTCTATTCTCCTGTTCTCTCGAATTTTCTTCAAGCATGAAGTGAATGTTGTTCAATATCTCGTCCTTTTCATAGTCGTATCGAGTACTTTCCTGTGTCAAGGTATCATAGTGACTTCTGACGAATATGTCACTATGATAGGAACTTCAACCGCTCAAGAGGACGACTCAAAGATTCCACTAGTGCGAAATGTGATCATACAAGAGACCCAGAATTATAGTCCATCTATACCTGAGATCTTGCTTGACTGCAAACGATCTGATGGACTTGCTCTTCTTACTATCAAGAGGATCACTCCATATTCTGGTGTGTCATTCACAACAGATGGTACCGATGATTTCCAGTACTGGAATTGCACTTTCAGCTTCGACGACAAAGTTGCCAACGTTGTAGTTTATGCCGGATTTGCAAGAATGAATCTGCTGCCATATTCTTGTACGACTTGCACGTGGAATGTCGACAGATCTGGCTTTTCTCTGTATGATGAATCGAGAAGTATATGGCAACATGTTTATACTTGGACCGGTGCCCCGGGAGCAGCATGAAGATCTCAAGTAAGATGCTCGGATGGACTTATTTGAGAGTCACTAGTACTATACAAGATTACATACACTTTTGGAGTAGTTTTCGTGATGGAACTATAGATTATGGTTGGTCTCTACAGAAAGTAGTGATTAACTGTTACTATCTTTGTAAGCAAGACGATGGGCTTCAGTCGTTTTACACGTATCTTTTAAGGAAAAGCATTCATTTGAGATTTCCCTAACTTGCACTCAGGACTCGAGACGAACTTTCTTTCTTGAGTAAGTAAATCGTGCTTTTAAAGTTAGGAAGAAAACTGAAGGTCTGTTTTTGCTTCCATTACTATATGAGTTTGAGCTTGAGTTTTATATCATGTCTCTTTGGCAGTCACATACTTTTCAAAGGGTTTGCTGCTCTCGTTAATAAATACATTTTAAGGGCTCTTCTCCTTTGTGTTGTGGCTCCCCTGCTGCTACGCCACCATGTACAGTCTTCCCTCGTAATAAAGTCTTGTGGCATGTCATTTTCCTTAATGTAAAAGTAAACAAGGAGCTCTGCTTGCAATGGAAGTGTGGGGCTATTCGTTATCGATTTTCCAGATCTATTCCCTTTCTTTTTCTTTTCCAGATTCACAACATCCACTACATACTTCTTTTCTTTTTCAGGTTTTCACTAAAACTCCATTTGTCTGTTTCGCTACAGGACCAAAAAATTCTCTCTCTTCCTTTCTAATTTTCACAATCGATGTATAGCTATGCTACCGAATAAGAAAAATAAAAATAAATAAATGAGAGAGTGGAGAGTGTTCCATATAGTCGAGAGTGGTAAAGAGTCGATGTATAGCTAAACATACACTCTGTAAACATGAACTCTTTAATTTAACTTGCGAGAGAAATGATTATATATTAAACACCAGAAAAACAATTACTTTGGAGAGGAACAAATTGTTTTCTTGATCTTTTCCAAAAACTAGATAAGGACATCTGAAAAGAAATCAAAGTCATGAATTTTCCCTTCTTTCCATGCTGATCTTGCTCCCCATCCTGCCACGAAAGGGAGTTGATTAGCTACCTAAGGATTATTAAAAGTTAAAAGTTAAAGTTGTTAACTTGTCCGCTTTATCCCTTCGAGGGGCATGGGACTGTCCTTGGTGGGTAACCACAGCGTACCCGGACCAGATTGCACACATAGCACACACAGCGACATCTTGCACCTCCAACCGGGGGCAGGCGGGCTCGAACCCCATACCTTTCGCTTAGAGGTCTGAGGCCCAACCAAGTTGGTTACGCTTCACCTCAATTGAATCTTTGTATTTCGATGCAACTGATTTTTCAATTGAAATCATTTCCAACCTGGACAAATCATGTAGGTTACTTGCTTACTCTTGTGTCAATCTGATAACCCGGACACCGTTTTAACTCTCCATTATTAACTAATTTTCAAACGAAAAAGACTATGAACAATGCGGACACTCTTCAATTCCTGAGATAAATTAATTTTCTGTTTAGATCCCAACGTGTACAATAGCATTCTTTCCAATTTTGAGACTGGCACCGGAGTCGACCAGTCGACCTGCTTCTAAACCTAGATCATATCAGTCACTGCTTCACTGATTGTGATTAACCTGCACTTGTGATATTTACCTCGTAAGTAATACGCTTCTTCACATTTTAAATGGTAAATCTACACTTCATGTGGATTTAGCTCGTAGGTGCCACCACTTGACAGTATTATGGAACTTTAGTACATATGCAATCGCAGAATTATCTTTCAGTATATTTCCAAGTGGATAACCAAACATGACATGAAGCTATGATGAACGAATGAAAAAAAAGAATTTACTTGCAGCAAGTTAAGCTTGTCCCTTCTACTTTGTGCTTGGTTAGGTCGTTTTGGAATCGATTTGCTACCAAAGGATCTTGACATGTCTCTACATGTCGAAGTCTATACTTTTAAATAATCAAAGAACCTAATCTTTTTCTAAACGAACTCACAAAATAGTCTAAACTAAACTGATAGACCGGAAAAGATCAAGCGTGGAAATGGTGAGTGAGAACACAGCCTTACTTTACGGTGACCTGTACCTTTCCATCTGGCCGTCCCTTCTTTTGCATTGAATCCCACGTCTGAGAACTAGTCCCGTCTTTCGGTTTTATTTATAGGTGGTGCTTTCCCCGTTCCCGTCTAGTGGGGTAGAAACACAAGAAAAGCAGCCAGCGGACACCATCCTCAGATGCAGAATATGTGCGCAGCTTGATTGGCGTGATCTTGTTTCAGTTTCAGCTCCCAAGTGGACAACAGCTGTCTTGCGCGAGGACGGTGTTGTCCGACGAAATGACGGTGCTGATTGTCAGCCCTGAGGCCGAGCATAATTCATCCTCTTGTCCGCTTGTTCGTTGCCGAGCGTCTTCGATATTCTGGTCTCGGCGACTGCTCGCTCGTCAAAGAGAGGGCCAAGTGAGAGAGTGGAGGGATCGTCACTTGCTTTGGTGTGTCAACTTGCACTTGACACATTAATAGAGAGAGAGGGAGAAAGAGAGAGAGCTCTCGATTCAGTCCCCGAGATGATATATCTTACATACTTCGGAACCGAATCGAACGGTAACGCAACCACGGTCCGTTAGATCCTGTCACGGACTGCCAGGAGATGACTACCGGAATTCGGGTCCGGACCCTGAATGACGCGGGAAAGGTTAGCTTTACGGTCTTCAAGGTGTCACTAGTCTCCCTAAACTTATGCACTCATACTGCCGACATGTAGAAAGAGTCTGATGCTTCAGCATGACCTTTCCGTTATCCCCGGAATGAATGTGTTCACTGAAGTTCGGGATCTGGCTTCGGCTTAGACTCTAGGCAGTGCCTTTTCCTCTCTGCTGGATAAGATCTATAGCCCTGTCCGTAGCCCTTGCCTACGGACAGATTCTCATAATGCTAAATTCGTCGGCTTCGAACGTCAGTCCACGAGCTCCCACTCGCCTAGATTTTGTAAGTTGTTGAGCAATCAGTACTTCCTCGAACGCTCACATCCGTCATGTGTTCCACGATACTTGGCTCCACGCCAGGATTTGACTTCTCTAGCCATCACACCAGGTTGACAGTCGAGATGATTGTGTATACGCAGACCTACGGTGCCACTAAACTAAATGATTCCGCGTTGCGCACGCGAACTTGTAATACAAAGCTTCATTATAATCAAGATACCGATCACTTGGCTATAAACAGTTGAGGTTACTAGGCACTTGTGGAGACACTTTTCCCACTACACCACTCCAAATTATTAGCAACAATATACTACATACTGGCAACAATTACGTTCATCTGAGGGATGCCAACTGTTCCCACCTTCATTCTCGACCAACTGGCGAAAGTGATGTTCTGTTCTCTACTGCAAGAATAAAGTAAGCAACCATTGCTTCTTAGAGTCTACAGCAAATCGCTTTGATACCAGGTAAGCTCTGCGAGCGACACACAGGGAAAGAAAAGCAAGTAGGCTGGTGGACGCATTCTTTAAGTGACAATGGTTGACCTACTGCATCTGCAACACCCAAGAGTAGGAGTTGTCCACACAAATCTCAAATCTCTTCGAACTCCTCCACACAAATAACAAGATACTGCACAAATTTGTCGACTTCACATTATTTATTTTGTTTTCGCCAAATGCAGAAAGTGCAATGAAGTGCAATTTGCAAATCATCTGTAGATGATACGCACTGGACGAGCGGGCATCCAAAGGTGCACTCGAACGCCCTCCTGAGTGAGTAATCTGGGTCACACCAGTCTCGATGTCTTGCTTGCAACTATACAAACTGCTTCTTCACCGTGTACCCTAACTCCCCAGAGGTCAAACTTTCAACTGTGCATTACAGCAGGGATGTTCTAGTAGATCGAAGCAGAACAAGACTTCCATGTCCAGAGTCGCCGATGAACAAAAGCTTGAAGGAAAAGTCATATTCGGAATTCATGGTAAAGAATCCTCGTAAGCAACGCGCTCCCCCCTGTCAGCACTGCCAGTATAATCCACGTGGCCGGCTACCCTAGAATGAGCTACAACTAATAATTGTCTTGTGTCCTAACTACTCAACTCATCCAGCATATGACTTCAAGACAGACAATGATAATTCCTGCCACGACAGTAGTATGCCCATGATTTCTCCCTACATACATCACCTGCTCAGGAGCAGCACCCGCCGCCCTGGGGAAGAGGCTGTCCCTTCATCTGTACAGTGCTAGGCTTGGTGCTCGTCATGGGAGGCTGACTTGCCATCCTACTCTTGATCTCCGCCGCCATCGTCATGAAGGCTTCTTCAACGTTGGTCGCGTTCTTAGCACTGGTCTCTAGAAATGGGATTCCAATCTCATCCGCGAACGCCTTCGCTGTCTGAGTGTCCACTACTTTCTTCGAAGCCAGATCCGACTTATTTCCTACGAGTAACTTGTTAACGTTCTCGCTTGCATAGCGGTCAATCTCGTTCAACCACTGCTTCACATTATTGAAGCTTTCCTGATCTGTTACGTCGTACACCACAATTATGCCATGCGCTCCACGGTAATAGCTGCTAGTGATCGTCCTGAACCGCTCCTGACCTGCCGTGTCCCAAATCTGCAGTTTGATAGTCTTCCCATCTAGCTCCACTGTTCGGATTTTAAAGTCCACCCCGATTGTGCTGATGTAGCTCTCCAAGTAGGAATCATCCGCAAATCGCAGCAATAGACACGACTTACCGACACCTGAATCTCCGATCAGCAGAAGCTTGAACAGATAATCATATTCGGGATTCATGGTGACAACAACAACAACAAACTTCTCTTACTTCGTCTTTTATCAAGTCACCTACCACCTGTTATCCAGGCCTCTCGTCTCCTGTCCACTCCTGCCTCCGAACTCTGCCCCAGATATAAACCACGAAATGAAATCGATCAACACGTGAATTAAACAAACTTGCTCATCGTCAACCCTAGACGCCAGTCCGTCCGCCCGCAGTATTAACGAACAAATGGACTCTCCGACTTTCAGTATGATCATCATCTCGACCCAACCCTAGCTGAACAGTAAGCAACAAAGACAACTCAAAGAGCAGCGCTGGAAGGGCATAGCCTTACTTCAGCCGACCAAGTCACGGTCTTGGGCATGAACAAGAGTACGTCGAACGAGTATAGCGTGTTGGTTCGTTCGTTTCCAATGGCTTCGTCGGTGGTCAGCCTCGTGATCCATCAACAATGACCAAGCAACAAGAAGCAAAGAACGAAGATATCTTGCACCTGAAGCTTTATCTCCATCTCTTTCTTTCCTACGCACTGAAAATAACAGCAGATCTCAGGCCGAGGCACCACTCAACTGATTCGGCTGCTGTCGTTGTCGTCCGTTGGTTTCGGCTGATGTCCGCGATGCATGCAACTCCTCCCTCGCTTTCCTTCCTTCCTTCCTTCCTTCGTCCGTTGCTCTCTAAACTGTCGATCAGTCTTCTCGCATACTGATCGACTCGACCCGACACCGTTCTTCTCGTCCGACTTCTTCAACTCGTCGCCCAATCTGTCTCGCTAATTGCTGCTCACCACCTCCACCTCACTCTCCCCCTCGCTCACTCGGTCTTCTTCCCTGCCTCCGGGTCTCGTCCCGCTCGCTCGCTCGTCCGCCCGCCCGCACTCTCCTCGTCTACCTTTGCTTCTGTGCGCGTAAAGAGAGCACAGGGAGAGATGGAGAGAGAGCAGTCAGTGCAGATGAGAGCAGAGCGTGCGAGCGAGCGACAGAAGAGTCACAGAAGGCAGGACGAACCAAGCAATCGACCTCATGCCCCTCCCTCCAGCATGCACATGCTCATGCTATGCTCTGACATCATGCCTCATTGGCATATCATGTCATGCCATCAGCCAGACCAGGAGTCTGAGCATGATTGACGCCCCAACGAACGTGGTACACAATCCATCAACCATGACGTACAATAGGAGTTTACGTGATGCTCTAGAGCATGTTTTCCGACTCTCCCGTGCTCTCTCTCATCTATCGTCGTTGTTTACCCTTCCAGTTGCGCATTATTCACTGTACAAGGCCGTGGGGAAGGATATTAAGTCTCACTCTGTTCTCTTCCTTCTTCACACACACAAACTATATACAGCTGTAGCTGAAATACTTGTGCTGAAAGGAATCTCTCGCCCGATTGAACAAATCCTTGCAAGAGAGGCATGCATATCACCCTCTTCCAAGTTCGGAAGATGGCAAATATGCAAGCATTTTAATTTGATTTTTTAAAGGTTAAGATATAAATTAAAGTTTTAAATAAGTTTTAGTTATTCATGGATTCAATGGCATCATGGGAGAGCTTGTGGAGACTGTACTTAGGGTTTTACTCTTTCTCGTAACATGTGTATACACTATGTGTATAGTGTATGTAAAAAAAATCCTTTTAATAGTTTAATTTAGAGATTTTAATTTTAATTTTCTGTAACATGTGTATACTTCATGTAACAGAGAACTGTTTTTAGTCATTTAAATTTAGAAATTGTATTTTTAATTATATTATCAGTTTATTTTAAATTAGCATTCAGTTTTGATGTGTAACTTTTTTCTAAATCAATGTTCAGTTTTGATGTCTGTGTTTTATCCCACTAAAATTTTCAGTAAACACTAAGTCAATTACTGAATAATGATTAATGATAATTTTCTTAACTTTGTTTCCATTTGTCTTCTTCTCATTGACCAGAAGTGCACTTAGCGTGCATATTGCACTTTACCCAACCTTCTTGAAGTTATCTTTAAGTCCTTATCCGAAGTTTATCTTTCAGCACAGTTCTACTGAATAATATGTGCAATTAACAAAGTTTTTTTAGTAACAAATAAAATAATGCTTTTGATTTGTTTCTTTTCTACAATGATTTTCATTTATTTTATGAGGAACTCCGGTACTTATTAAATATTGAATATGACAAAAAAAAGTTGTGCACAACTTTTACAACGACTACTGTCGCTAAATAATATATTTGTAAACCCTTGAAGACGTGTAAATATAACGTAATCGGTCAAAACATAAATCACACATTCAAACCATATTCTGTATCAAGATTAAACACTTGCCTTGGAAAACTCAACGAATAATCGATGATGGCTTTAAAACTGACACGGAGATACAAGTTTACTGTATTTCCAGATTAGACAATTTGGCTTAGGCCGGGGATGTAAACGCCGTCTTGCTTTGTTCTTCAGTCAAGTTTCTCTGGTTACCAGCATTACTCCGTGGTTAACCGTGCGGACGAGACTACACGTAGTTGAGATTAGATGTTTACCAAGTGGAATGACGCATTTTGGGTGAACGCAAAGACGCTCACGACTTCTGCAAAAATACTACAGTCTACTTGAAAAGGACTCGAAAGTTCCGCAAGGAAAACCAAAGTGTCCAAACATTGACTCAGATCAAGGAACTGCTGCTGCCCGTGACTTTGGCATTTTCCTGGAACTGGTATAATTTGCTCAGTTTGTCGGAAACCTCCCTTCGAGAACGTAACCAGGCATCGTGTTCGAACGCCTTTCCTGCAGTCCAGCAGAGAGTATCTAAAAGTGCCAGACTGTGAAGCCGGCAATGCAGTTCAGTACTGTGTGCTCGAGCCTCAAAGTTAGGTAGTAACGTTGCACTGTGGACTTTTCAGGCATCTTGCTGCGAATTAACCTTCTTCCATTATTTTGCAGATAGAAGAGGAGACGGAAGTCCAACTAAGCACTTTGGATCCAGTTTGATACAGAGAAGTCCCTAGATCTGAAACTTGTGGTAACTTAACTTTGTGCGTTTCCTGAATGTTGTCTGTAACAATGCTGTTATAGGATTCAGGTTTACTGTGGGATAATGAGAAGGAAGAAAGATGCTTCGGAGTGATTAGCTGCAGAAACAAATGTTGTGTAAATATTTAGATGCAGAAAATTGTGTGACCATGACTTTGCATTCAAGAAGAGAAACGCCTGTGGGGTTCAATCATGGATTGTTGATCTGGAGATAGTGAGATGGAGCATAGTCGATTGGAGAGATATTTTAAAGATATTGATTTAGCTTTCGAATAGTTGGAAGATTCTTGCAAGCTATATCGATAAGTTTGAAGAGATGGAAGAGAAAGCATGAGCAGATATTTGAGATTATAGTTGATGTACTACTTGTTTTGTGACAAAGCGGTCAGACCTGAGCAGTTTTGTATAATCAATAGGTTTGTTGAGGAAATTAGCTACAGATGTGGTAATATGGTATTCTTCCGTGAGCATTTTCAGAAAATATTGAGTACATAATGCCCACTGTAATTTTGAGAAGTCCGTACTATAAGATCAAGTTTTGGGGAAGAATTATGTTCATTTTCATTAACTGCATATCTCCCAAATCTTTGTAACTTGTAATCTTTGAGTGACTCTTGGTCAGTAGTCGACAAGAATTGAGTATAGAGTAGATCTCATCGAATATTTCATGAGTATTGAATAAAAAGATATGTAACTGTGAACTTCTTTTAAATTTTTAATTATTTTAAATAGTAGAGTGAAAGATTCACTCATCTCGGCTAAATGAATCTGGTTCGAGCTGGCACCCGGGATGTCTAAGCCTGAAGCGGATGTGGAGTCGATCTAGACTCGTAGATATAATAATGCATGCTCACCGTGAGTCAGTTTACAAAACATGTATAACCTAGCAAAGGCAAGAGACTCACCATGAGCTTCTTCGTTTTGTTTGAGCCCGGACTAGATGAATATGTTGGACCTCCCACCCGAGAGATCTAAGCCTAAAACGGAGACTGAATGGATATGGACTATGAGATAAAATAACGCACACTCATCGTGAATAGAGTTTTACAAACCATGAATAAAATAGCAATGGCAATAGGCTCACCGTGAGCTTCTTCATTTAGCTCGAGCTCGGATGAAATGGATATGGTTGGACCTCCCACTCGTGACGTCTAAGCTAGAAGTGCAGGATGAATCGATCTGGACGAGGAGACAAACTAAGACGTGCTCATCATGAACTGCCAAGATAATTAATAATTACACATTCCTTAAATAATTCTCGACATCCGGAATCCTCCTACAATTCCATTGGAGGACATCTATTTTGAAGTCTCGATGACCTAAGAAAATGAGATCGAGAAGAATGTCAAGAGTAGTTCATTCAAAATTTGAGAAATATTTAATAGTCGAGATGTTAAACTCACATACCAATATTCCAGATATTCACTTACATGGAGTCAAGTGAAATAAAAGAATCCAGATTCAGAATGATTCATTCATAAAGAATTGCTCCATTTGTTCTTGGGATAAGACTTCCTCATTTTTTAATAAAGTAGCAAAGACAATAGACTCATCGTGAGTTCTTCATTTAGCCCGAGCTCATACTAAATGAATATAGTTGTCTAGTCTCGAAGCACAGGCTGAATCGACTAGGACCCGAAGATTACGTAAGACGAGCTCATCATGAACAACTTCAAGATATATAACTACACAATCTTTATATATATTTCATGATGTGTGGAACCCTCGTACAATTATAGAAGAGGGTGTCTATTTCGGAGTCCCGATGACTTAATAGTCCTTTTTAGTAGTCTCGATGACGTAATAGTAAAAGCAACCTCTTGTCTTATTAAAAAACATGATTTACTACCCGAGAATTTAAATGCCGATCTTCGATATAATCTTGCATACGATTTGTCGATTCTTATCGAGACTGGGTTCATGAACTCGTCGAGGAAAACTACTTGCACAACTTTGATTCTCCGAGTAGAATCACAATCATCCGAGAATTGATAATCCTCCTCGGTATCTATCATCTAAGGGACACAACATGCAAGTATCAAGAACAGCTGTGATTCTCAAATTCTTGGAGGTACAAAAGATATCAATTGCTTTCTGGTAAATATTTTACTCAAACCTTTGAATATCTCAGTAGCCAACCAATAGAGGATCTCGAGCACCTAAACAATACCTCGGGTCTTCCATCTAGATCTTGATGGAGAGAGATACTGGTAACGTATCTAATGACTATATTGAATAATTGTCTAAGTTCACAATCCATGTACAGTTTCTGATGTCTGAAGTTCTTATAAAATTCCAAAGTAGGGTATTTGTTTAGAAGTCTTGATGACGTAAAACAAGAAAATTTATATCAAATGGAAACTTATAGTATATCACTATCTAGGACGACTAAGCTTGAAATGTAGGCTGATTCGAATCAACTCCGACTCAGAGATAACACGCGTTCATTGTGAGTCATTTTACAAAAACATGTATTAAGTAGCAAAGACAAGAGGTTGACCGTGAGCTTTTTTATTTAGCCCGATCTCGGACTAAACCAATCTGGTTGAACCTCACAACTAGGAAGTCTAAGCGTGAAGTGCGAGCTCTATCGACCGAGACCCGTAGATGAAATCAAATGCGCTCACCATGACCAGCTTCAAGATAAAAAAAAACTACACAGTCCTTGTATAGTTCATGATGTCCAGAATCCTCCAACAATTATAGAGGAGGGCATCTATTCTGAAGTCCTGACGACTTAATAGTAGTTTTTAATAGTGTCGACGATCTAATAGTAAAAGCAGTCATGTATGTCATTAAAGACTGCTTTAATGTTGATCTCCGGTGTAGTCTTGTTACACAATGTACCGATTCTTACCATGGTCGTGCTCACGAACTAGTCCGAGAACAATGCTTGCACAACTCTGATTCTCTAGTGGAATCCCGACTTGTACTAACAAACCGACAAGCGTCCTCGGTAGGTGAATAACTAGCATGGACTAACTACATCGTCCATGTATAGTTCTTGATGTCCGGAATCCTCTTACAATTGTAAAGGAGGGCATCCTATATAGTTCTTGACGTTCAGAATCTTTCTACAATTCAGGAGGATGACATATATTATGAAGTCCTTGTGACTTAATTTTATAACTTTTAAATAGAAAATCACACTCCATCAGTATGAGGGGTGATTAAACCCAAATATATGGATTGAATTAAATCGGACTCGGAGATAATTCAATAGGCGTAACCTTCAGTCATTTTACAAAACATGTCTAAAGTAGTAAAAGCAAGAAGTTCAGTATACGGATAGTTTCTGAAAAATGAGAATATTTATACCATTCTCAATAATAGCATATATCTAAAACTCCTAAAATGTAATTTTACTGAATCTTGAGAAGTGCTTGAGAAAATCAAGTTCTGATTTTGGCTCATGGTATTTATTTAACATGGTTAGTGTGAGGTTCAAGGACAAAAATTATATGTGTTTACGATAAAACTCTTCAGTGAGCTTGGACTTCGAGCTATTTAACAAATACAATATAGTAACAGTTTCACTCATCGAGAATAAGGTTTTGGAGACTTTCACAAAGATGCCTTTCTCGAGACGTCAAATATCTTCTTCAGGATGTTTTTTCACAATCTTTGATTTAATAGAAAATTTAAAGAAATATTTCAGTTTATACCTTCTGTCTATCATTGATAATTATAGTATGAGAAGAAATAATATCGTGTATCGAGTTGCAGAGATGTTGACATAACCATGTCCAGTTTGCAGTGTCTTTTGGTGGAGCAACCGCGAAGCTCAAAATGATTGTCTCATTTGCACCATCTAGCACTGAAGCTAAGAATATTTGGCATGTGAACTTTCTCGACTTGCTATGACAAGCGTCCAAACGTATCACATTTTGACAAAAAAAAAATGCATTGTGCGTGGCACTGAGACACACATAATATCTATTAAATATTCTTGTATTGCATTCTCAGGTACTCCAATCCACAACTGACATCGGATCCACTTCAGGTATTCGTCTACAGACCGAAGGGATATAGTAGAAGGATGCTGCTTGATTACCCTCCAACCAATCACGAGAGTGATCTCGACTCCTCCAGACTTGTTAGTAAGGAGCGCGCTTATTGAATGTAGTTCGAAGATCTTTCATCAGATTTTGAATGAGGATGTTAGGATCAATGACCACCCTATTACACATGATTACAGTTAGGAATTTCGAGTTGGATGCCGGACCACGTCAATAGCCAATATGACTAAGATAACTGTGCTCTAAATCAAAAATAGTAATAGCAATTCGTCCATTGAACTTGCCTTTCTGTGTTCTAACTCGTCACTTGCATGGATGCTCGAGCTCACTATCACGTGCACTAGCCTCACAAAAAATTGATCTCCCGGTCGATTGGTATCGCAGTCTTTCACCACAATGATCATTAGCTGACTCTTTTCTCGATTGAGCTTGTGTTGGTTCGGATCGACCAGCTTCAGCTTGCCTCGGTGATGCTCGACGTCTTTATGTATATTCGTGGAAGCTACGAGACTGACTATTACGATGACTCGTTTTCACACTACTCGATGTTTCAGATCGTTGCTCGAATAACTTTCTACAAGGAGCCTTCGCTCCATACTTGCATCTCTAACTCTATAGTTCGGAAAGTTCTTCAATTTATGGCTCGCTTGACGATTCAAGAAAGATCAACAATCAACGGCAAAATTAAACTCCTTAAAAGATTTGAATTCAGACCCGAGATACTTTGCTTGCAGCGGCCCTGAGCGACTCCAAAGTCTTATCTTGGAGTAACCGACTCACGACTCTCGCATCGATCATTTCTCCTCGTCATCGTTCTAGCACGCTCTCCTCTGCAAGGTCCTCGGAGCGTACATTTATAGCAAAACTTCGTTCTTAATGCATTCCATCTAAGCAATCATCTACATCAAGGTTCATAACATTGCTTCATTCGATGATCATATTGTTATGTTAGAATTCGTGCTTCTGATCACTCTCCGCTCGGATCACTACTCTCTCGGATTTAGTTCACAGTGTCTTTTTGACTCGACATCGTCATCGACCTGTTATGATATATTTCAAATGTTCAAATGAACGTGTCATGATTTATTTCAAATGGATGTAGTTTGTTTTGACGATTGCGCATAAGACATGTCTCACGTTAGACTGTTTGTTAATCTAACTTATCCCTGCGTTCTCACGTCATTGTGATACTGTCCGGTCTTTTTTCGTTCATTTTCAACCACGTCAGTCTGTGCGTTTTCACATACAGGCAGTGTAGAGTGACATGGCTTGATCTACATGGTAGAGTATACCTGCCGGGATGGTAGGTGGCAGGTTGGGGGTATGATCAAGCAATCAAACGTTAAGAGGGGTATGATCAAACGCAACGATCGTATTGGGGGTATGATCAGGCCTATTTCTGGAGAACCTTTTTAACCGGTCCGCAGGTCGAACGACGGGCGACAGCAGGTGGTAGTGGACTCCGAGTTTGCTTTCCCTCCAAAACTCGTTTCGTAAGAAGGTTCGGATATATCGTCAATTCGCTTCGCTTCCCTTCCCTTCCCTCCCCTCGCGTGGAATGCATCGATCTAATTTGCTTGCCAAGCTCCCCACATTTTCCATCCTACCTTGTTCCGTTTCTCTCTCGTGTTCTTCGAACAGAAAACTTTCGCTTTTGTCATTTCTTCCGCTGGTGGAATTTGGGACACATTTGAGTGACAGTGCGAAGGAAGGAAGTAGGGAAGGAAGTAGAAAATGGCAGAATCCACTTCCTACTCCAGCCTTCTCCCGCGTGCTTGCCCTGGGGCCTCCCAATGTCTGCTGAATTGTTCAAGCTGCAAAGTGCCCTAGAGTGGAAGAGATGCCGCACAACACAATTTTCCTGTTTTGCAGTTGCTCGTTCGGTCTTTCGAGCTTCCGGAGTGAATGAGTTATTATCAGGGAGGGCAGGGAGGAGATGGAATGGAAGCAGGCTTTTGGCGTTGCTGGGAGGTTCAGAGTGCTTTCTTGTTCGTCGTGTTGAGTTGATCGTTGTCCTTCTGAACACGAGGAGAGTAATTCGTAGACATGACGCTCCCGTCAGCGTCTCGTCCTGCCAAGCGCGCGAAAACAGCTTTCCGGTATTTGTCTCGCTCGCTCACATGAATGAACGATTATCTGATGGTTCAGTTGCAGTGTAGTGTGTGCGGCGTCTGCATTCGTTTCTGGCAGTGCTGTTGGTGTGTAAGTGGTCAACCTCTGTCCGGACAGTTGGAAGGATGAGCTGTTCCTTTTCTCCCTCGGTTTTGTCAAGCGATTCTAGGGAGTTTCGGGATGTCCTGCTGGGTTCACGTTGGCTACCAGTTCCAGAGGAAAAGCTGTAGCAGCAGCTGACTGCATTAGAGCAGCCGAGAGGCTGTCACATTTACTTTATTCATGACGAGCTTGAAGCGAATGTTAAACTTACTTTCAGTTCATCAACCGGTCGATGTGGAGTGGAAGAGGAACACGCTCTCATTTCTTGAGCGAATTTGCTGTTTCTATATTAGAGTGCACGTTCTATCCAACTGTGGGGTACCGAACTGCAGCTCATTTTGTGGTTTCCCGGGTTGTCGTGTTTGACAGTGGGGAAGATGACTATGGCCCGGGGAACATTGTCGAAATTGAGCTGCGCAACTTCATGACATATGGGCACATTAAGTCGAAGCCCGGACCACGTCTGAACCTCGTAATAGGGCCGAACGGGACCGGCAAGAGTTCCTTGGTTTGCGCGATATGCATTGGCCTCGCCGGGGAGCCTCAGGTTAGCCAGGGTGAAATTTTGAGCGTGTGTTATTTTCAGTGCCAATATTGTGGGACATGTTAATCAGGCAACTCGCACGCCAGCAAACGGTCTTGCGAACAGTGCTCCTCACGAACTCCCCTGGTAATGATCGCTTTATTGTTGTTGTTGTTTGGATCTCCCTGTTCTCCAGCTTTTGGGTCGTGCGACCATGATTGGTGACTTTGTAAAGCGAGGAGAAGAGTCTGGATGGACGAAGATTTCGATCCGCGGCAACTCAGATCAAGAAATTGTGGTAATCACGAGGAAAATCAACATTCGAAATAAGTCAGAATGGCTGCTCAACGGTGTGTTGATATCCGAACTTACCATTTAACCCATGAATCCAAATGTAGTAGATTAGCGCACTAGATGAGCCCTTTAATTTATATTATCGTTCAGAGTGATTACGTCTGCTGGATTCCGTCGTGTGTCATTCCAGCGGACAGGAGTGTGTGTTGATGGGAACTTTACATGTATTTCGCTTTATCAGTCTTCGAGCGCGTAGAAGGGCTTGGTCAGCTTTTGTGCTTCTTTAGTTCTTCAACCATATGTACATTCGTTACGGTTGTTATTACTTACTCTGGATGACTGGAGAGTGAAGCTTTGAATTCCGATGGCTTTGGAATACCCAACCTAATATATGGTATTCATCTCAGAGCGGTCGGTTTCCAAGAAGGAGATTCAAGACGTTGTGCAAGGGTTCAACATCCAGTTGAATAATCTAACACAAGTAAGCATGTGATGTGCCGTACCTCCACAACATCTTCGAACAAATGGGGTCCTTGGACACCTCATAAAAGCACACAGCTGTCATTTATTTGGACGACACCTTTGCCCTCTCAGTTAATATAAGTGTGTATTGCACGGCCGAGGACAAAGACCTTAAAATCTGACGTAAGAACTACATTGTGTATCAATCTGCAGTTTCTCCCTCAGGACAGAGTCTGCGAGTTTGCAAAGCTTACACCAATTCAGCTTCTGGAAGAAACTGAAAAGGCCGTTGGAGATCCAGAGTTGTCATCTCAGCATCGAAAATTAGTAGAAATGAGCGAAGATTTAAAGAAACTTCAAACTGTGAGTGCGTACGAGGTTTATGTCAATGCATGAGAGTTTCTACTCTGCATCGATTTTCTTCATCTTTATCTGACTCACAAATGCTTTTATTTACAGACCGTCACGCAGTTGGAAAGCAGTTTAGCACAGAGTAAAGCTAGTAATCGTGAAATTGAAGAAGATGGTCAGCGTATGCGCCAGAGGAACCAGCTTCTAAAGAAGGTGAGACTCCTTTTCTTAGTGAACTGCGAGTGTTTATAAAGCTCAGCTTTATCCACTGCGCACTTCGTGCTGTCATTACTGGAGCACGTATGTACACCAGAGACAATTCAAGGAGAATTTCTCGATGGTTTCACTGTGATTTATGGTGTTGCGATGTGAAATGTAACAGGCCGAATCGCTGAGAAAGAAGCTGCCTTGGCTGAAGTACGACGAAAAGAAAGTTGCGTTCCAGGCTGCTAAAGAAGCTGAGAGTTTGGCAAAGAACAAACTGCGAGATGCGATGCATCATCATGAGGAGCTGCAGTCACCAATGCAGTATGTGGTACTCAGTCTGAATGCAGGCCTGGAGGTCCTAAGGATTGACTTGTGTGTTATTCTGCTGCGTGCTTTAGAACAGTTGGAGGTTCGGTATTCAACAGCTACCGCTTGTGAACATGTGCAGGGTTTTGAAAACGGAGAAACAGGTTGCAGAGGAAGCCAGCAAGAAGCTTCTAGCCTCCAAGTCTACAAGCGAGACTAAGATGCGTCAGCTAGCTGATCTCGAATCAGAATTGGTATGTATGAAGGGCTCCTGAATTATGACTTCACTGTGATCATATCTACTCTTCTCCACGCCAGCGGATGGGGCTAAGAGCTATGAGAAATCACCTTTCATAACTTCTGCCACCTTCCGTAGAAGGGGCTGTACTGTTGGACAATACCTGCAGCTGCGAGGGCGTGCTGCGGTGCTGTCTAGGGTGTTTCTCTTTCCGTTAGTAGTAACTACATGTCTTACTACTAGCTGTCAGTGACGTCGAATCTATTGAACTGAGGACAGGGTTCTCAAGCACGGTCGCAGTGCCAGCAAATTGCTGAAGTACATAAAAGAGAAGCATTAAGGCAGGAAAGAATCGAGAGAGCACAACAAGACGTTGCAAGTGCCGAGGCTGAACTTGCTAGTTTGCCTGAGTATCAAGCCCCAACATTGCAGATCGTACGTATTCGTGTTCTTCAACCAGTGGCCCTCTTCAAACCTTTCTTGGGGTGTATCGGATCGTAGCAGCATGTCGTCGAACATTAGTAGGAGAACGAATACGACCTCTACTCTTTTGAGTAATCTATACTGATAAACGACATGTGAATTGATTCTTTGCTGGGGTATCATGCAGCAAGAGGTCGCTGGTCGAATACAAGAATTACAAATGTCAGCGTTGGAGACGAAGAACCTTAAGCAAGAAAAAGAGTCACTCCTGGGGCAACAAAGAAGAGCTCATGAGCAGTGTACTCGCAAGTAAAGTTTTTACTAGGTTATGAAGCCTTAGTCCAAGAAGAGTAGAGAAGTGTCTGCTTTTCCTTGATCATTTCAGTCACGATTCAATGCTGCAATTGGCTAGCTATACCTCTGGAACTGGACTTCTACAGATTGGCCAGCCAAGCGAAAAGTGTTATTTTTTGAGGTTTTGTCATGTACGGTCATTTTTGGTCAGGCTCAAAGACATTAGCAACGTAAGTACACGTTTGCTCCAAACACTCCATAATTCAGGAGCGCACGGAATATTTGAAGCTTACCAATGGGTTCAGTCTCAAAGAGAACAGAACAAGTTCAAGAGTGAAGTTTATGGACCTGTGATGCTTGAGGTAGTTAATATGCACCCTAGCCGTATGAATATGAATGTTCACTGAGAAGTTTACTCTGCTGTTTGCATCGTGATCAATTTTGGAAGCAAGTTCTTGGCACTGCTGGCCTTGCACACCGCCGAACACTGAGACCTTTGCTGTTGATGGGCACTTGAAGGTTCAAATTCCGGACAAAACAAACGCAGCGTATGTCGAGAATCATGTTGCTGGTCATATCTGGAAGGTGAGTTCCTTCTTTCGAGCAGTAATTCATCCTATGAGACAGTTGCCGACGTTCAGGTACCAAACACTGCTGTGATTTAAATTGCTTCGGTTTGGATGTTCGTTTCAGTCATTCATCACTCTCGACGGGGAGGACCGAGACTTCTGTGTGAGAAACTTGAAACAGCACGGGTGTCCTGTTATTAATCAAAAACGTGTCCAGAGGCCACCGCCGCCTCCTCTTACCCACCAGGTAAGGAAATTTCTACGTCTTACATTCTGCGATTCACGGGACATTCTGTATGCGCAGTACATTCCTGGTAGAGACAAGTTAACATTGTGTACTAAGAAGAAAGGGAGATCCTCGTGGTTCTTTTCGTTTTAGTTACCCGCCACTTGACACTTTCCTCGTTCACAAAGTTACATCCTGTTATAACATCATATAATCCAAAGTACGGCCAGAATACCACACCGCCTCTTTTTCGGTTCGTCCGGTTGAAAGCTTCTCGCCAACTTATGCTGATGCTTATCGATGAGCTCTGTTCTAACGTAGATTTGTTGCACCACAGATGAGGCAACTTGGTATAATAATGAGACTGGACGAAGCTGTTTCTGCTCCCACGGTAGTGAAAGAAGTCCTCTGTGGTCAATCGGTTCTCGATCATTCGGTAAGGGATAGTATTCTGCAGGCGTGTATATTTCATGTTTTACACTGTTACATGTTCATCTGGTGCCTGACCTTGGTTGTTTAATTACTTACCTTTCAACTTTATCATTGACAGTTCATTGGGAACACTGAAGCGAACCTGAGAGCAGATGAAGTTTCAAATTTAGGTGTCCAGGATCTCTGGACTCCAGAAAATCACTACCGATGGCAAAAGTCAAGATATGGCGGTCACGTATCTGCCAGTGTTAATCCAGTTCGACCTGTTCGCCTCTTCTCGGAAAGTAGGTCGAATGGCTTCAACCTCACATTTCTAGGCTTCTCAACCTGCTTTACTTTTATTCGCAACGGCTGGAAATGAAGGGACTGTAGGTTTATTTTTCATTTATTTTCTTCGTCCATGAGATCACTGCTGACGCGTGCTACTCCACTAACAGATGTTGACGTCAGAGAAAAGACCAACCTGGAGCAACAGAAGGCAGAGTTTGAGGATTCCATGAGGCGTCTAGAAGACGAAATCACGGCATGCGTAACAACTCTCAGAGAGCTGGAGGTTGAGCAATCAAAGCATCACAGACACAGGGTGGGGACTCTTGATGTTTACAGGTTTATGGTTTCTTCGTTACAGTCTAGGAGACTTACTCATTCTCTAGTGGTATGAGTGGTATGAGGAGAAAACACATTTTACAGTGCAGGGTTCTGAACGTGGTCATTGCACATTCTCCCGTTCCGTGTTGCAGGAAGACCTGTATAACGAAGTGAAAATAGAGAAAAGGAAACGACAGGACATGGTTAATGTTATCGGTGAGCAACTTACCCTTTTGCCTGTGTTTGAGTCACTCAAGTTTACGACTCTAGCCGTTCAATGGTGAGTGGTCCCCGATGCCCGTTATTGTGCATCCAGTGGACCTCACTAACTTCCCAAACGACCTAACCTAACCCAACTAACCTAAGTGCATCAGTGATGGACGGGCAAATACAGGCTCCTCTTTTACTACCTCCGTCTGCCTTCTCCTCTATTCAACCACTAAATCCGTGCTCCTCAACTCCTGCATTAGATTCTACGGTTATCAGTATCCACGTTCTGCTTGGATAGCCTTCGTTTCTTGCAATGGATTCTATGATTCAGCGCTATCTACGTTTTGATTTGAAAACCTTCGCCTCGTTCAACGTTGCAGTAGACAAATCTAGTTTGTCGTCATTTCTGCATGGGGGTTTGCTTTTAGCCTTTGAAGCATACTGCATTTGTTCTCTTGTCATTGTCTACTCGAAGAATTCAACGACATACCGAGGGGAACCTATTCTGGAAATGTGCTTCGCACTACACACTTCCTTCGGCACACCCCCAGGTTATATACCAATTCGCTAACTCCGCCCGGCATTGTTGGCGCACATTCGGCCCCTAATTGATTCTCACTGTGTACTTGGCTTGGATAATTGCCTGATACCCCTATATTAGAGAGTGGTCCTTGAGCATATCTGCCATTCTCGACGTATGAAAATAACTTCCCCAACGACAGCACTCGGCTTCTTGTGTATTCCTGTCGATTCTAGTACCAAGTTGGTATGTGGAGTTCACAAAATCCTTTGACCTGCTGAGGGCCTTATTGCGCTTCAGGAGGTGGAAAACCCCTTGTAATAGCCAGTCCGTTGTTGCACGTGTGTTTTAGAGCAACGCAAGAAAAAGTTGCGCATGTTTGACAGCGAGGAGTCGTCGGCAACTGCGGAGGCCAAGCTTAGAGAATCAATCAAGGAACTAAACGTCAAACGTTTTCAAAACGTTCTCAAGCTTAAGGTAGACGACTATGTCGGCAGCTGGATATCACTCATTCCTCTCACGGGCTTTTTCTGGAGCTAACAGTTGATAGTGCTCTCGTCGACAAGCTTTCGAACCTTCTGTACTTTGAGAAACCCGAATCTCTTCCTTAGCAATATTCTAATTGATATGAGTTTACGTTACAGGAGGTGATGCTTACTGCTGTCGACAAAGAAACACAGTACGCGGCCTATCACTTACATGTCATCGAATTGGATGCGAAGGTAAGCCGCAGGCGTCGGAGGAAGGGAGTCACCATGATCGCTGGTCTGTTCCAGTTGTTATCACTGTTCCAGTTGTTACCACATATAATGAAGAAACAGTAGATGATGGCGGAAGATTTGTGCTTCAGTTAGTAGTTTAATGTGAGAGGGATAGGCACATCTTCAGTCTCGCTTTTTCTTGAATCTAGGCCCTGACAAGTGCTTGTTTGGTTCTACTAAACGATTTCCTCGCTTGGTAACTTACACTTTGAACCCCTCTGCTCCTTTCTACTAGCACGTTTACTTTCTGAGTAAACATTGTTTGACCCATAACTTTATGTTATGGAAGAGTTTTCTTGTGTAATGAAAGAAGCATCATTCTTTTTATTTCACTAGGTGAAGGAGTTGGAGAAAGACTTGCGGGGTCAGGAACAGGCTCGTCAGGAATTGCAGAGGAATTATGATCGCTGTATGGTTCCAACCTTAGGCCGAAAAACAATACTTGTTTTTGCTGCTTTTACCCTTCTCCCTAAGGCATAGAAACATTAAAAAGAACACGTGTTTCTTAGAGGTTTCGGATGTGCTGAAGTTATGCGCTGATGCTCATGTGACAGGCAAAGCTGTTACGGAGGCTTACAGGTCCGATTTATTGCGTGCCAAGGAAGATGCCGAGAGTGTTGCTAGCCTGACTCCCTCCCTTCAGGCAGACTTTAATAAGGTAGCCTGAACAAAACTCAGCATGTAGCATCTCATTCCGTCTGGGTTGCCGTGTTCCAGTTTTTCCACATCCAGGAAAATTCTCTCCTCATCATCACTGTCTTTTTGTCCATGTAGATGCCAGACACTGTAGGAGAGTTGGAGGAAGCGATTAGTGAGGCTGTTGATATGGCCAATGCTGTCATCTGTAACAACCCAAATGTTCTGGAGGAGTATGAGAGGCGCTGTAAGCAGGTGAGAAGCGGAGGAGTTCTTTACGTAGTGTTAACTTCATTCGACGTTTCATAGTCACTTGATCATGTGCAGATATGGTCAGAACGTAGGAACCGTAGGAACGGTCGCTACCTCCGTTCCTTCCTACGATTATCTTCTTTTTGTTCGTTGTATCGTTGTGGATGTAAGTATGTTTAAGTCTTGTCGTCGACCATGTGCAGATTCAAGGCCTGACTGAGAAAGTAGAGAAGGAAAGGACCAGTCTAGACAAATGTATGAAAGACATCGAGACAACTCGAGTGAGGCCCGCGCCCTTCTTACTTGACACGTCTCTGTTCGTCCCAACCGCAAAAACATGTGTTGGGGTTCGATACTGAGACTGACTTTATTTACTAATGTGACGCAGGAGCTTTGGTTGCCAAGGCTTAGAGACCTGGTTAGCAGAATAAACGAAACATTCAGTCGGAACTTCATGGAGATGGCGGTTGCAGGAGAAGTAACTCTTGGTGTGTTACTTTGTTAAGAATTTCTGCCCTCTCGCACCTACGGGAGCTTCCACTTCGGACTGTTCTATAACAAGGCAAAGTTTACGAGGTTTGACTTGTGGGCTTTTCTGTCGTCTTGTGTGTAGATGAGCACGGCACGGACTTCGACAAGTATGGAATATTGATCAAGGTCAAGTTCAGGTGAGTAACTTACTGCTGAGTGTCCTCTTTAATCACTTCGTGTAGGAAAATTACCCTGTATGTTTTAGCTGAAGCTCAGATCATCCTTGTTACGACTGAGTCAGCCCCCCCGTAACTCTTCCTGCAAGTTGGAGCTTGGGATTTACTGACGGGGATGGTTGATGCATTTGTGCAGGGAAACGGCTGAGTTACAAGTACTCAGCGCTCACCATCAGTCCGGGGGGGTATTCACAGAACCAATTCATACTTATCTGTTGTAACTTGCTTCATAGAGCTCGTGCTCTTTACCTTGTTTAGACCCGCACAATCGGTGTTGCTCTCGTGTCCAAAGTGAACATGAGTGATCGAGTATATGTGAGGAGTTGTCATACTCATCAACTACAATCATGTCGATGGAGAACTTGGATAGTTCAGAGCGAGCGAGGGCTGGTAAAAGATGTTCAAAATCGTTGAACGCAGTCCGGTCAACTTGTGATGTATTCGTTCTCGTATAAATTGGCTTGATTACAGTTTCTCGAGTTCCTCGTACACTCCTCGCCTTGAAACTGTCTCAAGCTGAACATCTCTCTTCCCTTGTTGCAGGAACGTTCCGTTTCAACAATTTTATACTTGGTATCACTTCAAGATCTTACTTACTGTCCTTTCAGGGTGGTGGACGAGATCAATCAGGGTACGTCAAGTTCTACTGATCTGCTATTGTCTTCGAGGATAATTGTAACCCACCCGACAGAGAGAAGCGAAACTGCGTTCTTGATGTTTCTTTGGCGCGGTAGTCAAGGCGCAGAGTGTATACCAGGAAGCGGAAATATTGTTGACGGACGTGGGTGGGGTTTTGTTCAGGTATGGATCCGAACAATGAGCGGAAGATGTTTCAGCAGCTTGTCCGGGCTGCCAGCCAACCGAACACACCCCAGTATGGTCTTTCACTTAGCACTGTGCTGAAGCAAAACTACCACATACAGTCCATTTTAAGCGCATTACCAACCTCGTCTTTCACTGTCGGCCCCTAATGTTTGCCGTCCATAAACGAGTACTTCGTCGTGGTGTTTCGTCAGGTGTTTGCTGCTGACGCCCAAACTGCTCCCGGACTTGGACTACACGGAAGCGTGTACTGTTCTAAATATTATGAATGGTCCTTGGCTTGAAGAAACCTCTACAGGTGAGGGAGTACCCAGCCGTTGATGCATGTTCAAAACTGTACTTCGATAACTTCATGTTCGCTTCAGCGTATGACGTTCTGTAGTGATGATTGTTAGTTACACTGTCTCTTGTGAACTGAGCCTTTGGTTATAAATTGTGTGCAGTGTGGAGCGCTGGTCAGTCTTGGTCGGTCATGTCACAACTGATTTGTTCGCAGTGATACCTCAGTGTACATCTCAGGCGGTGATTAGCTGATTCCACTTTCAGGTCCTTGACGTTCCTTCCTTCATGCATTGTATATACAGTGCCAGGTTAGTATGTAATATTTTTAGAGCTCACAGCTGTAGATATAGTGAAACGAAGCGTAATATCTCGAGAAAGCAAAGTAGGCATGTGAGTGCACGACACTCACATGCCTACTTCCGGCGGATAATAACGCTGTGTGGAGGTGGTTTGAACTTGTGAAAGCTCCTCGATCTCTCTCCTAGCAAGTGAATTTCCGTCTGATCTGGACATGCGGTTTTTGGCGGGCTTTTGTGTGGATTGTTCAGTAAAACCGGACTCAGTGGTGGAATGAGTGTACTTTTTTGTCTAGAAGCTCCAGAGCTGAAATTTAGCTCTAAGCAGAAAGGAATGGCCACGAGAGCATAACCCAACAACACATCACATCTGCGAACTGTATGTCTGGTGAGAAAAAGATGCAGTTAATAAGTAAATGTAACGTAAAGCTAACTCCAATGCAGATAGCTTGGCATGAAATCCGGAATCCGGGAGACGAGCTCGGGTAGGAAAGATTCGGGAAAGGACGCCGTAGGTCGAACGAGCTTAGCAGTTGATCATCTACTTTAGAGAGCTGCAACGGCCACAGAGAGAATATCAACTGTCAAACAGAATTTGAACCCGTCCACCGTGCAGACACGGAAATGAGACAGACACCCGGAAGTGATCGCCTGCTGAACAATACCCACGCCATCTGGAAACAACACCCTTCTTCCCACGTGTACAAGGAAGTACCCTTGTACGCGTGGGAAGAAGGTACGATTCCGGGGCGTCGGTCTTTAATGCCTCGATCACAGCATCTGCAGTGCGACGCGTGGAGCATCTTTCCAGCGTTGGCCTGCTTGGAGTAGCTCGATCTGCGAAGACATGACGGAGTCTGTTGGGTCCGCATGTGATCTTGTGCCGAACGCGGGTAGACACGTCCCGGTGTAAGCTGGTGGTCGTCGGCCTTGCGACCTGCGACGGGCATCTATAGACGCCCGCTCGCCGTTAACGAGTCTAACCCGTTAGCACCCGATCTCAACACGGAATCGCATAGAACTTGTACGTAGCCTGCAATCTCTTGACGCAGCATTGAACCAACCGATGTTTAAACACCTCGCATGATGCGAAATCGTAGTAAAACTAAGTCTTCGTATGTAAACCTTCACGGAAATCATGCATATTCAACATCAATGTTTACATCCAAAAACCTGTTCAACATGTGACAAATGGGACAAAATCACAAAGCTTGAGTACTTAACTCAATACGGCGAGGCAGAAGGAAAAGAATAGTGATGTTTATAGGCAAAGAAGATTCCTCCTGTCCATCGGAATCTAACAAAACTTGGTTACAATATCCAGACCCGGGTGCACGTTCTCTCATCAGTCCACTCTCCGGTCCCGACTCTCACTTTTAAGGTCGTACCTACAGAACCTAGTGCTCCAGTTCGTAGACTATCTGTAAACTAGGCCTTCTAAAAAGAATTGAAGAAACTTTCAACAGGTGAAGCTCGACAAAATCTCGTGATATCCGTTCACGCTGGCACTAGAGAGAAGAAAGCACAGCTCGGCTGAACTTTACGCAAGTGTTGGTTCCAGCAGTCTGATTCTTCAACATGAATGAATCAGAAAAGTGCTCACACGCAGGCAAACGGAGAGCGTAAATGTACCTCGAATTTTTCCATTTTCTTCATGCGACTAAGGAGCAAGCTTCCTTGCTGAAACATCTTTCAGTATCTGGTCCATAACTCTCCGGACCTTATTAGTATCTGCAATACTGCCGTCCATATTTATTATGTGGTAATCCCTGCCTTGCCAGTATGACATGGTCTGAAAGTGGGGCCGCCTGTAGTTTGGAGACGAAATCTCCAGCACTGCCGCTGAGGGCTTGGCAAAGACAAGATGGGTTAGTCCAGCACCATGAGCTCCGACCAGGACGTCTGCCCCCCTCACGGCCTTCATCTGTTGGTCCAGCGTCATATGCGCAAGCATTCCGTTCATTATTGTTATGTTGAGCAATGACTGATTATCCTCAAAATAAGTACTGGACCTTTCCTTCGCCCAGCTCTTGAGAGCCTCAAGAACTTCCAACTCGTTGGCCAGACGCTGCTGGGGTTTGCCGCTGTGTCGAGGATGCGCCAGATAGTCTTCACGCCTTACCATGAGTACCCTGACTTCAGGGATTTGGTTCGTGTCGCCGTCATTCACTTCAGATGCTGAGGCCTCGGATTCAAAACTCAGTGCTACGAATTCTCCAAACTCTCGTACTCTGGAAGTCTTACTCGGGTCTGGCTTCGCTCTCAACTCCTCCGATGATTTTCCTACGCAATTCAGGGTCGACGTGATGTGCTTGAAAAGGGGCACGTCATAGCCCAGTGGAGCAAAAATCAAATGATCAAAGCACACAGGGCCGGTGAAGTGCTTCGCGTAGGTGACTGTTGTATACATTGCCTCCCATCCATCGTCCATAGGGGACTGCATTCACACGACGACAAGGAGTTGGAACATATACGTAAGCAAAGAAAGTCTCCTACATGACTGGAAAGAGGAGTGAAACTACTGAGCAAGGACGGTGGACTTGAGCACGGTACTAAGCCGAACCACACGCGAGATACATAACTGTTGATACTTAAGCTCCTCTCGGAACGGAAAATTGAACAAACGGTCCTGAAATCCAGATCTAAGACGGGCTTTCTGAACCATAAAAAGGAGTGAGAAATATCCTCGGCAAAACCGTACCCACGAACTGTTACTGGCATGACGTAAAAGCAAGCAAGTAACCCCAGGATAATTAAAGTATTTCAACAAGCCAAACAGGATTTCAACTTACTTTACAATGGCCATCCAGAAAAATAAGATGAGGTCGACTCTTCAGGCCGGCAACTCGAGATGTGCTGTATGCACTGAACCAGTCAGTAGTTGTATGGAAGAGGTTTGCATATTCGAACCTAGTCACGACCACGGTTGGCTCAACGACCGTCTGCAATGACAGGAACAGACAACATTTTGTTAAAATGAGTAGTAGAAGACGACAAAATCTGGAACCAAGTTAATGATCCTATACTGAGACGATCGTGAGAACCAAAGACACTGTAATTCTCTGTTTCACTAAAGATGCTGACAGCACTATAAACTCGATCCCGATCGATGCACTGTCTCGACAAATTTCGTCCTCATCTCTCAACCTTTCATCAACCGAAGGATTTGCTAAACCAACTTTCATCACACCACGACCAATCTAGAATTTCTTGCTCCCTCAAAGGACTAACAAAAGCATTCGTCTGTCACCGAACTAGCCCTTCAGAGTCAACCCCGCTCTCAACATCTTCTAGCAGCATGGAGGGAAATGCAGCTTTAGATCAATAAAATGTGTCAACCCAGGACCATGAACTGTTTGTCCCGATTAAAACACCAGGCTTCGAAGACATTCTTTAAATGTCCGAAACGGGAAACCTTGTCTGGAAGGTGGGCTTCGCTCATCAACGTAAATCTCCATTACTCCATCTGTATGAATAAGGATAGGATCATCTGTGTTGCAGTGATCTCGATCTTGCCCCTAGATACAGCACAGAACAGGCTAGAAAAGGCTAATTCCTCCTGTTAAAACAAAAGTTTTGCATGACCAGTCGCTACCGGTCTTCCTCTACTTGGTTACAGGCATGAGATCTGAACTAGAAGAAGTGCGACGGAAGAGTACGATTGACTCCCAATCTTCCCTGCTGTCTGCTGGGTTACATTAACCCAGTAGACAGCTAGACGACTGCCAAAGTTAAATCCCGTTTAAAGAACTGCTGATCCACACCTTCCAATCCAGTACTACCTGCGGTCCATGCAACCGGGACACGAAGACGGATTGTTAAAAAATTAGCGGATCTTGTGGGAAAACGAGATCTTACTCTGGCGCACTTGACGCTCGATGCATCAACAGTCTGCAATGTTTTCATCGAGTCCCTTAATGTGTGCTGATTGATTGCGCCCTGTGGAACCAGTTTGTCCAACTGACTCTCGTCGAATAGAGGAGAACCTGGTGGGATCTGCGACCCTGGCGCCACCATAACCTCAAACGCTCCGGGGGAAAACTGTGGAAGCTCTGCAGCCTCATCGCGTCCAATAACCTTTTCCAGGTACTCGCCTCCCTTGGACATTTGGATTTTGTCCAGATTCATGACCATGTGCTTGCCTTCACAGATGGAAGTGCGCAGAGTGGGACTGTATTTGCAAAGGAACGAGCCAGCTGAGTTCGCGGGATCCTCAGAGGCGTTCAATCTCTTGTTTCTCCTCGGCGCTTTTAGCAGAGGAACCTGTTCTGTGTACCCATGGCCTAAGTAGGCCTCACATGTGAAAGGCTGCAGCTCCTTGTCTACATTCCAAGGTTTGTAGGAAGGAATGGCAGGCCAACCCTTGAGTTGGGGCTCTTCAATATCTACAGAGGATTTCTCGCTCCCGAAACCAGAGGGCCACGAGAGATTGGTCCAACTGAGCCAAAATTGAGGGTACACAAAGAGCTGCAAAATGTTCAAACTGATTACAAGTATCACTGTTCTTTTCACCCACTTGTCCATCGCGATGGACGTACTAGAGGATGCTTAACAGCGGTCTCGTCAAAGCAGGCCAGAGGACAAAAGCCCCTCTTGCCTCCTACTCCCTTCTTCTTCTACAACAGATGTCGGTGATACTTTTTACTTCTCATCCTTCTCGTTGACGTCCACCCGCCAATTCTACATCAACCGATTTACGAATCACCCGCGCGGAATCTCAACGTTGAGCAATTTCGCATCGACACAGGCCTGCAATTTGTTTCATTCATTCCATGGGCGTCAGTCAACCTCTCTATGATCAATTTCACAGTCCCTCACACTTCTCATGACGGCCCCTTGCTTCAACGGAGTACACTCTGGATCCCAACAGAACTTTCATTAACGCAAGAGATCCAGAACCCCAACCGAGACAACCGAGCTCTCTCCATCTACCACTCTCTGTCATCTTTGATCTGCCCATCCGAAAAGCAGGGCATTACATATCTACCGGAGACAGATACACCATGCAAGCAGTAGTGGTATGCAGACACACCTAGGTTTCCTTTAGTGGCCGGCCGACAGGCAACCCAATCGATCGAAGGTCTAATTAGAACTAGCCTACATAGCTCCCTCTTCCCTTCCTCTCTATACAACGCATGTTTCCTGATTAGCTCCTCCCGGAAACCACACAACTGAAGCTGTTCGTTAATTTCTTCAAAGCAGCGTAGAAGACGATCACCCTCTCTCCCGAAATTATCAAGCAATTCCGATGTTTCACTCACTCGTCTAGACTGGCAGGTGTGGAATCTCCCGCATTAGGGACGCATCTGTCTTTACTTTTTCGGTTTCCTGTAGAAAACACACAAAGCTTAGGGCGGCTGCTGAGCGTTTGGGAGGGCCGGACCGAGCTACGGATTATACTGCGGCTCGCTGGCAGGCACGCACCCGGAAAAAGAGATCGAAGGGTATAGTAAAAACGAAGAAACGGACCAGCCTCAGCTTGGAATGCAGCACACGATCGCTCGTCTGGCTCTAATGCAGTGGTGGAATACTCTTCCCCATCACCGACAGCAGAGAGAAACGGAGTCAATTCTTTCTACTCTCCTTCCCCTCTTCCAGATCTGCTCTCGGAATTTGGGGCAAGAGGGATCAGCAAGGAGGTTTGGCCCTGCTATTACCATTCGCCTCACTACTTCCCGGGGCAATTCAGTTCAGATCTGACCACTTCAGGTTCAGCCCGAAACAACGACCGTACAGTAGTTAATTCATGACATGTTGGACCTTCCCTACTCCTTGCATGACTGGACCTGAGCTGTTGTCTTTTGTCCTCCTTCGGCCTTTCGGCCCTTCTTCCCTTTGACTTCTACTGTCCCACTCCATTGACTTCCGTATCCAATATTTTAAGTACTCTGTATACGGAGTACCGGATCTTCTCCTCCTTTTTGAGTCCTTTACGGAAGCTTGAAAATCTCCGTTCGTTCATTTGCTTTTACTACCATTTCACTTTCGGACTCTCATGCATGATTGATGATTTATCTACACTCCTTTTTTCGTGTTCGGCGCAGGAACTCCTAAACATGTGGTTAAGTCAGACTTCAGACTAGCACCTACTTCAGATCCCTGAACTCATCCTGTTGTAGCACTCTCGCCTTGTTATCATCTATCTACATCCTCAAGGGGCTTTTACAAGCTCGATCGAGATATACTATCACCACCTCTTCGAACTATCATGTACAATCGACTATGGAATAAGAATAAAGGAAGAGAAAATGATAACCTTCCTTCCAGCTTGCGGCGAAGTTGAGATCCATCGGATTCTGTCCTGGTGCTCGAGTGTTATTACCCTCTTTGCATCTTCCGCGACCCTACTGCCTTCATGTGGCCGCCATTACCTTCTTCCTCCTGATTAATATAGTTATTCCTTCAGACAAGTTTAATTACTAACATGCATGTTTTAAACATCTGTTCCAGTTATTTGTTTTGACACCTCGGACATTTTGCTCACTTGAATGGATTTTTCTCTTAGACATGACCATCCGAGGAGATATAGACTTAACAGCCTACCTCAATGGCGCTATTCCTCTTGAACTTATAACGAAGTCTCTCGTTTCTAGCAGTAGTCCTCAGACACGTGATGCTGGACTCGTACCAGGATCCTATATGAAATTCCACCATGTGGGATAAACTTAAACTGGAGAGAAGATTACAAGAATAAGCCCGGAAATAAGAACTCTCTTATCCGTCCCTGAAGGGCAGAATCTGGACACATGGACTCGTGGGAGATGAAGTGAAGTGACCAAGACGACTAGACTCCATAGGGATCTAATTTGGCCGAAAATACGTTTAGTGACCATATCTCAAACACACGCACAAGAGTATACATAAAAGAGAAGAGACTACAAAAGCTTTAATATGATGCGTAAGCATCAAGTGATCCTAAATGAATTGACCAGATGGGCTTCGTGTTTAGAGTGACTGCTGATGACTCAAATGTGCAAGTACTTATTATTCTTCATACATGCAACCCAGTTGTACACAGGATCGGAGAGAGTTTGGTAAACGACAGGAATAAGGTAGGACATAAATTTGCTGTCTACTTTCATGTCACTATCATTCTTCTTATTGCAGCAGAACTGGATTTAGTAACCGAGACTCGTCACCCATACAGAATCTGCCTTGATGAAGCATTAGTCGTCCGTGAGAGCTCATATCGTCATTTTTCTCGGGATTCAGGCAGTCTCCAGCATGTTAAATATTTAGTCCGGAAAAGGTCCCCAAGGTTACCTAATGCAATGGAAGTTGTGTGCTGACTTACAGTTTCAAGTGAAGAAACGCAGATGACTTACCGGAGAGAGCACTGTTTTCAGAGAAAATAGTGCTTCCCCCGCACACTTAAGTAACCCCAAATAGTTTTGAACCATGCAAATACAAGGTGAGTAACAAGTAACACTCTTGTGATGAACATGTAATCTAACTCGGTTTGAGAAGTTAAGGAACATATATATAACCGAGATCGGACCAAGGGAAATGTGTAGAGAAAGCACATTTCCAATATGGTAACCCCAGGTAAGTAGGTGCAGGATGGATGGCTAATGCAATATGTGATGACTAATAATCTGTGCGAGAGAGCAACTAAAACTGTAAAATAGAGTCGCAACAGAAAACCAAATTCCATGAGGGGTGAGTTAGGTAGATGACCAAACATAAACCTACAGAAAAACTTATAAAATCCTCTTACTTAGTCAATATGACATACATAGACGTGTCTTTCCTTGACTTGTCTTTCGTTTACTTGGGTTGTCTTATTATCTTTGTTATCTAACGTCAAAAGGGTAGTACCAGTAATGCTGCAAAAAATTCTTCGCTTTTGCATCGACAACAAACTTGGTTTTTGGCTACGGAACTTAAAGGAACAGGCTGAGAAAAGCAATGAATGGATGCTAAAAACTGATAAAAGAGGGTGATGTGAAGTCACCTCGAGTCTCCAGACATTTGGAGATCTCTTCAATATTTTATCGACATTCTCGAAAGTATAGTGAATAAAGAGAAAAACCTAGTTACAAGTATGACCTCTTTCTGTAAAACCATGCATCGCTGCTCCAGACACATGTATCTCAAGTTCAAGACAAGGGGAAAAAATCAGGTTGTCTGTCAGCTGTCCAAAACAGATGTACTTCACCAGTACATAACACCTGCATTCTCTCTGACTCCTGTAAGACAGACTTCGTTCGTGCTCTTCCTCCGGGAATCCTCCCTCTTTGAATCACATACTGCACGTCAAGCCAACTGTCTTTACTGTGCACTCACCAACCCAAATTCTTCTTTCGAAAATAGCCTTGGCCTAAAACTGCATGGAGTTGTTAGCTAAGCGCTCGTCTGGCTCTATTGTGAACCTTAGAATCAGTTATCAAACGAAATGATGATAATGTTGCGAGTATTACTTGCTTAGTTTCATGATGAAAGTTTGTTTTGATTTACAGCGGTGTCTACAGTCTGCAGGTTCAGCGTAACACTTATCCAGTATGTTGTTTCCTGAGTAAGGTTTAATAAAAAATCTTTTACAAAAGCGTTCAGAACTTTCTATCAAGCGCATGCATTTTAAATTATCTTCTTGAGTTCTTCGTGAGTGAAGAAGTACTAGAAGGCATCCACAATTCCAACTTACAAGCATGGCGTACCATTATGTATCTAGCTTGGTCCAGTCCAGTTGAATTCTAAAAAAGGAGCAGGATTCTCTACTTCACAACATCCATGTCGATGTAGGGTAGTAGATAGAGATATGCTTCTATCTCCTCTCTCATCCAGTAGTACTGTACAACACAAAGTTGAGGTCATCAAACATAATCCTCTATGTCGATTTTCTAAAGACTGACACGCTTGTCCGACGCTTGTGAAATCATGGATGAGAATGTTCGTGTTATGCGCACGATGCATGCGTTCTTACTCATGTCCGCTCCTTCTCAACATCGAGTTTGATCACAATTAGAATCGGTATTCCTGAACAACCTAAACAATTTTATATTCTACAATAAATGAAACATGATAGGTATCATACTGTAGATGTTGATTCCGTCAACATCTACAGTGGCGAGCTACTTCATGCAGACTCGAGCGCGAGTCGCTTTGACATTTTCTGTACGTTCGCTCGCTACGAGGTTTTAAACTAAAATAGTAACAAGATTAGATATGTTAGGCTAGAGGATCAAGCAACATAAGAGACAACTTTGACTATAAAGAATGGTCTTATTCAATTGGGTGAAATTTTACGGACATGACTGTCGAGAAGATGAAGGAGGTTTTGGATGGACAACATGACTTTCTCACCTAAAGTAAAAATAAAATCTCGATGATTTGACGATTTTGAGCAATAGCAAAATGATCTTACACTTCTTGTGAGGAATGAGATAACATAGAAAGGAAGATAGTAGTACTAGGAACATGAGAAACAAGAGGAGCAAGGAGTTTATCAAGGACTAGGAGATCTTGATCATAGTTGAGAAAGAAGGGAGAAAAACGTATACTTGTTTGTTTGGAGTTGTTGTAAGCAAACTAGATGACTGATAGAATGATATCCCAGTCTATTTGATGGACATTGATGAAGACTCGGAGCATGTCTTCCAAAATAAGATGACACATTCAGTTTGTCCATCACTCTGTGGATGATATGCAGTGGACAATGAAAGTTTGATGCAAAGTTCTCAAGAAAGCTCACCAAAACTTGCTGGTGAAGCGAGGATCGTGACCAAAAATAAGTACCTAAGGTATCTCGTGGTGTCAAACGACCTTATCAAAATAAATACATGCAAGTGTTGGAGCATCCACTATGTCCATCGTGGGTGCTAAGTGGATTTGCTTGCTAAGCTTGTCAATAATTACCACGGCCACAGTATGATCATGAGTAATTGTAGACAAGGAGATGATTAATCCAAGTTAACATGCTCTCATCATGTAGATGGAATAGATAATGGTTGCAATAAACCTGCTGGTTTTTTATTCACTACCTTGTTGCACTGACAACTTTTATAAAAGAGAACAAACTCTCAAACATCTCATGTCGTGTTAAGCCACCACCATGTACGTTGTAGGAGATTGATGATCTTATTGACTCCAAAATGACATGAGATCGGTAGGTCATGTGCTTCTTGTAGTCTAGTGAGTCGCAATATAAGATCATGTCGGACATACAAACAATGTGTATTATACAATAATCCATCCTTCAATAAAAAGAAATTATACTTTTCATCTAGAGGAATTATACGATCACGCAAGTTGAAGAAGAAGTTGTGTTGTAACGCATCCTGAAATGTTTACTTGAAGTCTGCATCGAGGGTGATCATGGTGATAGTTATCACTATCGAGAGATTACATGAAGACTTGTAGTTGGGACGACGTGGTACTGCATCGAGAATGACATGAAATTTATCAGATTTGTAATCTAACTTGATATCGTAGCGTTGAAGTTGTTCTTCTCATCGATGATGTCAGCTCTTCATGTTCTCCAAATGCAAGTTCTGCAACAACGGTTTGTGATCAGTTCGCATGATCATTGATTTACCTAGTAGGTAGTGCCTCCAAATCTTTGTGGTATATACCATGACAAGTTGTTCATGACATGTTGGCAGAATAATTTGTTCCAGGTGACGAGATACAAATACAATCTAATGAAGACCATCGGTGAACTCTTGTTGTAAGACTGCTCCGACCGCAAAGTTGGAAGCATCAAAATCACATATGCATGATAATTGTGGATCATATGGTGTAAAATATGTCGTGAAGAAACCATATCCTTCAGTTTATGAAATGCCTCTACTTGCTTGGGGTGTCCACTCGAATTTGGTATCTTTCTCTAACAAATCAATCAAAGGTGTGACAACATGAGCATAATAGTTGATGAACCACCGGTAGAAACTAACCAATCCATTGAATCCACAGACTTCATCTTTCGGTCTAAGTCATTCAGTAATCAACTTGATCTTTTCTTCATTCCATCTTGATGTCGTTTGTTGTAACCTTGGTCCCCTAGAAATGTTATCTCCGTCTTCCAGAATTCACATTTGGATTCCTTTGCAGCAGAATTTCCACTTGTGAAGTCCGTGAAGCACCTTTTGCATGTGTGTCTTGTGTTCTTCTTTTGTCTTGCTATAGATCAAGATATCACTCAAGAACACAACCACATACTTATCTAACAATACATCCAACACTCGATGCATTTGGTCCATGAAGATACCAAGAGCATTGATGAGTCCGAAAGATCAGATGCTAAGTCAAAATATATAGACAACAAGTCCATCTATTTTCATATGTAACAATTGGAAAAATCATCAGTTCGTCTGATTTCGTAACAACATTTAGAAAAGCTTGATCAAATCAAGAGATGATGGATTGTTGGAAATGATGCTTCTCTAGTACATGGATATTGAAATCCCAATGATGCAGCAGAAATTGATATGGTGGTCCATAGTCTCCTTCTATCTCATCTCTACTCTGAACCAATGTAACCGAGGAGAAGAATAGGAAGTGGAACTAGGAGGACAACTGAGAATAGAGAGAAACTCCAAATCTGTAATTGGTCACATGCCTTGGTATTTATAGACTAGAGTATACAAGACTTCTTCTTGAAACTAACCGTCTACTTATATCATAAAGTAATCATTAACTTTCTCATGAAATTAACCGTCTACTTCCTTGCGAAGTAAACTCATTCCTCACGAAGTTTTCTAAGTACATCACTCGCTCCAGTATGATAGAAGCTTCCTATGTACCTCACTATAATATTCTTTGTGAAGCTTCCTAGATAGTACATACTTCTACTCTATAGAACTTCTACTACAACTTCCGAGTAACTTTCACTAAAGTTTCTAGCAAACATGTACTATAACAGAAGGGTTGTCTTGTTAAAAATACAGCTCATGCCCACCTTATAAATTATAGATCTAGCACCTCAAAGTTTTCCATCATTTTTCACCTTTCTACTACGTAGAGTTTGTTAAAATTGCAGAGTCTTGGTATGTTGTTTCAAGAAGTAGATTGACATGCGTGTTGAAAAACACTCAACTCAATTTGAGAGTAACAAAAAGGAGTTGTTTTGAGTATAGAGAGCGAAGAAAATGATACTTTTAGTTGCAATCATGACATCCTAATATGCATGCAAGAAGAAGTATAAAGTTCTAAAGAAAGATAGATATGGAAAATACTCAATTTCCTAGAAGATCCGTTAATATTCCAAACGTTCATTAGTGTGGAAAGGAAGACCTGTGATGAAGGTGAAAGCATTTCAAATCATGGTTACACAACTTTCAAGCATTGATGGATATCCAGTGTGTATTGATGAAGAATTGAGAAAACATGTTGCCTCATTAGGTGACTTTGGTTGAAAAAGCTAAAGTAGTGAAAGACAACACCTGATGAGGTTTGAATAAGGATGATATTTTGTAGAGCATGACCATAGAAGACAACTTGAATGGATTTGTCTCCATTCTGCATTAATTCTTTGTATGGTTGTAGAGCAAATGTAGATCTTTCAGTCACATCTTTCATAACATTACCAGAAGACAGAATTGTGCGGTTGAACTCTCAAGTGGATTGACTTGAAGTTATCATTGGGATCAAAGAAAAGAATAATATATGATAGAGTTAAGTTTTGAAATACTGCATGTAGATGACAAGATGCCAAAGATCAATATTTTCGAGAACAAAGAGCAAAAGATTGTGATATGACCAACCATCAGGAGGAGATAGTATATGAAGAGGAAGAAAACATTCCCAAGAACGTGGAAGAGCAAGCCCTTCAGCACGTTTCTATCAATCCAATTATTCATATCTGTCAAAATGCACTAGAATTAGAAGACAAGTGACTTGGATCACTACTTACGAGTATAGTGTGAGGGAGACATCAGAATATAAAAGAATATTCATACATTATCGAATGACTTCCTTGGACTGGCTGGAGAGAGTTATGCACAAAAAGAAAAAAATAGAGAAAGACTACTCTTTACATCAAAATGTCTAGATCATGACAATCTGTAGAGGAAATCAAAAGTGCATTTAATTTCATCGATTCTTTGTGAATGTAAAGTTCTATGATAGAATAAAATGTCTAGATCTTTTCTTCTAAAGACTATGTATTCTGGATATTCTTCAGTTCAAATGTGTTTCTTACTCTAATCTTGCTTTATGTTGTTGTATACACCACCAATGTTTTAAGTCTTAGTATTTGCAAAGAGAATTTAGAGGAAGAAACATGAGTGAAAACTTTCGAATAAAAGAGTTTTGGTTTATCTCCAAAGAAGATGAAAATTTCAAAAGGACTCAAGTCTGAAACTTATGTTGGAAAAAAAGTTAAAAAGAGAAGAGTACAAAAAGATATTTTTCATTTCATTCTTGTTATTCTCACGAGATTAAACTCTACCTTGTCTATGTTTTCTTTAAGCCTGGTTGCCTCCTAATTTTTGTTTGAAAAAATATCGCACATATATGTCTTTGAAGCATAAGATAGTAAAGAAGCCCCATGTGGATCCTATCTTTTCTTGAAGAACTTCTCACACATGACTTCATTCTTTGCACTGTTAAGACTAGATTTCATCAAGCTTTGTTTTGGATTTATTTGATACCTTATTATTGAATGATGTAGGAGGACGTGATGCACAACTTTTACGAGCATCATGTTCTCAGATAACCTATTTGTGCATAGATATGAGTCGAGAAAGAAAGATGATTCGTTTCAACATACTCGATGATACACTTGTTTGTATATATTACTATCTCATATACTTTTGTGTATCTATCTTTTGGATACTTGCTTTTCATAAACTTTTCCTCTTTACTTTTTGATACACAAAGTAAAGAGGAAAGTTTCATGACCAAGTTTACATAAATGATTGGTTTACAATCTTCATTTTATTATAAGTGATGATGTATACCACCAACTCTTATGTTGAATTAAAGCGTTACTTGCATGGTCCTATTTGTTTAACCATCTTTTGAATTGTTTCTATTATACTCTGATTCACTATTCTCTCTATCTAACTATTGATCATACACAACTTCATTATCTTGTTTTGTCCAGTGATGATTTTGATCTACCAAAAAATCATGCAACATAACACAACCCAGTATCTATCTCAATAGAAAAATGTTATATTCTTTGCGATTGAGTTGAGTCCAAAACTGTTTGAGTGATTGCCATCTTGACTTTAATATCCCTAAACAATATTCACTAGTAACTCTTGCATGAGCAACACATGTGTTAAAATCTTTTTATCTTGATCTCAATAAGTCATTTTTGAAAAAAAAAACTAAATGTCAAAGAGATGTCTATCTTGAAGTTACAGATGATCTTCAAACATGGTGTTCTTATCATCAAAGTATTTTCATAAAGAAGACTTGCAAAGACATGCCAAGTCTAGATAGCTTCTTAGTCCATAAAACAAGTACAAAATCTTTCTTTTGTGGTCACATATCACTTGAGCATTAATAGAGTAGTTAGATTTTGTATCAAAATATGTTTCTCCATCATATATGAATCTTTGACTAAGAGATAACAGTGCATCTTCAATTAGTCCAACATAGCCAAAGAATCATCTTCTGCAAAACAATTAGCTATGTGAGCACTTTCTCATTGGTTAGTTCATCAAATCTGATGTCTCAATCTATATTCTATATATACCATAACTCTTTTTGTATAGTTGATCATACTCCCATGTGCCATACCCCATAAAAACTTACTTCGATCAAGAAAAACTTTATTTATATTATGTGTCAATCTATCAAGAGCATCAACCAATTGTAAACTCATGGAAGCTTGTTTAACTATATAATTATTTGAAAGAGTGAGTGATATTCTATGAGTATCACAAGTGCTCCAGATGAAGCTCTATACATCCACGTTAGTTCCCCTAAGAAAAAAAAGAAGATCTTGGAAATAATTGTCTAAAAAAATTGTCTAAAATCTATATAAGTATATAAAGTGAATTCTACAAGGCAAATAATAATCCAATCTTCTTGATGTTAAAACTCTAGTCCTCTGAAATATCACTAGATTTTCAAAATTCTAAAGAATGAATTGAATCATTATGAGACATGGAGGACTTCATATCCAAGATCTTCCCCATGTTACATATGAGCCCAATGTGTTATGAAACATGACGCATCCCTCCACACATTATTGTGACTTGTCTCAAACATAAATTATTTCTTCAAAAACTTTTGAAAGTATTGAATAAACACTGAAAATTATCTTTAAAATGGTTCAATTGCCTTGAAGCTTCTCGAGAAATGAAAGTGAAACAACAAAGTCGACTTGAATGACATACAAGTAAGTTGTATAGATCCGCAAAATGGAATGTATGAATGATGTATGAAAGATGGAGGAAAGTGGGTTCTTAACCAACAGCGATTGTGACATCTATGGTGACAATCAACATACATCTATAATTCATAATTCATTCATGATTATAATTTAAATATGGAACATTGAAGAACTCGAAGTCAAGAAGAATGTTGAATGAACAAAGATGAGAAAAATATCAGTAGTGACTTCTCTTTGCGATGGCCGTGGTCGTGCTTACCACCACGACTTTAAAATCTTTTAAAAAATATTATATATTTGACACCCCTATTGTTTCTCAAGTTGATCATTCCAGTTATAGTCTCGTGCAAAATATCACAAATTACTAAATGATGATGAAACTTTTGATCCTTATAAATTATAACAAGTAATGATGTGGACTGGATTAATTTTCTCTGTGTATCAAATAATGATCCATTGCGGTTTGTTGTTTAACACTCTTTATCTTTATCATACATTGGATTTGCTCTGTTTACAAAATTAACATAATAAATTTCATGATTGTGTTAAGATTTTTCTCCAATCGATCTTCAGAATCATCTGCATCTCTGCACCAATTTCTATTCATGAGAACTTTATATTGTTGAATAACATCGCATTAAAGAATAAAATATTATGGATTACTCTAAGTGAACTACATATCCGAGATGGAGACATGTGAGATTGTCTTTCCAAGGATAAGACTATTTTTTCGACTTTGTTACCTTGAATGATGCAATCAGGTTCTCATCCATATGTCACATTTTCGTAAAAAGACATGAGTTTAAATCTTCTGTTTACAACTATACACTTACAGTATGTAGTAATATAGCACTAATAATGACAATAGACATACACAAAGTGCACACATATTGTATACACAAAAAGCAAAAAAGTACAACTAACTTTTGTGTGAATGACATATCAACAGTTCTTAGTACAACCACCATTTGATTCCCAACAATCAGTTATTTAGTAACACCCAACAAGTATAATAACCACCAATGCATAATTGATCCAAACAACTATGCTCATTGAAAAACAACTATAGATGATAACATTCAAGAAGTCATCCACCACCTTCAAGAAAGCAACTTTGGAGCAGCACTACTATTAATAATCTGAACCAAGGACAAAAAGATCAATAACGAATAAACATAATAATTCAATCAACAACAGTAGCAAGCGAATAGAATAATCCAACAAAGACAATAGTAAGCAGTTAACACAAAAAAGCAACATAACGAGCTACAAATAAAATCTGAGAACGAGTAACCAATGAACTCCAAGATATAACAATACACAATCAATAGTAAGTGACTGAATAAATAACTAAGACTACAAATTCAAACTCTAATAAATTACTCCATAATCCACTCGATCCCTATATGTTTGACTACCAACTATTTGTTGCATTACTTGAATTCTTTATTCACCATGTAAAATCTCACACTTCTCGTAATTATGGTGAAACTCTTAAATTAATTACACTTGTTCTTTAAATCCTATATGTGTAAAATAATGAAAAGTATGAGTGAAGCACCATTTTATTAGCAAAAGAAAATCTTACGATTTTTTCACATCTGTAACATTTTAACTTTATCTCATTTTGTCCTCTTGGTAGACACTCCATAAATGCTACATTTTTTGAAGTTAAATCTATTTACCACAACCACCAGGACATTATGACCCCCATATACACCAAGACAAATTTTGGCAAGATCGCCGAGTTCCAACCTCACTATCATTTTAGTGATATATTAGATAAAAGCGTTGCTACTTAGAGTCCAACAGCACATAGTTTAGTGCGACTAGTTTTTTTCTCTGCCAAAAGAGAATTACGTGTAAGGCAGAAAGTCTAGTCTGGGATTTGGGCTGAATAGCTGATAGCTGATACTGAATTCTACAGTACAAAGTGGAAGGTCCTCCGAACGGCGTACGTAGATACACTTGGCGTCCCATGCTGCGGTCTGTGTCCTTTTTGTGTGGTTATTTAGACTCCGGTACTCGAATTTTGGCTCCTGGTGACTTGACCGCACACTCAGAACGTTTCTCGAACTTTGCCGCACCTCTTTTAACTATGTTCTACTTGACCTGCAGTTAAATTCGATGACAGAAAGTATCATCGCACAAATCTGTTTATAAATTCTCAATAAACTAAGAATTTTCAAAACATTAATGGATTCATAGAGGGTTCTCTTCGGTACCTTCTTAAAGTTCTCCAAGAAGATTTCAGATATATCGATTAGCGCTGTACGTCAAGTGTACTTCCGGTGCACTCACTAGAAACAAACTAAATTTCTGTTCTAATGAGAATCTTTCATAACGATTGTTTATTATTCTTCCAAGGCACGTCTAGACTCTCTGCACTTCAAAATTTGTAGTTTTTAGAGGTGCCGCGTCGTGAGGCGTGGCCGCCGGGGGTTGGAACCGTCTCCGTCGGTGTTCAGCATAAAACATAAAACACGTATCAACTCGTGTTACATATTTTATTACCATTTTTCTAAATAAAAACTAATATTAAAAAGGATTTGTTTTCTATATTGAACATGTTTCATTTTGCTGTTTACTTTCGTTAAAGTAAATGTAAAATGCATTTTTTTCTTTATTCAGTCACATAAAACCTAGACCATGGTTTCGGTCACAACATTTACCCCATGTGGAGTGAAAATACTGTGTGTTCCAGTTCGGATTCAGAGAAAAAAACAAAAGAACAAGTGATAAACTATGTGCAACTGGCCCCTAACACTAACAGATCCACGGCTACAAATCATATAAAAAGGAACGGTTATCCATCAAGAGGAACCGTCATCCTTCAAACTTACCAAGTTTAAAGTTGCGTTTAACACCGACCAGTTTTCGCGTGTGCCGCTCGGATACAGTGGCAGTCGCTGTTGCAGTTCAAACGGAGTCGCTTTTGGTGCCGGCGCCATTTTGTGTCGCACTCCAAACGACTTTAAGAGAATTACTGGCAATAGCAGGTCACATGCAGCTCGCGTGACAATTAGCCATCGTTCCTTTTGAGTTATATCGGGAACCACCGGCGCCCGATTCACCAGGAGTTGAGTTAATCGTGAAAAATTACAAACGACGATCAGCATAAAGTCTAAAAACGGACAGAGCCGCAGACACGATCTGAATGCAGGGAGCCAGTGAACTCACGCGCTCCACAGTGCGGTTGTGCGATGTGACCCTGCGTTACCTCCTCCTTACTGTATTAACTACAGTACCGACTACGTCATATACCATCGTCCCCATCTCACCTTATATTAGCTTCCATGAAGTTTACCTCCCACGGGATATCCAGTATCTTCCAGTTTCAGGTCTGTCCCCTTATCGCGCTTAATCTTTTGTTTGTGTCACGCACACCTTTGCTGGACTCAAATGTCTCCTTTAAATTACAGCCTCAAGTGAAAGGTCTAGCTGTATTCCGTTTCACATGGCGGATCCTGACGCTTGGGATCTCTTCCACCACAAGTTGGCAGTATGAGAACTACAGCTGACAGCTCCACCATTATCTCCTCTACAGCTACACCCTGGGAAACAATCTGCTGTAGTTCAAGCCTATTAGCGGAGGTACGCGGAGGAAGACCAAATGGGTTCAAACTCCTCACACTTACGTTACAGGATGATACGAGCTTAGTGAGACATTAACTGTAGGCTTTCTGATATGTATCTAAACAGGCAGGTGCATATATTTCCTGACACCACCAGTAAGCTTCTCTTCAGATCTTTTTACTCAACAAAATTTAGGACAACACTATCGCCTTTTGGAAGCCGAACCCAGCTGTACACAACTGGTGAAAGACACCAATTCACCCTACAACTTTCTGAATGGTAACAATTAGCTATGTCTAATATGGTGTGCCTGTCATGCCTGGAAACAACTCTGAGATTTTGTTGAACACGTCCATAACCTGCGGCAACACAAACGATCGATCAGCGCTTTCTTAACATCAAACAACACACAAACCAAACTTCAGGCCAGTCAAGCCAGAATATGCTACCGTTACGTTACATATCAACCTTCCCTTCGCCTGCGTTAGGTTCGTAGCACCACAAACTCTATCTCTGTACCCCTCCGTTTGTATTGCAACAGACTTCAGTCTCCGAAGCGCTAAACTGCTATGCTACACTGCTCCGGAACTTTAGCAGTAACCAGCGACAGTCAATGACCTCTGAGAGACTTCTCGGACATTTTTCTCTTCGCCCTAAGCAATACAACGTGCACCAAGGATTTCAGGCTATCACGACACATCGAGGGACATTCCTCCACGCAGAATACTAGCATTAGGTAGCACAAGGAGATGAGGAAAGAAGTCATTTTTATACTCTTACCTCCTTGTCATTTTGATACTTGGTGATGTTGAGAGGGTTTTGCGAGCACTGTAACAGAACAAGATCAACTCTCATCGATGAGGTAGACAGTAATTGTGTAATCAAGAGTCTGTGGAAGAACATCAACTCAAAAGAAGGAACTGCTACCACTGGAACAAGAAAATATTTCGAGTACTCACATCCATAATTGCCGCCTGAACTCTCGGATTCTGGAATGCCACCGCAACGTCCGGATTTGCCATAATTTTCGCCACAACTTCCTCTGGTGTTAACCCAATTTGATCTGCAAGATGCCACTTATCATGAATATGTTTCACAACTGCATGTAAATTTCCATGCACACGTCCGGCTCAATCTTAGTCCATATTCACAAACAAAGAAAGTCTGTAACGTACCAAACTGTTGCTTGACTTCCTGGCTATTAAGGTCAAAGTTCTTCAGCATGTCAGACATGCGGTTGTCCCATGCTCCATCTCCTCCCATGCTATTTCTGTGTTGTCACGACAAACGTTTAGGAAGAAACACAGAACACAGAGGATGACTGATTGCGATACTTCAAGCTACATGCTGTAAACAACATAGGATGATGTTGACAATACTACTATTTCGAACAGATTGGTAACCGAAAGCACGTGGACAGGGGGAAAATGTCAGCCTGATGTCTAATACAGCTGATTACTACACCCGCATGAGTGGACTTTATCATTGCACACGAACAAGAACGAGTAAAGAGAAGGGAAATACAGCATGTCTTGCAGTTGTTGTCTGTATTGCGGATTCTGCATCATCCCTACGGGAAGTACAATACACTTGGTTAAAGAACTCACAACAAGAGATCAAATGTCAATGCAATAACCAACATATCACGCACACTGGTAACCCGTATACTGAGGAAATAACCTGTCTCACGACAGGCCGAGAAGATGGCACTAGAACAACTACCTTGTACCTATGTGGATAGACGAACCTAAATAACAGCTCCACTATGCTATCCACAATGCATTCAAAAGTGAATACCCACATTTAAAGGTTGCAGGATTACGCATTTCTTCGGGCAAATACCTGCCAGGAAAGATTCACCAGGTAAGAACATATTCTCCTTAAGAGTGTCTGGATGCAACTCCTTCATAACACTGGAGGTAGGGAAAATTCTAGGTCGTCCTTCGCTAACTCCCGTTATAGGTACTTGTTCACCATTCACCCATCCGTTTTCCTCCGCCAAGGAAGAGTGGTACTAAAACCCGAATTCAAAGGACAAAAAGGAAAGAAAACTTACGGGTAGACCATCTTCTGAACGGTGGGATCCTCCATCATTCTCTCAAGAGCCTCCACTGAGAACAACGTTCCCTTCTCTCCAGCACCTGAACCTGAACAGCGGCCGGAAACACCAGCCTTACGAATTTCAGTGGGCTTCGAGATCTGAACCCCAAACTGGAAAGTCTCTTAAGGTTTGGCGTTGTTGCATGAAACATCTGCTGAAACCCTCACAATCACATACTTCATGGTTCACTTGGGTACGCACGACAAATCAAAATTCGAACCTTGATAAGCACTGTTGGTCGAAGCACCTGCATCACCGCTTCGACTACCGAAAGTTTGATTGTCCACAACCTGGACAACCGGAGCAAACAAGTAAGGACCAAGCCATGTTCAACACTGACACATATGCCGACTAACCTTCCTGAAAAGAAAGAGAGAAACGCGATAGAGTAAAGTGAAGCTCACCTCAGTATCAGTGAAAAACGGTTTGCTAGGTTCTTCCTGAGCGTTTGCTGCTTGTTCCTTGAAGGCCCTGGCTGCTGCCTCCTGCTGCTCTACCACTAGATTTTCATTCACATCTGTGAAAGTGTAACCTGCTCATTGTTCAACGCACTAAGTCAATCACAGCACTCCCTACTGTACAGAGATAAACTTTAGCGATTTTCCAAATATACCGCTCATTTGCGAAACTAAAGAAAAGAGTTCTTTAATCTGACGCAGGGGATCTGAAGTCGGAAGGACCGTATCTGATATCATAGAAGAAAAATGTACCCGTTTTTTTAGGTTCCAAAGGAGATGTTGTCGATCCACGAGTTGTGGAGGGTTGTGAAGCAGCAGATACCGTGGTGTCCACGGGTGGTGCGGCAGCTGCGGCTGTTTTAGGAGGTGTTGGCATAGAGAAAGGAAACGGTGAACCGGGAGGAGGCATAGGCATTCCACCAAATGGCATACCTGGCATACCTGGCATACCAGGCATGCCAGCTCCACCACCCATGCTCTGGCTGGTCATAGTTTTGAACATCTGCTGCATAGCATATCTCTGTTCACCACAAGAGACCCAATGTTAAAAATATGAGTGCTTAAACTAGAATGAAGTAGCAGCCAAGCGACAAAGTGGTCCTAATGTGGGGAACATGCATGATGTTCAGACAAGAAAACATCAGAGTCTTGTACATTTTCTGCGGTTTTCACCTTATAGTTATCTCATACGTCGAGAATGGCAGATATGCTCAAGGACCACTCTCTAGTTTTCACCTTGTAGTTAGCTACTAGTCAAAAGAACTGAAGAGCTATTATCTCTAGACCCTGCAAGAGTTGAACTTACCGGATAACGAAAATGGCTACTGATACCTTCTGTCAGAGCATACTAACCTCGACAAACTGAAACCAGGTTCACTACCTACTCGGGCATACTTCAGAGGAGAACAACCATGGTAAGCATGTAGCAGGTAATTCAGAGATCCTAAGCAATCCTAAGCGGACCCTCGACAAAGCATCTTCGATTAAAGGCAACCTAGGTCTAAATAGCACAAGTATGTGTGAAATATCAACCCAGAAACGCAGTATTTCAACCCAAGAACGCAGCCTCTGTCAAATGTTTTGTTCACCTTGAATGCGTTTCCGGCCTGCAAACCGCGAAAGACATAGGTAAGCTAAAAGATATGGCAACCTCACCTCCTCTGTGGGATCTACCTCCTAAAACGAAACTGAAAACGACACTCACTTCTAACTCTAATGTCTTGGAGTTTGTTTTCACAGTGATCTGGAAATGGATAATTTCACTAAGGTACTGAAATTTGAATATTATGGCATGGGTCTTGCCGTGAGATTCTGAACATCAACATCAAATAGGAAGCTCGGATACCAACAAGAATCCTAAATATGCCAACTCACCCATGAAAAGACAGCTGCAAGTCCTACACCGACTCCAATCCATAACAGCGGTCCGCCGCTGCATGCAAAGAATCAATGCCTCCATTCTTTTAGAAAACACAGCGTCCTTGAGTGACTCAAAACAGGTCTGCGTACAACACCGACTCGAGTACATGATTCAAAGGCTTTAAGAAGAGAACAACAAGGAGGAACGAACCAACCTTAGACCAGAAAAAATAACGTGAGTGAGCGGAGAAAAGCGGACACATTCCCGTGAAGAAAGTTACATAGAAATCTAACACACCTAATGTGCGATAGATTACTTCGACAGAAAAAAATTTATGCGGGACGCGAACGAGGGAATTTTCAAACTGAGACCCCTTCAAACATCAGTCCTCAGGCAAGGTCTATCTTTCGTATAGATCTCTATATCAGATATCGACTGTAGAAACAGCCCCCAGCTAGCAGTTTGTGATGGTGAATGTAAACCCCATGGAGATGCTTACAAGTAAGGAGGCTGTGATGATGGATCAACTCCAACGCTTTCAACCGTGGTCGGTGCCGAATTACTCAACCTTGTCCCTTGGTCTAGGAAGAACACAGAGAAAAACTGGTAAGGACGAGTGATGAATGAAGGCGCGGGAGGGTTTAAGAGAATCCAACACCCATGTCTGCGTAGAAGTGACAGGATTCTAAGAGTACGTACCTGCAGCCTTTGAATTCTCCTGCCCTTGAGCCACTGCAGTAATTCTCCACACGCGAGACACGTCCCATTGTCGCCTTCCTCCAGCCTGCTGATCCACTCGCTTGTGCCCAGGCCTGCTCAAACTCCATGGCCGCAAACCCTGTCCCCATACAATGGGCTGCTGCTGCAGCAGTCCCTGCCGTCCAGAGCCAGCGCCAGTCACACCGTCAGCTACTCTTTTCAAGCCGCTCGCGCTGCAAGAAGTTTGTGCAATCAGCGCTGCTGGCGTCGCTGAGGCCATGACTGCTCCCGTCTACCTCAACGCCAGCTCCTCTCTCCCTGCCTTCCCTCTCGAAACTCCTTTGTTTTCCCCTCGTTCCGACTGCCTTACCGTATATCCTCGTTTATTATCCAATTCCCTTCCTCGGGACCCGCAATCCTCCCGTGCAAGTTCGTGACGTCTAATTGACTTGCCGATTCTTCCTTTCTGCGCTCGAAGGGAATAGTCGACAAACCAAACCCCGAACAACAGAGACGCTTCCACTGACAGGGGATTCGGCAAACGCGAACCCCGAACCCACCCTCTTCTGTCGTTTGCGTTTCCGTTCTCGTCCGTCACCTGCCCCACCGGTGCTCCACCAGGTTCCACCCCCTAAACGTAGAACTGTGGGTACCGGATTCGAAATCAACTCAGTTCCTTGATAGAAGACCCAACTGTACTTGATATGCAATGCGTTCCATAATCCTCGTTGTTAACGGATACGGAATGTGCAGGAACTAGTAATTACTTATAAATGGAATTATTTCTAACAGTAAACGCGAATTACATTCTACTACAACTGTTGTAGTAGCAAAGAAGTAAATAAAAAGGTTGCATGGATAAATCAGAATAGTTAATTGATATTATACTAACCAACCTTGAATCACTTCGCCGAGAGAGAGGAATAAGAGTTAAGGGTCTGAATTTCATCTACTAGACTGGTTTGAGGTGAATCTGACGAACAGAGAACATTTATTTGAGTGGAGAAAGAAGACTGAGACTCAGAAGATCGGATTTCTGAGAAATTTCAATTGTGAAACTGTTGCAAGTAAGGAAATAAAGTGTTGAGAGTTCTTATTTCTTCGATTGTTGCGTTTCAAGGTGGATCGATCTTCTGGTGAATGAGAATTGATTCTGTTGAATAATAAGCGACTGTCAAATGGAGTTTGGTATTTGTGAGAAGCTTTTGGTCGTTGTAGGCAACCAGCTTGGCTCTTGTCTTCTTATTCAATCTCTATCTCCATTCCGAGAAGTCGATCGCAGTCAGAAGGCTCGCCCTTCCTGACAAGGACTCTTCTCGACAACGTACTATGACTGATGTAAGGGGGTAGCTTAAAGTGTTAGCTTGCACCTACGATTTGCTGGCAGACGGTTCGGGAGAGTTGGAGATATAATGCAAACACGCAAGGTGTCATTGGGTTCAGATCTGTGCAGGCTACGCATTGGTTAAGACAGTTTGTGAAGAGACGGATCAAAGAGTGTGTTCTAGGAGAAATTGAGACGTATGGAAGATTTGTTGGAGTGTTTCAGTGACCTATGAAGGAGAGTTGGAACATTCGGATCGTTCCGGAGTTCAAACTTATTGTCTTTGGATCCATCGAGATCAGAACGTTGAGTCTTCAAGAAATTGAAAACGATACAAAGTTTCATCAGATGATTTGGGAATTCTGGGTGAAATTGGCTCGTAGGAAAGCGCTTACGTTAATTTTTCGTCACCTATGACATGAGGTTGGGTTGTTCTTCACGATCAGTGAGTCAAACTTGTCGTTCTTGGTGCTTACGTGATCAAAGAGTCTTCACTTATGCATGGGAGAAGATCGTATGTGGATTGGATTGTTGATTCGGATGTGGTGAGCGAGTTTGAGCCGTATGAAGTCGATTACGGTCATATTTTTGCTTCCTGCGATCAAATTTATTGTGTGGTTTCGTGAAGAGAACTCCAAACAACTTGTTTGGAGTCTCGTTGGGTTTAAGGTAGCTAGACCTACCTACTTGAGAAGATGGATTCATATCAGGCGATTTGTTTCGACGGTATGTGTGATTTTAAGCCACAAGTTTGGAGGTTTGGTCACTTATGACCAAAGATCGACGATATCTCGGCTGTTGAGAGTCGGATTTGAGAGTTCTTGAGGTCGACAGAGTCAGGAAGGGAGACCTTATCGACATCTGAAGACCGTTTGACGAAAGAAGGAAGTTCTCATATAGGTCTTTTCTTTTCTTTCGCTACGATTTTCGTCCTTTTGAGTTTGTTATAAATCTAGTTGGTTATGTACAACTTGTGGTAGCTAGCTTTAGCTAAGGGCCTGTACATGGACATTGTTTGGACTTGCGTTTGAATCTTGTGATATTTGTGCATCTCTTTTTGTAGCAAAGGGATGTTTCTCTTGCTTTGAGCTACGCTTCGATAGTTTTGGGTCTGGGTTGAGATTTAGGGGCTCGTTTTAGAGGGGTTGGTGCAGATTACATACCGCTCATGTTTGTTTCTCTATTTTGCATTCTTAGAGAAGAAGAATCGGGAGTGTATATAAAGTAGGAGTTGGTATACCTTGCGTGCTTGTTCTCGTGGTTATTTCTCTTTGTTTGTCTTCGTTCCACGCACTACTTCTCCACAGCCAAGAACTTCGCATTTTCCTTGACAACCTTCACGTAAAATCTGACACGATAACGGTTCAAACACTTTGTTCATGAATCGTTGAAAAGTGACTGGAGCGTTACATAACACGAATAGAATCATTCGAAAAGCAAATGTACCACAATGAGTGAAGATCGTTAAGCGTTGGTCCTCAAGCACTATATGAATATGGTTATACACACTATAATCGTCTCCAAAACTATAACATTCATGACTTGCAACTTCTTTCAAGATCTCATCGATGAATGACAATGGGTAGTAATCCTTCTCAGTCACTGTATTCAACTTCTTGTAATCCACACATACACGAAGCTTATCGTTCTTCTTCTTCACGATCACAATAAAGGATACCCATTTTGAATTCTTCACTCATAAATAAACCCAGCTTCCTTCAGTTTATCAATCTCTTCTTTGACGATCATTGTTGTTGGTGGGCTGATCCTTCGTTGCTTTTGTCAAACAGGTCCTCCTCCACGTCAATCTTATGCGTCTCCAATGTCACCTCCTTCAGATCCTTATAGTTGAAAGCAAACACGTGGATATAGTTTCTAAATATCTCCAAAAATCTTCTCTTTTCCTCCGAAGTCACCTTGGGATCAAACTTGATGGTTGTAGGTCTTCGCTCTAGCTCCTCTTCACTTAATTTTATTTTGTATGGATCCTTCTCAACAAATGGACGAGAGAGCAGATCAATAGCTCCAATACGAGATATGATGCAATCCATATCAAACCTCTCATCTTCTGATGTCTACTCATTAGAAGAACCACATGTGTCTACTCTGTAGACACTTCTACTATCTTCGGTTTTTTATTCTCAATAGTCGTTGTCGATCTATCATAATCAGAAGTCACACATCCACCATTGAGAGATGCACCTTCACTCGATGGTTGCTAGGTCTTATCCTCAAGTAACCTTTGTGTTATCTATCAGTTCTACGAACAACTCTCAACCAAGGTCTTCTAAGGAGCAAGACATAGCTGAAATCTTTCTGAATTTTAAAAGACATCAACGTTTGTACCTTCAACAGACACAAACACTTTCTCTAGGACTCCAAGAGATCTCACATTTGCTTGTTTGCCATACCAACAATGATGCTCGTCGATCTTGTGGGTTTCATCCCAAACCGCTTCATCAAACGTTCAGATGTTGTATTCATAGCAAAACTTTCGTTCATCAACACATCATGTACAACGTGTCCATTTAATCGAACCTCGATCTTGGATTCTTTTGTGCATACATCATAGGTCAGAGCATCCACTACACCACCTCTCACACTTGAGACGTTGATCTTGTCCTTAGACTTCTTCTTCTTGGTTCTTCTCGAGGTCAATTCTCCTCGAAACTCTCTCCTCAAGCTCGACTTTTTGTGTGCCAACGTCCTCAACTACGTCATATCTAGGTTGAACAACTGAAATGGTGAAATCTTCCATCCCTAACTTTTTCCTATGCTCCTTTTGGGAAGAAGACATAGTGTTGGAACAAATACTCCTATTTGGAGAATCCTCAATGACCATAAGTTCATCCGAAAACCTAGTCCTCTTCCTCTCGTGAGCTCAGAGTTACACTTGAGAAGAGTAAGAGCATTCTCCTCTCTCATCAACATTTGGCACCTTCACCGCATCGATTGTGGCAACTCCTTTGTCTTTGTTTCGTGACTGAACTCCTCCTCCAAGGTTTCTTCTTGTACCTTCATTGTTTCGTCCTCCATTTAAGATGGAGTGTGGACAATTTCTTTGGAAGTAAGGACCACCACATCCGTAGCACAAAATACCACTGAAGTCATTTTGAGGTCCCTGATTAAAACCTCCTCCTCCCCCTATTTGACCTCCTCCCACTCTTTGGTTTCTCCGCTCTTTCAATTGCACTACATTGATCTTCAAATCTGTCAATGTTTTTGTTATCTATCTCATGAAGATTAGGCACCGGAGGATTATCAGTAACCACAACATGTGTGTTAACTAGAGCAGGTGTCGTGATCCTTGGAGCAGCTCTACCACTGAGTGTAATCCTTCCAACACTCGCCGTCTTTGCTTCTCCTAGAAGAACATCATCATCTTCCAAACTCTCTTCCAGTCGAACTGCAATTTCAATCACCTTTGCCTTAGTGGTGAGCTTCTTGTACTTAATATGAGTTCTTATTTGGGACTTTAGATCCGTCACAAAGTTCTTGGTAAGCATGGCCATAATTCCCACCATTGTAGCCTCCACATTATCACCACTCTTCTTCAATATAGTCTTGAAACGAGCTTCCAACTTCTCGATCTTTTCTGCGTACACTTTCACCTTCTCATCATCTCCTTGCTTCAAGAAGGTCACCTCGGTCATGAGCTTCTCATAGCTCTCATTCGGCAAAAAGTTCTCAATCAGCGCCTACGTAAAACTTTCTCATGTATCAACATCAATCTTATTTCTTCTATGTTTCTCATACCAAGTCAATGCGGTACGCTCCAGGAAATAAAGTAACAGTGATGCTCATTCTTCCTTCTTCCTCTCGTGGTTCCCAATGCATGCTTGTCTTATGTCTCGCACAAAGGTTTCTACATCCTCATCATCCTTTCTATGGAAAACCAGAAGCTTCTCTATCTTAAGCTCTCGATGTCTTTTTCTCTCCTCAACCTAATGTCTTTCTTCGCTTTCTAATATAAAATGAACATCATTAACTCCATGTGAGCATAATCAACTATCGGTAGCAAGAAGGGAAATGGTTCCATCTTAATCGCATGCACTATCTCTTCGTCAAACATACGGATGAGTCGCATCCTCATTGTCATCTTCTCCACTCTATGAATTATCATCTTCATCATGCATTAGCTGAATTCTCGTCTGAAGATGGTAGCTTCTCTGTTTCGACTCCTAGTTCCTCTCTCAATCTTCTAGACGTAGATGCCACCAGTACTATCACGTCTTCACACTCGTGCTCCTTTGACAAACCTTCAATTCCATAATTGGAGCAGATATTCTCGTTCTTGAAATTAACACGCGAAGAGAAAGATGGACCAACTCTGAGACCTAAATCATTATAACTCTTTTTCTCACGAGTATTTTCTTTCTTGAATCTCACATGACAAACTTGCAACATAGTGCTCAAACCTTCTACAAAAGTAGCACCACGGTTATGTCCTCAACTACTTCTTGGAAAAATCATGCTTGTTTCTCTCTGTTCTTTCTTAAAATTCAACTTTTAACTCTCTAGAATGTTGTCGCGCTACTTGGTGGCTACATGTTTGACTTCTACTCTGACGCTTAGGTTTAGTAGTTCTAGAAGTTAGCTCATATTACTTCTAGTCCTTTATGTACATGTTTGACACCTTTGCATACGGTGTTAATACTATTTTGAGTCCTAGTAGGTTGATAGTATCCTAGTTATCTTGTTCAAGCATTTGTGCGCTTGTGCAAGTGACTTCTTACTTGTCTATGACGTTCAATGTACATAACTTAGGGTTTCCATGCTGATAGGGGTTTGAGCTCATGGGTTGTACTTACTTGTCGCCCATGCACGCTTTCTAGCTGATTTAAGTTATTTTTCGGGGCTGCGTGTCGTTTTAGGTAGTTTAAGTTTTACGTTGGCACTCTAGGGAGCTTGACGTGGTAGCCTATGAGTAAAACTAAGTTGCCACGTGGTTTAGGGTACTAAAGGACAACCAAGTGGAGCTATGAACTCCCATTGGTCTGTTTTTGTCTTTTGTTAAACTCTAAATTTAGAAACAGAGCTCTAGAGTGGAGTTCGAGCATTTGGTAGGGGATCTTCGAAATCTGAGAGCACAAGGAGAGAGGGCTTGTCATGCCAAGCACTTCCAGTGAAAATTTCGATCGATTTGAGTCAATAAAGACGGAGTTATGAGCAATTGAAGTTCGAATTGTGCTAGAATTGAATCACTTTTGTTGGATTTAGGGTTTTCAGTGTCACTCGCAGCAGATTTGAGGAAATTGCTTCAAAACTTCGAGGTTGTGTTCTCTGCCAGCAGGGCTACGATTTCACAAAAAGTTTCAAATCGATTGAGCAACTGAGTAATTCAGGGCGGCCGCTGAAGATGAGGGGGTCTGAAAAGCTCTTAATCTAGAGCAGCGACTTCAGAGGAGGAGATCTGCAGTTCTGTGTACATTCAGGAGTCCCAACTTCACAGGGATGTTCAGCACCCTGTAGACTGCAAATCCTGTGAGAAACTTCGAAATTGATCGAGCCAAACTCCTGTTATAGGTTGAAATAGCCAGCTAGGTACCAGAAATTGCCGTAGTTTTCTTGCTCAAAACTTTTCTGTTCATATCTCCGTGTCAGAATTTGATCTCAGGCTGAAATTTCGTCTGTGAGTTCAGTAGTACCTCATTTGCATGCAGGGGAAGTTTAGAGGTCTAAACCTTCATAGTTTTCCTCTCCGTGAGTGTCAAAGTTCACCATCGGATCTTGTTACTGCCGGCTAGATCTGAATTTCGCCTTCTCGGTATATTACTAGATCTTACACATATGTGTGAGTGTTTATAGCCCCTGTTGTAACCTGAAAGCCAACCTCTTGAGTGAACAACCACAGCCAGAAGCCCGGCGCTTTCCTAGGTAGACGGATTACACTCCGACATACTCTCTTTTTGGTGAACTCGACGTGAAACACCTAGGGTGGGAGTTTTCTTAAGAGTGTTACAGGATCAGATATCATGGCCAACCAAGGATCATCAAGTGGAGGTGCTGCTACTGCTCAACAACCTATTCAGTTTGATGCTGCTACGATGAAGATGTTCCAGGCTTTTTCCATGTTCATGCAGCAGCAGCAGAGCACAGAGAGGAAGGAGGTGTTAGCAACCAAGGCGTTGCAATCTATGGTGCACCAGATGGACCAGTTCAAGGGTACATATATTTCCAAGTATGTGCGATACTATGCTAGGGAGATGGAGGTGGACAAGGTGCCTGAGAAGGAGATGGTGGAGAACTTTGAGCTTGCTGTTGTCCTTGAGATTCGTGGGCGTGTGAAGGAGCTCAAGCAGCAGCAAGGACAGAGTTGGGAGAGCTTTATGCGAGCTTTGAAGGAGGAGTACTACACTGAAGATTCAGAGAGGGTGACCAAGAGAACGTTCTTGGAGTGGGTGGTTAAGCCCAACAAAGGTTTGTCTGTAAATGAGTTGTTAAGGGAATTTGATCGTCAGTATGCTCAGCTTTCTAGGACAGAAAAGCTTACATTAGAGGTGGAGAAGACCGAGCTTTTCCTACAAGCAGCGGACGTGACTATTCAGGAGAAGCTTGAGCTGTTGCTGAAAGACAAGAGTGAGGAGAGAGGATTGAAGACTGACTGGAAGGAGGTTGAAGAGGCTGTCTCTTTGCTGACCAAGAGACAGAGAAGAAGGGACAAGGTGGTGGTAAGTGAAGCAGCACCTCTGATAATTCCTGTCAAGCAGTTGCCTGCTAAGCCCGCTTTGGTAATTGCTAGAGAGGAAGACTCACCGCTTTATGAGTTGATTAAGGGTATGAAGGAGCTTAAGCTTAAGCTCACTAGGTTAGAAGAGAAGGAGCAGAATGTACAGCCTGCTATGCAGAGACCTCAGATGAGAGAAGGCTTTGTTCATCGTTGTATATGGTGTGATAGCCTAGACCATGTAAGAAGAGATTGTGGGGAGTTTTCAGATGCATTGAGGAAGGATCTTATCTTCTTCAAAGATGGTAAGATCCATTTGAGAGAGACTGGGATGATGCTGGGAACCAACTTTGGCAAGGGTGGTATGAAGAGACTTGTGAATGATATATCAGCATCACATGCTGTTTCTCTTGTGAATGCTGCTACGTGTGGAGTGAAAGTGGAAATGGAGAGAGAGAGAGAGGGACTATTGGGTTGTGGTCAGATGTAGTGCGGTCCGTAGCTAGAACAGAGCTAGACAAGGATGTGCTACGAAGGGTTGGCAACTCAATTAGAGAAACTACAGGATGGAATGACCCTGTGGATACTATGTCAGTGCATGCTTATGTTGCAAGAAGTCAGCATGAAGCTCTACTAGAAGAAAAATGCATGAGGGAGGATGCAGGTGAGGCTTCTACAGCCAAACGACCTGCTACAAGGAGTGAAAGGGCTAGACCAGATGCAAGGCAGGAGACAACACCTACTCGGGAGGAGACTATGGAGGATCTACCATCTACAACACCAAAGGAGAAGGAGAGAAGCAAGGAGAAGGGTAAGATGCCTGCATACAAACTTCAGTCTGACATTGAGATTGCTACAGACTTGAAGCAGGTGTTAGAGAACCGTATCTTGAATGGGAAAGTTGAGTTTACTTTGGGTGAGATTCTTGGGATTGCAAAGCGTGAGTTCCATGAGGTTATTATAGATATCATCAAGAGGAAACGTCAGATTTTGGGTGAAGCAGCTACGCTTAACGCTCTAGGGACCAAACTGTCGGAAGATGAGGAAGATGAGATTGCTGGTTATTGCTCTCAAGTATCAGAGGGGAGATCAGATCAGCACGTGAGGTTTGAAGATGAGGTGGAAGCATCGCAGAAGAGCCATTATTCTCACAATCATTGGGCGAGAGCAACCACAAAGACCTTAGTGAAGCTGGGAGATCTAGAGGAACCTGTGGTGGCATTGATTGATCATGGCTCAGAGATTAATCTGATGTCTAAGGAGCTGTACAAGCGTGGGAGATGGCCCATAGACACCGACCACGGATGGCTTATCCGCGCTGCCAACAACCAGAGGGAAGAACTCTATGGTGCTTGTCCCAACATCAAGGTAACTGTGGGTGACATCAGTGATGATCAAAATTTCTTTGTGCAAGACATGTCAACCTATCCTATCATTCTAGGGCAGCCTTACATTACTGCTGTTAGAATGGAGACACGAGTTATGGATGATGGTTCAGCCTATGCTAGGATACGTAGTAGAGACGGCAAAAGAGCTGTTCAGTTTTTGACTGTTGCTGCAGAACATGAGAGGAATCGTGATAGCTTGAGAGACCGTCCACTGCCTAAGATTACTCAGGAGTTTAGAGAGTCTAGGGGTTTTGGCAGAGTACCATTGAAGAGCGAGACTTCAACGGTACAGTAGAGATAGGATTCTCGCCTGATCCAGTAAAGCAGGAAGCTTTATCCACTATCTTCTTGGGATTGACGTCATGTGGATCAGTATGTTATAGGAAGGTTGAGAATCTGAAGAGGTTTGAGAGACAACATGTGAAGTATGTACAGCAATCTTTGTGGGATAATGGAGAGTTAGCAAGAGATGAATACGTATCTGGAGTGTTTGAAGAGCAGTATTTGGTATATACTATAGGGGAGTTGAAATCGATAGTAGAAAGTTCTATAGATGATGTAGATAGAGTGGTGAGAGTGAGCTCCAAGGAGCTTTATGATGTAATTGATAAGTTTATAGATCGGCAAGAGGTGTATGTGGAGACCAAGTACAAGTCAGTGGCAAAGAAAGTCAAACCAGTGGCTTTGCCTTTACCACTCGATTACAATCAGAAGATGGAGCAAGCTGCACGAGAACCGACGCTTAGAGGACCGAGAAGAATTGGGCACCAGTTTACAGAAACAACACTGAAGGACCTGAGGATTGGAGGTGATGGATTTCTTACTGAGCAAGAGAAGAAGAGCTTCAGGGAGATGCTATCTAGACATGGTAAGGCGTTTGCGTTTGAGTCACATGAAGTAGGATGTGTAGATCCAAGTGTAGTTGCACCTATGGTAATCTTTACTATACCGCATGTGCCTTGGAATCTACGTCCTATCCCTGTACCCAGAGCTCATCTACCAAAGTTGATAGACTTGCTCAATGAGAGGATTAGGATGGGTATCTTGGAACCATCTATAGCTCCCTACTCTAGCAGATGGTTTACTGTTCCGAAGAAGAGTGGAGCTTTGAGATTCATTCAAGATATGTAGCCAGTTAACAAGGTGACTATCAGGAATATGGGTATAGGACCTATTGTAGACGAGTTTGCAGAGGCTTTTGCTGGTCGTGCTATCTATTCAATGGGAGACTTATATTCAGGTTACGATCAGTTTCAGTTATCCTCTGAGAGTAGAGACTTGACTACAATGAGGACACCTTTGGGGTTACTAAGGATGTGCACCTTGCCACAAGGTGCTACCAATTCTGTAGCACATATGATGAATGGCATGAATAAAGTTTTGAGGGATTTCATTCCTGAAAAAACTATGCCATTCCTTGATGATGAGCCGATCAAAGGGTGTGCTGAGGAGGAGAAGAATGAGGTAATGGATCAGAGGGGGTGCCGTAAGTTTGTTGCAGATCACATAGTTGACTGTGATAAGATATTGAGTCGACTGGAGGAGGTTCATTTGACTTTATCAAGAGCAAAGTCTGTATTTGGAGAACAGGAGGTGTTAATAGTGGGGCACCTATGTGGATCTTATGGTCGGAAACCTTATCCGAACAAGGTTGATGTCATTCGAAGGATGAAGAAAACATGTGGGTCAGTTACCGAGGTGAGAAGATTTCTAGGTGCATGTGTGTTTTATCATATATGGATTCCACACTTTGCTCATGTAGCAGATCCGTTGTACAAGCTGCTGAGGAAGGGGCAAAGATTTCAGTGGCAAGAGGAGCAAAGCGAGGCTATGAGGAAGTTGAAGGATCTTTTGGCTTCACCACCAACTCTACGGAAGGTAACATATGAGTTGGGCAGATCTGTTATCCTTACTGTTGATACTAGTCCTATTGGCATTGGATGGGCTATAGGACAAGATGATCAAGAAGGAAATAGATATGTGGTGCGTTTTGGTGCTAAGGTATTAAGTTCACGGCAGAGAGACTACCCTCAGGTCAAGAGAGAGCTATGAGGAGTAGTTACTGCGATGAAGAGTGATAAGGAATACTTGATAGGAGCACCTGTGGTTGTGGAGACAGATTGTTTTACCTCTCTTAGGAATGATCACTAGCTGTACAACTCCAGATATTGCCATGTTGAGGTGGATAGCATATATCAAGTCCTTGAACCCAGAGTTTAGACATATTGCAGGAAAAGACAATCATGTGGCAGATATGTTATCAAGGGCTAGGTATTACGATGAGAAAGAAATGATAGATGATCAGGAGGATGTGGGAACAGAGTTCTATTCTAGTGCTCTTGCTAGAAGAGATAGAAGCTGTTTTGCAGCCTCGTTGGAGTTTTTTGAGGAAACTATGTATGATGGCGAGTGGTTGGATCTTGGACGCTATTTGAGTTCACTGGAAAGGCAAGAAGGCTGGTCTGATGCAGATTTCAAGAGGATCCGTAGAATAGCTTATGGTTACTTTTTACATGGAGGACATCTATGGAAGCGCCCTAAGCTACAAGGAGGTATACCGCAACGAGTGGTATGTGACTTGGAATTGCAGCAGAAGCTGATCAAGGAGTTCCATGAGAGTTTATGGGCCGGTCATAGAGGAGTTTGGGCTACATTTGCCAAGATGAAGGAGAAGTATTGGTGGAAGGGTATGTATAAGGATGTAGTACAGTTAGTTTCATCCTGTATACCCTGCCAGATGTATTCCAACGTACGTCATCGTGATGGATTGCATCCTACTTATCCTTTAGCCATTCATTACAAATGGGTAGTTGATCTGGTAACTATGCCATTTGGACTTGGACAAATGAGGTATCTAGTCTTGGCTAGAGAAGATCTATCTAACCAAGTTGAAGGCCGTGCCTTGAGGACGAAGACCACTGCTAGTGTCTGCCACTTTCTACTTGAAGATGTTATATGTAGGTATGGGTGTGTGGGAAAGATCACTGCAGATAGGGGTGAGCTGGATTCACAAGAAGCAGTTGAGTTCTTCAAGCGATTGGGAATCAAGCTGGCATTAACCACTGCTTACAATCCTGAAGGGAATGGCAAGAGCGAACGAGGTCATCCGCCAATCATCAAAGCTTTGGTAAAAGCTTGCAAGGGTAAGATCCGTGAATGGCCTAGACTGCTACCATTTGCTTTATGGGCAGATCGTACAACTCATAGTACCGTTACAGGTTACATGCCAGCAGAGTTGATACTAGGGCAAAAACCTGTGATGCCGATTGAGGAGGTTGTGCCTACTTGGAATGTTTTGCCATGGGAAGATGGTAGAAGTACGGAGGATCTTCTTGCATTAAGGATCCAGCAGTTAGAACGAAGACCTGAGGATGTTGCCAAAGCTGTCGAAAGATTAAAGATTGCTAGAGAGAGAAACAAAGGCAGATTTGATAGAACGCATAGATTACGACCCAAAACCAGTTAAAGAAGGTGATTGGGTGTTAGTCTATGATAGTAGTCTTGATAATCAGCATAGCACTATCAGGAAGTTCTCCAAGAGATGGTTTGGACCTTATGTGGTGTTAGAAGTTTATGATAATGCCACATACTCCTTGAGAGAGTTAGATGGTGCAGTGCTCAAGATACCAGTCGCAGGAAAGAGAATCAAGCTCTTTAGGAGGAGAGGGGAGGACCAGAACGTTGCAGAGTTTACGGAGGATGAAGCTGAAGACTCAATGCAGGTTGAAGATGAGTTTGAAGCCGAAGCTGAAGAGTCTTGATCTGGATCTGGCACATACCGGAGGATGTGCAGGTTTAGAGGGGGTGGATGTCGCGCTACTTGGCGACTACATGCTTGACTTCTACTCCGACGCTTAGGTTTAGTAGTTCTAGAAGTTAGCTCATATTACTTCTAGTCCTTTATGTATATGTTTGACACCTTTGCATACGGTGTTAATACTATTTTGAGTCCTAGTAGGCTGATAGTATGCTAGTTATCTTGTTCAAGCATTTGTGCGCTTGTGCAAGTGACTTCTTACTTGTCTATGACGTTCAATGTACATAACTTAGGGTTTCCATGCTGATAGGGGTTTGAGCTCATGGGTTGTACTTACTTGTCACCCATGCACGCTTTCTAGCTGATTTAAGTTATTTTTCGGGGCTGCGTGTCGTTTTAGGTAGTTTAAGTTTTACGTTGGCACTCTAGGGAGCTTGACGTGGTAGCCTATGAGTAAAACTAAGTTGCCACGTGGTTTAGGGTACTAAAGGACAACCAAGTGGAGCTATGAACTCCCATTGGTCTGTTTTTGTCTTTTGTTAAACTCTAAATTTAGAAACAGAGCTCTAGAGTGGAGTTCGAGCATTTGGTAGGGGATCTTCGAAATCTGAGAGCACAAGGAGAGAGGGCTTGTCATGCCAAGCACTTCCAGTGAAAATTTCGATCGATTTGAGTCAATAAAGACGGAGTTATGAGCAATTGAAGTTCGAATTGTGCTAGAATTGAATCACTTTTGTTGGATTTAGGGTTTTCAGTGTCACTCGCAGCAGATTTGAGGAAATTGCTTCAAAACTTCGAGGTTGTGTTCTCTGCCAGCAGGGCTACGATTTCACAAAAAGTTTCAAATCGATTGAGCAACTGAGTAATTCAGGGCGGCCGCTGAAGATGAGGGGGTCTGAAAAGCTCTTAATCTAGAGCAGCGACTTCAGAGGAGGAGATCTGCAGTTCTGTGTACATTCAGGAGTCCCAACTTCACAGGGATGTTCAGCACCCTGTAGACTGCAAATCCTGTGAGAAACTTCGAAATTGATCGAGCCAAACTCCTGTTATAGGTTGAAATAGCCAGCTAGGTACCAGAAATTGCCGTAGTTTTCTTGCTCAAAACTTTTCTGTTCATATCTCCGTGTCAGAATTTGATCTCAGGCTGAAATTTCGTCTGTGAGTTCAGTAGTACCTCATTTGCATGCAGGGGAAGTTTAGAGGTCTAAACCTTCATAGTTTTCCTCTCCGTGAGTGTCAAAGTTCACCATCGGATCTTGTTACTGCCGGCTAGATCTGAATTTCGCCTTCTCGGTATATTACTAGATCTTACACATATGTGTGAGTGTTTATAGCCCCTGTTGTAACCTGAAAGCCAACCTCTTGAGTGAACAACCACAGCCAGAAGCCCGGCGCTTTCCTAGGTAGACGGATGACACTCCGACAACGTTCGTCTACACCCACTATGACGTCCACATTTTGAGGAAGGTTCCTAAACCTCAATGCCCACTCTTTCTGACACTCCATGATCTCGACTTAAATTCGACCTCATGCAAATTTTGATCGATTGAACTACCAAATGAACTTCCGACAATAATATCTTGGGCTCTATAGCTCCAAAATGAATGATCTTTGGGTCAACGGATAGATCATGAGCTCCTCTAGCTGTCACAAAGTTTCAAGCCGTCCCAAAAATACAAAAATATTGACAATGACTGTAAAACTCGGTCAGAAAATGAAGCATCTACACCTTAGAATCCTTAGTCTCTCCTCCTTTTTAGTTGCAACAATAAGAACTAACACTCAAAGAACTTGATGATAGCATTCTGATCTTCCACCCTCATCAGCTTATAAGATTACATGAAGCACTATATTCTCGTATCACTCGACACATTCTCTTTCGTTGATTCTAACATCCTATATGTATATAATATACAAGATGACCTCAAATGCACTATAGATGACAACAAGATACGCAATGGCTCTAAGGTCTCTAACATGGCAATGCGCGCAGAAGACATCAGAAATTGAAGCAGAAGCGTAGCGCATTCTCGAAGCGCAATACTGAGGTTCTCCTTGCTTCTTTCCTCTTCTCATCGCTTCCGCCCTTCTGTTCCTATGGTTCTTCGCTTCTCGATTGCTTGCAAGAAGTCTACATATTCCTCCTCCTGAAATTTCTCCTCAAGAGAAATTAGACACGAAAGCGCTATCCAATTTTTGACAGCCCTCTTCTCATTCTCTTCTTGAAGAATCAAATTTGATCTTCTTCTTTCTCTTATCCCGAAATCTTTCTTCAGTCATCAATTTCTCTACCTCGTTGTGCTTTTGTCCCAAATCCATGGACAGAAGAATTTCTAGACATTTCCAAAAGCTGAATTTTTGAAATTCACACCAAGTAGCTTCGATTGGATTGGAATTGATTTGAGAGAAGCTTGATGTGAATTCAGAGTGAAATCGAGAATTGATGATTGTTTCGAGAAGAAGGAAACTAGGAATCATGCTAGTGCCTCCCAAGCTTCATGATTTCTCAAATCCATATCTTCCTAGAGAGTTAGAAGATTGGAAAGATTAGTAGAATGCGCGAGAAGATGTGAGGGTCCCCTATGGATCTCTTCTGTCTGACCTATAGCAGCATGTTCCTTCTTCTTCCCAACTTTAGATGAGAATTTTGAGAAGTCTTGCTGGCAAAATTTGGAGAGCAATGTCAAGGGTTATGTCTTCTCATTACGCAGCAAACTTCTTCTGAGAGTGTACGCGAGGTGAGGAATCGAAAGATAGAGTGCGAACGTTCAGTGTCTGTTGTGAGGGTAGATTGCGTGTAGGAAGCCGAAGATAGGTGAGACCAGTGATAAGAAGCCTAGATGCGGAAAGTCTTCTGAAGATGTCAATTAATCAGAAGCTGTCCCGAGAGTCTTCTTGGAGGCCACTGTCATCGCAGGAGCCATCAACCTTCTTCTGGTCGATTCTTAAGACTCACTTCTCAAGTATCTTTTCATCTTCTGTTAGGAAGTAGGATGAATTGCAAGATGGATTGTCTTCTTAGGAATCCATGAGATTCCTTGCTTAGTTAAGATTACGTAGATATAGATGGGAAGACGTGATGCACTTAGGAAGCATAGTTAGAATTTTGGAAGACTTAATAGTTGTCTTTTGAAAGACTTAACTCGTCTTCTGAGAGTGGAAACTGGACAGTGAGGGCCTGGTAAGGATTGAGTCTTAGGCTCACAACAAGCATGTGTGGTATAGTGTAACAGAAGCTTTGAAATGATGATGCATCCTCGAGGTCTTGTGTTATCACAAGTGGAGTTGATTGCGGTCAAACCTTTCATCAAGGAGTTGGGTATCAACTTCTTCACATGAGATTAGAATATCACCGATCAAGGTCTGCTGGAAGAGATATGAGCAGCCATACTTTCTTGAAACCATGTACTTGTCAAGGCAAGGGCCGCCAGAGGAAGACTAGCCTTGTGGACGATGGAATGATGACATAGAGCTTTTCACCGACCTGAATCTGAGAACCGCGGTTACGAGATAGAGAAAAAGAAGATTCCAACGATCCATTCAGATAAATGACATGTACCAAGGACTACTACATGCCTCTTCCTGGAAGATTGACATGCATGGAATGGTTGGAAGGTGTAAGCCTACCGGGAGCCAAAGAAGCATCTTCTAGAGAAGCTTTATCTTCACCTTCTCTCCAAGGGAAAAGCTCAGAAGGTCCGCTACTTAAGAGATCAAGATGTGGAGTTCTTGGAGGTAGTATGGATAAGAGAGGTCGTCAACTGGGGTGCCTTCTGCCACGCTTATGTCTACGCTGAGTTAGCTTATTTGGGCACCCCAGCAAGAGGACATCTGACCCCTTTCTTCTGCTACATGTATGTGTCCAAGGAGGATTTGAAGGAGACTCAGTTGGCCGAGTATGGGTCAGCGAGGAAGGAAGAAGTCAAGGAGGAGACTTCAAAGGAAGAAGACCAAGCATGGTCATGTCTTCCTCTCCCATTCTAGTGCTTCATGAAGGACCAAGCACGAACCAAAAGAAGATCATCGTCCGGGAGGATGAATCAAACGACACGGAAGACGCATCGTCACCGAGGAGGATGAGACCTAAGAGCGTTCCTAGAAAGAGTACTTCTTATCTCACCATCCACTCCGAATCTGAGTCGGATTCACAAGAAGACACCCCCGACACTATGACCATCAGGAAGACGATTCTTATGACCTCAAGGAGTCTTCCGAATACTCCATAAGACAGAACATGGATCGATGTTTCAATTGTGACAGATGACTGCGCATAGAAGAAGTATGTCTCTACTGTGGGAAGAGATCTCCCACCCAAGAAGACATTGAGAGTAGCGTTTGGTGGAAGAGGTCGAGGTACCTCATGAAGACAAGGAAGCTGTCGCAGATTATTATGTAGGCATGAACTTGGCTTCTACGAGTAGAAGACTGGAGGAATTCAACGTCTTCTTCAGCACCGAGATCTAGTCAGTCATGGAGATGGTGGAGAAGTGGGTTATGACCAAGGAGAAGCCTCTTCAGCTTGGATTTGGTCTTCGGACTTTGATTCAGCAGGAGGAAGCGCTGAAGTAGAGAGTGGAAGCTCCGGAAGCCAACCTCCGCACAATAGAAAAGATAGTCACCAAGTACAAAATGGAAGCTTCCGCTTCTGTTAAGAAATTGGTCCAACTGCGGAAAAGCCACTAGGAGTTATAGGTGCGACTTTAGAAAATAGAGCAATAAGTCTTACGGATCAGAGGTAAACTAACTGATCTGGTAGAAGAGAAGAAGACTTGGGATGCACAGTTGGAAGCTCCAGAAGCCAAGCCACAGAGATGAAGAAGCAGCGGGTGGAAGCAGAAGCTCGAGGTAAGGAGATCATGATGTAGATGGGAGAAGTTTAACTTCTCGTAGGGAGGAAGCTTCTGACCTTGGTCCGAACGTGGGATGATGCATCCAAGGAGATGTTGATGGAATGCAAGGATAGCATGTTCCGCTACTTGAATCGGCAGGTCGAGGATATGAAGACTTTCTACAGTCTTCCTTCGGTTCTCAACCCTGCAGCCAAGTCTTCCGTTGCCCTAGGACCAATCCATGTGGAAGATCTAGACAAGAAATAGTTCGACATAGCTGTACATCTGGTGATAGCAGCACTAGAAGCAGGGAAGACATGTGAGGAAGCTCCATAAGCCAAGACGTCTTTTGAAAGACAAAAAGAGGAGATGGCTTCCCAAGTGTTCAGAGTGGAGATAATGACCATCTCTGATCCTAGGAGATCGCCCTAGCTTCCAGTAGCGAGCAGGTCTTGTAAAGAGCCCGGAAACGCAAGTATGTACGGCTTCTCAAGGACATTTCTAGCTTTCGAGTCAATTATAGAAGCCCATATAGCTGCCACTGAGGCGGATGCCACCCCCGTCGAACTAGAGGTGCCAGCAGAGCCGCACATGGTACCAAAAGACGAGTTAGATAGTCAAGCAGGTGTAGATCCTATGGATGTCACACCTAGTGATCAAGAATAGATAAGAGATTTAGTTAGTTGTTTATACCTCTTTACTTTATAGGAAATCAGAGTTAGCTATTTTAACTTAAGAAACTCCCCTTTATATTTGTAGGTTACTGTCCATGTGGTAGTGTTAGTTACAGCATGAGTAGATAATACTTTCTAAAACTGAGAAGAACCAAAGTCAAGGAGGAGATGACTCTGACAATGCCTCATTTTATCCTCAGCTGTGGTTGCGATTCGAAGGGATCCCCCTCCTGCGATTAGAGACAATTGTATAAGATTGAGGTCAATGTAGAATTTTAACACACGCTACATACACGAGACTACACACAGAGTTTGTTACACATAGAGTAGATCTGCACCTCCGCATCCAAGAGAAGAATGTGGGAATGTAGACAGGAATAGACAACATAGATAGAGAATGGTATCCTTGTGCAGTCATATTCTAGGCTGGTGTGTCCAGGATAAGTGACATGAAGCTGAAAGAGTAGCTTCCAAAAGCTAATGTAACTTCTTCTCAAGGATTAGATTACAGATTTCGTTTACAGAAGCTTTGTCTATGTCTTCTGGGGATTGGGTTTCATCAAAATTATACCCAATTGTGCATGAGAAGTCTTCTTGTTGAGTGGCGGTGATTGTTAGAAGTTGTGCAGAGTCCAAGCTTGTCTCATCTAGTGGAGCACTTCGGATCCATGCATGGACTGTCCATGAGAGATTGATAAGAAGCCGAGAATTGTTTTTGGAAGTTGATGTGAGAAGACTGAAAGGTGTGACCAGGAAGTAGTAATCATTTTCTCTGTCTTCTTAATGGGTATTTGTGTTGTATTTTAAGTAGTAATTGGATGTTATAGTCCAGAGCAGCTTTTGTTGTGTTTGGAAGCCGTGTGGTTTTATGAGAATGAAGGATTTCTGGATAAACCCCGGGTGTTTGTGTGTTTGAATGGATCTTATAACTTATAACAGTGTAACTAGTGTAAATCTTATTAGGGAACAAAATCTTTTATGCTATAATGGGCTAAAGGAGAAATCATGAGACACTACAATAAATGTAACAGTAAGATACTCCTAAGACAAAAAGAGCATAAAAACACCTTCTGACACAAATCCAACGTAGTTTCATCAGGTTCTTCCCACGTGTTGCACAACCAACTTGTAAACTACATGGGAAAGATTTCATGTCTATCCAACCAGATGCTATGGCTAAATGTTTGTAGACTAAATAATGATGTTTCTTGATAACTATCTCTATGAATTTCCAACATGTAGTGTCAAAAAAAGGATCAATATCACCCCCTAAAGAATCAGCAAACTCACTACATGCACAAAATTAGTAGTGCAAGTGGATCAACCCTTAGATGTCTTGTCTTTTGGCTTCTAGGAGCTTTGACAACCAAGAGGATATCAATAAACTATCCAAAGCCTATGCAAGATGTGCTGAAGTCTTGCTTTGCCAATTTGAACGACTAGAAATAAAACAACCCTCACTGAACTGATACCTCGCTCATCATAAAAACTGATGTGCTCATTGTAGAAACTGAGTTCGGATCTAGGAGAGATGAGTCTAGACTTCTTGAGTGTTGGACTAGAAAGTCCAAAACAACTGAAAAAGGGTTGAAAAAGGGTTGAAAAAGAGTTGAAAAAGGGTTGAAAAAGCATCTGAACAAGGAATATAATCCTCTCGGGCTAAAGATGACTCTGTGAATAAAGAGTGTGGTGGAAAAATCTCACTGACATGAATCGACAATAGAAACCCAACATGATGAGGTCCTACTACAAGAAGTAGGAAATAGAAGTTTTAAGAAGCAATATAAGCGAGGTAGAGCGAAGCAAGAAAATCCCACCACATGAGCATAAAAGATGAGTCTTATATCAAAATAATGTCAATCGGTCTCACCAAAATAGTAAAAAATATACTCATGAGGTTGAAAATGTCAAAAGACATTTGTGCATATGCAAACATTGCGATACTAGTGGTGATATCAAACCAAATAATATCCAAGAAAACAAGCGACATAACATGACCAACAGGTCTTGAAACATGGAATCAAGAACTGATTTTGAGCAAATGACGAAAGCCATATCTTCCAAATCAGCTTCCTAAGGCCACGTCCATTCAATCTGATATCAAAACCTTGCGATAAAATAACATGATCGACATGAAAAAATGATGATGCTGAAGTATCAAGTTTGCTTAATGAGATCAAGCTATAGACCACCAAAAGTGATCACATAAGATCACTCGATGCCACAAGAAGCACTCAGACCTGCAGCAAAACACGAGGCGCACTGTCACCAAGACAAACACCCAAAGTCTTACGAGGTGCTTACACAGTTGACCCTACAAGAAACACTTGAAGCCGCTGATCCCACAACGATCTCCACGCTCGCTCGACCACTGCAAGAAATCCTAAGCCTCTAGTCGAGTTTACCGAGAAGTCACCCACTCTTGCTATGATGAGACACTTCAAACTTGGTCAAGATAGAAAAAGATCACGTTGCGTGCAAAAAAATTTATACACTCCCTTGGTGGTTGAGTTGGGTGATCATTCCAAGTTGATGCTCACTCGCTAGAAGCACTCGTATCACTTGCAAACATTCATATTACTCGAGGATAATAGCCAATGAGAATACCACATGCATTTAGCAACCTAGTTAAGTGTACAATAGAACATGCTTGTAGTGATCAAGTCAAAATTAATAATTTCTTATCATTATTGATAGAGATTATCATTGAAAAAAGATATACTTTGTAAAGTTTTGATATATATAAATATATAAATATATTTTTATGAAATATAAATTGAAAAACAAAGGAAAGATTAAATGATGTTATGAATAAAAAAAATTGATCGATCTTAGATATTAGGCTTTTCTCTCTAAATAAGACCATCGTCATCTTGGATAAATTATATATTAGTAAAAATAAATTTAAAATTCAAAAGTTGTTATCACTATACACAACAAAGAGGTTATATGTAGTTACACCGTCCGAGTACAAACCACGAGATTTTATCACTATGAGACGAGTTACCACTATATATATGAGATCACTTCATGGAGATTTTATCATATAACATAACTTATTAGCTAACTTTAGATAAAGAACTTAGTGTAATTAGGACGTCTCTCCACAAGGTTATCAAAACAGATTTTTCAGTCTCCCGCTGTCGTGTTGTGACACGGCTCACATGTGAAATTAGTGTAGAACTTGTATTGAGTTTTTTTCTATGTTTTATGAACCTTCTCATGTAACTCGTCTATGAGCGTATTAGATGTTGGGTTCACGATTATATGAGATGTGAGATCACACGAGAATGAGACGTGCCAGCTTAGTGATCCGTGGACATGAGTGTGAGTGGCTCTTGTTGTCAAATTTGAGTATAAAATAGAAGATAGAGGGTTCGTGGGACATTCTTGTTTGCATGATTTTTCATGAATGTTTCTTATTGTCTTACATGAAGGATGAGGAGCTATGAGAGTTGTATTTATGGATGGAGAATTGATCCCAGTTCCGGATCTTTCATTTTCAAATCCGTTCCATATCAAGCTTCACTACATCCATCTCGATCACTTTTGACAGTGGTTTGTTCTCTACTTTGATGAAGAGTTTATGGAGAGGATGATGGACTTGTCTACTCCGGTGATCTTATCGTTCGTCACATACGGAGCGTAATGAGACATGATTGTGTATTGTATAGCTCACTTTTTCAATTTTTGATGAAATATGCTTGAAATGTAGAAGTTTGTAGAAGAAACAATGAAGTTAGAAGAAGAATAGCTTAGTTTTAGTGAAGAAGACTGTTTGTGAAGAGAAGAGCATTCTTAAGAAGAGAAGTCTTCGGAAGAAGATCTTCGCAGAAAGATCTCTAGATACAGATGAAGAAAAAGAAGAATTCTTAAGAATTAACTCCATAAGAGTAGTTAGTATAATTCACAGAGGAGCACTACGAAGTAAGAGTAGGTTAGGGCAGACTACTTTATCGAAAAGTGACATGAATCGCAAGAGGCTTCTTGCGAACGTGAAGATGGTCTGTGCATTCCCTTGTCAAACATGTAGCGATGAATGAGAAACGACTTCGGCACGTGTGGGACATTTGAACCAACTATATATTCAGAAAATCAGTTCATTATTCAAAACTCATTTTGAGAGCGCAATGATTTTCTATACTCATAGAGTGTTCAGAAGAAGAGAGAAAGTTCAGGCGAAGTCTATTGCGTTCAAGCGAAGTTTATCTCGTTAGAGCGAATTTGACAGTCTTCGTAGAGTATGATGTCAGAAACGTCGAAGTTACAGAGGATCAGAGCGTTTGAGTTGAATAAAGAGGAACTTCGTAACCTTCAGCTGAAGTTGAGAGAGTTAGGGTTAACCTTCTTAACATGGGGAGGATGGACACGAGTTTCTGGCAAGTTCATCAGTCAGATTCAGATATGTGAAGACCATGCGGTCGAAGACGAGTATGCGAGACCAAGGAAGTGGACGCTGGAGAATTGGACGAAGGTCTTGCTAGACGAAGCTGGCAATAAGGGAGATATGATCTTCAATCATTCGTCGGCGAAGGCTCATGCGATTGAAGGCCAAGACTATGAGGAACTTTTCGTCCATCTCATTCATCCAACGAATGACTACAAGCTGACCGATTACAAGGACCCGATTAAGAGAGAGATCGTCGAAGCTGTGATGGTGATCCTTAGTCCGAGGAGAACGACGTACTTGTCGATGTAAAAGGTTTATTTCTTCGAGAATCTATTCGTGAGGAAGAAGGCGGACTGGGCGAAGATCTTCCACGACGAAGTACAGCGGTTGTGGACAAAGTAGGATTATGTTTACTTAGGAGGTTTTGTGTTTGTATTCTACTTCGAGATGGGATGACTCAATGAGAGTGAGCAGGAGCAGCTAGGGTTCGATCTTGACAAAGAAAAAGACTGTGAGAGCGAAGACCGTTTGCCAATTCGTTTGGAAGTGGAGACGGCACCGAGCGAAGGTGGACAACCAGTAGAGACTTTGCCGAAAGCTCCAGAAGAAAAGGTTAGACAGGAGGGTGCGCAACCGGCGAGTGACGTATCAGTAGCTGACAAAGAGGATAGAGAGCGCGTAGGAACAAGAGGAAGAGGAGTCTTCATACCACGCCCCATGAAAAGCCGAAGGTCAAGAAGAAGATAAAGTCAAGGAAGAATGAGACCATTGACTTGAGTAGTTCGGAGGTGAAGATGGAAGGTGCAGCCATCTTCGGCGAAAGGACTTCAGAGCCGACAACATTTAACGACGTTGACATGTTTCGAAGGACGATGCTCTTCGACGAAGAGGTAGTAGTACCGGTACTACGACTTTTGGAGAAAAATCAGACGGAGTACGAAGAAGAGGCTAGGAAGAAGATGTCATTGACGGAGATGATTGTCTTCATCCACTTCAGTAAGTAGAACTGGCACGAGTAGAAGAACAACCTTCGCTAGGAGGCACGGAACGCGACTAAGTTAAGGCTGGAGAAGGAGAAGGAGAATGAAGATCTTTGACATCAGTGTGAAGAGTTGAAGATAACTATGCAGAAGCGCGAGGATGAGCTGAAGGTGGCCACGAAGAGCTTCTCGGACAGACTTCAAGACTTGACCAATCAAAAGACGGATCTTCCCTTAAGTCGGGAAGAGTATCAGGTAATAGCTATAGAGATGACTAATGAGAAGGACGATCTTCAGACGAAGGTGAAAGAGTCTGAAGACCTTCGGAAGAAATTGATGTCAGTCGTAACCGCGTATGTGACTTCGAAGCTAGATTCGGAAGAGCTTGGTCTTCTGCGAGCGTTGAAGACGGAGACAATGCAGACGAAGACGAACCCGGATGGTGTGAAAGCGCGACTCTCTAGACTTAAGCAGAAGATAGATAGAGAGTTAGGGGAGATACGAGTGAACGTAGAAGTTCAGTTAAAGGAGTTTAGAGTACATTTAGACTTAGGAGTGTAGATCGGTGAAGATGAAGATAGATCGTAAGGTAATGAAGATTTTCAGTCTTCTTAAGAAGAACATCAGTTAGGTGAGGAAGAAGAGTATATAAGCGCCTCATCTTTTTGAAGATGTACATTTTCCATGTTTTCAATCTTTATTAATTAGTTTATGTTATCCAAGATTGCGGAGTGAACGTGTGAATGTTTTGGGCGAAGATATTTTCCTCTAAATATTTGGAGTTTGCTGCCACAAGAGTAAATCAGATTGACAAAGATCTTCGTCGTTGGAATTCGGCGAAGTGAGAATCTTCGTCGTACGTGAATGAGAGTTGGGACGAAGATCTAAGAACAAATCAGTTACTGCGAATGTGAAGAGAGTGAGTTAAATTGTAAGAAGAGTTTGAAGATGGTTGTTTCTTCTTGAAGACAACTTTTTCAAATAAGAGTGGGTCTTTAAGACTGAAGATTTAGTTGGAAAAACACTTCTTAGGAAGAGTAGGGGCTTATTCTTGAAGCCTTAATGTGAAGTTTGTGTTATTCTGTCTTCATGGAAGAAGATTAGTAACAATTCAGTAATATTTTGCATTCTTCATTCATTCATACATTTGTCTTCTCGATTCTTTTATTTATGATGTTGAAAGGGTCCCTGATCAAGCACTATTTCATTATTGTTTGTATTCAATTTGTCAGGTTGTGCTTGAATTTGGTTCCTTATCAGATTAAAGACTCTCATCCGAATATTATTCTACTCCGTGAGAACAAGAGAATACTTATAGAATTACCATTGTGACGTTATTGTACTATAATTTGTGTAATTGTTAACTATATCTTCGTGAGAACGATCTTCAATTTGCTATTTTTGATACACTTGGTTCCTCTAGATGGTTACATGTACATCTTACTTTGACGCATGAATGGACCTAAATTTTCTAGTCAACGTCTCTTTCAACATTTGGGTTGATATATGATGTCACTATCAACGGAAGATCAACCATCGTGCGTGGATCACGAGGAACTTTAGTGAGAAATATTGTAATCAAGTGATGACTTTCTCGTTTTTTTGTCATACCTTTCATTGTAGATCGATTCAAGGCCTTTTTCTTGATTTTGGATTGAATCTCGTGTATCTTCGTGTCATTGTTATCTTTATCATCCGGTGACGGTGATTATCTTATGTTTAAGATTGAGGTTTGAAGTACTTTTTGTTCAAGCATTGAAGGTGTGAGGGTGTTTTAGGATTACAACTCGATCTATAGTGCCAAATAGGAGATAAAATGATCTCTAATCTCTTTTCTCATTGATTCATTTTCGATCAATCAAGTTCATCCAAGTTCCAAGGACGTTTTGAGATTTTGGAGATTTTTCCAAGGTTCATTTGTGGAGTGCGAGGTCTCGTTGGAAAGCTCACGAGCCGAGCTACAATATGGAGAGGAAGATCAATCAATTTGGAGCTCTAAGCGAGGTGTTATGATTGTTCAAAGTCATGAGATCAAACCAATCTTCCGAGTCATGTTTCTGAGTGTCTCGAGAGTTTGAGAGATTATCTTTTAGTATTGTCGATGGGTTTGGATAGTTTACGTCATGCTGGTTGCACTTATGTAAATTAGTCATACGTTTGGATTGGATTTGATCTCGAAATGATCGACTAAAGTTGGCTATAACAGTTGAGGGGCAGAAGTAAAACCGTTTTTGCTTAGATTTAAGGATTGAGTTGTTCCATGAGCATGGGATCGAATCTCTGAGCAAAATTTCCAAGATTCAAGTGTTCCCTATCAACTTATTACATGTGAAATTTTAGCTCATTTGGATGTAACACACAAGAAAACCAAAAGATGTTTGAAAGTAGTAATATAAAGATCGAACCCACAGAGATGCAAGTAAATATCATCCAGATGTAGTAAACGAGTGATAAAGATGATTCTTTATGGTTGTCTTTTATTCTCACGGGCAGAAATCAGTCCTGACAAAGATCAAACTCAAGTCTATCAAACAAGACAAAGTTGATAATCTTGACAAATAACAGAAGTGATACTAAACATGTCAGGGACCTCAAGAAAAAGATAAATAACAAGAATACTGAGCCACAAATAACAAGTCTCAATAAAGAAGTACTGCTGAAGTGCTACTAAGTAGCTTATATCATCATAAATGCTAAGTATCTTTACTTCTATTGTTCTCATAAACTCCGACGAAGAAGACTCTTCTTCCATAGTGACTTCATAAGAAGAACTTCACCATGAAGGTACTTCTTAAGAAGAACACTTTCTCCAAAGTAACTTCGCCATAAAACTACATCGCAGTAAACTAACTTCGTAGTTGCTGGTTTGTTCTCGGACTTCATCACAAACTTCTTACTCCAATTTCAGTTGTTCTTGACAAAGAACTTCATCACCCATACTAACTCTTACCACAACACACTACGAAACTTTGTAGGTAAACTCTGAAGAAGACAAGTACACAATGGCTCCGTAAACCTCAGAAAGTATAAATCTAAAATAACAAACACATAGAGGTCTTGAGAACGAACAACACAACGTTTATATACAACTTTGCCCGAAGATGACGGATCTCACTTTCTAAGAAGTATGATGAACATCGGTATCGTCCGATGAATATCCCGCGCTTGAAACTACACCAGGCACCACACCGAAACCTAACGCTAAATCTCTAGCTATCTCGTTAACTGAGAACTCCACAATCGCTCTAACCTAACAAAGTTCCCAGACTATTCGTTGGCCTAGCCTAGCTACTCTATTCTTCGTCGAATAACTCTCTACATCTACTGCATCTAACTTCTGTCTAATCTGTTGAAGAATCTTTAGCTCTGAAGTATCCAAGTCGGTGGCAAAATAGTTCTTCAACATGAGATCCACTCTGCTCCGAAGACGCGTGACCTGTTCTTCTTCCGAAGTACATATCTTCTTCAGATCCTCAATTTCCTCATCATCTCGACTACAAAGTCTTGGTAGCGATCTCGTTGTTGTCTTATCTCTATGAACTCCTTCTTCATCAGGGACAATATCTTCTCATGTTCCTTATCGAGATCCATCTTCTGGCGAAGTAGCTCCTCCTGCTCCGAAGTTAACCTTTGAGTCTCTTTGGACTTTGCTGTGTTCTCTCTCTCTGTCGCCAAGATCGCAGCACTCAAGTTCTCCTTCTCTTCCATCCAGTTTTCTCGTCCGAAGTTCATTATCTGCATGAGCTTGGCTAAGTTTAGTAGTCGCTCGACTACTTGCTCATATGCCCCACGGTTACTCTCGAAGGCGAAGAGTAGAGGTACTAGTACGTCTTGCAAGTACTTCGCCGATGAACTCAGATGATGTACTTCTTCGATCGTCGAAGAGTTCACTTGCGTCTCGTCGCATTCTTCTTTCTTCTCCTCTATCATAGTGTCTTCGTCCTCCACACTGACTTCCGCTGCATCCTCTCCTTCTTTGCACACAGTTCGCTTGCTCTTCATCTTCTTCCTCGAAGTTGATGGCGCAGATTTTGATGTATCTCATAAGATCTTCTTTTGTCCACTTCTTTGAACCGGTGTTGTAATCTCTTCAACATCTTCGTCCTCGTCCAAATTGACAATCTCAGGCTCTTTCACTGTTGTCGCTTTGATCACTTCTTCGGTGGCTATTTGCTTGTCCGTGACTTCATCGAAGAGCTTCTCAATCGGCACATCTTGCTGTGGAGTTGGCTCGATCACGAATTCATCTTCTTCGACTTCATCAAGGAAACCCAACTTCGTCTTGTCCACATCGGTCGCAAACCCGTTCCCATGTAGAAGACTAACACGAAGGCTCCGATGTAGACCATATCATCTTCGACCCACAACTTCTGCACATGTCGATGAAGAATCTTCGCCCAGTGCGCTCATTTTCTAGCAAAGAGCTCTTCGATGAAGTGGTCTTTTCGGACATGATCGCATCCGTCATCTCTCTCTTCTTCGCATCAAGGAAATCGCCGGTGCGATAACTGTTTAAATTGTGCGTTTCTCCCTTGAAGAGCCGAGGAAAGCTTCGGACCACCTCCACTGATGCGTGCATCGAAGTACTGTAGAATAAAAGATCTTCGTCCTTCTTCGCTTCGTCGATTCTCAAGACGAAGGACCAATTCATTTCGATATAGTTCTTGAGTCTTCCATAAGGTTCATCCGAAGGATGTTCCTTACAAACGCGCAACTCATGTACCAACTTTGCCGATACCATCGACCACCAAGGTAGAAGGAAGAACGATGATCCCATATCCTCAAAATCCTCCGCATATCGACGAAGATCAGCATAATTCACGTTTAACGCCCGAAGTCGAGGTGACTTAGATGTCTACAACTCGCGCATTTGCAAAAGATCTAAGTAGAGAGCGAAGTTGAGAGAGAGGTACAAAGTAAGAAATGGAGTGCGAAGAAAAGAACTTCCTCTTCTAAAACTGTCTTCATCGAAGATGACCTTCTTCGCTGGTAAACTACTGCATTTTCTTCCGTCTCTTCTAGCACTATTCACACAATACGACAAATGACCTAACTCGCTTCTCTTATACATCACGATAGCTTTTAAGCACACGTGCCGCAGTTAGGATTTTGTAGTTCCGCCGAAGTACAAAGAAGTCATTCCTTACCGACTTCCTCGATACTTCAGTTGCTTGTAACTTCGTCATTCAGACTCCATTTGCCTCGCACAACATATCGTTATAAAGCTCTTCACCTGAAGAATCCATCCATGATGAACTTCCATCTAAACTAACTTCAATTGATTCTTCTAGAACAGATCTTCTTCACTAAACTTATAATTAACGTTATTCTACTTCTATCTTCTATTACTTATTATTCTTATTTACTTTTACAACTAATCAATTAATCAACAAAAACAAAAAATCAAGACTTCACATTGGATAAGAGAAAGTCTTGGGGAGTAGTGGATTTTAGCCACCGGGATTTGTAAAGTTTAGCGTGGTCCATTTCGAGCAATTGGTTTGAGAATTGAAGTTCAAAGTTCAAAGAGTAGTAGTGAAGGGTTAGAGAGAATTCCATGTGAAGTTTGAGCATAATTGGAAGTTTGATTTGCGAACAAGTTGTTGTCGAAGTTCAGATTACAACGTGATGGGATACGAAGGAGAAGAGTGATTTCACCTACACCTCTTGGTGACCTTGAACAAACGATTTGAGGTTTCAAGACAAAACTTCCAAAAGGTACTCTTGTGAGCTAAAACTTATGTTTATCATCTACATATCCTTCTTGTATGTATGATAAGCTTGAACTCCCAGTTGTGTTGTGTGGTGCACACGTGTTACATTTAGAGTAAGGTAGGTCAGTAGAAATCGAGACAACTTGATAGATTGGATAGTGAGGACACTAGGATTTCATCGAGTTGGTCAAAGGTCTTGCTGTATCTCTCTACACTCAGATACCTCGTATATTCCCAGATCAAACTTCACGTTCTACAACATCACGCGTGAACGATAAGGTTAGAAATAATCGTGTACATCGCACACATATCTTTTTTGTTTTCAGATGTCAACGAAGGAATGCCGTACTCACTTCTTTGTGTCTAGGAGGTAGGTCTACGACAGTGGCTGTTTGACAAACGAGTGAGGATTTTCAAAGTAACACTCATGAGTGATTGCTTCAAGTCTAGCTTCGTGCCATAAATAAGATTCATGTCAGCAAAATGTGATCCTAATAAACCGATATCGAACTATGAGATGTAGTAGGAAATGAAAGTCTTCATGCTCTATGACCATCAATTCTCACCATGTGGAGTCTTTATAGCAAGTAATCCAGATTTCATAATCCGGAGGTGTGGAGTCCTTTTGACAAATAATCCAGTTTTCATAATATGACGGTAAAGTGCAAAATTATTAACAAGAAAAGATATGTATTCATGATTATCCATGTTCACGGTTCGGAAGTGGATAGTTTATTAAAGATTATCATCGTCAATCCGTTTGATAATCCTTGCGCGGAGACGTCATTACTCAGTTGCAAAGTGCAATTGCTGCTAACAACAATATGTTCTACAAGCTGTGAGATCCATCTGATCAGCGGTGCAGCTGCTACCTGACAGACCTCGCGGGAACTGGGTACAACCTGTACAGTAGGGGGTGTCAAAGTTAATGGCCGTGGTGTTTATTCTGCTCCCCGCGGACATGAGTTCCGGACAACGGTCATTTCGGCTGCGGGTACCTCTTGAGGTACCCGTATAAACTAGCCGTGGCTGTTTTCTCATTGCTCATTCTAGTTTTGACTGTGAAATAAATACGTTGGGAAGTACATGGTTACTACATGCTTTGAGTAGTACATGTTTACTGAAAAGCATTTAAAATCCCGCTTTTTATTTCAAAATGAAAAGGAACTCCACACGTAGCACCTTTAGAGCTTGAGAACGTTTCATTTCAACATCGCGGTCTAGCAAAAGTTGTTGCTCCTTTAGCGCCTAAGAGCCTTTCAGCATGTATCGTTTCAACATCATCGTCTAGCACTCGAAGTGAGCGATATGATCATCTCACCATGCCTCGTGTTTCTACGAGAAAAGAATCGTTAGCAAATTTGGAAGAAATTTTAGAGATGCGGGTGATGTTAGCATAATCTAGCTCTGATTGTTCAAGCGATTCGGGTGACGATGAGAAGAAAACGCTAAAGAGATCGCAGAGCGAGTTTTTCGTTGAGGATGAGAGGAGAAGACTCGGGAGTAGAGAGAGTGAGAACTTCACTAGCTCTAGTGAGGGCAATGATGATTCAGATGATGAATTCTTGGAGCTCTATAGGATTCTATCAACTTCGCGCTACTTAGAAAGACCGCAACAGTTTACGTTCTTCAAGAGTCAAGATTTTTATCAGAATTATTTTGAAAATCTTCCTGTTGATGCTTTCCGTCAACTCACAAGGATGAATTCGAGAAGTTTTGCTACTTTGGTAGCTTTGGTTGAAGAACATCCTATTTTTCACAATAGAGCTCGTGTGAAACAAGCTCTTGTGTCATTACAGGTTCCTGTTACACTCGACCGATTAAACATGACGAGAATGGTGTTGCACTTGGAGGGTCTATGTTCCTGTGGGGTATAGGGCATGGAATGATGGTTCTATATACTCAAAGAGTAATGAAGGCTCTGGAGGCGACCCTGAAAAGATCAATACGATGGCCGAATTGAGAGATGAGGAAGGTAAACTCTGAAGCTTTCGCATAGAAAAGATTTCCTAGATGTATAGAGTTGATATATGGTACCTTGTTATCTTTATCACAAAGACCTAGATATGATGGGAAAACATATTATGACAGGAAATGCAACTACTCGATAAATACACAAGTTATATTTTGTCACAGGAAGAGGATTTTCTTTTTATTCTCAGGTATGCCTGGGAGCTGTCAAAATATCACATGTTTGTGAAAGTCTTTTTTTGGAAACATATGGACAATGCCAGTCCTTTATTTGATAATGATCAGTATTTACTTGGAGATTTTGGATACTCTCCTATGCTTCACCTCGTTCATTCTTTCATGATGGCCACTGAAGATAAGGAGAAGCAAGATTTCAATACCTGCTTAGCACACGCAAGATTGCAAATGAGCACTGTATTGGTATATTGAAATCGAGATGACACGCTTTGAAACAAGTGAGAACACAACTGAAAAATAGATCTGAGAACCGATTTCTAGTCAGATGGGTCGGATGTTGCGCTATGTTACATAATTTTCTAAGCAGAAATCAAGACGAGTGGACAGAAGACGATGGAGAATTAATTATAGAGGCAGAAAGAGATATAGGAACACCTCCTAGATACAGCGGAGCTAACACGACCTCGGGGATACAACAAATAACGCGAGTTATGTCTGTTTGTCTTCGACAGAATAGAAATCCGGGAGGAGTTTTATTAAAACCGTCATAAAACTAGTTATTTCATTGCGATATCTCGATGATCTCTTTTCTTTCATTAAAGTTTATTTCTGTTGTATGATTTGTTTTCTCTAATTTCGTCCAGTGGGTATAATCTCTTTTCTCGCTAAGAAGGAGAGTTATGTACTTCACCAAAGTGTATAAGAGATAGTGTCACCTTTTCTCTCTGAAAAGTATCAGTGCTTGTCTCGTGCTTGAATGCTTGTGTTATCAACGAAAGTTTATACCTTCTAGTGGGGTATCTTTTCTCTGGCAAAGTTCAATGCGACAAAGAGATCGCACTTGTATTCAGGGTGTGTGGTGTGTGGTGGTATTAGTCCATTTGAGTGCGATTTAAAACGGATCTCAGTGCGATACCGATAATAGACAGTGCAATATCGGATCGCACTATGTTAGTGTAGCGATATTTAAAACAGGTATCTAAATGATATTAATTAAGCTGAGTGCGATATCGAGTCGCACTATGTTCGATACTGATTAAGCGGAGTGTGATATCGGATCGCACTAGACTATTAATCGCATCGCATTGAGACCACCTTAGTGCGATTGGTACGAGTAAATACAGTCCTAGTGCGACGCGAGTCACACTGGGAGAGAGAGACCATTTATAGCATCACGGAGGTGGTCTCAGAGCGATTGAGTCGAGTAAATAATCCCAATGCGACGCGAGTCGCACTGGGAGAGAGAGATCATTAATCGCATCGCATTAAGGTGGTCTCAGTGCGACTCAGTCGAGTAAATACAGTCCCAGTATGATGCGAGTCGCACTGGAGAGAGAGACCATTAATCGCACCGCACTGAGGTGGTCTCAGTGCAACTGAGTCGAGTAAATACAGTCCCAGTGCGACCCTAAACTTCCTCAACCCTAAACTATAAAGTAAACTCTAAACTTCTTCCGTGCGATGCGAGATAACTTCACTACGACTTGTTACACTGCACCACCTCAATGAGATGCGAGCCGCACTAAAACTACTGCAGAATAACACATTCTCCTTATGATCACACATTAACATACCAACATTAACTAAACCCAAGAGAAGACATTGCACATTAACATAACATACCAAGAGAAGAGATTGCACATTAAACAAAGAGAATAGAATGGTCCTCAGTTACTTAAACCGCTTCTTTATCGTTCAAAGTTACAAAGCCACCGAGGGCACGAAGAAAAGATCTGCTTGTAGTACATAAAAAGGAATCTTGCATGTACTACATAAAAAGAAATCCTTTCTCAAGGAATACTTTTAAGTTTTTTTATAAACTCTAATCGTAGTCCGATTGATAAAGATAACATGGGGTCACATCACCCTAATACTTCTTCAACGCAAGAAAAAGATCTCGTGCGAAAGCTTGCGAGTATATAGCATGAACATACACGGGAGTTTCCCATGTATTATTTCACCATCCTCTCAGCCAAGACAAAAGAACACTTAACAAATAATCATCTCGGTCTAGATCAGTTGAGTCCGGAGAGAATGAAGGAGGATGAAGTGCGCTAAATGAGTGATTGGTGATGTTTTTCTCAGGTGAATCATCTATCAAAAGACAATTTCGGGTACAAAGATTAAAAGTATAGAAACGTGCAAAGTCTTTCAAGTAGAGATAATTCTCTGTGGCAGCTTCTCGTATCGTTTTGAATCTCATGCACATGTTTTGTCCCCATACTTTGCACACCTGCAAAAGAGAAAAACAAGACAAAACATGTTTTAGATAACTCAAATAAAGCATATATGGTCAATACAAGCAAAACAAACTTTGAATTATCACTTACTTGACCAAACGTGACTCCATGAGGAAGATACTCCTTCCGTTTCATATCTCGGAGGATGATGTTATAGTTAGTATGAGTCCGTGAGGTCCAAATCATAAGATGAAACTCGCTGAAACATGCTTCCATGAACTCTCTCACGCCTTTTCGAACTACATAACAAAGAGGACTCTTCTGGCACATCTTTACCTTGTATCCTCTTTCTTTAGCCCTCTGGAGTTCCATGTTATTGCGACCTGCTTTTATTAACATTCCATTCAAGTCCACTATCAAAGTTGTCTTCCTGCAAATGCTAAGATCCACCAAGTGGAGAAAAAAACTTTCAGAAACTTGGACACGTGAAGCCTCCGCTCTCAGTCCGGACACCTCCTCGCGTATCCGAGTTAACACCGCCTCTTGGGAGGAAACTCGCTCTTTCACCTCAGACTCTTCCTTCTTTGCTTCAACGATCCTTCTTTCTATTTTCGCTTCTTCTTCTCTTTTCGTGGTTAGACGTCTGTCCAACTCTTCTATCTCTCGTGTCCTTGTCAGTCGTGTTGTATCTTCCCCTCCTGTAAGAGTCGATCTCGCTACAAAGAGTCGAAAAGTACTTGTTAAGGTTTCATAGGTTATGAAATCACAGAGATCGACAAGGCTCGATCGCACTGTTCGAGCAAAATATGGTATCAGTGCGACCTTTCAATGCGGTCCATAGTCGCATTGAGGTCCATGGTCTAAGTGCGAACAATCCATGATCGCACTGAGACCTTTCATTGCGGTCCAGAGTCGCACTAAGGAGTCTAGTCGCACTACATAGCACTGAGCCACCCATGGTCGCAATGAGACTCCTCAATGCGGTCCACAGTCGCATTGAGACTTCCATGGCCGCATTGAGGGTCTCAATACGGTCCACAATCGCACTAAGTGACCCATGACCGCACTGAGAGGTCTCAGTGCAGTCCACATTCACACTAAGACACTCAGTGCGGTCCATGACACTGGATGACTCATGACCGCACTGAGATCATGAGACTCGATCAATGCGACCAAGAGAGAGACTATGCAATAACAAAACAAACATAATGTTGAAATAGAATGTACAAACAGAATGTTGAAAACTAGATTTTTATCTTCTTTTTGTCCATGATGCTGAACTACAACTTGGTGACGAACGATGTTTGGAACATTGATAGTTTATGGCTATGACAGACCGAGATGAATGAACACACGAGTCAAAGCTATTCCGACAAAAGTCTCCAAAGTCCCAGCGTTTCTCGTCTGCCCCATGTGTTCCTAGATACGTAAGATCTCTCCTTCCAAATTATCCACCATGAGTTGTGCAAAGTCGTAATCTACATCCATTTCCTTGACTTTGGATTTTACGAACAATGCAAGTTGACCTGTGACTGTCTTAGGTCTTTTCCTCGCAAGAAATACCACGTTAAGACACTGAAAAACTGAAATCCATTATGGATAAGTACACTCTTTTGCGACATACCGCTTCCCGACTTTGTCATATTCTGAAAATCAGTCTGATATTCGGACATGTCTTACAAAAGGAGGCATATCAACAATGCCAGTTGGTATCACAAACGCTTCTCGTAGTAAATCAACGTTCAGTGAAATCTTCTCTACTCCGATGGTAGAAATTGAAGTCTGCACGTTGTAGGACTGAATAAAAGTTTTACATAATCCAACCTTACACAAACAATCATAAAGTCAAAACACACAACATACCACATGCAATACTCATGTACCAAGACAAAAACAAAGAAAAAAATAAAAAGAAGCATAAAACAAGCTAAGAGTTACTTACATAAGGCGGTGTAAAATCGAAAGATATTGATATAAGCAAGCCTAGCTGATCTAAGGCTTCTTTGCCAATTTCGCTGACTGCACTCCGTATATCATCTTTCTCCATCCACCCCCACTTAATCTGAGACTCTTCATCGTCGTGTGAAGAGAAGGATATATAATACGGTCCTTCTTCCTTAGGTGTTCGCTTCGGCTGCACTTCTTCTTGACTAACCATCTTAAACAATCAAGCCACCACACGACATTACAATCTATCAAACCTTAAACACGATCCGAGCCTACCTACACATAATCTATACGTGCCTGTAAATCCTAAACCGCACTGAGTGCGATCCTCACGGATCGCATTGAAATGACTATGCTCAATGCGGTTTGCAGGTCGCGCTGAGCGATGCGAGCCGCATTGAGTGCGATCCTCACTAATCACATGAAATGACTATCTCAATGCGGTTTGCAGGTCGCGTTGAGCGATGCCAACCGCACTGAGCGATATTTGCAAGTCGGGCTGAGTGCGAAGAGCGATTCTCTTTGCTTCGAATCGCACTGAGCAATAATAAAGTTGAAACGAATCGCATTGAGCGATAATAATGTTGAAACGAACCGCACTGAGCTCGATCGACCGCACTGAGCCGAGCTCGATCGACTGCACTTTGAACCGCACTGAGCTCAATCGGTCGCACTGAACCGAGCTCGATCGACCGCACTAAGAAATGCTCTCAAAGCGACTCCGTGCGCTGCGAAATGCTCTCTCTCTCGGCGTCCAGCTTCTCCTCTCGTGGTCAAGAACCACAAGAAACTATCACCTTAAACACGAGCATAAGAATACACGAGAGTTGTTATCGAGCAGACTCCAACTTAAACCCGAACACACTACACCCTAAACGTAATCAGTGTTAACACATCTACAGAAAAAATGTAAGGTACACGGCATTTCATAAACATCAAATTTACTCCTTATCTATGAAAATTACATAGTATCGAGTTTCTCGATAATTTCTTTTATCTCTTCAAAAGATTTTCCTGCTTTATGCAACTCAACAAACAAAGAATTGTGTCTCTTTCTACTTTCCTCCCTCTCAAGACTTTCTCGAGCTCTTTTCTTTTTTTCTAATGAAGCCATACGATATTCTACATACACCTTTCTATATTGAACTTTTTCTCGGATACTTTCCTCGTATAAATTCAAAACTCCCACTTTTACATTACAATTGGCTCTATGATTTCGAGACGTCTCTTGTGCAGACCGAGCAACATCAGGGACAGTTTCTCCTCTTGTTTCACCGTGAATACTTTCTTCTTCCGCATTTGGATTTTCTTCCTGGAAAGCTTGATAACCGCATTGAGAGATATCCATATCTTCGTCATATTTTTCATACTGGGGCAGTATACTCTCAGTCTCATATTGAGGAAGTGTACTCTCAGCTTGAAATTGAGTGTCGTAACCCAAGACTTCTTCTTATGATGGTATAGAATATAAAGCGAGAGGATCGATGTTTGCTCGGCTACAAAAAACTGCATTCATTCTGAAATAATGAGGACATTTTCCATCTAATTTCTTCTCCAATGTCAAACCTCTAATCACTTCATCTTCCGTAAGACCTGCTCCTGCGCCGTCTTGAATCTCTTTAGCTTTTTTTGTACATATCCACATTCTCTCGAATCGTTTCTTCAGTTCTACACATGTAACAACATGAAACTCGTTATTCCTTGAAAGTTGTGCCGTCATAATTCCAAAAGCTGTTGCTTTACTCAAACACTTTCTTACACTTACTTTTGTTTTCCGACTCGTTCCATGAAGTGATGCGAATTCTCCTCGTCCTCGATATATGCAACAATCTTTTCGTAATCATCACCATTTAGACGAATACGAGTTCTCTTCAAAGAATCTATCGTCTTCGGAGCCATATCATTCTCTGATCCTCCTCTACTGGTTATTTTTGGTTTGATCTTTTCATAACTCTCGCAACTGTTTGTATGCGATTTCAATTCTTCCGAGTTACCGCTCTTCCTCTCACATGTATCACTCATCTTTGAGCGTGAATCTTTCCACTACTGCCACTACTTCACGCACCTAAAATGCTGAAGTTCTTCACGCACCTTCAATACTGGAGTTCTTGCTATGCGGAAAATCTAATTAGTTTTCACGTATTTGAATGACAAGTACTGTTAGTGAACCACGGCTAACTTTGACAAGCTCCTCTAATTACTCGTGACCATAGGATGTGGGTACTTGTCAATGTTGGACGCTGGCGGCTCTACTGAATGACCATCCTCGAGTTACGGCAAAGATTCATTTTCTCGTAAGAGAATATATTCTTTTAACTTTGACACCCCTAGTATACCACTGACTACGTCGCCTTGTCTATTGAAACTACAGTATCGTGTACAGAGCGCAGAGGAAGTACCGTACCATGGTCGGGAGGAAGCAAGTTCCTTTCCCGCCATTTCTTTTCGCGCCCAGTGCTATCATTCGCTCTAGCACCGGGCGCACACAGACCCAAGTTTTGACGGCAACAAGCGTTGTCGTAGTAGAGCGAACAAGAGTTGAGTGTGTAATCAAGAACTGACAGGGACGGATGTTTGTAATTTGTGTTTATTCACGAGCACGCACATTGCGAGCTCTGATTGAATTGCTTGTCGGTTGATTTACTACACCGAGAAATGGACTTGGAGCAGCTGGTAGTCAAGAGTTCCATAAGAGGCATTGCTGGTTGATGCGGCCCTTGTTGTTCGAGGAGCTCGCGCGGTTGAGGTCGGAGGATTGGGTGAAAGAACTTGCTCTTGTAAAGGGAAGATTTATACAGGTGGATGAAGCTCTTGCCGACGAGGAGAGCAGGATACACCAAGAAGACTACTCCTAAACGCTTATCCATCTTCTTCAGCTGAGAAGCCCGAGCCAGCTCCACAACCTGTCAACAGTTGCTGAAGGAAGGAAGAGTGCGAAGTCGCTCAACAATCAGAATGGTGCTTATTGTTTTTCTTGCTGCTTTTTCTTAAATTGTCATGGCTCTCTATAAATGTATAATTGTCACTTGGGTTGGAAACGTCAGAAATATCCGTTGTTGTTTGGCAGTGTAGATGATCTCTGTAGTTTTAGGGCCGTGGCGGAATTTCTGGGTTCCCGCAGATTGCCGTACCAAGAATGGTTGCCATCTTGAACTACGTTTCAACGTTGTGTGAACTGACGTTGAACCGTTTGAGTGCAGGATGAGGAAAATTCGCCACCATCATCTCCAGAGGCTATGTCTGCTCATAGTACAGAACATCCCACCAGCAACCGTGGCGAAAGGAGCAGTATGAATTCTCCATCCGGGGAAATCCCAGTGGACATGGACATGCTGGTTGATGACCCCGGCGACCAAGAGGAGGAGGAAGGGGAGGACCTTTTCAACGACAATTTTATGAGGTAGATGCCGACATCAGCTTGGAAACCAAGATAACATTCCGCTTCCTGACACAATCTCAGCCAGTACACCGAACTCTGCAATTCCACATGGGAAGGTTACGTTTCGGGTGTTTGGATTTTTTAGTAATTGCACACAATTTTTATTTATGTGTGTATTTAAGCCTAGATTTCTGTACACAGGGCTCCCGTGCCCAGACTGTGTTCTTACCTGATTAGCGTGCCTACATCAGAGATTATCAGCCATTGGGTGAGCAAGATCAGTATGAGGCCGATGGTATCGATGATGACGTCGAAGATACTCGAGACCTTCATCAACTTATGCAAGATCGGCTCGCGGCCGATGCAGAACTGGACAATCGCGACGGAGTAGCAACTGGATCTCGGCGAAAGTATCCAGATGCAATCAATGATGGTAGGATATTGTCACCTGGTAGCCTGCCACTAAGCTCACCGTGTGTCATGTGCATCTGTTCTGCAAACTGGAGACAGAATTAATGAAGTGAATAGGCCGCTCTGACAGAAATTCATCCTGAATTGTTGACCAGACGATGCAGATGAAGAGCCTCGTCCTAGAAGGAGGGCCAGACCTGAGCCTCCTTCCACCTCCGAGGCAGAGGATAAGGCGGAAGAGGTGCCTGGATACCTCCTTGGTTAATAGTTGCTGGAAGGAGCTTCATTCCTGATTCGTTTTCTACTTGTGAACTTGTGAACTTGGAGTCAGTTGATAATATGCTGCTGCACAAACGGCCAATGTGCAGTTTTGGTTGCCCTCTGTCATTCATGGCGAAGTTACACATGCAGTCCACAAGCGGGAACACATCATCCTAGTCATTCTTACGTTTCTGATGGTTTCCCTATCTCACCGGGAACTACATTGCAGGGAGAAGAATACGAAGAAGCAGAAGAAGAAGATCCTGTTGGCCCGGGGCAGGATGAGCATTTATATGTACACATAGGCAACTTGCGAGAATGGATAGCACGGGAGGATGTCAGGCGTTTCGTTGCCAGGAAGTTCAGGCATTTCTTATACAATTTCAGAAAACTTGATGAAGGGGAAAAGCCCTATTACGTGAGACTTGTCGAGGAAATGGTTTCGGGTAGTTCTTCTTGCCCTTCCCTCCCTCCCTAAACTCCTTGCTTATTAGAATTTCCATCTAGAACATGTGATCGCAGAGATATAGCCTTCTTAATGTTCCATATATAGTTCTGATTCTAGGTGATGCCAAATAGAAATGGCGTAAGCTATTGTGCTCATCAGGAAGCTTAATAAGATGGCAGTCCCACCCCTTGCTGTTGCTCTTTTTGTTCAGCAAATTCGAGCAGCCTGGAGATGGATTACGAGCAGTGGATTCATACATATCCCATGCTAGCAGTTTGGCTTGCTGATGCACCGGATGCTATGCTTGAGATTATGGAAGAAGAAACTGTCAAGTTCGTAATGAAGCATCATGAGAAGTACTCCATGCTCCATGAGAGGATTCATCTCCGCGTTGGCAAGTTGCCGATTGAGGATCAAATTCGAAACATAAGGTAGGAGATCTGATCATGAGTTCTGTCTGTTTAGAAGGAAACACTTCTCATTAGTGTATGCGATCTGCGCAAATAATCTTCAAAACGCCATTTGGTCTATAATCACTCCTCTTATCGCTAGATGTATGTGCCCGTCTATTAGAGCGTCCATTTTGCGCTTTCTACCAACGTATTACTTCTTCGTCCCTTTCGCAGACAGGCACACTTGAATACATTAGTGAAAATATCAGGGGTAGTGACACGCCGATCTGGCGTTTTTCCCCAGCTGCAACAAGTGAAGTACGACTGTACTAAATGCGGAGCAGTTTTGGGGCCATTCTTCCAGAATTATTCAACAGAGATAAAAGTGGGGTCTTGTCCCGAATGTCAGTCACGTGGACCATTCCAGGTTAATGTCGAACAGGTATAAGTTTTTACCCCATCTTCCTGTTCGGAAAGCTTTGCAGTTACCGCAGCCTGTAGAGGTGTTCAGATGGTATTCATGTATTGAGCCTTCGGAAGCGTAGTGGACGCGTATTATATGTACCCTAGCTCGGCAATACCGTTGACCTTGTGGTTGGTCTCTATCATTTGTGACAGACGATATACAGAAATTACCAAAAGCTCACACTGCAGGAAAGTCCTGGCACAGTTCCAGCAGGCAGGCTTCCCCGGTACAAGGAGATAATTCTGCTTGATGACCTTATCGATTGCGCCCGTCCAGGAGAGGAAATCGTGAGTATTGTTGATTGTGACTATATAGTTGTGTTGCTCTAATGCTCTAATTTGTAATTGTTCACTGCGTTTTGGGGGTTACTTCAGTGTGTGGGCATGTCCGAACTGCCAGTGCCATGTACCAATATGTAGATTATTGTGTTGCTCTTTGGAGAAGTCGATTAGTGTTTTCTAGATTGGCATGTCGTCTGATTGAATCATGCCTCACGCTCTGGTTTCCTCTTGAAACTCCAGGAAGTCACTGGCATATACACAAATAACTTTGACCTGGCCTTGAACACCAAGAATGGCTTTCCTGTTTTTGCAACCATGATTGAGGCCAATCATATAAGTAAGAAGCAAGACTTGTTTTCTGCGTACAAGCTCACGGAGGAAGACAAAGCTGATATTATCTCTCTATCAAAAGATCCAAGAATAGCTCAAAGGGTAAGACTACTTTCCGAACTGGAGGTTAGACTCTATGCCGTATTACATTATCCTTGTTGTCTTGAAGATCAGAGCGATACTCCACAGCGGGGCCGGGGATGTCGGCACAGGCACCTTATGCTGCTGCTCCCGTATGCAGATCATCAAGTCGATTGCCCCTTCAATCTATGGGCATGAGGATATCAAAACTGGACTAGCTCTGGCGATGTTTGGAGGCCAGGAAAAGAATGTGCAAGGGAAGCACCGATTGAGAGGGGACATTAATATTCTTCTTCTCGGGGATCCTGGAACGGCGAAGTCGCAGTTTCTGAAGTATGTGCAATAATGTGCTCCGTTTGATATAGTCAAAGTCTGACCTGTATGAAATTCCACTTGACATATGTGTACCTTCAGAAAGACCTGAAGTAGGCAACAACGGATTTCACATTGGACGTTCTTGGTAATATTGCAGCTTTAATTGCCTGAATAAATAAATGACCTCGCGGTTTATGGCAGATATGTTGAGAAAACCGCTCAGAGAGCCGTGTATACGACTGGCAAAGGTGCTTCTGCCGTGGGGCTAACCGCAGCTGTGCATAAAGACCCGGTGACTCGTGAATGGACTTTGGAAGGCGGTGCCTTGGTTCTCGCGGATCGAGGAATTTGTCTTATCGACGAGTTTGATAAGATGAACGACCAAGACAGGTGAATCTCTTCAGTTTCATGAGTGGTATGCACAGAAATATCCGGAGTCATTTCGTTAATCTCGTCTAGTCTGACAGTAACCCTTAAGGCAGACTTTAGTTGACTACGAAGAGCAATAGCCCAACATGATGAAAATTAGGGTGGCGAACATTTAGAACTGTACCCTTCTTTGATACCTTGGGCGGGGGGCATGTTACTGATTTTGGTCCAGTGAGGCCCAGGTTGCTCTTCGACGCTGGATTCCCCTGAGAATCGGTAATGAAAATTGGGTTTGAGAAGCCCATGCAAGAATTCAAGCATCTTCAGTTTCTGAAGTTCTGACCTATCCTACTTGTTTTTGCTTCCTCAGAGTAAGCATACACGAAGCGATGGAGCAGCAGAGTATTAGTATATCTAAGGCCGGAATAGTGACTTCATTGCAGGCTCGATGCTCAGTCATAGCCGCCGCCAATCCTATAGGAGGAAGGTACGGTGATTCTATTACCTCAATCTTATAACGTAACTATTGCATACTTACAGTACACAGCGTAAGTAAACACACGTAATAAATACCCTGAACAGGGCGTTAGTAATCACGCCCAATAAATAACTTTGGAAGCAGCATCTGCTTACCCTAAAAGTGGAAACCCTTCCTGCTCCGTCCTCCGTCCGAGTTCCTAGTATATGGATTTCATCTGGTCTTTTTCAGCCGTTTTGATGTAGGTTTGCGCATTTACCCTTCACACTTCCCGCAGACTGCATACTGCGGTAACTTTGGGCGCTAACATTACTTACACACGAGTTGTTCCAGAGAAGTGAAGTAATAAGAATACTAGTTGGTAACCGCTTCGCACTTCTGATGTCTTCAGAGTGACCCTGTTTCTATTTGTCCTGCTCTATGCTCTCTCGTGAGATGGATCTCCTTTTCGTCCTTTAGGTACGATTCCGGGAAGACATTTTCTCAAAATGTGGAGCTCACAGATCCCATTCTTTCGCGATTTGATATTCTACGCGTGGTCAAGGTAAGCTTCTCCTTGGTTGCAACCCATCCTCGTAGGCTGGCGCCTAATCTGGATTCTAGAGACTTTGAGCTACACGAAGTTCTGTCCTCAATGACTGTTCTTTAAATCAAGGATCAGTGTACCAGTGTATTAGTTGACAACTTCTCATGGGTTAACACATTTTATCGCAGGATGTTGTAGATCCCGTTGCAGATGAGATGCTGGCCAGATTTGTTGTTGAAAGTCATCATAAATCCCACCCTAAACGAGTTGTACTCGAGGAGCATGGATCAAATACAGTTGTGAATGGGGATGACGAGGTTGGACTGTCACTTTGAAGTTTGCATTAATATTCATTTATAGTATTGGTGCTCTACTGTTTCAGCTTGACAGCATAGCTGCTCAGACAACTTGTGTTCCTTTTCCTACAGATTCTTTCTCAGGACATGTTGCGGAAGTATGTAACCTACGCCAAACAGAATGTGTTTCCAACGTTGCATGATGCAGACTTCGAAAAGATAGCCTTGGTGTATGCAGACTTGCGTCGTGAATCGATGGTACGCGCTGATGAGGACTCCTTTTCTGTAATGTCTATCTTATGCGGATGATACATTTCGGGTTTTTCGATGTAGCTCTAGGTGGAGATGGAGATTAACTCAGGTGGGTATCAACTTCGTAGGTTGTACTTCTCACCGGGGTTTGGTTGTTTTTGGTGTATACGTAGCATGGTCAAGGTGTCCCTATTGCAGTGCGGCATATAGAGTCTATGATCCGAATGTCGGAAGCACATGCTCGGATGCACCTGCGGAGTTTTGTAACCGAAGACGACGTTGACATGGCCATCCGTGTGTTACTGGATTCGTTTATCTCCACCCAAAAGTATGGTGTTCAGAAGTCGTTGCAGAAGGTACCCCTTGAGCTAGAGCCCCTGAAAGTCCACTCTTGAAGCTCGAATAACACGCTGAACTCTGAAAGTTGTCGCTCAGTTCGAAGATGTGGTATGAGAAAGGATTTGTGTATGATGCAAACGCTACCGTCATTAACCTTCATGTAAACCTTTTCTCGACAGAGTTTCAAGAAATATATGACATACAAACGGGACTTCAACGAGTTAGTTCTGCACCTGCTCCGTGGCTTGGTGAAGGACGCGTTGCGTTTCGAGGAGTTGGTTTCGCGGTACAACGCTCCTCGACTGACACAAGTTACGATCAAAATGGACGAGCTGGAGACGAAGGTGGGAGACGAATCCCGGTTTTATACTGATTCATGACTGTAGTATGTATAACTTGATCCTGGAGATCGTTCTGCTCTACGGAGTTTCTGACTTCTATCATCTATGCAGGCTCGTGAATATGGCATCAACGACTTGCATGTATTCTACAACAGTCGGCAGTTTCAGGAGTCGAATTTTACTGCTGACATGGAGCAGCGGATCATTACACATCCTGTGACGTAGTACAACTATCAGTAACCGTGGTATCTGTATTTTATCCTGTACATACTTCCACCCTGAAGCCGGTCATATCTGCTTATCATACCCGCGCGCGTCAACAAGTGGAACCAGAGAAAGTTGTCATATTGACAAGAACGCTTGTTTTGCTTACTGACGACAGGGTTAACTTCCTTGCAAACTTAGAGGTCGAGGCTGGGTAATGAAAGCTGAAGACTCTTCGCGATTTTGTACGTCGCTTTCTCTGAACAACAGTCTTGTCCCTTTTGTTCAAGTACTAACATCTCCAGCATTTGCAAGTAAGTCCAGCTTGGGAGGAGTTTTCGCCGTCTTTCCGAGCAGATTCTCCACCAATGCTTGGAGAAGACGAACAAGACCCCACCTCAGGTAGCCACAGAGCTTGTTGTCAAGCCAGAGCATATCTTGCACGAGCCTAAACAGTAAGTCCGCCCGGAATCTGATAACTCTTGTGCACCTAGGTAGAAAGGTCGCTAGCGTCGTCCTAAGCACGAAGCTCGCTAGCGTGACCGACGTAGGTACTCGGCTGAGTGTGGATGCGGACCGAACAGCGATTAAGAGCCAACACCCTCCATCCTGCAGAATCTCTTTCTTGTAGCACAATATCCGTTTGTGTGCATCTAACGTGTCTGCCACGAGATGGACTAGCTCGTGACGATTAGAAGCCGACGCAGAAAATGACCAGATCTTGGAGGATCTTCTCCAGGAGAGGTAGATTTTAACAAATGGTTCCGGAATAAAACATATGAACAGATGTCACGGTCAAAATTCCAAATGATCGTGCCAGATCTCACGATTACTAGCGACACAGCCGTCCTAGTCGGATCTCGGATCAAAGTCCAACTGTTATTATCTCGCTTCAGTACAAGTTGAGGGTTCAACCATATTTAACCGCAGATGAAGGCAACAAACCTCTAGTGTGTACACAAGCAAGGAAAATAACAATCTTGTTTTCTCTAAAGAATTTAGAGAAGTTGAGGCATATTGTTCCAAGTAATCACAAAAACTTCGTTCAACATTTCTCTTAAATACTAATGAAGAAGCTAACGGGTTGAAAACTCTTGGAGACTTTTCAGAGAAAGATATTGCAGAGCCTTTACTTAATGCGTGGAAATTTTATCAGCAAAAGTATCTTGGTATTAGGTTACACATCTTTGTTTGCAGTATCGGCCACGTATATCCTGGTTGCCAGGCATGTATTTCTAGGGTCACCGGGGGTTTAATTAAGCAGAAGAAGTCGGTAATCCCTCGAGCAAAGCATATTAACCGTCTGGAGTTTTGTTCGCATAGCGGGGAGGAAGAATAGCCACTACGAGAAATCTCCTCTAACGACATGTGGGTATCTGCTCGTAACTCGTAGCTAAACATTTCAGTAACAGTGAGTTTAGAAGAGAGTGGACGTCTCAGGATCAGAAATGAGCATGCTTGAAACAATGAGATGAGAAACTTAGCAGCTATATTACACATCTTGGATAGTAGGGAGAGTTCTCTCGAATGTGCCGAACATGAGCCACTTGCTCACAAACTCGAGGAGAAAGTGTGCATTAGAAGTTTCAATCTTTCTCGAAGAAGAATATGAATATTGAATATTTCAATTAACTGACTCTTCGACCCGGACACATGTAGGACTTTGTATCCAGATTCCAGCTGAAGACTCGGTTTGTATAAACTGGAAACCCCGGAGGCTATGGCAGGCAGCGTATTGGTAGAGAATGAGGAAGGAGGGAATGAGACCACGCACGGAATCGGGACGTATGAAATACGCCAAGGAGAGTCGCCACTTGAAAGTCCGACAGCACCCTGTGAAAGTTGGAAAGGAATAAATGGCGAGGTACCAAGTTTGAAGGAAACTGCAACCTACAGTACAATTGGAACGCCAATGAAGAAGGGATGGAAAGACCCCATCAAGCCACAGTACATATGGAAGTGGTTTAGAACAACGGAGCTCATGTGATTAAGACTCATGCACTTGGCAAATGAAGTAGAGCGCAGGTTCGAGAGGTTTTTAGAGTGACCCGAGCACGATTCTTTCTCGTTGGCCACATTATACAGCACATCCCGGTACAGGGGGTCGTAGCTCAGAATTGTCTCCTCGTGCGTGTCGTTGATGTGAAATCGAAGGGAAACACATGTGATCGATAGTTGGTCACAGTGTGAAAACAGGAGAAGCATCCTCTCCACTTTCTACTGACCAGCGTTCCAGCACAAGAACAGGAAATGATCTTCGTCGAGAAATTCTAACAGGTTTGTGAATTTTACTACCGTATTACGTTTTCAATCTTAAAAAGCTATGTCTAGGTTTTAGAATATACTTCAGAATGTAAGTTGACACGTTCCTTGACAGTTTCCACAAATTGGAGTTCTCACATGTTACAGTTCATTAGGGGGTGTCATAATCTAGAATCTTTGGGCCAATATTCTTCGCCAGCAAGCGAGTGTTACTGGAGGTGCCTGTAGGAAAACACCGTGTTCTCCTTGGTTTTTTCTGGATTCAGCAGTGAGGTAGTTTAGGATTCAAGCAATTTATTTATTTTTTAGAATTTTTTATTAAAAGTTAGATAGTATTATCTGAGTAATAAGAAAATTTTTTTTTATACTCCAATAAACCTCAGCGTATGTTTTTGTCAATACGCAGTAGTTTGCTTTGAGATGAATCATAACTTGTAAAGCTAGTGAATTGCTTTAATTTGATTCCTTATTTTATAGATTTCAAGTTGAGAGATGAAAAAGTAAACCATAATCAATTTCTGCATAAAGGTTAAATCTCTCAGTTCTCTAATGACAAACCCGGAAAATAAGGAATTCTCTGTTACCAAGAGCACTCGTAGTCATACTCTGGGTTTAACCTGAATCATGGTAACTCTGACAACCCCTCATTACAGTATAATTTAGTGGGTGAGTATTAGCAGAATTTGCTTTCACATATTGTAATGAATAGTAATGTCTTCTTCTCAAATCTGATGTTTATGGGTGGAACTACTAACAGAAAGGTTTGGTCATATATCTACTATTACCAGTATCTAATGACAACAACAATATGTCACGAGAAAAGATGGTTGTGTTAAGTGAGTGTGGTACTACTTTTCATGGTGAACTCTTACCTCTTCTTCAGCAACTTAAAGGATATGAGATAGTTCTCGGATTGGGTCAAGGGGCAATGAAGCAGAATTCATCTACTTTCAAAATTTGTTTCTCCATCGTCATCTCCGCCTCCTTGTGTTTTCTCATGTATCTCTCATTCTTTTAATCCTATACTATATATATATATATCCTTCTCTCCATTTCTCAAAGCTATCCGTAACCATTCAGAATATTCCTTCTCCTTGAACTGCATTCCGGATTTTAATAAAGAACGTGTGAAAAGATGGAATAGGTCGATGTGGTTACCTTTGAAGAGACAGTTGAGAGCGAATTTGGGAATGATATGTTGTCAGAAGGGTCCATTATATATCAGAGAACTGGGACTACTTACTTATGAGCATTAGCGCATTAAAAAAGACTATAATCTAAGATTTGCAGCAGCACGAGGTTGGGAATGTTCCCCTGAGAAGTGGCACGATGAGAAGCATGAGAGGAAGAGACGGCGGATATATGTAGTTCATGATGACGAAGTGGACAGAAACTGGAAAAGGGCGGAATATGCCACTTCCATACTGTCACCTCTCAAGTACTTCTTGTGCATATATGAGATGATTGTGTTCACCACACCACACTCACCAACGTGCGCTGCATCTCGAACCTTATCGATTCTTGTACTTGGTAAGTCTGACGTATATCTAGCTCCTTTCTCTTGGAGCGTGAGATACTTCAGTTAAAACAGTTTTTTGGACTCGTCAGGTTTTCTCTGGAGCGCGTTCGCAAGCACTTCAAGTATGATTTTATCCTGAACTCTCCCTGGGATAGTAATATTTAGCAGTTATATTGTATTTTGATTTATTATTTGTAGATGTAATCTATAATTATTTTTTAACACATAAATATGTATCATAAATATTATTAGACAAATATTCTCCTGAAGTCGACTGAAATGTATACAAGGACGCCTTGCGTAAGGTCACTTTCACGCATATGCAAACCTTCTATTACTGTAGGGCGTTAGGGTACTTTGGTGCAAATCATTCGATACAAGTGCTGCAATATTGTGATGTGGACCTAACCGGAGGCGCTACAGACAAACTAGCTAAGTGCAAACTCTCTATAAGTGAAGTATTGCATTTGTCAAAATAGGCACTTATAAGATATAAATTTGTCCAATGAATTTTGAAAATATTTTCAAGACGATTTACTATATGTGCCAAATACATTGTACATATCCATCTCATCAACCAAAAGCTACAGTCGATTGCTTTTGGTTGATAAGAATTTACTCTGGAACAAATAATCTTATCAACATATAAAGCAGTAAATCCGAATATCACAAACCGAATGTTAGCTCATTGGAGAGAACTGCATGTTGCATGCGATTCATATTTATCATTTTTAGGCTAAGGTCTAGTTGTCCTCCAAAACCCCATTTAAGAGTGTTGACACGCGTGTGAAAAAACTGTGTGCAACAAGCTGTCTATTATTTCCTAAACCGGAGGGGAGGCATTTTTTTCCCAAGACATTAGGGGCACCAAGCACCCTTAGCCTGCGGTATGCAGTTACACAGTCAATAAGCATCCCCAAGTGGGAAATGCTTCATAAAGACGAACGAGGGACGTTTCGGGTTTTTCTTGAATGGCGGTTGGCTGCAGGGAGGCTCTTGGCGGTTTATTAATGTGGTCGACTTACCCGGCTTCTTTATCGGCGGGAAGAAAACGCCTTATTTATCGCGTTAACGTTGGGGGCCGCGGACGACCGATAGCCGAATACACGTCTTGTTGAGTACTCAGCCGAATACACGTCTTGTTTCGGCTGAGTAACGTTGGGAGTCGCGGACGAGCGATAGTCGATGTATTAACGTTGTTAACTTGATTTCGGGCATGCACAAACGCGGCCGACGCGTGCAGCGCGGTTTTTACGAAAGGCGATGTATTAACGTTCGGGGCCGCGGACCGATAGCCGATTTAACGTGGCATGAAGAGACGCGGACGACGCGTGCGGCGCGGTTTTACGAACGACGGCCTGGCCGCGGATTTGGCGGCATTCTCGCTCCATGCTCTATTGCTCTCGCGGTGGCATGGCATCGGGCTCCTTCATTCCTTGAGGATCTCGTGGAAGCTTTGTTTCTCGTCGTCGCTCGTCACATTTTTCTTCTTGTCGTCTCTCGTTCGCGGATTGCTGTCGTCGTCGTGGATGTTGTTTTTCGATTCTTTCAGCTTCGGGGATTGGTGCTCGGAACTTGATTTCTTTTCTTCACTGACTACATTTGGTCGTTTGCTCGGTTCTCCTTTGGAGGAAAACCGAGCAATCGACGAATCGTGCTTGAGGTTTGACGTTTTCTTCAGGGGCAGCATGATGGAACGAGCGTTTGTTCATTTCTTCGGTTTGTTGCACGTCTTCTTTACCTCGCGGTTCTGCGCACGGTATGTACCTGCCGACATTCGCATTACTTGCTCCAGGATGGCGAATCGTTTCAATCGACAGTCCGCTTGCACGTCCGTGCTGTTCATATTTGTACAGCTCTTGGTACTTGTCTTGCCACTTCTCTTTGTTTTTTGTCGATGGCCACCGAATCTGTAGTGGATGGGACCGATGATGACACTCTGCCTGACCTCTCGTCTAGCCCGTCTAGCCCTTTGTTAGTTCCCTCGACACTTTCACCATCGTCCGACCTCTCGCCTTCTGCGTCTCCTCAGCGAACTTCTGTGTTGGATAGTATACAAGTTTATTGTAACCATGGTACAGAAGGTTACAAGTGCGAACTCGATAAGTTTGCTGTTCCATCTACTCCTGCTCCTTTTCCCTTGCTGTGTGCGCGTTATCTTTTTTTTTCGGAGCAGGACCTGTACCTAACGCGGAATTACATTTACATAGATTTCCGTTTCTGCTTGAAGCCACCCGAGTTTCTTCTGCCTGCTTCCGATTACGTTAAAATCTCTTATGCTTTTTCGGGGGCTATCGAGTGTCTACAGTGTATAATCGGTCCCTTCTTCTACGTGGAGTCGACAGATTTCTGGCTGGTTCTCAGGGATAGAAAGGGAAGTGTTTTTTCTTATCCCAAGTACATTCGTCAGGACGACACTGATTATTTGAAGCTTGTCGTTATTTCTGTGTATCGAAGCAAGTACTTGCCCTGTGTCTGCCGCACTGTCAACCCTCGGATATACAGGATAGGTTGCAGGCACTGTCGGTACCCTTCCGATGCAAATGCGGCAGGCAGCTCGCGCGAAGCGAGCAGCGAACCGCCCGACTGTTCCACGGAGGGAGACGGCAAGCAAAAATCTTGAGGTTTCTGTCACTGTAGGTCAGACAGGGGGTGATCTCGATCTCTGTTGTTGGGTCCCTTTGTGCAACTTTCTTCATAGCGAATACGAGGCTGGTTTAATATCTGTCGAGAGGGGTGGGGCTCTGTTGCACATACATGTCCAGGGAGTTTTATCTCTACGAGCTTCTAGCCCTGTAGACGTCAAGAAGAGGTTGATCGCCGTTCTAGGTTGGAAGAGTGCTAGTAGGCCTTTGGGCGGTGAGGTTTGTGTCAAGAGACTTACGAACCGTGGCCTCCACACCTTCGTCGGTATGCTCGGGTACTGTATGAAGGATAAGTCTGAGGTCCATCATCAGTCCTGCATGAAAAACGTGACTGACTCCATGCTTGCAGATGGGGAAGAGCTCTTCACTCTCCTGGGTGCGGCGGATACTAAAAATCGAGTGGAGTTGAATTCTAACAATGTTCTGCAGAGAGCCCTACAGTTTAACAAATATAAATGTAGGCATCCCCTCGGAAGCACGTTAAGGTCTTCGCTGCGATCGATGGTCCGGTCAGGAAAGTATTCTCCTTCCTGCAGGTGGCTGATGAGCAACGGGATACAGCGGGCAAGAAGTGACGCGTTATGGAAGTCTATAGTGCATCCGGAAACAATTACGATGAGGGACATAGATGCCATCTTTTTTTCCAATCAGCAACCTCGCAGGCGCTACTTCGAAGCAGTCAGTCCCGAGGAGGAGGAGCGCTTGTTAAGTCTTCCATCCCCCGTAATGGATGCAGCCTGCCCACTGTTTGAGTCTGTTCGTGCATTTCCTGAGTATATGCCGTTGTGCAGTGCTATGCTTCGCGACATGACGGCCAGACGTGCAGAAGGTAAGTCGTTTTTTCTGTTCATCAGAGAAAGTAACTTGTATTTTACTTACTGTCGGCCATTGGTGTTTTCTGATATCTTTTCGGCGCTTCCTGGCAGGAGATGGCAGCAACGATGGACCGTCCATGAGCAATATAGATGAATAGGAACTGAAGAGTAGCAGTGTAGATGGATACCCAGACAGTTAGCAGCAACGCAGGAAGTAAATAGCAGGGTGTTTCTGCGTAGGAGCGTTAGAACACAGATGTGCAATGTATTGTCTAGCTTTTCGTTGCGAGTACCGTAACGCCGTAAAGGTTGTGTAGGAGCCTGAGCCTACAGATAAGCAGTATGTTCTAAAGCTTATCGATCCGTGTACTCATTTTCCTTATATGAATAAAGTTATCGAGGTCGACCGTGGCCATTCTATGCGCAAAGCTGGGGAAAAAAAATACAGAATGCCCTACCGTGTGATAATATGCAGTATGGCAAGAGGCGAAGAAAGAAAGAAATTCATGAAACCCAAGGGGAATAAGGCAAAAATACGGCGGCAAGTCGGGTGGAATTAAAGAACCGAGAAGTTCGGGCCACTGAGAAAAAACAACCGACAAGTTCGGGCCAGTGAAAGAACCTTTTATCGCGGGGCGAAATGAAAGCTGCAGAAGAAGGAAGGAAAAATAAAGGTAAAAAAAAAAGTCGACCACCGCCATGTAAGCAACCGAACCTCGGAGGAAAATTATGTGCATGTTCTGAACGGAACGAAACGAAAAGCGGAAGAAGTGAATAAGCAGTGAATGACAACTTAGAGAATAGAAACCTAGACCTCACGCTCCAAGTTTCATCTTCTCACTATATGTTACCACAAGCTGTTGATAGATTTCTCTCACGTACATTAATAAATATCCTACTCCATCTCCAAATCCTCTGTTTCATTCTCTCTCCCGTATGCTCCGATTCAGACTTGATTAAAGCTCTTAATTGCTGTTTTGGAAGACAACTAGACCTAACTTAGAGAGCAGAGATGTTTACTTTCAACAATGAAGAACAATACTTTCGTTATAGAAAGAAACTGCATCAGCAGTAAATCACTTGAATGGATCTTTGATTTTGTTGAAGAGAAATTATGGATGATTATCACATTATATATATATAAATACCTCTCTATTTGTATAATTGTATTTTCATCTTGTGATGTTTCATTAATATTTAATATGTACATTTTACGGACTTATTTGGATGAGATTGTCAATCTTATGTGGAACATTTTGGGTAGAGAAGAAACCAGAAGTCAAGTAATCTGGAGAAAAATAATATATATTTGAGCGAAATGTTATAGATCTATCAATAAATATATACTTCAATATATAGTATAATGACGATTTGTCCACAGTAACTAATGATACTGTATGGTGATATGGAGCACTAAAGTTACTTTGATGATGCAAGTATTGATATAGTCCTAAGCTCTAGTAGATCGACGGTTGATATAGCCAAAGTAGTTAAGGTTGTTATGTATAGTTAGTTAAAGGACTAACCCACCATTAAAGTTTTTCTTGTACTCACCTCACTATATATACATGAAGAGGCGAAATCTCTCTAATCTCATTCTTATTTACTTCATTGTCTACTTGCTCTCTCTTCTTGGAGTGTCTTCTATCGATCTTTCTACATGGTATAAGAGCAATAGAGAGCGTGTGTCTCTTGCTGATGACCAAGATGGAGTTTGTGCATGGAGAAGTACAGGAAAGAGCAGCTGGAGTTGTGTCTGATGTCGAGCACTATCATGTTGATGCGTTCGGGTGAGACAATACTATTTCTTTTACCACCAAAAACTTTCAACGTCATTTCAGAGACGTAGACAAATTTTTCTTGCTGAAATCAGTCGACCAGTCTCTTGTGGCTATCTTGTTCAGAAGGTGCGAAAATTGCATTTGGAGCTTTCCAGCTACAATTTTCAAACAGATCTTTTTCAACCAAAATGAAAGTTTTAGGACTTGAGTCCAAAACAAACACTGGTCCGATTATGATGGAAAAGTTTTTGAAATCTTGAAGTATTGAATGTCTATTTCTGATCTTGTTTGGTTCATTCTTGATCTTTCTTGGTTTGTTCTTTCAAGTTTTCACTCTGTTTTGTACAACCACAGTTCGCGGATAAGTTCTTTCTTCATTTTCGATGCAAGAGTGCACGGAGTTGTCTTTTTCATGACTTGTGACCAACTCTTGATCGTGAAGTGTGGGCAGATGAGTTTGGGATCTCCGAAGACACCACCGAGAAGACGATCGTCTTCCGAAGAAGTCAACTTCTTATTACAAAAAGCCCATAAGATCATCTTCCTTCTAAGGAAGCAGTAGTCTTAAGTAACAACGCTTCTTCAGTTATACAAACAAGTTATTAATCTTAAAATTTTCAAAAATTCGTGAATCTTGTAATTTGTGGACACCACATACGCCCACCCTCACATGTTTGCGTCCCCGCAAACATCAGTGTTTCAGCACTTCTGTGCACGTCCGAAGCATCTCCTCAGCTTCTCGTCATGTCCTTCCTAAACATGATACCCTGGAAGATGACGTGGGGGCCTGCCTTTTGTAAGAAGACAGCCTTCTGCTCCGCATCCAATCCTTCGGGATACTGTTGGTCTTCCAAGAACTTCCTCAAGTCCTTGAAGATCAACTCTTCTGTGGAAGTCGCAAAGACTGGATCAGAAGATCTAGCCTCGTCTTCTGGGAAGCAGGCGGTACGCCCCCCCTAAGATGAAATTGTCTCTACGAAAACTGAAAACAGCGTCTCGTCAGGGAACTTGTCTTCCACTTCATCTTCTCGTCTGTCTCCTTCTCTGATTGAAACTTGGTTGTACCCAGAATATCCATCCAGAAAGCTGTAGAACTCATGTCCTGCTACCTGGTCTAACACAGAGTCGGTGAATGGTAAAGGATGGCGATCCTTCTTCGTGGCCAAGTTCAGCTTCCGGAAGTCCTGACACACTCGGATCTTCCCTGTCTGCTTCTTCGGCACGATGACAATAGGAGCTATCCACTCACTACTAAGCACTGGAAAGATGACTCCCGTCTTCAGGTATTGGTCTATCTGGTCCTTCACCAGAAGCGAGTACTTGGGGTTGAGCCGATACTGCCTCTGCAGTGCAGGAACAACGCTTTCCAGCAAGTCAATGCGATGCTCTCCCAGCTCTCGAGGTATGCCCTTCATGTCTTCTATGGTCCAAGCGAAGACATTATGGAACTCCGTCAAAAGTTCTCGGAAGTCTTCCAACTGCTGACCCTTGATCACCCTTGATCCAGGAGCAACTTCCATTTCTTGAAGATCATCTGGGTTTACCATTCCTTCAGTGTGACTGTACTCACTGGCACCAAAGTATTTCGGTTTGGGAGCTTCTTCTGGTTCCGATTCGTCTTCCGGAAGACCAACTGTCGGATCTTCCGAAGGGAAGACGGTATTCTCGTCTTCTGGAAGCTCTTCTTCTGCAACTTCGTAGCACTCAATATATCCACAGATCACGTCTTCTGCTATCTCCGCTGCTTCTGTAGTACACAAGTTATTCACCACAAACTCATTATACCGTTCATCATTGTCAGAAGACGCATCTGAGTCTTCTGAAGTGTACCCCTCTGTTGTAGACGGAGTTTCATCTTGGTGTCCAATCTTGATCTAAGGAAGCGAGACCTTAGTCTTCTCACCTGGCTTGGGTGTAGGATTGAGAAATCTCAAACAATGTCTTCTCCAGTCAGTATTTACATTTGCAGCATACAGCCATGGTCTTCCTATCAATACCTGATATCCAACCTTAGCTACAGGTCGCAAAATGATGTAGGTGAGGTAAAAAGATACTCTCCCAATTACCGTTAAGACATCTTTCAGTTGTCCCAAAGGTCGTCTTCTGGTCTGATCCGCCATTCTGAGGATTCTCGGAGTAGGCTGGAACTCAGTGAAGCCTAGGGCATGCGCCGTTTCTTCAATCATGATGTTAACTCCGGAGCCGGAATCAATGGGTACCTTCTTCAGAAGACAACCATGGATCTCCATATCAAGTTCTGGGGCTCCCAAGTCCTCATGCTCTATCCTTAGGATCGGGATGCTCTTGGGAAGTTTAGCTGTCCTCCTCTTCCTCGATCCTCGAAGCACAGATTGTAACAACTTCTTGTAACCAGCGTTGTCATCCAACAGCTGTTGAAAAGTTACATCCGCCTTCTGATTCCACAAGTCTCGTAAGAAGTCGTAAGGAGATCTTTTCAGAAGAGTGACTGGTGTTTCCAACAGAGAAGATGTAGTAGCTGCTTCCTTGGGTGGAAGACTAGAAGAGTGTCTTCCCTCGACTGGGGGCTGTTCTCGTGAGACAGGGGCTGCCGTAGTCGATGTAGGAAGCTGTTGTACTATCTTCCGTCTCTTCTCCAGCTCTTCTTGCATGATCGCTTCAACTTCTTGTCTAATGTCAGGAGCAAAGTACTTCGGATCTTCTCGGTCGTAAGTAGGAGAAGACGGCCGCTCAGGAGAAGATGACCTCTCTTTTCGCTGCTTCTTCTTCTTGATCTCCTTCTGACGAGATTCTAACTTCCCTTTGCTTCTGGTACTTACCTTGAACACCGCTTCGTCCAAGACTTCTTCGGGAGGTCAACTGTCTGAATCCGGGCTAGGGCTCCAAACAGTGCCATCCGCCAAAGTGGAAGAAGCTGCCTCAAGTAACTTCGTCTTCTGAGATGCAGTCGTCTTCTGCAGCTGGGGTTCCTTTCCTTCGCGTTTCCCGGGATCCGGTTCGTCTTCCTCGATATGGAGACAATCCGTACAATTCCTAGGATCTTCTTCTTCTACGGTGATGTGCTGTACCACTACTAACTCGAGTTTAGAAGCCGATGCAACTTCTGCAGCAGGCGTGGTCTCTGCAAATCTAACCATTTGTCAGGGACGTAAGGTCTGCGGACAATTTCCTGTGAAATGACCGGCTTCCTTACAGTTCCCACACAAGGGCACTTGCCCAATCTGTCTTCTCGGATGAGGACAGGTGGACCACCAGTGTCATGTCTCTCCACAATTATTGCACGTTCCAGGAAGAGGGTTGAGAGGTCGTTGTGATGAAGAAGGTTGCCAGGGTGTCCTGGTCTGTACATTGCTAGCTCTATCCCTAGGTACATAACGATTATATTGGACGGGAGGCGTAAGAGTGAAGGATTGTATCGTCTCGATCCTATAGCAGGTTTCCCCACTTGGATCGTGTAGATATCCCTCATCGTCTTCTTCCCATCCTGCCCAGTTGACAGCTTGGTCCTGCGTACACTGATCTCTGGTGTGTCCGGAAGAGTTACAAAGGTTGCACCAAAGGTTTGGTCGGGAAGCCGTAGGTTGCTTCCGCTTGTCACTTTCAGAACCTCCTCGATGCGGGGATCAAGTGCAGACTGAATGATCTGAGTCTGAGGCATCTTCTGCACAACTTCCTCTCTTGCTCGCGTCTTCTCCTTCTTCTTCTTCCGCGTCTTCTTCTCTGGTTCAGATTCGGATTTTGAACTTTCGACAATAGACTCTTCAAAAGTAGAGGATGCTTCCGAATCACTGTTATCAGTTTCAGTGGACTTGGACTTCCTCTTGGACTTCCTAGAAGACTTCTTCGACTTCTTGGACTTCTTCGAGGTCTTCCCTGTGTCTTTCGTCATCTTCCGAGTGATGCTCGAGGTTTCATACTGCTCGGCATACTTCTGTACTTCTACTAAATCATCACCTCCTCCTCTTATGCAGTACAATTCCATATCTTGAGACAATCCTCCCAAGTACCAGTCCACGGCTTGCTGAGCACAGTAACCGGGTCTTCCTTGGTTCTGAGGGATGTGATCCAGGAGGTCTTCAAACCTCTTGGTGTAATCCCGCAGCGTCTCTTTCTTCTTCCGTTTGAGTCTCTGAAGTTCTATGAGGGTCATCCGATCATAGCCCACTCCTCTAAACCTCTTCAGAAAAGCTGCCTTCAGAGTAGCCCAAGCGGCCATTACTACACCATCATCCAACATCTTACTCATCCATTTCCTTCCCTTCCCTACGATCAGACTAGGAAATACTCGGAGTTTGTCGACATCCGCGTCTTCCTTGTTGGATCGAGAGATGGTCTCGAACATCGTGATGAAGTCGTCCGTGTCAGCATCATCGTCGTACGGATGGTACTTCTGCCGAGTGTGGGAAGCCATGTCGACTGCCGGCTGGTGCGACGTCAACTTCTTTCTTCCTCAGGTCCAGGTGGTGGAGATGGTCTTCTCGAAGGTCCAGGCCTGCCTGAATCACGAAGGTCGTCTTCTGAGTCAGAACTACTGTCACTGCTATCCTCCGAGACGTCTGGAACAATCTCCTCCAGTCTTCCTTCACCTTGAGAAGCTTCTTCCGCACTTGGGAAGACGTCTTCCGAGTAACCAGTACCAAAATCTACTTTATACACGTGATCACCCGGTTGGTTTCTGTCTTCGCCTAAGATTATGCTCGAGATGGAAGGCTCTTCCAACTCTACTGATCGGATCTTCCTGAGCTCTTCTTCTTTCCTTTGGTGTCTCAGGGATATCCACTGCTCTCTAGAAGCAGTTCGCTGGGGTGAATTTACCCACTCAGGATCTTTACCCGTGCGTCTTCTGCTTCTTCCTCTGGTCGGAGGCATCCACTAGAGTATTGAGAACAAATGTCCCTCTTTTTCTACCACTAGATTCGGCAGACCGAATGACTGAACAACCGATCACAGGTTCGGAACGTCTTCTTCTCCTGCTTCCTGTTGTACTCACTGCAGTCTTCCAAGATCGAGTCTTCCAAGAACTCTTGGAAGCAAGGAAGCGGCTTCTTCCAACTCTCCCTGATGTATCTTATCAGCTTCTGGTTGCGGTTCCTATCTTCTAGCAAGATAGAACCCCACAACATATTCAACTACAATCGAAGTTAGTTCGAAATGAAACTAACTACTGGCACACAGATCCAAGAAGCTTAGAACAAAAGTTATTAAGATGAATCCTCGGCAGCGGCGCCAAAAATGGTGCTCACTATATGTAGTGACGCATGATTACTCCTTTTGCTTATTTAGTATACAAGATATCGTTCCCACAGAGGATTTGCACAAGTAACGCTGCTCTAAGTTCTAAGATCTGTTCAAACACACAAACACACGGGTTTTGCGTAGGAATCCCGTCTTCTCACAAAACCACGCGTCTTCCAGACATTCCAAAAGGTGCTCTGGGACTAAACAAACAACTACTAACTAAAATATCACACAACTATTCACAGAGAATCTCGGGAAGACGATCTTCCTACTTCCAGGTTGCTTCTTCCGGTCTTCTCGATACCGTCTTCCCGAAGCGATTCTCGTCTTCTAGGGATTCAGCTCGTCTTCTCACACCTCCAGAAGACTGTCTTGCTTCGCAGAAGTCGACTAGCACGGCTGTTACACCTTACTCTCACACTCACATTCCAACGGGTTAGATAAATCACAAGGTGTATGCCCCCTGTAGCCTTCCCAGGCTTCTGCCTACGGAAATAGTCTTCATGCAGCACTACAACGACATTCAGCTTCACGGAAGCTCAATAGAAGTCTCGGAAGCTCACTAGAAGAAGGTAAGAAGATGGGGAAGATGAGAGAAGATGGGGAAAATGAGAAAATCCAAACAAGAGAAAACAAGATGAAAAGAAGAAATTAAGATTCTGACAGGCTTCTAGTCCGGATCCTGACTAACAAGCCATCCCTGCTTGTAATAGTTTGGGGAGGAAGACAACAAACGTGAGTACTGTTGCACCGTCTTCTACTCGAGGATGTCGTCTTCTGCTGTGAGAAGAAGACTTCTTTCTTCTTCACTTCGCTGCTCTGACTACTCTGTCTTCTGGGATCCCTTACCCATAAGACCGTTCGTACGCAGATCCCAAGTGCTCTACTGAACGAGTCAAGCTACACTTCCACAACTGTTGACATTCACGGCCACTCCAGAAGAACACTTCCCATGCACAATTGGGAGCGAATTCAAGGAAACCCACCACCCAGAAGACATGAACAAAGCTTCTACACTCAAATCCACAATCCATTCCTCGAGAAGAAGTCACAATGGCATTGGGAAGCTCACTCCCTCTACTTCCTGCGTCTACTCCTCGACACATCAGTCTAACCAGCAGGACTGTACGAGGATGCCGTTCCCTGCTCCTAGACTGCCCACTACTCATCTACATCTCCGAACCACTGCTGGTGGTAAGAGAATGCAGACTTCTTCCTGCGTTATCTCCTTATTCCAACATCGAGTGTAGTGTACACTGTGCACCTCTAGTGTCTAATCTGTGTCCTGCACCGTAAGATTGGTATGTGTGTGCAGGCAGCCAATTTCTTCGAAGACTCCCCTGTGTGTCTAATCTGTCTGCACCGTAAGATTGGTATGTGTGTGCAGAACTCAATTCTCCACACAGGTCCAATTTCCTACTCTTCGATTCTACTTAACCATCTGCCATGAGAAAACAGAGGAGGTGACCGCCAGAGAGAGATGGGCGTTGTCAGGAGGCTGCCACCCCACATGCACACCGTTTCTCTTTCCAACAAGTCGTTGGTCTTGTGGGCTTCGCTTATCTACTCTAATGGCTCGGATGCCATTTCCACATGATCTACTCCTACCTGAACTACTTAAATCGGCTTCTGATATGCTGGGAAGCCTTGCCATTACCTCGGGTATCGCTGAGGTGGCCTCCTCCTCCACGTTCGTCGCTAGCTCTACTGCTGCTGCTTCGGAAGACAGAAGCGTCTTCTGGGAAGCTGGATCGACTTGTGCTTCCTCGCTCTTCTGATACACTAGTTCGACACAGGGAGCCATGGTGACCTCATAGTGGTCCGGAGAAGTCGCTCCCTCCACACAGAATACCTGGGAAGACGGTCTTCCTTCCTGTCTTCCAGAAGACGTCTTATCTTCCGGAGCATCTTCTGGGTTCTTTTCGGCTTCCAACGTTGTCACTATCAAGTGTACAGCGAGGTCGAACTCCTCCTTCTCCAAGTCTGGTCTTGTCGATGATGCTGGTGCTTGAGAAGATGCGTTTAATGGTGGCGGGATCAAGGGAAGACCATAGAGTGTCTTCACTCTCTCTATCTGCCGATCCAAGTATCGGAACATACTCTCCTTGCACTCCATCAACATTGCTTTGGACTCATCGTCCCACTCCCTAGCTAAGGTAAGGAGCTTCCTACCCACGATGAAGTTAAACTTCTTCCGAAGTGCTTCCACCGATTGAGCTAGCAACCCCTGCGCACGAGCTTCCGCTGCTTCTCTCTGCGTCTTCTCGGCTGCAGCTTGCGCTTTTGCGGCTTCCCACAGTGTCTTCCACGTCGTCTTCTCTTCTGCGAGGGTGGTGATCTTACCCTGTACTCGCAGAACCTCTTGGTCACGCTGCTGTAAACGCGCCTGCAACTCTTGGTTGCTCTTCTTCAGCTGCGTTAACTCCTTGGAAGAAGTGACGTACTTGTTGTGAGTCGAAGGCTCAGTCCTTCCCTAAGTCCTCATAGTATAGCTTCCACTCTCAGAAGACGAATCTAGTCTTCCAGAAGACAGCTACTCCGTCTTCTGAGATTCTAACAATGCTTCCTAAATAGCTCTCGTCTTCCGAGCTATATCTAACCAATCTTAACTAAGCAAGGCCTCGCATGGATTCCTAAGAAGACAACCCACCTTGTATTACATCCTACTTCCTAACATAAGATCAAGATATGCGAGAAGTAGAGTATATGAAAGGTTCAGAAGATGGTTGCGGACTCCTGCGGTGACAGTGGTCTCTGGGAAGACTCCCGAGACAGCTTCCGATTCAATAACGTTCTCGGAAGACCTCCCGAAGCATGGCTTCCCTTCATTGGTCTCACTGTCTTCTGCTTCTTACACGTAATCTATCTTCACAACAGACTCAAGACATTTGCACTCTGTTCTTCTGACTTCTCATCTCTCATACACACTCAGAAGAAGCTTGCTGCATGATGAGAAGACATGACCCTCGACCATTCTCTCCAGATTCTGCCAGCAAGACTTCTCACAACTCTCTTCTAAGTTCGGGAAGAAGAAGGAATAGGCTGCTATGGGTCGGACAGAAGACACCCGTAATGGACGCTCACGTCTTCTCGCTCATTTTGCGAGCCTTTCAGTCTTCTAGTCTCTCTAGGAAGATGTGGAGTTGAGAAGCTTGGAAGACCGGGAGGCACATGCCTAGTCCCCGACTTCCAACTTCTCGAAATAACAAAACAACTCACCAAGCCACTCAGGATTCGTACCAAGCCTCTCTTAACACAAAAGTAACACAAAGCCACTCTTGTACAAATTGGTTATAGTCGACTTCCGAAGACAGTCTTCCGAAGATGTTCTAATCTTCCGAAGCGTCTTCCGTCTTCCGCCGTCTTCCGTCTTCCGAAGACACCACCGAGAAGACGATCGTCTTCCGAAGAAGTCAACTTCTTATTACAAAAAGCCCATAAGATCATCTTCCTTCTAAGGAAGCAGTAATCTTAAGTAACAAAGCTTCTTCAGTTATACAAACAAGTTATTAATCTTAAAATTTTCAAAAATTCGTGAATCCTGTAATTTGTGGGCACCACATCCACCTCGTAGATGAAACTCGCCTCCCTCAACTTGTCTATCTCCTCCTTGACCATCATCGCTGTTGTAGGATTGACCATTTTCTGCTTCTATCGAACTGATCTTGCGTTCTCCTCCAATTCGATTCGATGAGTCTCGAGAGTCACCTCCTTCAAATCCTTGTAGCTGAAAGCAAACACATGGATATATTTTCGAAATATATCTAGGAATCTACTTTTCTCCTCTTGAGTGACATTGATACCAAACTTCAAGGTAGAGAGTCTTCTCACAATCTCTGCCTCACTCAACTCTTCTTTGTCCGGATCTTTCTCCACTGTTGGTCGAGACAACAAGTCAATAGATCGTAAGAATCTCCGGTATCTACTTCTGAGACACTCTGATCGTCCTCCGTATCAGATTCCCAGTAGTCACTAGTGGATCTATCAGAGTCAGAAATCACAACTCCAACACCCGAGAGAGGAACTATCACTCTATGATCTCTAGGTCCAATCCGTAAGTATCACTTGTGCCACCTATCAGTGGTGCGCACAGCTCTCAACCAAGGCCTACCTAGGAGCAAATCATAACTAGAGTCCTTTAACACTTGAAAGGACATCAATGTTTGAACTCCCATCACAGACACGACCACCTTCTCTAACACACCAAGAGGCCTTACCCGTTGCTTGTTAGCCATCCTCACGACAATGCTAGCCGGGCGAGTTGGTTCCATCCCCAACTTCTTCATCAACCTCTCCGATATGGCGTTTACAGCCGACCCTCCGTCCACCAATACGTCAAAGACGTAGTGACCATTCAACCGGACTTCAATCTTTGAAGCCCTAGTGCATACCTCTGAAGCATGCACATCCACCACACCAACTCCCACTGACTTTGATGTCTTGCTCTTGGGTTTCTTCTTCTTGCTTCTCTTAGAACTCAGTCCTCCTCTGAGTTCCCTTCGTAAGTTGGGATTAAAGGCGATCAGTTGTCCAACAGTGATGTTGACTTTCTGAACACCCACATCTTCAACCACATCATATCTCGCTTGGGAAGATGAAATGGTGAAATCCGCCATCCCCAGCTTCCTTCTTGGATCCCTTGGTATACTCGAAACATTACTCGAACGAGTACTTCTACTTGCTGACTCTTCCATGAAAACCGGTTCATCAGAAAATCGAGTTCTTTTCCTTTCTTGAGCTAAAAGCTCCACCGGTGCATGAAAAGAGTTTGAACTCTCTCCTTTCTCGTAGATGAGATCTCGCACGACATCGATAGTAGCCACCCCCTTATCTCGTCCTTGTGATGGATTTCCTCCACCCACATTCATTCTGACAGCTTCGACACCTCTTGCTCCGTTGTTAGGACAATTTCGCTGGAAATGAGAACCTCCACACGTCCAACAAGTGATTCCTCCAAAGTTACCTTGGTTGCCTCCAAAGTTACCTTGATTTCCTCGGTTGGGATTGTTGTCATAACCTCTTTGACCTCCTCCTCCACCTTTGTTCCTCCATTCTCGTAACTGCACCACGTTTATCTTGAGATCCGCAAGAGTATCGGTGATGCTCTTCAGCTCGACATGAAAATCAGAGGTGGCAGTAGACATCGTTGTTGGGACAAACGGTCTTGGCACCACCGTTGGAGTAGGAGCTGACGTTGAAGCAATCACCAATTGTGATGGTGCAGGTGCGATCGTTGTGGCTACACCAGGAGTCGGAGTTGACACCAGAGCAGCATGATGAGGTTGGATGATATCTCCTTCATCCAAACTCTCTTCCATATTTGTCGTAATCTTGATGGCCTCCGCTTTGGTTGTTGACTTCTCGTACCTCACTTGGGTTGGAATTGAAGGCCTCAACCCTCCCACCAAATTCTTGGTCAACACTGCTCCAATCCCCGCCATCGTTAGCTCCACATTGTCTCCACTCTTCCGTAGGACCGTCTGAAATCGTTGCTCCAACTTATCCACCCTTTCGACATATTGCCGAACTTTCTCGTCGTCCCGTTGCTTCAAATGAGTAAGCTCCACCATGAGCTTCTCATAACTCTCTTCTGGAAGAAATTCTTCGATGAGTGCATTATTCAACGTCTATCATGTGTCTTCAACTGCACCAGGTGTCTTGCTCTTCACTCGGTCTTCATACCACGTAAGAGCAAAATCTTCTAAAAACTCTAGCAGTAACAACATCTATTCTTCCTTCCTTCTCACGTTGTTTTTGATGCAACCCCTTTTGAAGTCTCGTACAAATGGTTCTACATCTTCATTGTCCTTCCCATGAAACACTGGTAACTTCCCCATCTTGTAACTATTCTTTCTACCTTTCTAATTTTTGTGCAATAACTACTCGCTAAAAGAGTACGAACATCACCAGTTCCATTCGCGAGTAATCTACCATAGGTAAAATGAAAGGAAATGGTTGTAACAACACCTCTTGTGCCATCTCTTCTCCCAAGGTAATCATGAGTCTGAGTCGCATCACCGTCTTCTCCACCATCCGAATGACGATCTCCATCACAACTCAGCCGAGTCTTCTTTTGAAGTCGAAAATTTCTCCGTCTCAGCTCTTTGAGTCTCGTCCAACTTCTCGACTACTGACTTAAGTAGGGCGGCCACATCGACGCACTTGTGTCCTCTTGATAGATCACCCACTCCACAACTTGGACAAGGATCTTCGTCTAGAAGATGAATTGACGCTTGTGACGATGGATCCAATCGAAGACTTAAATCAGTAAACTCCCGCTTCCTTTTAGCTCTCTAGGTTCTGATTCTAGTTGGACAATTCACTACTTTGTGTCCCAACCCTCTACAGAAATAACACCACAAGTCGGTTTTTACTCTTCTCCTCGGAGACTCTACTTGAGGTTTTGTACTAGGGTTCTCAAACTCAACGATAATCTCTTTCGAGCTCTCTCCGACGCTTACTATGACATCTAAACCTTGAGGAAGGTTTCTAAGTCTAACTTTCCAATCTTTTGAATTTCCACTCATGTTGCATCTTCTCAACCATTAAGTGGACAAAATATCATAGAGGAAAATAATTCTACATCACTTTCTTAACTCTTCCGAGCTTTATATTGGAAATCGTGTATTATACATGCTATACACGAAATAAAATCTAATCTAAAATTAACTATCGAAGATATGATCCTCTTCACCATCGTTTGTACTAATCACAACAGACATCTTGAACTCACTCTTGTAAGGATCCAACTCTACTTCACCAGGAGCATTCGTGGCCTCCACAATGAATGATGCTTTAAACTCGGCTTTCTTCAAATCTGTGCCAATGGTCGCGGAAGCTTCTTGGTATAGGATAATGAGGGCACCCCAAGTGCTATAGATGCGTGTTCGTAACTCATCTATACTTAACTTGGGCTTCTCCGTCTCTGTTCGAACTCCTAAACGTCTCTTCTTCCACCTCGGCACTCGAACTGGATTCCCCATGACGTATCGTCAAGACCTCCTTGTATGCCGAAACGTATAAGTCTAACTTTCCAATCTTTTGAACTTCCACTCATGTTGCACCTTCTCAACCATTAAGGGACAAAATATCTTTGAAGAAAATAACTCTACATCACTTTCTTAACTCTTTCGAGCTTTATACTGAAAATCGTGTATTATACATGCTATACACGAATTAAAATCCAATCTAAAATTAAGAGTCCCTGATAATATCCTCATGACCATCGTCTGTACTGATCCTAGCAAACATCTTAAAGTCACTTTTGTAAGGATCACACTCTACTTCGCCAGGAGCATTCGTGACCTCCACAGTGAATGATACTTTGAACTCAACTTTCTTCACATCTGCGCCGATGCTCGCAGAAGCTTCTTTATATAAAGCAAAAATGACACCCCAACTGCAATAGATGCTTGATCGCAATGCCTCTATACTTAACGTTGGCCTTTCCGTCTCCGTTCTAACTCCCAAACGTCTCTTCTTCAACCTTGGCACTCGAACTGGATTCCTCATGACGTATCGTCAAGACCTCCTTGTATGCCGAAACGTATATCTCTTAGTTGGTAAGAGATCTCTCCAGGATTTTTGTGGTCTCTATTAGGTCCACCTCCAAGCTACTAAATCATGAAGTTTCAACAGAAACTTCCCTAATCAGAAGAGATGGTGATGACTGTACAAATTTTCAGAGAATTGAAATTTGTATATTTTCACTTCTGTCATGGTTGTCAACCCCCTCCACTTTGAAAAATTCTTTCTCCCTCTTCAGACCTCATCTTCTCTTGATTTCTGTTGCCCTAGATAGCTTATCAGCCAATCTAAAACACTGGAAAGTTTCTCAGGAAAATAAAATTCACAGAAAATCTGACACTAACTGTAAACTTTTTCCAGAGAATAGAATTCCTCAACTCTCACGAATAAACCCCCTCAACTTTGAAAATTCATTGCTCCTTCTCTAGACCACCTTTTCTTATAATTTCTTTTGTCCTAGATAGGTTATTAGCCAATCTAAAACACTAGAAAGTTTCTTAGGAAAATAAAATTCACAGAAAAGTTGACAGCGACTGTATAAATTTTCCAGAGAGCAGAATTTCTAAACTCACAAATTTCTCTCCTCTAATAACTTTTCTCTCCTCCTTTCTCTACAACTCTTGTTGCACCCTCTTTCAACTCTCCTCAAACCCTTTCTAAGTGAACAAGATGTAAAGAATGACTTCGAACGCGTCATATATCACTACGAGATACACGAAAGGTTCTAATGTTGCTAACATCGCGTTAGCTCTCTCTCCTCCCAACGTTCTCTCCATGTGTTCTCTCATAATCTCTTTTTGTCTAATATAGAACTGAACTCTAAACATTTTCAATGATCCCTTCAAGTGAGGTCCCGGCAACGAAACAAAAAATGTAAACCCTTCACGATCCCATCGATCAACTACCCCCCGATCTCTCAACCACCACGATCGTCATCGATGAATCTGCAAATGTCAAGTCTGTCTCTCACTCAGGGGTCACTTCTGATGGCTTTGATGGAAGCACACCATGAATCTTGAAGAGAAAAATGCTAAGTTCACTCATTCATACACCCACAAACTTATCAACTAAAAATCTCCATAAACTCATCAACTAAAATCCTCCATTCTAACGACGTCTCTCAAGTTCTCATATGCTAAAAATATCCCACACTCTCTATATTACTCAAGTTGTCATTACGACGATGTGAAAAGAAGGATGAGGAGCTCTTCTCTACTCCTCTATTTATACATTCTAGGTTTTTACTTTGGTACCCTCCGGTAACTCAGCCGTAACTACTTTTATCAGGTTTTACTAAGATATTACTTAAGGTAAAAGCATTAATCACATGGGCTTTTTACCTTTTCACATGGGCTTATTCCTTCAAAGTCAACAACTTCTAGAAGGATTTTGGAATATTTTCAAGGAATCTCGAATTTCTACCCCCCCCCTCTACGCTAGGACCCACTAAAAAGGAAACATGTGGATTCTCTTCTTGTTTTTAATGCCCACATAGTCCACAACTTTAATCCAACCACTACTATCAAGTCAAAAAGGAGATAAGGGATACTTTCCACCTCCTTTCTACCTTTTAGACAAGATGACAAGATAGTAGTGCTCACTCTTTAGCAAATATCTGAATTGCCAAAAGTACAGCTAAGTTTAACCATAACTAACTTTTAACTAGTCATGACTAACTTGATACCTCCTTAAAGTACTTTGGCAGCAAATAGACATTCTCAACACTTAGTTATAACTAAACACCTTACTAATAGACAAACTTCCTGTGTGTAACATAGGTCGTTACAGGACCTAGTTGGTTTTGTACGGCTTGTGGTAGCTAGCTTTAGCTAAGAGCTTCTATATGGATGTGGTTTGGACTTGGGTTTCAATCGTGTGATACTGGTGCAGCTCTTTTGTTAGCAAAGGGAAGTTTCTCTTGCTTTGAGCTACGCTTCGGTGGTTTTGGATCAGGGTTGAGATTCAAGGATTCGGTTTAGAGACTTTGAAGCAGATTATAGACCGCTCTGGTATGTTTCTCAGTTTTGTGTTCTTAGGAAGAAAGAACCTGCAGTGTATGTATATTGAGAGTGGGTATATATTACGACGTTCATTATTGTGCGTGTTTGTCTCTTTCTTGTCTCTGTTCAGCACACAACATCTCCACAGCTAGGAGCTGGTCTGGTGGTTGGATGACAGAAGGTGGTTTTACTTGTTGAATGTTTGGAGTTTTCTTCACAAAATCACGCAAGAAATTTGATCACATGAAGCAAAAATCTGACGTAAATCGGCCTTGTGGCTCAAATTCAATCACCACATCCAAACCAACAACCCAGTCCATGTACGGTTTTCTCCTATACGTAGGTGAAAGCTCTTTCATCATGTCGACACCAAGAACGAGCTTGGCTCTCCAATCGTCAATAACAACCCAAGCTCTGGTCACAAGCTTACGAAAAACTGATGTGAACGTCTCTCTACAAGCTAATTTCTCTGAGAATTCTAAATCCGTTTGATGAAAATTTGTATCGTCTTCAATTTCTTGTAGAACTCAGTTCTGATCCCGATGGATCGAAGGAGAGCAAGTTTGGACTCCAGAACGGTCCAAAAGGTCTGACTCTCATTCACATGTCACGAAAGCGTTCAATCCTCTCTCCTTGTGTCACAATTTCATCCAAATCTCAACTCTCGATCCACCTCTACACGAACCGTCTGGTCCTAGTTGAACTTTGCACGAATCTGAATTCGATGACGCTTTGCGCACTTGTGCGCTTGCGTCGATTCATCAATCTTCCAAAACCTCCATCGCTAACTCGCATCTTCAAACTAACCCTTTAGCAATCTGTCATAGTGCAAATGTCTCCCAAATCCATCGAAGCTGACTTGTTACCAGAAAACCACCAAAAAAGAATAATCGAGGCTTCAAAAATCTCATCGACATATCACTTATATGTTGTTATTATCTGTTATAAATAACAACTTACTACCATTCGTTATCTTTTTGCTGACGATCCATTCATCGATGATCCAGTAAATAACAACACCTCGCTATTTAATATGCACCTTCGGCGATCCATTGCGAACCAGCGGTCCATCTGTCGATGATCCATAAATAACAACATGTTGGTGCTTTTCAAAATCATCGGTGGTCCTCCTTAAATAACAACTTGTCACTATTTTCTTATGCAAACCGGCAATCCGTTGATTTGTCATTTTCTTCAGCGGTCCGTTCGTCAATGCTCTTCCTTAAAAAAATAACCTTGTGTTATTTATCATCTATGAGCAGGCGGTACGCCAACTTGTTGCGTTCGCTTGTGATCCATACGGCGATAATCAACCTTATATAACAACTTGTTGTTATTTGTCGTTCGTCTGCTAGAGGTCCACCGATGATGATCCATAAATAACAACTTGTTGTCATTTTTCATGCATGAGCCGGTGGTCCGTCGTGTCCAATGCTGCTGTCAGAATTGTGTTAGCAGCAATTTTGGAAAAATGTTTTTCTCAGGACTTTTGTTTCATGCCATAGCCGGTCCATGACGCGATAACGTCTTAATACGAAAGTGATATTGCAACTACGGTGCTATATAGTATATTCGGGAGTTTAGGGTCATGAGATGCTGTTGCTAGCACCAAGTTTGGAAAAATGCTTTTCCCACGGTTTTATGTCATAGACGGTCCACAATGCGACAACATCCTAATACGATAGAGCTATTGCAGCTGCGGTGTTACATAATATAATCAAAAGTTTAGGGTGAAGAGACGCTGTTGTTAGCTTCTTGTTAGGACGTTTCTCTGATTTTCAGTTACGCTCGGTGGTTCTTGTCTTAGGTTGGATTCGGAGATTTGATTAGGGACTTGAGGTGCAGTTTATAAACAACTTTTATATGTTCTTCAATTATGTAAGATACAACAGAAGTGTACATTAAGTATGGTTTGGATATTTGAAGAGCTCGTTCTCGTGGTTGTGTGTCTCTCTCTAACCTTGTTCTTGCACACAATATAGCCACAATCAAATACTCCCCATATTCTTGGATAACCTTCACGTGACATATGATATGATACAGTGATGAACTCGACGTGAAAGTCCGAGGTGGAGATTTCTTTGGTGTCTAAACTTGGAAGGAAAAAGAAAGTTCATGAGTGAAGACAGAGATGACGCTAGCGGATCCGATACACTACCAAAGGTGTAATTAGACTCGACCTACATCTATATTTCAAGCGTTCACGTTGTTTCTATGATAACAATAGTCGCACGAACAAAAGTAAGCTTTGGTAGCTAAGGTGGTGCATGCGGTGGTTACAAAGGTCAGTTAGTTCGACCAGAGGGATATCTCAAAGTACTTGAGGCATTATAGTAAGGAGATGGAACTTAATCGAGTTTCAAAGAACAAGATGGTGGAGATTTTTTTGTTGGCTACGGTACCAAAAATAAAAGAGTATGTTAAGAGTATCGTGGAGCATTCAGAAAAAGACTAGGAGGAGTTTTTGAAACCGATGAGAGATGAATATTTTATGGAGGACTCGGATAGAGTTACCAAAAAATCCTTCTTGGAATGAGACCCAACAAAGGATTGCAAGCAATGGAGCTTTTGAGAGAGTTCGAGAAATAATTCTCAAGACCCACACGGATGGAGAAACTAACATGGTAACAAGACAAAATTATTTCTTCTTTAGTTCGAGTTACATTTTGATAGTTCTTGTCCAGGATTCGATTCTGAGGTTAGGTTAGGGACTTGAGTCAGACTAGAGACTAGCCTAGTCTGTTCATTTTTTTGTACATAGTGAAAGTGTATATAAAGTGAGGTTTGGATATATCTCGTTCTCGTGAATCTCTCTCTCTCTCTCTCTATATATATATCTCCATAGTCATATACCTCACGTATTCCTAGACAACTTTCACGCATAAAAATTGTGACGATATGATATGTTGATGAACTCGACGTGAAGCTTGACCTCCATGAAATCGTGATGACTCGATAACGCTGCCGCTCAGTACACCACTAGCATGATGATCAGTTCACCCTAACCTAAACGAAGGTCTTGAGTGTAGTCCACATAGCTAGAGATATAAAAACACAACTATCAAAACTTAAATCGCACGATCGTCACTACTCAATATATGACTGACTCGGTGATCAAATCACTCTAACCCAAACGAGGATCATGAGTGCAGTCTACGTAGATAGTAGTATAAAGAGAACTCCATCAAAACTTGAAGTAAGCATCAAACCCGTAGCGAAGAAATCAACAAAGTCAATCTGGAGATTTCTTCTTTTCCCCAAACTATCTTCCAGTATGAAAAGGGTCTACTTCTTGACTCTAATGGCCCCAAGAACCTCCAAATTTGACCACCAACAACCAAGATATCTCCAACTTTTGATCGTATGTGAGCGCATATCCAAAACCTCCTTCCTACGAACTAAATTCACTCACACAGTCCAAATAGACCTTTGATCTGAGACCCGTCTCATCCCGTTTGCAGATTTGACTACCTTGAACCCAATGAGATCTCAAACAAGCATTTTGGAGTTCTCCTCATGACTAGTAATTTGGGTGCAAGAAGCAAAAATCTGACGTAAATCAATCCCCTATGGCTCAATCTTCCTCGTCATGTCCAACACAACAATCCAACCCACGTGTGATCTCCTCCTATGCGTAGATGAAGACTCCATGATCGTTTAGGCATCAGGAATGAAGAGCTTGGTCCATCGACATGAAGAACAATCCAACCTCATGTCGTAGATGAATGAAAATTTGACATAAACGTCTCACTGCGAGTCAATTTTCTTCACACCTCTCAAATCGTAGATGAAACTTTGTAACGTCTTCAATTTCTTTAAGGACTTGATGTTTTGATCCCAATGGATCCAGTGGCAGCAAGTTTGGACTCTAGAACGGTATGAACGGTCCAACTCTCCTTCACATGCAATTGAAGCACTCCAGTCCTCTCTTCCTACGTCTCAGTTTTCTTATAACACATAGCACGATCCGCCTCTGCACAGACTGGCTTATCCTATACGACACATGCACATATCGGATCCAATGACATTTTACGTGCATGCACTAGACCTCCCAATCATCCCAAACGTCCATCCACATATCACAAGTACAAACTAACCTCTTAAGCATCACTTACGTCAGTTCTAAGCATAATACGTGAAGTCTCTAGAATATCAAGAAGCAGCACATTGCGTCTTTAGTATAGCTTCAAAAAACCGCAAATATCCAATCAGTGCCGACAAGCTAAGGTCTAGCTTGGTTTTCCCATCTTTTGAATCTCATAACATTGCGATAAGCATCCAATGAAATATATGAAGTGCCTATGTGAACCTTACAGTGAGCTCTACCACTTAGTGCTTAGAAAGTAGAGATCCGAAAGTAGATCAAAAGTCACAATTTCTCTTCATGAGCAGTAGTAGAGCAAAAATGTAGAATCTTGAAATTTCAGATAGAAGTCGGTCCATGACACGACATCATGTCAATAAGAAACAGCTTGTTATCAGTCATGGGTCCTATCAAGTGAGGGAGGAAAAGCAAAGATCCGACCAAGTAAGTATTTTGGCGCATGGATCTGACCAAGTAATTAACTGCTCAAACTAGCAACACGTATGTCATGGAGTGACAAGAGAACAGCGAATGCAGCTGCACACCACACGACACGAGAGGAAGAACGTCTTTGAATCTAGAAAATAATCTTCTAAAATATTATTACATATAGCTTCTTATACTAGGAGGGGGTTTTAACTTACACCATACTTTGTTTAGGTAAAATTTTGCTGAATGGAACTTGACACTAGAAACATAACAAATATGTAGGTTCAAGACTAGAAACATGTATGTTCAAGACTATTTGCATTTGTGGCACACAAGTACTTACATTAAACTTGAGACTAAACTGAAAGAACATGATATCTTTCAGCACATATGTTTCCCACTTTGGAAAAAAGAATATTCTTAGACGTCTATAACAAGTTTGTATCTGAAGTCTATGATTTAACTCCATCCAAAAGACAAACAAACTCAAAAGGAGTGTGAGAGTTGCAATATTTCTGAAATATCTTAAGCCATGGAAAATAAGAAAATTATTCACAAATTTTCTTGTGCTCCACATGGCCATGGCTAAAACCTTGATGGCTATTTCCTGAGACAACGGTGGCTATTTTTTCATTTTCTGTCTTCAATACATTTATTTGATGATGTACTAATAAAAGAGTTACAACCGAAGAATAAAAGTTTCACACCAGATTGATCGTTAAACCACGTCGGACTATGATTTCTTTACTACTATTTTCATTCTGATGTTAAAGAATCTTCTATGTTAAGAGCATTGGATCTCAACACCACTTAAGGGTGTCACTTAGACCCTGCGAGGATGATCGCATCTTCATGGGCGTCAGTTTCGGACAACAGGTCTGCGGGTATCTCTGGAGGTATCCGTAAAGTGAGTTTTTGGCTTTCTTTAAATGTTCAAATGTTACTTGCATGTGACTTTTATCACATATTAAATGAGTACTCAAGCGTATAATTTCAAAACTAGCATTGTTTATAGTTTTGTAAATTTTATTTTCAATAGAAATCAAGTTGATTAAGAAAACTTTAGGAACATTAAGTTTGTTTTCTTTAATATCCTCAAATTGGTGAAGGCATATCAACAACAAACAAGCTAAAGATTTAGGAGGAGAAAAGTGGACAAATAAGAGTAACTAAAAGAAGGAAGTGCTCACACGAATAATTAATTTCTTTCGCAAGATCCTCTTGTTACACAGAAAAATATGCATGGTATCGTGTCAGATTTTACGTGAAGGATGTCCAAGAAAATGCGAGCTTTCCAACGTTTATTCTGGTAGTGGGCAACTAAAATCTAATCCATCCATGGTTTCTTTTCTCTTTTCATGGTTCAAAGGTCACTTCAGTGATTAGTTGTCTTCGTAAAATGCCATCCAACAGCTCTAACCAGTTTAGAACTTTCGTAGCAAGGCAAAACATTGTTTGTCTTATCAGTAAAGATAACTTGGAAAAGAAACAAGTCTCCAGCAGCAGTAGGAGCCACACACACTGTTATCCTTCCCCGTAACTGCACTTCTTTTAAACTTTTTGAGGGTAGGTTTTCTCTCTACCCCAAGGAACTAAGTGCACACTTGTTTGATCTATGTTAACCACAAGCTTGTGATTTACCACAAGGAAAGCTAACCTTAAAGCTACAATTTTTCTTGTGCTTCTCAGTCAGGTGCTAAGTGTTGAGTTGCAGTTGTAGCAGCTTGCCAACTCCACTATAATCTCTCCTTAAGCCATAACCTAATCCAGCTAAGATCGACATGCCAAGGACCACCATTTTTTGACAAAAAGGTCTGGTTTATGCACATTGAGACAAACTTTTAACATCATCTGTATGCTTACAGAGTTGAGAGCAACAACATGTCTCTGCACAACAAGCAATTCAGCAAACTGGCTCTAGCTCTGGAGCTGATCATGAAGACCAAACACTTGGACCATAAAGACCAAGTTTGCCTGGTCCTCTCTTGAGGATTCTAGGTGACGGAGGAGGTCCATCCAGTTCTGGTCCATATTGCTTGCCTAGGTAATTGAGATATTTAACAAGAGCCGAAACTGTAAGTTTTAACTTTCCATCCTTATCCAACCATCCCCGGACTGTGTTAGGATTCACTTAGATGAAAGGATTCTGCTGACCTTCCACAGATGATCCATGATGAAAATGCAGTAAGCTTGCAAACAAACATCAAAGGTTCAAGTCAAGATTCAAGTTGAAAGTCCATACCTAGTGCTTCCAGTCCAAGTGCGCTCCATTTTGGTTATTTTTGCTCGAATTTCCATGGTATTTATTTCAATTCGCTTGAGTTTTTGTGTGAATAACGGAACAGTTCAAGCCCAAGTCGTCACCTTTCTCTTTCACGTAAACTCGTCTTAACGTGAGCGGCGAAAGTCTCAAGTAGATTGCACGATGTCGAGTGAGAATGTCCGGATGGTCGAAGTATATGGGCAGAAGCTTTTCCTGTTTCTGAGATACAGCTGATATGTTTTCTTAAGTTTCGCTCATTGAGATAGGAGAATTAAGTTCTTTATATTATAGATGCTCAGAAAAGAATATGTACATTCTGACATGGCAAAGTAACTAGTTCCACAGTAATAACTAATCAAGCAATAACAAGTGGATCAAGCAAATTTCTGGTACAACAATATCTGGATAGACCCAGGAGCATGATGTACTCTACTTTGATGCGAGTTGAATAGCGTAGTAGTTTGATGGTTAGAATAAGCGTAGGTTAGATCTATTCTGTTGAGGTAGACGGGTGCAGAGAGAGGATGACCGATAATTTGACGGCAGAGAAGGTGAGGTCTAACTACAGCTGCATGTAAAGCGGCTGTCAGGCTGATAAACTCGTGGATAAACGACCAAAACTAGCGGACAAATTCGTTACCCAAGAGTATGTTCGAGTATCTCCAGAATCCGAATCACAGAACCACAGGGTGGGATTGTCCAAGGAATGGTAACATCTGAAAGCGAAAGATAGGAGTTGCGGGTATGTCCTCTCTGCACTCGGTCTTTGAACGCGAAATACTTTCACTGTACAAGACTGTGGGAAAGGCTATGAACGGGAAAAAGATGGTCGTCACATTCCAGTCGTTGATACTAGAGTACCAGTATTCGAGTCGTGAGGTAAAGTCCTTGGTATACTAACCAACTGGTCTATCAGTCCACGTTATTCCTCTGTGTTAGCAGTGAAAACCGAAAAGACGAGGGGAAATATTTGACGTGTACTGTAAATTATTTTGTCGTTTTAGTACGGAGAGAGAAAAAGACGGATAGAGTCGCTGTGAAACCCGGAGAGGAGAGAAGAGTTTAGATCCGGATAATTCGCTTACTGCATAGCATAGCAATTCCACTTCAAACGTAGCTCCTTGTTTCAGATCCGTCGACTCTCGGAGAGGCGTCGTCCCGCAGTTCCGAATGGCGGAATGTCTGTTGACGTTGGTCGGCCCGCAGCGTTCGGATGACGACTGTGGTGAGTTCGCGACTCCGAGGTGGCGAGGAGACTGGAGCGAAGATCAGCCGAGGCGAGGTACCGTACTGTCGTGGTTAAGAATTTCGTTTCTTCACTTCCCGTAGGCTCCATCCATCTGTGGGATGCGCTACGGTAGTCTGGCTGGCTGGCTGACTCGACAGTCGAGTCGACGATGATCAGTAGAGTATAGTGGCAAGTGAAGGAGAGGAGGAATCGGTTGATGCAGCTCTAGCCGCTAGCGAGGGAGGTCCGGCTCGGACGGAGCGACGGGGAGGGGAGAAGAGGAAGAGGAAGCGGAGGACGAGAAGGAGGTCTCCGCGCTGCATTCCTTTCCCTTCCCTGTAGAAGATCTCGATCGCGGCGGCGGCATCGCGGGCGGTGGTGCGAGCTTTTCTGTACATTGCACAGCTGCTACTGCAGTCAGGCAGGAGGAGGGAACTTTTGGACTCTTCTTTTGGTGCCGGCTGGCCGCTGGCTCGTGCCCGGATTAGAGCGCGCGGGGTGCTGAGTCGGGCTTTTGTGTGGGAACGGGGCCCCTTGTGTTGACATCACATCGACGAGCGACCAACTCGCTGCACTTTGTTTTGTGCAGGGCAGGCGAGAGCCAGACGCACCTGAGAGAGAAGAGAGTATCCCCAGTGGCGTCGAGAGTAGACAGTCGAAGGACGAACACTTTGAAGGCGGACGAGTGGAGGAAGAAGTGTGGCTAGTACGGACGGAGAGTGAGAGAGACAGCCGGAGGGAAGTGGAGGGAAGGAGGGAAGAGGAGGAGCTAAAGGTAGAAGAAGAAACTTACTTTTGCTCTGACTGATTCTCTTCTTCACTCTGCATGTGTCGCGCAGGCCTTTGGCCTCTCTCATCTTGTCTCCGGCTCGTCTCATCTCCTCTTTCGACAGGCTTTGATTCTTCTCGTGGGACAGAGGAGTGGGCGCACGTTCGTAGGGTCGATCGGTAGACTGTAGGCAGGGAAGAGAGGTGTTTGGAGAGCGAGCGAGCGAGAGAAGGAGAAATCACTCGGGATAGACAAGACTCCGGTGGCTGAACGCTCGAGCCTGGTGCGGGCCTGGAAACGGAAAGAGAGGCTCGAGTGACTAGAGGGAATGGAGGTCTTCGAAGCCACGACCGGAACACCGTGGATGGCATGGGGAGCTGTGGGATTGGCAGGGTTGGTGGCAATCGTCATGTATTATGCTATATTCGCTGTACCAGCAGAACAGCAGGGGAAGCGAGCAGTGGAGCTCGGAGGGGGTTCTCTTGGTCGTGAACAAGTGGCAGATAACTACAAAGAGTACGCAACGTTTTTCGAGAAGCCTAAGGAGATTGAGAAGGCGGACAATGTGCCTAAGCTTGTTGACACATTCTATAATCTGGTGACTGATATTTACGAGTGGGGATGGGGACAGAGCTTCCACTTCTCTCCTGATGTTGTTGGGAAGTCCCATCTTGAGGCTACTAGGTTGCACGAGGTGAAGGTGGCGGAGCTGTTAAAGCTGAAGCCTGGTGTCAAGGTCTTGGATGCAGGATGCGGGGTCGGTGGTCCCATGCGAGCAATCGCAGCACATTCCGGATCTCATGTGGTAGGAATAACTATCAATGACTACCAGGTTGCACGTGCCCGCAGCCACAACAAGAAGGCTGGTTTAGATCAGCAGTGTGAGGTAGTGTGCGGTGATTTCTTAAATATGCCTTTCCCAGACAACAGCTTCGACGCGGCATACTCCATCGAAGCAACTTGCCACGCTCCGACCTTGGCCGAGGTGTACGCTGAGATCTACCGTGTCTTGAAGCCTGGACAGCTGTACGTCACATATGAGTGGGTGACTACCCCGAAGTATTGCGCCGAGGACAAGGAGCATGTGGAAATCATCCACGGAATTGAGATTGGTAACGCGCTTCCTGGCCTTAGGAGCTATACGCAGATTGAAGAGGTTGCGAAGGAAGTTGGTTTTGAAGTTCTGCAGAATCTGGATTTGGCTCTGCCACCTGCTTCGCCGTGGTGGAAACGATTGAAAATGGGGCGAGTAGCTTGGTACAGGAACCATGTGGTTATCGCCTTTTTGACATTTTTGGGCATTGCACCACAAGGTGTCGTGGATGTGCATGAAATGTTGTTCAAAACAGCTGCGTTTCTCACTAAGGGTGGTGAGACAGGTATATTCACTCCGATGCACCTTCTTCTTTTGAGGAAGCCTGCTGCCTCGGAGTGATATTCCAGGCTCCCTATCAAAGAAAAGTGCATTGCGGGCGGACATCCCTAAGCCGATGGGTGGAGTTGCCTCTTTACCTGCGCGACGCCTTGAAATCGAGGTCATGGTCCATGTGGAGAGTTGTCTGCCTGCTTGCGATTAGTGTATCAGAGTAGGGGTCGAGTTGAGTGTCATGATCTCCGACACTCGAAAACGGAGCTTGGCTTATTTGGGAGCTCTTGCGCGTAGTTTTGGGCAGCAGTTTTTTATAGCGCAGTTCATTTGAAAAAGCAAAGATACTGAGGGAAAATAGCCTCGTAGGACTCATGACACCAACGTGACATGCACTACAGAGATTGAAGAGGACATTACTCCTCGGGTGTGTACTGTTTCTATTTCAAAGTTTGAGTTTCCAAGCCTATCCTCTTGCAGGAGCACATTGAAGTGGTAATCAAGACCGTTGATTCATCAGAATGAGTCAGTTTCATTGAAGAGTTAACTTCTGTTACCTTAGCTGCATTATCTGCTGCGTAGAGTTTGGTAAATGATCACTACGACTCCTGCTCTATAGAAGCGTAGATGTGCTGCGCTCACAGTTCACTCGGGAGTAACTTTATAACGCCGTTCTCGTCTCTCCGTCTATGAGGGTTTTTCTCAAATGTCTTGCACCCTAGAAAGTGGATAGCTACGGAAGCTCAGTGCCTGATTCCTCCTACTAAGCATGCATTCGAATGCCATGCTTTACGGTGAACTAAAGTGAACTAGGCTACGAGGCTCTGCTGCCGGATGGCCTTTGACACCCTACATGTAATGTAATATATTGATTATGCTAATAGGTTCTGTTCACTTCAATAACGGGTTTCGGAACGCTTACATATCCCCCTGTTTTAAGGGTTTATTCCCACGAGGCTTCTCTTTTGCTGCGTCTCTTGCTCCTTGCCGAGACCGGTATGCCTTGTCCGGATTTTCGCGCTCTACTGGTTTCGTTTAATATGTTAAAGACTCTTTTTAGGCAACCATGCCAAGCTCAAGTGTGAGCCGTTACGATGCGAGAGGGCACAGTAGGATATAGTGGACGTCATTGTGATACAAGTGTCCTTTAGTAAGTGTATATCAGAGACTTTAACTCCTGAACTGAAGAAGATAGATGTGGAACCAGGGAGTGGTAAAATACTTACCATAAAGAACTTACTTTGATGGTAGGAGCCTCATCATCGCGGACTTGGTTTTCCCTCAATAATGACCCGAGCTGCAGATGTATCCACCTCTGTCAGACCTTTGTGTGGACCAGTCATTTTGAGCTGTCAACGGACACGCTCCATGAAGGAATGCCCACCTGACCAGGAATAGCATCATCTTTTAAGGTATGGTCCGACACATTCAACCTACAGTGATTCAGTGTATAGTAATGCCCGGGAAAGAGGAGGTTCCTAGTTGTAAGATCCTTTCGTTTCTCTTTCCCGAGGCGGGAGCTGAGGGGATGAGAACTCCCCCTCGGGAAAGAGAACGGGATGAGAATTCCCCCTCTTGGCATTAGGCAGCGTAAATATTCTGGATTCGGAATAGGCAGTACGATGTACAAATTATTTTACAGTGGTCTTACAGTTTCTCATGAGCTTACGTTGTGGAGTGGCCTTACCATTTTAGACTAAATATATACAAGGAGTTCTCGGATTTAAGACCACCATAAAATAAAAACAACGAGTGAGATTCCGAATACAAAATGTTTTGCTCTTCAGCAATGCTCTTGTATGGATAACCATGCGATCGTGATTGAAGATCCTCCCAAAGGATATCCTTTGCTCTTAAATTTCTATCGTTATGGCACTCCAGGAATGAAATCTGGACATGCATTCTTAGAACGTGTAGTTAACAGCAACTGTTTATGTAAGACGAAGTGTTGAGCCCGAGGATCGATTAAAGTCACTGAGCATACTATCTTCCAGTTTCTCCTCGAGCTTTCCGCAGATCAAAACCGGACGGAGAATATACCTTGGAAACTGGAATGTCCACAACATGTACTTACTAACACCAGCTATGATTATACCTCGACGTCTACAGTCCCTGGCAATATGCGGCGGGCATGGTACCACCCAGTTGGAAAAAGTGGACAGAGGAACTGGACAGTCGACTTCATGAACTGCATCACCTCGATGCTAATCTGGGCCGGGATTAGCTTAGTCCTAAGCCCGACTCCCCCGATTCGGATTCTGCGAGGATCGGATCAACTTCTGTGCCCCGATTCCATGCCATCCCAGGCTGGTCGTGTAGAGAGAGCGAGCGTGAGATATTCGATGCACTATCGATCCGTGGCACAGAGACCGTAACATCCACCAATACGGGCCGTATTCATATCAGTCAAGCTCATATAGAAGCTTACAAATGTTACAAACTGTCGTGGGGCTCACGGCTTCCGTCCACGTCCTCGAGTGACCCGCGCCGACGGCCAAGTCGATGGCTGGGCTGCGCTCGATGTCCTACCGAGAGCATTTCGGACTAACTTGACTAGTCGGAGCTTTGAAAGTCACTCGAAAGCAGTCGAACTGTCGATGATCCCGCCCCCGCTCCCTTCGTAAGATTCAAAACATCATGATCACCTGACGGTTCATCTCCTCAGAACATGCTTCAGCGAAGATGGGGCGCGATCTAGAATAATCGCAAGGGGCAAATGAGGAAAAACAGTGCCCGATACCCCCCCACCCAATGATGCTGAGAGGAGCAGCTTTTAGCATCATGGCCAGTCTGGGTCCATGATGGCAGTGCCAGCCAGGGCTGGCTGTGAGGCTGTGAGCGGAGAAGCCCTGTGAGCGGAGAAGGGATTCTGACGAACCGCTCCATATAATTTCAAACAGTTTGGAATGTTCTTATTAACGTGTCCACTTCTTTAGCTTGCTCCTCCTCCTCCTCGTAGCCTTCGTCAGATGTGCAGTCCAGCCTCGCAGTTCTATACGGTACCATTTCCTTCAAGTTGCTAATTATTCTCCACCAACCGACACTCTCTCCCCTTCATTACCGTCGCATCCTTCACTACTCCCTTCCCAATTTCTATCGCTCCTCCTGCCATTCTTTCCCATTCCATTACCCTTGTGTAACTTTTCGACTATGGAAGGTAGACATTTACTTCACCTCACCTTTCAGACACTCTTTAGGATTTGACCTCACCTCTCTTAAGACGTTTTTACTGGATCATAATTTGACTCGGCATATTATCAACTCGTGTTATCTCTTACTTGTCTTGTGCAGAATTTATGCCGTAGATCTGCTGTTACCAATCAGAGATGCAATCAAAAGGTTGGTGTTTCGAAAACATGTAAAGGTGCAGTCCAGTAAATTTCTGCTATGGAAAGCTAAGGCGAGATGGATCGTGACGAGTGGTAAATAAGCTGCTTAGAACTTCTTGACGGTATTCTTCTATGTCTCCGATTTTGTTTTCGCTTTCGATTTTGTCTCGCCTTTGTATGCAGTGAATTGCTCAATACCACCAAGTGTGGGATTCATAAGTTATTACCAGCTTTTCTCTCACGTCAATTTCTTTCTTTGTTTCGTTGTTCATAAAGAGATGCAGCCATTACCATCTAAAGCCATAATCACACCAAGATGATTGAATTTTTCTTTTTTCTTTTTCTTCAAAAACTTGTTTCGCGAAGCTGTTTCACACTTATTGCTTATAGCAGTTTTTGATGATAATAAACTAGTTGCATCGCAGCAATTTCTTTTTTCGGTCTTATAGTCCTCTTATGAGAGAAACCATAATTTTTGTCAAAGCCACAGACGTGCAAGCTCAAAAAACTGCTAATCGAAAAACAATGAAGAGGTTCAGAAAGACCAGTCTCAAAATTATGGAGAGGATCCATACCAGCTGAAAAATAAAAAGCAGAACACAGTGCGGTGACTTTCTTATTATCTACCCTCAAATCACAAAAATAGTCATCCTAAAGCGTGGTGCGGTTACATCATAAGAAGCGAGAACGTAGACAGTTTGATAATGTGAAGAAGTTAGAGGATTTGGATAGCAATAAATTTGCAGTGAAATCAGTAGAAGCTATCTTATATTTGCCGGGTCATGTAAACAGTGGTGAGTGTCCATGAGATTCAGAACTATAATCTTCGATCTGTTCAAAGAACTTATAAAGTACCTTGTTCTTAAACTTGGCAAATGTAAGCGAGTCAACTTGGCAATAACCATTGTCATCTAAGACTTGTCCATTCAAGTGTATTTACTATCCTAACCTAGTTCTCATAGTGCATAACGATGAGACTCACACATGAACCTCATCATTATGTATATTATGAACCTTATTATATAGTATATTTGCATTGTCACCTAGCTCAGTTGGTTTCATGTATTAGAACATATTTTTATTATTGAGAATGATTTAATTTTGATGAGTACGAATCAGATGTGGTCTTCATCTGCTTTGGACAATACGTAATAGTCCAGATACTCTCTTAAATTTTTAAGGTAATAATCACATTATTATGTCATGTTAATATCTTTGTATATTACGTTACAAGAATTCTCTTAATATCTCCTCAGTCCGGTTGGAACATCCGACGTTTGAGGTTTTAGACACTCCAGTTATCATTGTGATCACTCCAGATTGTGTTTAGACTATTGTACTCTAACTATAGTACATGAGATCAGAGTATACTCTGATTACTCGTTACAATATTTGGAGAGCATCAGAAGGCTTCTCCTCCTCTTGAAATCTATATCACGAAAGTCCACAAAAGAGGTCTATATAAGTCTTCTATCTAAGGTACATTCTGTACGTACACATCTAGATATATATATGTAGTCAGTTTCTTTCCAGTCATAACGAAGAGTTCAAGGAACGAGGAGCAAGAGTTTATATCTCATAAATCCGCTTGTCTTTTTTCTCTATCCAGCAGAATGTACACTTTGGATGCATACTGATCATGAGAATTATTTATGAATCGATATAATTATTTCAATTTATAATAATTATATAAAAATATTAAAGTAGATTCTTTGAGTTCTAAACTTCTATACGTATGAATCGGATAAAAAACAAATAAGAGATGTTCACGGTGTTTCCTAGGATATGAGAAAATATCTATATCCAACTTTGTCCCGAGATGACAAGAACTGCAGTAGAGAGACAGAAGTTTAAAGAACCACAGCAAGCAAGCCCAGAAGGGTTCACTTAACGTATTATTAGCAAGTGAATTCGCACATCGAAAATTCGACCTACGTACATTAACTCTTGACTTCAGTATTTTCTATAGACATTTTCCAAACTCATTCTGGTATAATGGTACTGCAGTGGTGGGTTTAACTACTAAGCACCAGTAACATACCACTATAATGTTTCTCAAGGTGACCCTAGTTGATCGTTTTACTCAGTCATCGTTGAGTTCCACCGGTTCTGATGTTTTCAAACGGAAAAAAGAAAACTATAATATCCTTATCATTTTGGTCATGTAATGATCAAACTATGCGGGATAACAAGATGTTAGTAAATATACTCAATAATTATAATTATAATATCACTTGCTTGTGATGTAAGCAGAAAATAATATGACATTGTCTCTAATTTCTTTTGGCTTTACCTGACTAATGACAGCATATGGGAACCGAGGTTTTAACATGCATAAATTATCATCTCTTCCTGTGTTCAGATGGAGGAGTTATGGAGGAGTTATAGACATGGTTTAAATTTATTGCCTAACCCTTCTGCCACGGTTAGATAATAAATTAATATACACACTAAACTAATATATATTTCATAGCAGATCCCAGACTTATATTTCAGAAGCGCATCAGTGTGCTATTGTCTTATGAGTTATGTCCGGATTTCTCTCCTCGTTAGAGATTCTATTAATAATCAACACTTGTCTAAAGTTTTATCTTTAACTTTTATTCTAAAATTTATATATGATACATAATATCTATATATTTTTTGGTAGTACAAAGAAAACATGGTCCTACATGACACTGATTTATTCAATAGACTTTTCTTTCTACGACCTCGTTACAAAACCTAGTCTCAGCCAATCTCCATCTGGAGTTTTCTCTCTATTTTCTTGTTATTCCTCTTCCTTCCTTCCAATCAATAGCTCAAGAAGCATATATATTAACAAAAAAAATTCATTCTAGACCTCTTGATAATATAACGACTATCTGAATAAAATCATTTAAGTGTGTAAAAAATCTCTATGATGCGATTGAGGACGAGTAGCTTGTCAGTAATCAGGAATAGATATACTGATATACTAAACTGTAATCTATTTTGATTACTATTGTGTTTATAGTAATCAAAATTTGATTCTCTTTGGATTACTATATGCTTATAGTAATATACTATAAGCACATAGTGGTTATATTGTGGTTATAGTAATCGAAGTTGGTTACTAGAATATTCTAGTAACTGACTTCAGTTATTATAATTTTCTTTGATTTCTATGTTATAATTATAACATAATAAAATTTAGATTATCACAAAAAAATTAATTTTTCTTTCAATATCTAATAACTTGCTGATATCAGGAAAATAATCTACTGATATCAGATAAAAATTCTACTTACATCAGCATATGAATAACCAGTTGCTTATGCTTTTTCCCCATAGATGGGATTTAGGTGTTCAAACAAATTAGTAACTTAGTATTGGCAAGAGCTGATTACACCCAATTACATTTGCAGATTCTGAATCTATTTTACCTCGACTCATTATTCTACTTTCTAATTTCTTATTAATCTACTTAAAATAAAAAAGTGAATCCCGCGGATGACAACCATCTTACGTATTAATACAATCTGAACTATTTACGCTAGGGATAAATTTCTGATAAAAGCATGTATAAATGCTTTTCTTCTTCTTCTTGAAGAAAGAGGATCCTTAATATATAAAATTTCCTTACATTTCCTTAATAAGTGGAAATGAGAGATATCCAAACTACTTCGAAATTTGTACCTTGTCTAGATATTTAAATAATATTTTCATGTATAGACAGCTATACATAGATAATGTACTTCTCTCCATTTGCCGGACTTTTCCCTTTTAAGAATAACAATATTTGAGTCAAATACATGCCTAGTCCTATTTTATCTCATGTTAGTGAGAAATTAGTCTTTTAAAGTTCAAATGTAGAAAAACTCGTTTGGGTAGCTTTTTCTTAAACCTAAGTAACACTTGCAACCCAAGTTGATCTTATAATATTATTAGATCAACTTTTAGTCAGAAAATTGTATTCAAATCTTAAAGAGTTAACATAATATATCATAAATATATTTAAAAGATAAATTGTTAAGAACAAAAGTATTATAAATTATACTGTTAGAATTTTAACTAAAAATTTAATAGAACTTAATAAATCACAAATATTGCACATCAAAATGTAATGTGTAAAATTATCACTTTTCATTTTATGCAGATAGATAGATAACTTCAAATACAGTTTAACTTTTGATGTTGATTAATGATCAAGAGGGCGATACAATACTAAAACTTATTATAAAAGACAATGCATATCAATATAAGTACATTCATGAGAGAATATCTGTATAAAACTGAATCATACAATAAAGTTTATCTTTAAACTATATATTGTACAAAATTTTGATAAAATCTCTTTTAGTGATTTGCAGGCGCTTTCCAAACCGCTCACGCAAGGTTCATATGTATCCTTTTATTCGAACAGAGTCCTGCTATTTTTGCTTTTCGATTAGTAGATTTTTCATTTAAGTTCTTAGTTATGTAATACACAAAGACTATTGTCACGGAACATTAAGAAAATAAAAAATGAAGTTGAACGAAACATCAGTCGCAAATGTACCCTTCTCAAGATAATCTTGCAGTGACTTAATTGCAATATACGCACATTATAGTTCTTCAAAATTCATCATCGTTTATTTTAAATTTCAGAAAAGAGAAAGAATTTGAATTATTTGGAAGTATTACAGCTCGGTGTATAAGAAATCTTCTATGACCCTCAATTATATGGTTTCATTTGCTCGGATGGAGCCAAGTAACATATAAATTATCCGTAAATTGATTTAATGATATCCATAAATAGTTATCGAGTCGATAACTAAGCAGAGTCATAATTGTTGACATTGATAACTATTTCGCGGTTCAGTTATTGATGTATAAAATTTGAGTAAAAATATCATTTTATATATATCAAAGTCCTATATATCCGACAACATTATCTATAGATATAAATTCTAAGTTGTCACGTCAGTTTAGTACCTCGGCTAGGTTGGTCGAGTGCGGATTGACTAATCCGGTAGGGCCGTGAGTGCCGTTAGGGCGGGTTCTTGGGCTAGCCTCACTAAGGGTATACTTCGTAGGTAGTGCTTGTAGACTTCAGTCCTTCGAGTTGAGCCTTCAAGCTCATGGTTATGGTGGATAGTCTTGGTAAGCGCAATCTGGATTCTTTGATGCACAGAGTAGATGTGGCTCGACTTTAGTGTTTGTATAGTGTCGGTTGGCATGATGGAGTGAGTACATATCGTTATCACTCAAAGAACTGAATTCGTAAGGTCTAATTGAGAGCTTCAGCTCGCGGATATCTGCCGGTGGTATCTCCGGAGTGTGCAGATCGTTGATATCTTTGATTTGCGAGTGCGCGTTGTCGCGCTACTTGACGGCTACATGCTACACTTCTACTCTGACACTTGAGTTTAGTAGTTCTAGAAGTTAGCTCAATATTACTTCTAGTCTTTTATGCATATGTTTGACTAGATGTCCTCCATGTAAAAAGTAGTCATAAGCTATTCTACGGATCTTCTTGAAATCTGCATCAGACCAGCCTTCTTGCCCGTCCAAGATCCAACCACTCTCCATCATACATAGTTTTCTCAAATAACTCCAATGGGGTTGCAAAACAGCTTCTATTCCTTCTAGCAAGAACACTAGAATAGATATTGCTCTGTTCTCACATCCTCTTGGTCATCTATCATTTCTTTCTCATTGTAATACCTAGTCCTTGATAATATATCTGCCACATGATTGTCTTTCCTTGAAATATGACTAAACTCTGGATTCAAGGACTTGATATATGCTATCCACCTCAACATAGCAATATCTGGAGTTGTACAGCTAGTGATCATTCCCAAGAGAGATAAACAATCTGTCTCCACAACCACAGGTGCTCCTATCAAGTATTCCTTGTCACTCTTCATCTTAGTAATTACTCCCTCATAGCTCTCTCTTGACTTAAGGGTAGTCCTTTCTGCCTTGAACTTAATACCTTAGCACCAAACCGCACCACATACCTATTTCCCTCCTCATCATCTTGTTCTATAGGCCATCCAATGCCAATAGGACTAGTATTAACAGTAAGGATAACAGATCTGCCCAACTCATACGTTACCTTCCGTAGAGTTGGTGATGAAGACAAAAGATCCTTCAACTTCTTCATGGACTCGCTTTGCTCCTCTTGCCACTGAAATCTTTGCCCTTTCTTGAGCAACTTGTACAACGGATCTGCTACATATGCAAAGTGTAGAATCCATACATGATAAAACACACATGCACCTAGAAATCTTCTCACCTCAATAACTGATCCACATGTCTCCTTCATCTTTCGAATGACATCAACCTTGTTTGGTTCCGATCATAAGATCCACATAAGTGTCTCACAATTAACACCTCTTGTTCTCCAAATACAGACTTTGCTCCTGATAAAGTCAAATGAACCTCCTCCAGTCGACTTAGTATCTTATCATAGTCAACTATGTGATCTGCAACAAACTTACGGCACCCCTTCTGATCCATTACCTCGTTCTTCTCTTCTCAGCACATCCTTTAATCGGCACATCATCAAAGAATGTGTAATAAGTAGAGCTCTACTTATGGACTAGAGGTGAAAATTAGTTTGGTAGAAGTCCTTGGTATAACAAGCAGTTACGGCTAAGCTGGCCTAAGAATACATTCAGCAAAAGAGTACTTCTACTAATAGACGAGAGCGTCAAAAGTCCGCCAAAAATTTCTAGAAGGAATTTAAGGGTCCAAATGATGTTTTTTTGATCAAAAAATGAACGGTTAGAGACAGTACTCAAGACATGCCTTAAATGCCTTAGTTTGTACTCTTTGAGAGCTTTCCAACGAGCCCTTATTTGGCTCATTCTGAGCCCTCTAGATGCTATTTTAGAATTTCAGATCTAAAGCTACATATAAACCACGTCAACGATCCGTGTGCTTACTTTGAGAGGTCAACATTACTCTGAATCCTATCCTGTACTCCTCCTATCACTATATAAAGTATGAGAATGCACCTCCAAGGGCATTCGAGTTTGAGTTCATTCTAGAGCCTCGTCTTACAATGGTATCAGAGCAGAGAACTCTAAGAGAGCGGATTATCTCTCTTAGAAGGACCTTTGATCGAGGTACCTACTAATTGGAACTCTGAGTGCGTCGGAAGTGTATAAGAGAGCTATGTGATGGATGGAGGTAGATTTCTAGCTCCGAAATTACCATTCTTGAATCTTTTCCACATTAAGCTTATGTATCTACGCCGTGAGCATTTTCGAGTGTACCTTATCTACCATTTCGGTGAAGATTTCATGAGTCAAGTGGTGATTCTTCCAGTAGTGACGTATGCGACCAACTGAGATTTGACCGTCTATATCTTGATATAGTGAGCATGGATCTAAACCTACTCGCTCTTGTTCTCTTCAACACGTGGGTGGAGATCCGCTATGTATGTAGACCGAAATCGTTACATAGAGAGTTTGTGATTAGAAATTTTGGTGAAGATTTCTACCGTGAGATAATTGATTCTCCCGTTCCTTTTGTAGTACATGTAATGTATGAATGTTTTCGGATGGCCGTCATAACTCTATACTAGGAAAAATATGAAACTTACGTGATACTGGAGAGAGAGAGAGAGAGAGAGAGAGAGAGAGAGAGAGAGAGAGAGAGAGAGAGAGAGAGAGAGAGAGAGAGAGAGAGAGAGAGAGAGAGAGAGAGTGCACGATCATGGAGCCGCAACCTACGAACCCAGAGTTGGTGATGCAGGAATTGATGTAGGGCATGTTGAACGAATTTCGAGAGATGAAGATGACAGTTGAAGCATTACAGAGCAAGATGTTGAATCCCGAGGGTCAAAGCATGACAGACGTTAGAAGGAGAGGACCGTCTCAAGACGTACCAGTGGTGGGAGAGCAAGTTGCACCAAGAGAACCCGTGGCACCAATCGTTAGAGCTCCAGTCAATGATGAAGGTACGCTGTTACTATGAATGAAGAAGGCATGTAACATTGAACCGAACAAAGGTCAACGAATCATGAGAGTAGTCGAGAATTGGATTTCTCGGATGAATCATTATTTGTGACTTTTCAGTATGCAAATCACTGATCACGTAGCGGGAGTATTTGCGTGTGGATACTTGAACGATAAAGCTCTCACGTGGTATGATGCATGGGAGAGATCGGTGTTGGCTGAAGAGAGAACAGTAACATGAAATGCAATGCAAGAAGGTCTGTTCAAGAATTTCCAATCTGTGGATTCTGTGCAAATGGCTCCAACGAAGATGTGGGGATTGAAACAGAAGGGAAGCCTTCAAGAGTATGTAGAAGAGTTCCTCGACCTGCAAGTTGCAATCACTGATATGAGTCCAGCGAATGCTCTTGATTTCAAGAGCGGGTTGAAGGAACGAATCTGACAAAACAAAATCCACTCACGATTTTTGAGACCATCGCTTGTGCTCAGAGAATTGATGGAGCACTAGGAGGAGGAGAAGTGATGATTTCACCAAATCATCAGAATCGACCCGAAGTCCAATATGCAAACGATCCGACACCCATGGAGATGGACAACATCCGCTATCAACCACGACAGTTTCAAGATGGAGATCGTCGAGGTCGGCCAGAAGAAAGATGTTAGGGAGCTCCTAGAGGAAAAGATGTCATGAATGCTGCACCTCAACCTGAGCAACGTCGAGGGTTACAACTGTGGACAATTTGGTTGCAGCTAGCCGGAACTGTTTTCTTAGAGATCCAAGACCTCCATATCATCGACCTCTGAATCTGACCTCTAAACCCTAAACTTTATCATAGATCTCGAAGACATAACTTGTCTTTTTATGTCTTAGGTACGAGTGCTATACGTAATAATGATGTTGTTTTTGAGGTTTAATAAGAGAGGTCCCAAGTGCACAACTCGACGGACAGATTCTAGAAAGCTTGACAAATGTGATAGCAAAATATGTGGATGTCTTTCTTGATGATCTCTTTTCAAGGCTACCACCAAAATGACTGATTGATCATAAAATCGAGGTGATTCTAGGGAGCACTCCTCCTTGTAAAGTCCCATACAGACTAGCACCACATGAATTGGAAGAGTGCAAGGCACAAATTGAGGAGATGTTGCAGAAATATCCAGCCCAGTGTGTCATCATATGGAGCTCCAATTCTTTTTGTGAAGAAAAAGGATAATAGTCTACGAATGTGCATCGATTATCGAGCACTCAATCAACAGACGGTGAAGAATAAGTATCCATTACCTCGGATGGATGACATGTTCGACCAACTTGAAAGAGCAAAGTACTTCACGAAGCTAGACTTACGGAGCGGATATAACCAGATCCGGATTGTCGATGAATATGTGAAGAAGACTGTCTTTTGAACAAGATATAGTCACTTCGAATACTTAGTGATGCCATTTGGTCTCACAAATGCACCAGCCACCTTCATGGGTCTGATGAATGACATATTCCGTCCTTACTTAGACAGATCAGTCGTTGTTTTTCTTGACGATATTCTAGTCTATAGCAAAACTATGAGAGAACATGTACACCATTTGAGAGAGGTTCTCCAAGTACTCCGTTACAATAAATTGTACGTCAAAATTTCAAAATGTGAATTTGGCAAGACATAGATGAATTACTTAGGACACAAAGTGAGTGCAGAAAATATACAAGTAATGGCAGATAAAATAGCCGTCATCCATCAGTGGAAGGCTCTAGAAGATCAGACCCAACTTAAGAGCTTCTTAGGATTGACAAGATTTTATCATAGATTTGTTAAGCATTTTGTCAAGATTGCACAATCAAAAATATGGCAAAGAGGGTCAACTAACTGCTCTGTTAGGCAACGGAAAGAAATGGATGTGGGGAACATCACAAGAAGTAAGTTTTCAAGCACTGAAGACCGCATTACTACATGCTCCGATCCTCAAGTGGTACCATCCGAAGAAACCTATAAAGTTAACAACGGATGCATCAAGCACAGCAGTAGGGACGATGTTGCAGCAAGAATGGAAGGATAGTTGGCATCCAATTGCATACTTCACTCGGAAGTTGCTACCAGCAGAACAAAACTACCACACCACTGAAAGAGAAGAATTGGCAATAGTCCTCGCCACGAAGCATTGGAAGTACTATCTAGAGGAGAAAGCTTGTGGTCGAGACAGACCACGAACCTTTAGTTTATTTGAAGACGCATAAAGATCTCTCAAAAAGACAAATCCGTTGAGCAGAATGGAGACAGCGATTCAACATGACCATCACATATGTTGAGAGAAAGAAACAAATTGCTGATGCATTAACTCGAATGCCTGCTGTGCATAACATAGTCTCTGAAGTCAAGATGAATTTTGACTTCTGGACAAAATTGATCGAGGGCACAAGATCAGATGCACAGATTGTAGCAGCCAAACCTTCAAGAACCATTATTCATAGTCATGATTTGATATTCCATAAAGAGAATTATGGATCTTAGAGGATCCAGAATTACGTACCACCATACTAACGGAATCTCACGATTCAGCCATTGCAAGACACATGGGAACAGAAAAGACACTAGAAGAAGTCCAACAATGTGTTCTACTGCCTCAAGATGGCAGGGGATGTTGCAGTATACTTTCGAAGTTGTGCAATGTGTCAACAAAATAAGGCTAAAAATCAAGCACCCTCCGGTCTTCTTCAACCCCTCCCGATTCCTTCCAAACATTGAGAACATGTTAATATGGACTTAGTGTGTGAACTACCCATGATCAGTTTTGGTTTTGACTTCATAGTCGTCTTCGTTGACAAGCTTAGCAAGATGATCCACATTCGACCAACCACGAAAGACGTCTCAGTCCCTCAACTTGCCTAGTTATACTTGAACACCATTTTTGCTCAACATGGTCTGTCTGGGTGCTTATAACATATAGAGTCCTCAGTTTACTAATCTATTTTGGAGAACTCTATTTGGTATGTTCAAAACCAACTTGCCATGTCTATTGCTTATCACCCACAGACCGATGGACAAACTGAACGAGCCAATCGAACAATTGAAGACATGTTACGGACCTTTACTCTGGAGGAGCAAGCAAAATGTGACACCTTACTTCTTTTGGTAGAATTTGCCTACAACAACTCTTTCAATGCATCTATTCGCAAAACTCTTTTTTATCTCATGTATGGAGAACATTCTCTCACACCCGTAAGCTTGACACGCTTCGGTACGTCATCGTCAGTCAACACCAAAGTGGATGTTGTCAATGAATTCTTTGCACAAATTCAACAAGGAGTGAAAAAAGCTAAGGTGAAACTGCAAGTTACTCAGAATCGACGAAAGCAATATGCTGATAGACACCGTCGGCATGAAGAGTTCATGATTGTTGATCAAGTTTGATTATCCACTACCAACCTTGCGTTGATCGGCAGTCGTAAATTCAACCCTCGCTTCATCGGACCTTTCTTTGTTGTTCGCAGAATAGGATGTCGTGACCCTCATTCTCAAGATCGGGCGCTGACGCGAACAACAAAACCCTAGCGGACTTGCGCTAGGTTGTGAATGTTGCAAGTAGGACTTAACGGCTTGACCGGGAAGTCAGGATCAGATGAACCCTAAGTGGTTCTCTGAACCAAGGTTGGAACCTTGGGTAAGGATATAAGGGCCTACCCCAAGAGGGCCCCAGACGAACGCTGACTTAAGGAGGCGAGTCTGGGAACGGGCTGAAACATGGGTCCGAGACGTGGGTCCGAGACGCAGACGAACCACAGGGTTCGACTCTGGATCTAGACCACAGGTTTTCAAAAAATGACTAAGTGTTGGAGCTCCAGAGACGTTTTAGGTCGTGGACGGAGCTCCACATAAGATCTCGAGGCGAGTGAGGTATCATTGGAAAGGTCTCGTCGAGAGCTTTCCAGTGATATATAACACTCCTCGATCTGACCTCCGAGCTGGAAGTTATGACCGAACCACAATCGGATTGTGGTATAATCTTCAGAGACCAAAGAGGAGGGCGGGGTCGCCGATCCCCAGAAATATATATGAGGGGGGCTCGATGCCTGGGTGGGCCAGGACGAGTCACCCGACCCCAGGGTTCGACGAACGGACTATGGGGGCATGAGATGATGGCTGGGCCGGTTCCAAGACACGTTCCCGTCCAGACTTGGACGTCTGGACTTAAGAACGATGTAAGGACTGGGGCAAGACTAAGGAACGAGTCGGCGGATTAGACCACCGTTCGGGAGCCTAGACCCAGACGGACATCACGGGTCGTTGGGCCGCTAGGTGTGCTGGAGGCACCGTTTAGGACCCTGGACTTTATGGAAAGTCCGCCCCAAGTCATCTTGTGACTTGCTCATGTTTGGGATCGACCTAGGCGGGTCTAGGTCGCGACTTAGGAACTGCTGAGCTTGATGATTAGAGAGACGGTTCGGACCAAACTGAGATAAGGTAAGTGGTGCATGGACGCTAACTTGTGATTGTGTTTGCAGATTAGCGATGTAAAGTTTGCGACCTACTGAGTTAGAACTTCCGCTGGAGCAAGGCGGTAGGTGCACGAAAAGTGGTATCACTTCGGTGAGCGAGAACTTGAGGAGCGGCTGAAGGCTGGACGCTTAAGGAGGGACGCGAGACACGAAGTGGATCAACGTTTCTAGACGAACACTTGGAGCGATGGCCGACGACGGACAGAGTTCCAGGGGGAAGACCAAGAAACGAGGAGCGGCTAATGAGAGCAGGTCGACTCGAGCTAGCCTCGAGGCACAGTCAGGGAATGTTAGCCGACAACCTTCGCTCCAACGTCAAGGGAGCTCGGTACCAACTGCGGCACCGGTGCAGCAAGATGGAGTCTTGTCAACGTCAATGATGCAGACGCGGGGAGTCAAGGAGCCTTGTATGCGGAACTCATCAAGATGATGAAGACCATGCAGGAGAGTATGGCCTCCATGGATAAACGTATCGCTGAGCTTGAGGCAGGCCAAGGAAGTTCCTCGTCTACCAGGAAGCTTTTTAAGACGAATTTGTCGACCCCGTTTTCAGGTATAGGACGGGCACGCAAGGTTAAGGATTTCTTAACTGAGTTGGATCTATACTTTGAGGCGCAACAGGCTAAGGAGTCTGACAAGGTGAGAGCGGCGATTACGTTCCTGAAGGACCATGCACTTCTCTAGTGGACTGCATACAGGGATGAGCATGCCTTGACCGTCTCGGCGCTTGGTTGGAAGGAGTTCAAGGAGTTACTCGCAGGACGATTCACTCCGGAGTATCAAAAGATTCGGGACGGTGTTGAGTTGGTTAGACTGAAGCAGACGGGGACCTTAAGTGCTTATGTGCGCGAGTTCAGTGCCAAACTAGACTCGTTCTCCAAGTGGACTGAGGAGATCAAAATATGTATATTCATTGGGGGACTCAAGTCCAGCTCGGAGAAGGCTCTCTTTCGGATGCCGAAGCTACCTGAGACATGTGCTGAACTTTTGAAGCTAGCTAAGCGAATTGAGGACGATGAAGTCCAGCAACAGAAACCTTTTGAACCACGCAGCACGGACAAGTTCCAGAAGAAGAACAAGGGCTTCAAGCGACAATGGGATGGGGGTGAGAAGGATCGAAAGGATTCTTCTGTCCCGGCAGCAAAGCGGTAGCAAACAGGAGTAAAACCTAAGGGGCAAACACCTCAGAAAGGCAATGGCGCTAAGTTTACTTGCTACAACTGTGGCGAGGTGGATCATATTGCTAAGGGGTGTACGAAACCTAAGGTTAGTAACTGTAGCATGAATGCATTTGTTGCAAAGGACTTGTTGGAGGCCCAGATGACTAAGACCTTGAGAATCACGAAGAAGACGCCGGGATTGATGTTTCTACAAGCCAAGGTTGCTAACCGTGACGTTACTTTTCTTGTGGACACAAGAGCGACTCACTCCTTCATAAGTCCAAAGTTGGTGAAGAAGTTGGGCTTGTCTACCTCCAAGGCAGACAAGTCTATTCAGGTGCGCTTTGCCAAGAGCAAGACGTACCAAACTTTTGAAGTAGCCTTGGACGTACGATTTGTGTGTGGGAAGTTGGAGTTCACAAAGAACTTCAAGGTGTGCGAGATGGATGATATCCATGCGGTTTTGGGGAACACTTTCTTGGACAGGTTTGAAGTGGAACTTAGGCGGAAACCTTTAAGGTTAAACGTTAGAGTTAAAGGACGAAAGCTGGGAGTGAGGCTGATCCGGAAGGCGCGGAAAATTGACGACTTTGCGATGAATTTGAGCAAGGGCAAACTGATGGACTTCAATGACGGGGTCATGTGTTTGATGCGGGTTGCAGCTTTGATGGCGGGTGACAGACAAGAGAAAACATCAGGAAATGCGACTAAACTTTCGAAGGTGCTTCGCGAAGTGATTAAGGAGTTTGAGGATGTCTTGACGGATAAGTTACCTGCTGAGTTACCTCCAAGGCGGGTGGTGGATCACAAGATCGAGGTCTTGCCAAGATCAAAACCACCTTCCAAAGCCCCTTACCGACTCAATCAAGTGGAACTCCTTGAGTTGAAAAGACAACTCGGTGAGCTATTAGCGTGGGGATATATTCGGACCAGCAAGTCACCTTATGGAGCCCCAGTTCTTTTTGCAAAGAAGAAGGATGGGAAGTTATGACTCTGTGTAGATTATCGTGCACTCAATAAGGTGACGGTGAAGAATAATTATCCTTTGCCAAGGATAGACGACCTCTTTGATAGGCTAGCGGGCGCAAAGTATTTCAGCAGGATAGACTTGAAGTCAGGATATTACCAGATCCGGATAGCTGACCCAGATGTTGAGAAGACCGCTTGTCGAACCAGATACGGATCGTTTGAATTCGTGGTGATGTCATTTGGACTCTGCAACGCCCCTTCGACGTTCACTACATTGATGAACACAATTTTTAGGGAGGAGATGGATGAGTTTGTCATCGTTTACATCGACGACATCTTGATCTACTCCAAAACCTTGGAGTCGCACGCGGAGCAGCTAAGGGTGGTGTTGACGAAGCTACGGGAGCATAAGCTGTTTGCCAACATTGACAAGAGAGTTTGGTTTGGAGCGCATCAACTTCTTGGGACATGTCATAAGTGCAGAAGGAGTCGGTCCGGATATGCAGAAGGTGGACGTGATTGTGACTTGGGAGTCTCCGACTACAGTGAAGGGGATCCGGCGATTCTTAGGATTGGCGCAGTTCTACCGCAAGTATGTGAAGGGGTTTTCAAAGATCGCGAAGCCGCTGACGGACTGGACGGGCAAAGACGCACAGGTAAGTTGGACCAAGGAGGTGGATGATGCATTTCAGACGATCAAAGTTATTTTGTCAAAGGCGCCAGTATTGAAGCTGCCGGAATTCGACAAACCATTCGAGGTGCACACGGACGCGAGCGACTATGCGATTGGCGGAGTGTTGGTGCAGGATGGAAAACATGTAGCGTACGAAAGCAAGAAGCCATCTGGGACAGAGAGTCGATGACCGACTCATGAGAAGGAACTGTTTGCGGTGATTCATTGCTTGAGGAAATGACGGCATTACTTGGGACTTCACAAAACCGTCTCGTCTCAGCGGCGCGGCCAATCAGCCCATAAAGTCGAATGGTCCGCCCGCTGTCGGAGTGTGATCCGTCTACCTAGGAAAGCGCCGGGCTTCTGGTTGTGGTTGTTTACTCAAGAGGTTGGCTTTCAGGTCACAACAGGAGCTATAAACACTCACACAGGAGTGTAGGATCCTCTGATATGCTCAAAAGTGAAATTTAGGTCTCACTGGTAGTAATAAGCTTAAGCGGTGAACTTTGACACTCAAAGAGAGGAAAACTATGAAGGTTTAGACTTCTAAACTTCCCCTACATGTAAATGAGGCACTTCTGAACACACACTCGAAGTTTCAGCCTGAGATTGAATTCTAGCACTGAGATGTTGACAGAAAAGTTCTGAATAAGAGAATTATGGCAATTTCTGGTACCTAGACAACTATTCAGACATAGAACAGAGAATTGGCTCGATGAATTTCAAATCTTCTCATAGTATTTGAAGTCTACAGGATGCTGAACATCCCTGTGAAGTTGGGACTCCTGATTGTTTGTAGAACTCCAGATCTCCTTCTCTAAAGTCGCTGCTCTAGATTAAGAGCTTTTCAGACCCCCTCTGCTTCAGCGGCCGCCCTGAATTACTCAATTATTCAAATGACTCGAAACTTTTTGGACAGTCGTAGCCCTCCTGACAGTAAACGCAACCACGAAGTTTTGAAGTGATTTCCTCAATTCTGCTGCAATTGGCACCGAAAACCCCAAAATCAACAAAAGTGATGCAGTTTTGGCACAATCCGAACTTCAATTGGGCATAACTCTTTGTTTATTGATCCAAATCGAGCAAAACTTTCACTGACAGTGCTTGGCACGACGAGCTCTCTCTTCCTGTGTTCTCAGATTTCGAAGATACCTCACCAATTGCTCGAACTCTCCTTTAGAGCTCTGTTTCTAAACTTAGAGTTTTACAAAAGACAAAAATGGACCAATGGGAGTTCATAGCTCCACTTGACTGTCCTTTTGTGCCTTAAACTACCTAGTAACTTATCTACACTCATAGGCTACCACGTCAAGCCCCCTAGAGTGCCAGCGTAAAACTTAAACTACCTAAAATGACACATAGCCCTGAAAAATAACTTAAATTAGCTAGAAAGCGTGCATGGGCGACAAGTAAGTACAACCCATGAGCTCAAACCCCTATCAGCATGGAAACCCTAAGTTATGTACATTGAACGTCATAGACAAGTAAGAAGTCACTTGCATAAGCGCACAAATGCTTTAACAAGATAACTAACATACTGTCAGCCTACTAGGACTCAAATAGTGTTAACACCGTATGCAAAGGTGTCAAACATATACATAAAGGACTAGAAGTAATATGAGCTAACTTCTAGAACTACCAAACCTAAGCGTCGGAGTAGAAGTCAAGCATGTAGCCGCCAAATGGTGCGACATCCACCCCCTCTGAACCTGCACATCCTCCGGTATGTGCCAGATCCAGATCAAGACTCTTCAGCTTCAGCTTCAAATTCATCTTCAACCTCCATTGAGTCTTCAGCTTCATCTTCAGTAAGCTCTGCAATGTTCCGGTCCTCCCCTCTCCTTCTGAAGAGCTTGATTCTCTTCCCTGCGACTGGTATCTTGAGCACTGCACCATCTAACTCTCTCAAAGAGTACGTGACATTATCATAAACTTCTAACACCACATAAGGTCCGAACCATCTCTTGGAAAACTTTCTGATAGCGCTATGCTGATTATCAAGACTACTATCATAGACTAACACCCAATCACCTTCCTTAACTGGTTTGGGTCGTAATCTATGCGTTCTATCAAATCTGCCTTTGTTTCTCTCTCTAGCAGCCTTTAACCTTTCCACAGCTTTAGCAACATCCTCAGGTCTTCGTTCTAACTGTTGGATCCTTAATGCAAGAAGATCCTCCGTACTTCTACCATCTTCCCATGGCAAAACATTCCAAGTAGGCACAACCTCCTCAATCGGCATCACAGGTTTTTGTCCTAGTATCAACTCTACTGGCATGTAACCTGTAACGGTATTATGAGTTGTACGATCTGCCCACAAAGCAAATGGTAGCAGTCTAGGCCATTCACGGATCTTACCCTTGCAAGCTTTTACCAAAGCTTTGATGATTGGCGGATGACCTCTTTCGCTCTTGCCATTCCCTTCAGGATTGTAAGCAGTGATTAACGCCAACTTGATTCCCAATCGCTTGAAGAACTCAACTGCTTCTTGTGCATCCAACTCACCCCTATCTGCAGTGATCTTTCCCACACACCCATACCTACAAATAACATCTTCAAGTAGAAAGCGACAGACACTAGCAGTGGTCTTCGTTCTCAGGGCACGACCTTCGACTTGGTTAGATAGATCTTCTCTAGCCAAGACTAGATACCTCATTTGTCCAAGTCCAAATGGCATAGTTACCAGATCAACTACCCATTTGTAATGAATGGCTAAAGGATAAGTAGGATGCAATCCATCACGGTGACGTACGTTGGAATACATCTGGCAGGGTATACAGGATGAAACAAACTGTACTACATCCTTATACATACCCTTCCACCAATACTTCTCTTTTATCTTGGCAAATGTAGCCCAAACTCCTCTATGACCGGCACATAAACTCTCATGGAACTCCTTGATCAGCTTCTGCTGCAATTCCAAGTCACATACTACCCGCTGCGGTATACCTCCTTGTAGCTTAGGGCGCTTCCATAGATGTCCTCCATGTAAAAAGTAACCATAAGCTGTTCTACGGATCCTCTTGAAATCTGCATCAGACCATCCTTCTTGCCTTTCTAGTGAACTCAAATAGCGCCCAAGATCCAACCACTCGCCATCATACACAGTTTTCTCAAAAAACTCCAACGGGGCTGCAAAATAGCTTCTATCTTCTATAGCAAGAACACTAGAATAGAACTCTGTTCCCACATCCTCCTGGTCATCTATCATTTCCTTCTCATCGTAATACCTAGCCCTTGATAACATATCTGCCACAGGATTGTCTTTTCCTGCAATATGTCTAAACTCTGGGTTCAAGGACTTGATATATGCTATCCACCTCAACATAGCAATATCTGGAGTTGTACAGCTAGTGATCATTCCCAAGAGAGGTAAACAATCTGTCTCCACAACCACAGGTGCTCCTATCAAGTATTCCTTATCACTCTTCATCGCAGTAATTACTCCCCATAGCTCTCTTTTTACCTGAGGGTAGTCTCTCTGCCGTGAACTTAACACCTTAGCTCCAAAACGCACCACATATCTATTTCCATCCTCATCATCTTGTCCTATAGCCCATCCAATGCCAATAGGACTAGTATCAACAGTAAGGATAACAGATCTGCCCAACTCATATGTTATCTTCCGTAGAGTTGGTGGTGAAGCCAAAAGATCCTTCAACTTCCTCATAGACTCGCTTTGCTCCTCTTGCCACTGAAATCTTTGCCCCTTCCTCAGCAACTTGTACAACGGATCTGCTACATGTGCAAAGTGTGGAATCCATATATGATAAAACACACATGCACCTAGAAATCTTCTCACCGCTGTAACTGACCCACATGTTTCCTTCATCCTTCGAATGACATCAACCTTGTTCGGACAAGGTTTCCGACCATAAGATCCACATAGGTGCCCCATTATTAACACCTTCTGTTCTCCAAATACAGACTTTGCTCCTGATAAAGTCAAATGAACCTCCTCCAGTCGACTCAATATCTTATCACAATCAGCTATGTGATCTGCAACAAACTTACGGCACCCCCTCTGATCCATTACCTCATTCTTCTCCTCCTCAGCACACCCTTTGATCGGCACATCATCAAAGAATGGCATAGTTTTTTCAGGAATGAAATCCCTCAAAACTTTGTTCATGCCATTCATCATATGTGCTACAAAATTGGTAGCACCTTGCGGTAAGGTGCACATCCTTAGTAACCCCAAAGGTGTCCTCATTGTAGTCAAGTCTCTACTTTCAGAGGATAACTGAAACTGATCATATCCTGAATATAAGTCTCCCATTGAATAGATAGCACGACCAGCAAAAGCCTCTGCAAACTCGTCTACAATAGGTCCTATACCCATATTCCTAATAGTCACCTTGTTAACTGGCTGCATATCTTGGATAAATCTCAAAGCTCCACTCTTCTTCGGAACAGTAAACCATCTGCTAGAGTAGGGAGCTATAGATGGTTCCAAGATACCCATCCTAATCCTCTCATTGAGCAAGTCTATCAACTTTGGCAGATGAGCTCTAGGCACAGGGATAGGACGTAGATTCCAAGGCACATGCGGTATAGTAAAGATTACCATAGGTACAACTACACTTGGATCTACACATCCTACTTCATGTGACTCAAACGCAAACGCCTTACCATGTCTAGATAGCATCTCCCTGAAGCTCTTCTTCTCTTGCTCAGTAAGAAATCCATCGCCTCCAATCTCAGCTCCTTTAGTGTTGTTTCAGAGAACTGGTGCCCAATTCTTCTCGGTCCTCTGAGCGTCGGTTCTCGTGCAGCTTGCTCCATCTTCTGATTGTAATCGAGTGGTAAAGGCAAAGCCACTGGTTTGACTTTCTTTGCCACTGACTTGTACTTGGTCTCCACATACACCTCTTGTCGATCTATAAACTTATCAATAACATCATAAAGCTCCTTGGAGCTCACTCTCACCACTCTATCTACATTATCTGTAGAGCTTTCTACTATAGATTTCAACTCCCCTATAGTATCTACCAAATACTGCTCTTCAAACACTCCAGATATGTATTCATCTCCTGCTAACTCTCCACTGTCCCACAAAGATTGCTGTACACACTTCACAAGTTGCCTCTCAAACCTCTTTAGATTCTCAACCTTCCTATAACACACTGATCCACATGATGTCAGTCCTAAGAAGCCAGTGGATAAAGCTTCCTGCTCTACTGGATCAGGCGAGAATCCTAGCTCTACTGTACCGTTGAAGTCTCGCTCTTCAATGGTACTCTGCCAAAACCCCTAGACTCTCTAAACTCCTGAGTAATCTTAAGCAGTGGACGGTCTCTCAAGCTATCACGATTCCTCTCATGTTCTGCAGCAACAGTCAAAAACTGAACAGCTCTTTTGCTGTCTCTACTACGTATCCTAGCATAGGCTGAACCATCATCCATAACTCGTGTCTCCATTCTAACAGCAGTAATGTAAGGCTGCCCTAGAATGATAGGATAGGTTGACATGTCTTGCACAAAGAAATTCTGAACATCACTAATGTCACCCACAGTTACCTTGATGTTGGGGCAAGCACCATAGAGTTCTCCTCGCTGGTTGTTGGCAGCACGGACAAGCCATCCATGGTCGGTGTCTATAGGCCACCTCCCACGCTTGTACAGCTCCTTAGACATCAGATTAATCTCTGAGGCATGATCAATCAATGCCATCACAGGTTCCTCTAGATCTCCCAGCTTCACTAAGGTCTCTGTGGTTGCTCTCGCCCAATGGTTGTGAGAATAATGGCTCTTCTGCGATGCTTCCACCTCATCTTCAAACCTCACGTGCTGATCTGATCTTCCCTCTGATACTTGAGAGCAGTAACCAGCAATCTCATCTTCCTCATCCTCCGACAGTTTGGTCCCTAGAGCGTTAAGCGTAGCTGCTTCACCCAAAATCTGACGTTTCCTCTTGATGATATCTATGATAACCTCATGGAACTCACGCTTTGCAATCCCAAGAATCTCACCCAGAGTAAACTCAACCTTCCCATTCAAGATACGGTTCTCTAACACCTGCTTCAAGTCTGTAGCAATCTCAATGTCAGACTGAAGTTTGTATGCAGGCATCTTACCCTTCTCCTTGCTTCTCTCCTTCTCCTTTGGTGTTGTAGGTGGTAGATCCTCCATAGTCTCCTCCCGAGTAGGTGTTGTCTCCTGCCTTGCCTCTGGTCTAGCCCTTTCACTCCTTGTAGCAGGTCGTTTGGCTGTAGAAGCCTCACCTGCATCCTCCCTCCTGCGCTTTTCTTCTAGTACAGCTTCATGCTGACTTCTTGCAACATAAGCATGCACTGACATAGTATCCACAGGATCATTCCATCCTGTAGCTTCTCGAATTGAGTTGCCATCCCTTCGTAGCACATCCTTGTCTAGCTCTGTTCTAGCTACGGACCGCACTACATCAGACCACAACCCAGTAGTCCCTTTCTCTCTCTCCATCTCCACTTTTACTCCACAGGTAGCAGCATTCACAAGAGAAACAGCATGTGATGCTGATATTTCATTCACAAGTCTCTTCATACCACCCTTGCCAAAGTTGGTTCCCAACATCATCCCAGTCTCTCTCAGATGGATCTTACCATCTTTGAAGAAGATCAGATCCTTCCTCAATGCATCTGAAAACTCCCCACAATCTCTTCTTACATGGTCTAGGCTATCACACCATATACAACGATGAACAAAGCCTTCTCTCATCTGAGGTCTCTGCATAGCAGGCTGTACATTCTGCTCCTTCTCTTCTAACCTAGTGAGCTTAAGCTTAAGCTCCTTCATACCCTTAATCAACTCATCAAGCGGTGAGTCTTCCTCTCTAGCAATTACCAAAGCGGACTTAGTAGGCAACTGCTTGACAGGAATTATCAGAGGTGCTGCTTCACTTACCACCACCTTGTCCCTTCTTCTCTGTCTCTTGGCCAGCAAAGAGATAGCCTCTTCAACCTCCTTCCAATCAGTCTTCAATCCTCTCTCCTCACTCTTGTCTTCCAGCAACAGCTCAAGCTTCTCCTGAATAGTCACGTCCGCTGCTTGTAGGAAAAGCTCGGTCTTCTCCACCTCTAGTGTAAGCTTCTCTGTCCTGGAAAGCTGAGCATACTGACGATCAAACTCCCTTAACAACTCATTTACAGACAAACCTTTGTTAGGTTTAACCACCCACTCCAAGAACGTTCTCTTGGTCACCCTCTCTGAATCTTCAGTGTAGTACTCCTCCTTCAAAGCTCGCATAAAGCTCTCCCAACTCTGTCCTTGCTGCTGCTTGAGCTCCTTCACACGTCCACGAATCTCAAGGACAAACAGCAAGCTCAAAGTTCTCCACCATCTCCTTCTCAGGTACCTTGTTCACCTTCATCTCCCTAGCATAGTATCGCACATACTTGGAAATATCTGTACCCTTGAACTGGTCCATCTGATGCACCACAGATTGCAACGCCTTGGTTGCTAATACCTCCTTCCTCTCTGTGCTCTGCTGCTGTTGCATAAACATGGAAAAAGCTTGGAACATCTTCATCGTAGCAGCATCAAACTGAATAGGTTGCTGAGCAGCAGTAGCACCTCCACTTGATGATCCTTGGTTGGCCATGATATCTGATCCTGTAACACTCTCGAGAAAACTCCCACCCTAGGTGTTTCACGTCGGGTTCACCAAAAAGAGAGTATGTCGGAGTGTGATCCGTCTACCTAGGAAAGCGCCGGGCTTCTGGCTATGGTTGTTTACTCAAGAGGTTGGCTTTCAGGTCACAACAGGAGCTATAAACACTCACACAGGAGTGTAAGATCCTCTGATATGCTCAAAACTGAAATTTAGGTCTCACTGGTAGTAATAGGCTTAAGCGGTGAACTTTGACACTCAAAGAGAGGAAAACTATGAAGGTTTAGACTTCTAAACTTCCCCTACATGTAAATGAGGCACTTCTAAACACACACTCGAAGTTTCAGCCTGAGATTGAATTCTAGCACTGAGATGTTGACAGAAAAGTTCTGAATAAGAGAATTATGGCAATTTCTGGTACCTAGACAACTATTCAGACATAGAATAGAGAATTGGCTCGATGAATTTCAAATCTTCTCACAGTATTTGAAGTCTACAGGATGCTGAACATCCCTGTGAAGTTGGGACTCCTGATTGTTTGTAGAACTCCAGATCTCCTTCTCTAAAGTCGCTGCTCTAGATTAAGAGCTTTTCAGACCCCCTCTGCTTCAGCGGCCGCCCTGAATTACTCAATTATTCAAATGACTCGAAACTTTTTGGACAGTCGTAGCCCTCCTGACAGTGAACGCAACCACGAAGTTTTGAAGTGATTTCCTCAATTCTGCTGCAATTGGCACCGAAAACCCCAAAATCAACAAAAGTGATGCAGTTTTGGCACAATCCGAACTTCAATTGGGCATAACTCTTTGTTTATTGATCCAAATCGAGCAAAACTTTCACTGATAGTGCTTGGCACGACGAGCTCTCTCTTCCTGTGTTCTCAGATTTCGAAGATACCTCACCAATTGCTCGAACTCTCCTTTAGAGCTCTGTTTCTAAACTTAGAGTTTTACAAAAGACAAAAATGGACCAATGGGAGTTCATAGCTCCACTTGACTGTCCTTTTGTGCCTTAAACTACCTGGTAACTTATCTACACTCATAGGCTACCACGTCAAGCCCCCTAGAGTGCCAGCGTAAAACTTAAACTACCTAAAATGACACATAGCCCTGAAAAATAACTTAAATTAGCTAGAAAGCGTGCATGGGCGACAAGTAAGTACAACCCATGAGCTCAAACCCCTATCAGCATGGAAACCCTAAGTTATGTACATTGAACGTCATAGACAAGTAAGAAGTCACTTGCATAAGCGCACAAATGCTTTAACAAGATAACTAACATACTGTCAGCCTACTAGGACTCAAATAGTGTTAACACCGTATGCAAAGGTGTCAAACATATACATAAAGGACTAGAAGTAATATGAGCTAACTTCTAGAACTACCAAACCTAAGCGTCGGAGTAGAAGTCAAGCATGTAGCCTCCAAATGGCGCGACACCGCGTTTTTATCTCCATTATTCGGAACAGAATCAAGCTTATTCTAGGAGTAATCCCGGCCTTTAGTTGTGAATCCATCCCCGGGAAGCCAGGAAATTGACTGACAATACTGACAATATTTCGTTCAAGTACTTTGAGATACAAGATTGGGTGACGCCAAAGCAACTACAGTGGCATGATACCTTGGCACTCATGAACGTGGAATTAATCCACAAAGCGGGAAAGGACAATGTGGTTCTTAACGCCTTGAGTTGCAAGGAGGAACATCTTCCATCGTCAACACAGATTTTGCGAGCTATGTATCCTAAGGAGTCAAACTTGGAGAGACGAATACGTGAAGGTTACATGGGCGATGACCAGGTGAAGGAGTATCTGGAATAGCTCAAGCAAGGAGTGAAGTTGTGGAACATGCAGCTAAGACACGGTTTACTCATGTTCAAGCAAAGCAGGGTTTATGTGGGACAAGGAAAACTTAGGACCAAGTTGTTATAAAAATGTCATGATGCGCCCTTATCAGGTCATAAAGGAGAAAAGTCCACATTAGCAGTGATAGCTAAAAAATTTTATTGGCCCCACATGAAAGACGATGTTGCCCACTTTGTGAAAACATGTGTAACCTGTCAAGCTAACCGCGTTTCTTATGAGAAGAAACAAGGGTTGCTTCATCCTCTGCCGATTTCAGCCAGACCTTGGGAAAGCATTAGCATGGACTTCATTACCTCTCTGCTTGACTCCAATGGATACAACACAATTTTTGTAATAGTTGATCGGTTTAGCAAACAAGCGAAGTTTGCTGCGACTTTGGATACTGCAACAGCGTTCACGACTTCTCGGTTGTTCTTAGATACTTGGTGGCGTTCACATGGATTACCTCGGAGTATTATTTCAGATAGAGACTCTAAGTTCACAAGTGCCTTTTGGAAACACTTGTTCCAAAAATTGAGGACTAAATTAAAATTTAGTACCGCTTTTCATCCGGAAACACATGGGCAAACGAAACGAGTTAACTCGGTTCTGAATCAATACTTGAGGAATTATGTGAGCACGGACCAAAGTGATTGGACGGAGTGGCTCAGTCTTGCGGAGTATTGCTACAATTCCACGAAGCATTCGGCAATCGGCGAATCGCCTTTCTTGCTGGCTTACGGACGTGAGCAAGAAAGGCCTCTTGACTTGACTCTTGCAAGGAGTTTTACATCGGCACGACAAGAACATGGCAAACATCAGCTGAAGAGTTGGTGGTGGCAATGCAGCGGCGCGAGGAGCAAGTAAAGAAGAACCTCGAGAAGACGCAGCAACGATACACGAAGCAAGTAAACAAGCATCGGCGACAAGTGAAGTTTCAAGTGGGCGAAGAAGTATGGTTAAGTATGAAAAACTTCACACTTCCGAAGGAAAGGGAAGTTCGAAGTTCGCGGGACCTTTTGTCATTGTCAAGAATCCGCATAAAGATGTCTATAGATTAGACCTTCCTCGCGAGTGGCATTTGCATCCGACTTTCCATGTTTCTTTATTAAAGAAATACTTCAAGGACGATTTACGACCGGAGCGCAAACAGGTACTCAGGCCTCAACCTGATGTCGTACAAGGCGAAGCAGAATACGAGGTGGAGTTCATTTTGCGATCTCGGTGCAAATTAAACCGGATGGAGTACTTGGTCAAATGGCGTGGTTACCATTTGAAGGAAGCAACTTGGGTGCCAGAGGAAGATCTCGCACATGCGAGTGAAGTATTAGACCTATTCAAACGGAGACAAGGACAACAAGGGCGTTAGCAAGATGAGGACATCTCCTTCCAGCGAGGAGTGAAGAAACGACGAACCATACGAGTAGCAACTTGAGACGATTTGGGCCGATGGACTTTGTAGATTTGTCTTATATTTGGAAATAAAGATTTTGTTTCTGGAAATTTTGTCTAAGTGTATTGGTAGTGCATGGCTATGACTAGTTCGGATCAGATGCCTAGGATGTTGTCAAAAGGAGGAACGAAGCACACTTAAAGGAAGCGAGCTGGTTTGGATAAGCATCTAAATCAAGACTAAGTCTTGATGTCAAGACTTAGGTTTGCCGTAGCGTTGGCAAAGCAAGTATGAAATTTCATACTTGTCTTGGGGCTTGGGGTAATCTTGCTTTGTGGTTTTCTACAAAGTAAACTTAGTCGCGCGTCTAAATGAAATCAGACTGCGACAAAAAAGTGAGTTTCGGGGGACCTTGTAAGTAGGTGTGAATACTTATAGTTAGCAAGTTAGAGTCTTAAGTAGAATGTTTAGAAATTGTCAACTAGTTTTTGTTTAAGGTAAGCCAAAAAGGTAAGGCTTTTCTCAAGACTAGTTGGAATTTTCTAAGTGTTCTAGCGACAACTTAAGACTCAAGCCAAGAAAGGAATTGCGGGTTAGCTACCAGAACGCAATTTTGATGCCAAGGGGTTGGCTACCCATCTTGAACTTGGCGTTAACTTAAAGGATCATTGTTGATGAGGGCATCAACCTCCAAAGTGGGGTGAGTGTCGCGACCCTCATTCTCAAGATCGGGCGCTGACGCGAACAACAAAACCCTAGCGGACTTGCGCTAGGTTGTGAACGCTGCGAGTAGGACTTAACGGTTTGGTCGGGAAGTCAGGATCAGACGAACCCTAAGTGGTTTTCTGAACCAAGGTTGGAACCTTGGGTTAGGACATAAGGGCCTACCCCAAGAGGGCTCCAGACGAACGTAGACCTAAGGGGGCGAGTCTGGGAACGGGCTGAAACATTAGTCTCAGACATAGGTCTGAGACGTGGGACCGAGACGTGGATCCGAGACGCAGACGAACCACAGGGTTTCTCTGGGTCTGGACCACAGGTTTCCAAAAAATGGCTAAGTGTTGGAGCTCCAGAGACGTTTTAGGTCGTGGACGGAGCTGTACATAAGATCTCGAGGCGAGTGAGGTATCATTGGAAAGATCTCGTCGAGAGCTTTCCAGTGATATATAACACTCCTCGATCTGACCTCCAAGCTGGAAGTTATGGCCGAACCACAATCGAGTTGTGGTATAATTTTCAGAGACCAAAGAGGAGGGCGGGGTCGCCGATCCCCAGAAGTATATATGAGGGGGGCTCGATGCCTGGGTGGGCCAGGACGAGTCACCCGACCCCAGGGTTTGGCATGCGGACTCTGGGGGCATGAGGTGATGGCTGGGCCGGTTCCAAGGCACGTTCTCGTCCAGACTTGGACGTCTAGACTTAGGAACGATGTAAGGTTTGGGGCAAGACTAGGGAACGAGTCGGCGTGTTAGACCACCGTTCGGGAGCCTAGACCCAGACGGACATCACGGACGATTGGACCGCTAGGTGTGATGGAGGCACCGTTTAGGACCCTGGACTTTATGGGAAGTCCGCCCCAAGTCATCTTGTGACTTGCTCATGTTTGAGACCGACCTATGCGGATCTAGGTCGGGACTTAAGAACTGCTGAGCTTGATGATTAAGGAGACGGTCCGACTCCGGTCCGGACCAAACTGAGATAAGGTAAGTGGTGCATGGACGCTAACTTGTGATTGTGTTTGCAGATTAGCGGTGTAAAGTTTACGACCTACTGAGTTAGAACTTCCGCTGGTGCAGCAAGGCGGTAGGTGCACGAAAAGGAGCAGTTGCATATCAACTCGAACTTCCATCTCACATGAAGATCCATCCGGTTTTTCATGTATCTTTATTACGGCGATATACACCACGATCTCATAAATTTAGAAGTTCGCAAGAGTCACGACCTCTTCATCAAATTATCGATGACGAGGAAGAGTTTGAAATAGAACGCATCTTAAAGAAACGTGTTCGTGAGACTCGTCATCAACGGATATATTACTTGGTGAAATAGAAAAGATATCCATTACATGAAGCAACATGGGAACTTGTAACTAATCTTGCACACGCCCCACTCGTAGTGAAATCTTTCGAATAGCATTTGAGCAACGAGAACATTGTTGTGTTGTGAGACGTCCCACATGTGAATCCAGTGAAGAACGGGTGTTGTGTTTTCTTTGTGTTCGGTGAACCTTTTGTGTAGTTCGCATGAGAGGGTATTAGGTGTCACGTTCACAAAGATCTGGATGTGAGATCGCACGATAACAAGATGTGCCGACTCAATGATCCGTGAATGTTCGCGTGAATGGCTCTTGTTGTCAAACATAGGTATAAGATAGTGGGTTGGGGGTTTGGGGGGCATTCTTCTTTGGGGTAGTTTTCATGAGTGTGTCTTAGTGTCTTACGTGATAAGAAGGAGCGGCAAGTGTTGTATTCATGGATGGGGATGGAGGACTGAATCGAGTTCCAAATCTGCCATTTCCGAACCCGTTTCATATCAAGCTTCACTTGATCCACCGCGATCACTTTCGATAGTGGTTCGTCGCCTACTTTGGAGAAGAGTTCATGGAGAGGATGATGGACTCGCCTACTCTGGTGATCTTATCAATCGTCACGTATGGAGAGGGCTAGGACTTGACAGTGTACATCTTACTTTGACGAGGACCAATGGACCTGAATTATCCAGCCAACATCCCTTTCAACGTCTGGGTGGATGTTCGATGTCACTATCGGCGGAAGATCAATCATCGTGCGTGGATCGCAAGGAACTTTGGGGAGGAGTACTGTAATCAAGTGATGGCTTCTCCATTTCCTTTTGTAATACCTTTCATCGTAAATCGGTTCCAGGTCGTCATCTTGACCTTGTACTGAATCGTAAGTATTGAGTACGATCTCTATAGTTTGACGAATGTAATTAACCTAAGGTTGGGGCCGATGCCTTGAAGGCATGAGAGGATAGTAAGGTTATAGTTGTTCTAGGGTACCAAGTAGAGGACAAAAGAGGTTTTCAGATCTGTTTTCTTATTGGTCTATTTTCGACCAATCAACGCCATTCCAGATCTGCAGACGGCTTTAGGGTTTTGGAGGTCTTCCCGGGGGTCATTTGAGGAGTGAGTGGTCTTGTTGGAAAGCTCTCGAGACAGGCTACACTCTGGAGACAAAGATCAGGCGATTTGGAATTCTAAGGAGAGAGTGATGGACGTTGAAAGTCAGGGGGGTCAAATCGGTACCCCGAGCCACGTTTTGGAATGATCCGGGAGTTTGAGAGGTGATCTTTAGGAGCTGTCAAGGGGATCGAGTAGTTCACTCCGTGCTGGTTGTATTGATGTACAACAATCCTACATTTGGGTTGGATTTGCTCCTGAAATGATCAATTGAAGTTGGCTGTTACAGTTGAGAGGTATGAGAAAGCCCGCTTTCTTTGGATTCAAAGCTTGAGTTGCTCCGTGCACATGGGATTGGATCTCTGAGTGAAACTTTCCAGGATGAGAGTGTGCCCTATCAGCTAGTCACATGTGAAATTTCAGTTCAATTGGGTAAGAGAATGTGTGGAGATCTAGGATTTTGGCCATCGAGATCTGTAAAGCTCAGAAGTTAGCACAGGCGGGTGGCTTAATTCATCGCGGACAGTTGGGGTTCAGATCTGAGACTGAAATTTCATACAGTAGTAGAGAAGGGTCAGAGGGGGTGTCCTGTGAAGTTTGAGCCTGATTGGATAATCGAGATGAAGGCACGAGATTGTCAAAGTTCAGTTTGCAGCGAGGCGAGAAAGACGTAGAGAGATTTCACTTAAATCTCATGGTTGGAGTTGAACCAAAAACGACTTGAAGATGGGAGGTGTGCTTCTTGGAGGTGTCGTGTGGATGACAAGGAGGCTGTACTGTGAGATTGGTACGGCGATCACGCTTAGTGGAGGTGCCACGTCTTGCTGAAGCTGAGGTACCGTTATCCTCGGTATCACGCCCCGAGTTTCTAGCTGTTTGCTGCCGATATGTCTTGTATCGTTGGGAAGCTTGTGTAGTAGGCGGTCCTTGCTGTGGACATCTTCCTGAGCAAAATCGTATCAGCGAATAATAGAAGGTCAGAGTCTACAATTTAGGTAGTTTGTCGAGAAGAAGTAGTGAAGCGGATGTTGATGAGATTGTATGAAAAGTGCTTGGGATCTAAAGCAGACACGTACCGTGTATGAACCTTACCTTTATCTAGAGTGGAATTGAGCTCCGAGTCATTTGTGCGATGCACATGTGTTGCACTTGAGTCAAGTTAGCTCGCTAGTAACCTACAAAAAAGACTGATAGATTAGATAGTGAGAGCATAAGTTTTCATTGGTTAGGTCGTAGATCCAATTGTATCTCTCTACAGCCAGATACCCCGTGTATTCCCAGATCATATTTCACGCCCTACGACAACGTTACTTCTCACTTTCACTCCACAAGTACCAACATCCACAAGAGAAACAACATGTGATGCAGACATTTCATTTACAAGTATTTTCATACCACCCTTGCCAAAGTTGGTTCACAGCATCATCCCAGTCTCTCTCAAACGGATCTTACCATCTCTGAAGAAGATAAGATCCTTCCTCATCGCATCTGTAAACTCCCCACAATCTCTTCTTATGTGGTCTAGGTTATCGCACCATATACAACGATGAACAAAGTCTTCTCTCATCTGAAGTCTCTGCATAGCAGGCTGTACATTCTGCTCCTTCTCTGCTAACCTAGTGAGCTTAAGCTTAAGCTCCTTCATATCCTTAATCAACTCATCTAGTGGCGAGTCTTCCTCTCTAGCAACTACCAAGGCGGGCTTAGTAGGCAACTGCTTGACTGAAATCAACAAAAGTGCTACTCATTTACCACCACTTTGTCTCTTCTTCTTTGTCTCTTGGTCAGCAAAGAGACAGCTTCTTCCACTTCCTTCCGGTCAGTCTTCAATCCTCTCTCCTCACTCTTGTCTTCCAACAACAACTCAAGCTTCTCCTGAATAGTCACGTCCGCTGCTTGTAAGAAAAGCTTCGTCTTCTCCACCTCTAGTGTAAGTTTCTCTGTCCTAGAAAGCTGAGCATACTGACCATCAAACTCTCTTAACAACTCATTTACAAACAATCCTTTGTTGGGCTTAACCACCAACTCCAAGAATGTTTTCTTGACCATCCTCTCTGAATCTTCAATGTAGTACTCCTCCTTCAAGGCGCGCATAAAGCTCTCCCAACTCTGTCCTTGCTGCTGCTTGAGCTCCTTCACACGCTCACGAATCTCAAGGACAACAACAAGTTCAAAGTTCTCTACCATCTCCTTCTCATGTACCTTATTCACCTCCATCTCTCTAGCATAGTACTGCATGTACTTGGAAATATCTGTCCTCTTGAACTGGTCTATCTTGTGCACCACTGATTGCAACGCCTTGGTTGCTAATACCTTCTTCTCTCTGTGCTCTGTTGCTGCTGCATAAACATGTGAAAAGCTTAGAACATCTTCATCGTAGCAGCATCAAACTGAATAGGTTGCTGAGCAGCAGCAGCACCTCCACTTGATGATCCTTGGTTGGCCATGATCTCTGATCTTGTTTCACCTCAAGACAACTCCCACCATAGATGTTTCACGTCGGATTCACCAAAAAGAAGTATGTCGGAGTGTGATACGTCTATCTATGAAAGCGTTGGGCTTTTGGTTGTGGTTGTTTACTCAAGAGGTAGGCTTCAAGTTATAAAGTGACACTATAAACCCACTTTATAACTTGAAGCCTACCTCTTGAATAGGCTTCAAGTTATAAAGTGACGCATACCTCAATGACACCCAAGGTATTCGCAGGGCTTCCCAGCTTATCAGAAGCCGAGTTAGGAGTTCAAGTAGGAGCAGATCAAATGGAGATTGCATTCGAGCAATTAGAGTAGACAACAAGCGCAGAAGACAAGTTGACTTGTCCAAACTTAGTAAGAACCGAACATGCTATCTTAAGAGGTAGCAGTTTCAGTGTAATATTAGATAGGTGACCATGTGGCAGAGTAGGCAGCGCATGAGTAGTAAGGTGGATGGCTAAACAGGAAGGGGAATCGCTTGCATGTGGGATGGCAGCCTTCTGACAGCGCCCATCTCTCCCTGGTTGTAGTTGAGGATTGGAGACGATTCTCTCTACGCCTCAAGGTAGATGCATAAGTAGGATCGAAGAGTAGATTTTTAGACACACATACGCATCACTGTGAGTAGGGACACATTACACACTAGAGACGCATACGCACAGTGCACACTACACCCAATGTTAGAGACATACGAATAGATTGAGATTACACCGAAGGGGTCTGCATTCTCTCGTTGCCAGCAGTGGTTTGAAGATGCAGATAGAGATAATGAGCAGTTTAGGAGCAGGGAACGACATCCTCGTGTAGTCATGCTGACTAACTGGTGTGTCGAGAAATAGGAGCAGAAAGTAGAGGGAGTGAGCTTCCCAACACCAATGTGCCTTCTTCTCGAGGAATGGATTGCTGATTTGAGTGCAGAAGCTTTGTTTGTGTCTCGTGGGTAGTGGGTTCACTCCTTGAATTCACTCCCGATTGAAGCATTCTTCTTGAATGGCAGTGACTGTCAGTAGTTGTGCAGATTCGCAGCTTGGCTCATCCTGTGGAGCACTTCAGATCCACGTACGGACGGTCCTATGGGTAAGAGATCCCAGAAGACAGAGTAGTCGCAGTAGCGAGAGAAGAAGAAAGAAGCCTTCTTCTCACAGCAGAAGACGACATCCTCAAGTAGAAGACTGTGCAACTGTACGCATGTTCGTGGTCTTCCTCTCCAAACTATTACAAGCAGGGATGGCTTGTTAGTAAGGATCTGGACTAGAAGCCTGTCGGAGTCTTAATTTCTCATTTTCATCTTGTTTTTTCTCTCGTTTGGATTTTCCCTTCTTCTCCATCTTCCCCATCTTCTTACCTTCTTCTAGTGAGCTTCCGAGACTTCTATTGAGCTTCCGTGAAGGTGAATGTCGTTGTAGTGCTACAGGAAGACCGTTTCCATAGACAGAAGTCTGGGAAGGCTACAGGGGGCATACACCATGTGATTAATCTAACCCGTTGGAATGTGAGAGAGCAAGGTGTAACAGCCGTTGCTAGTCGACTTCTACGAAGCAGGAGCAGTCTTCTGGAGGTGTGAGAAGTCAAGTTGAACTCCCAGAAGCCGAGAATTGCTTCGGGAAGACGATACAGAGAAGATCAGAAGAAGTAATCTGGAAGTAGAAAGCATCTTCCCGAGCTTCTCTGTAGATAGTTGTGTGATATTTTAATTAGTAGTTGTTTCTTTAGGTCTAGAGCACTTTCTGAAGGGTCTGGAAGCCGTGTGGTTTTGTGAGAAAACGGGAATTCTAGATAAAACCCGTGTGTTTGTGTGTTTGAACGAATCTTAGAACTTAGAACAGTGTTACTTGTGCAAATCCTCTATGGGAACGATATCTTTTATACTAAATGGGCACAAGGAGTAATCCTGCGACACTACACTTTTTGCACGATGTGTGGTTTATGATTGAGTACAAGCATCGTTTAATGCTCATACTCCACAGTTACATCTCTTATCGATTATGAGATTGGGTTATCATTGAAGTTTGGATTTGCGAGACCGTTATCGTTGACCATACGTTATCACGGATATGTGTTGGTGATGATGGAGCACTTCTCCAAGTGGATTGGATTGGTGATATTATCGGACAAGACGAGTAAAGGGACGGCGCATGCGTTCTTAGATCGAGTGTTGAGTCCTTTTGGAGCACCAACTAAAGTGTTGACGGATCAAGGTACAGAGTTTCTTGATGAGTTTCAGACCTTGTGTGATCAGGCGCTGATTGATCATCGGACTACATCTCGAGATCATCCTGCGGTGGATGGTTTGACGGAGAGAGTAGTTCACACAGTGAAGAGAGGATTGCGCAAGTATGGCTTGCAGAAGGACCACTTGGGAGACTAGGATGTGCAGTTACTATGGTTGACTATGGGCTATCGATTTAGTCGGCAATCGTCTTTGGCTTCCTTCTCACGGTATTTTCTATTGTATGACCGAGATCCAGATCTACCTTCTGTCATTCGTCGTGATTCTGCTGAAGTGATGAACCTTGATGATCCGGATATGTGAGTGAGAGCATGTTCTCAACGAGCCGAGACATTTTAGAGAGTTATGCCTATGACTTTTGAGAACCTAACGATTGCTCAGCATAAAGGCAAGTTGCGATATGCGACTATTCAAGGAGGAGATTATCGGCCATCGATTCTCAAGTTTCATCTTGACGATTATATATATCTATAGCAGACTGCACCAACGACGTTGGATGTGATCGCATGACGTACTATTTTACTAGTGCGTGAGATGTTAACTTCTAGAGTACTCATGTTAGAGGACCGTGATGATGTTGTTTGAAAAGACCATGTGTGTAATTGCGTGCCATGTCATCTTCCCAACATCGATGGTACCGTTGACCCAAGCTTAGCAGTTGTACGTGCGGGTCTGAGGTGTATGTTGTGTGGGTCTGCTGGTGGAGCAACTCGTATGTTGGTGTGTAATGGTTGTTCGAGAGGTTGACACATGTCGTGTTTGATTCCACCTCTCAGTGTCATTCCTATTGGGTGGTGGGTTTGTCCTCGATGTATATAGTAGAGATAACTGATTAGATCTTTGCATGGTATGGATTGCAGATAGACGACTAACGATGGGACGATGTAGCACCCGACCTCCTGATCTTTGCATTCATGAAGGTGTATATCACATAGTTGGGATATGAGGTTATATCGAGTTAGAGAGACCTAATCGCCAATAAGAGAGGTGATTGTGATGCACTTGTGTAGTGTATGACATCGTCCATGTGTTATGTGTATGTGTGGTGTACCTCTGACAGCGATGTATATTGTGTAACGATGTGTATGTGCATGACAGCTGTCACGTCAATTTGGCACCTCGGTTAAGTTGACCGAGTGCAGAATGGCTAATCCCGGTAGGACTTTTAGTGCCGTTAGGACGAGTTGTTGAGGTATTCCACTAGGGGTATACTTCGCAAGTAGAGCTTGGAGACCTTAGTTCTTCGAACTGAGCCTTCAAGCTCCTGGCTATGGTGGATAGTCTTGGTGAGTGCAATCTGGATTCTCTGTAAACACAGAGTGGATTTGGCTCGACTTTAGTGGTTGTTTAATGCCGCTTGGCATGGTGGAATGAATAAATATCGTATATCATTGTGGTACACTTGTGTGTGTGTATGATGTGGTCCATGTTTTATGTGTATGTGTGGTGTATCTCTGACAGCGATGTATGTAGTGTAACGATGTGTATGCGCACGACAAGGACGATGAAGAAGAGAATCGGTTTGCAATCAGATTTGGAGCAAAGGTGTTGAGTGAGCGACATAGGAACTATCCTCAAGTGAAGAGAGAGTTATGGGGAGTAGTTATAGCTATGAAAGCTGAAAAGGACTATTTAAATGGAGCGCCAGTAATAATAGAAACAGATTGTTTACCACTGTTAGGGATGATTACAAACTGTAACATCCCTGATATTGCTATGCTACGCTGGATTGCTTACAAGAAGTCCTTAAATCATGAGTTCAAACACATAGCGGGGAAGAACAACCCAGTAGCTAGTATGTTGTCTCGTGCAAGGTATGCGGGGGAGGAGGAGATGGTTGAGGATACAGAAGACGTTGGTACTATTGTTTTCTGTAGAGCTCAAGGAGGTGAGAGTGAGCATTCGAAATCATTTATGGAGGAGCTATATGAAGGAGAATGGATAGACATAGGGGGCTATCTAAGCTTGTTGACTAGACAGCCAAGATGGAGTGATGCTCACTTTAAACAAATCAAGAGGAAAGCTTATAACTACTTGCTACAAGGTGGTTATTTGCGAAAGCGAGCTAAGCAAGATGGTAATATGCCACAAAGGGTTGCGTGCAAGGTTGACATGCAAGGTTGACATTCTAGATCAAATTTCTAAGTGAAACTTTCCAGGATTGAGTGATGTCTTATCAGTAAAATATCTCGTGAGTTTCATCTCGAATGGTCAAATAGGTTGTTCAGGTCTTGGATCAAATGTACCTGGGTCTGTAAAGCTCTTAAGTTAGCACAGATTACAGTTTGATCCATATCTGAGAGTTGGTTTGAGGTTTCGACCTGAAAACTATTCAAGGTAAGAGTGAAAGGTCCAATAAAGCTTCCTGTGAAATTTGATCATCATTGGTCGACTGAATTGAGAGACCTGAGGTCTCAAAGCTCGGAGAAGCTTTTGTTATTAGCGGGTTCTGATTTTCAGTCACGTCTATTATGATCTTTTGGTTCTTTCGAGCAATTAGGGAGGAGTTTGTTGCTGAAACTACCATGCATGCATACAACTCGACATTATGCAGGTGTGGGACTGATTTCAGCTCTTCGTGGTAAAAGAGAAAAGAGTCACTATGAGTCATAAGCCACTGTTTGGGTTTTCTGAGCTGCAAGGTACTGCCATCATTAGTCCTATGTTGTGATCTGAGTAGTGTCTTGAAGCATGCATGCTTTACCTTGCTGGAATGCTTAATAGACCAGGGTGTAGAACAAGTTGTATTAGGACTCTATCAAGTTTGACTGAGTGGTCCTAGAGCATCGTTCGGTGGTACTAGATAGAGTTGTGACGGTCGGATTGATGGATAGTTAACGTCACTAGAAAGATATTAAGTCATGCTTTTAATACTTTAAATTTACTTTAAATTAAATGATACAGAGTTGAGTATTTCAGATAAGAGCACAGAAGAACCTACTTGTAACACAGTTTCTACAACTTATACGTATCTTTTTTATCATAGCAAACTTTAACCTGAATCGAAGGAGTACATGTAGTGATGCAGGATTTCTCTTTTTGCCCATTTAGTATATAAGATATCGTTCCCACAGAGAATTTGCACAAGTCCGCTGCTCTAAGTTCTAAGATCTGTTCAAACACACAAACACACGAGTTTTATCTAGAAATCTCGTCTTCTCACAAAACCACACGGCTTCCAGAGCACCTTCTGAACCCTTCAGAAGGTGCTCTGGACCTAAACAAACAACTACCACTTAAAATATCACACACTTATTTACAGGGCAGCTCGGGAAGACGCGTCCTGCTTCCAGGTCACTTCTTCCGGTCTTCTCAGCACAGTCTTCTCGAAGCAATTCTCGGCTTCTGAGGGTTCAACTCAGCTTCTCACACCTCTAGAAGACTCCTCCTGCTTCGTAGAAGTCGACCTAGCAACGTCTGTCGCACATTGCTCTTCCAAGTCCCAACGGGTTAGATCAATCACATGGTGTATGCCCCTTGTAGCCTTCCCAGGCTTCTGCCTACGGAAACGGTCTTCCTACAGCACTACAACGACATTCACCTTCACGGAAGCTCAATAGAAGTCTCAGAAGCTCACTAGAAGAAGATAAGAAGATAAGAAGATGAGAGAAGATGAGGAAGAAGGGAAAATCCAAACGAGAGAAAAACAAGATGAAAATGAGAAATTAAGACTCCGACAGGCTTCTAGTCCGGATCCTGACTAACAAGCCATCCCTGCTTGTAGTAATTTGGGGAGGAAGACAACAAATTTGCTTACAGTTACACAGTCTTCTACTTGAGGATGTCGTCTTCTGTTGTGGAAAGAAGGCTTCTTTCTTCTTCTGTCGCTGCTTCGACTACTTCGTCTTCTGGGATCGCTTATCCATAAGACCGTCTGTACGTGGATCCTAAGTGCTCCACTGGATGAGACAAGCTTCGACTTTGCACAGCTTCTAACAATCACCGCCATTCTAAGAGAAGGCTTCTTATGCACAACTGGGTGTGAATTCGAGGAAACCCACTGTCCAGAAGACATAGACAAAGCTTCTGCACTCAAATCCAAAATCCATTCCCGAGAAGAAGACACATTGGTGTTGGGAAGCTCACTCTCTCTACGTCTTGCTCCTACTCCTCGGCACACCAGTTAAGTAACAGGACTACACGAGGATGCCATTTCCTGCTCTAAACTGTCCACTACTTCCATCTACATATTCGAGCCACTGCTGGCAACGAGCACGGAGACCCCTCTGATGTAATCTCAATCTATTCATATGTCTCTAACATCGGGTGTAGTGTGTATACACTGTGTTCACAATGAGTCTAATGTGTTTAGTGCGCCTCTCATGTGTCCAAAATCCTACTCTGTCTTCCTACTTATGCATTTGCCTTGAGGCAAGGGAGAGTTCCCCTCCAATCCTCAACTACAACCAGAGAGAGATGGGCGCTGTCAGAAGGATGCCACCCCACATGCAAGCGGTTCCCTTCCTGTTTAGCCATCTACCTTGCTACTCCTACGCTGCCTACGCTGCCACATGGTCACCTATCTAATATTAGACTGAAACTGCCACCTCCTAAGATAGCATGTTCGGTTCCTACTAAGTTTGGACAAGTCAACTTGTCTTCTGCGCTTTGCTGCCTACTCTAATTGCTCGGATGCAATCTTCATCTGATCTGCTCCTACTTGAACTCCTAACTCGGCTTCTGATAAGCTAAGAAGCCTTGCGAATACCTCGGGTGTTACTGAGGTGGCTTCCTCCTCAACATTCGTGGCTGGCTTAGCTGGTGCTGCTTCGGAAGACGGAAGCGTCTTCTGGGAAGCTGAGTCTACCTGCGCTTCCTCGCTCTTCTGAGGTACTGGTTCGACGTTGGGGCCCATGGTGACCTCATAGGGATCCGAGGAAGTCGCCTCCTCCACTCGAAACACCTGGAAAGACAACTCTTCTTCCTGTCTTCCAGAAGACACCTTGTCTTCCGGGGCTTCTTCCGTGGTCTTCTCGACTTCCAATGCTGTCACTACCAAGTGGACAGCGAGGTCAAACTCCTCTTTCTCCAAGTCCGATCCGATCGATGATCCTGGGACTTGGGAAGATGTAGTTGCGGGTGGCGGAATCAAAGAAAGACTGTAGAGTGTCGATCCAAGTAACGGAACATGCTCTCCTTGCACTCCACTAACCTCGCTCTGGACTCGTCGTCCCACTCCCTAGCTGGGGTAAGAAGCTTTCTTTCCACGGTGAACTTGAACTTCTTGCGAAGTGCTTCCACCGTCTGAGCTAGCAATCCCTGTGCACGAGCTTCTGCTGCTTCCCGCTGCATCTTCTCTTCTGCAGCTTGCGCTTCTGTGGCTTCCCGCAGTGTCTTCCACGTCGTCTTCTCCTCTGCGACGGTGGTGATCTTACCTCTGACTCGCAGAATCTCTTGGTCACGCTGATGTAAACGCGCATGTAACTCCTGGTTGCTCTTCCTCAGCTGCGCTAACTCCTTGGCAGAAGTGACTGCTTCCGCCTTGTACTTCGCTGCGAGCTTCTCCGTGGTGCGGAGGTTGGCTTCCAGCGCTTCTATCTTCTTCTGACCTTCTTCCTGCCGCATTAGGGTGCGGAGACCGAATCCAGGCTGTAGTGGCTTCTCCTAAGCCATCGCTCTCTTCTCCACCAATTCCATAGCCGGCTGGATCTCCGAGTGGAAGAAGCACTGAACTCCTCCAGTCTTCTTCCCACGGAAGACAGACTCATCCCCACGATCCGGACGGAGATGTCTTCCTTGTCTTCCTGAGGCAAGTATGCCTCTTCTGCTGTTGTGGCCTTTTGCTTTTGCGCGCGAGAAGAAGCTACTCTTCTCATCTTTCGGTGTCGTGATGTGAATCATTTTACATTGTAAATAATTCACCTCTCTGTCAAGCGTTAGTCTCTCTGAGTGAAATTAGGACCTCAGAGAAGTCGACACTAGAGGATGTTATATATTTTGAGTCTTATTAGGTTGATTATCATGTTGATAGAGTTAAGCTCATGGGTTGTACTTACATGTCGTCCATGCATGCTTTCTAGCGTGTTTGATTTATCTTTCAACATTACGTGTCGCTTTACATGTCTTCGCATGTAGTTTAGGGGTTACGTTGGCACTTTTAGGGCTTGACGTGGTAGCTTATGTATAAAATTAAGTCACCACGTGGTTTGGGACACAAAAGGACAGGGGAGTGAAGCTATGAACCCCCATTGGTCCAATTTTATCTTTGTGTATTGCTAAACTTAGTAGTAGGAGTCTTAAGAGGAGTTCGAGCATTTTGGTGAGAAGACTACGAAATCTAAGAGCACATGAGGATAGGGCTCGTCGTGCCAAGCACTGTAAGTGAAATTTTTGATCGATTTGGAGCAATAAAGGAGTTATGGCTGATTGAAGTTCAATTTGTGCTAGAGTTGCAGCACTTCTGTTGATTTTGGGGTTTTTGGTGTCAATCGCAGTAGATTTGAGAAAATCACTTCAAACCTTCGTGGTCACGTTCATTGTCAGTAGGGCTACGACTGTCCCCAAATTTTTATGTCAATTGAGTGACTGAGTAATTCGAGGTGACCGCTGAAGTAGAGGAGGTCCGAAAAGCTCTCAATCTAGAACAGCAACTTCAGAGAGCGAGATCTGGAGTTCTATGTACAATCAGGAGGCCCTACTTCACAAGAGTGTTCAGCAAGCTGTGTAATGCAAATCCTGTAAGAATCTTTGAAAGTGATTGAGCCAATTCTCTGTTCTAGGTCGAAATAGCTGTCTGGGTATCAGAAATTGTCATAATTTCTCTGCTCAGAACGTTTCTATCCATATCTTGGTGCTCTGAATTGATCTCAAGCTGAAACTTCGTATTTATGGTCAGTAGGGCCTCATTTACATGTAGGAGAAGTTCTGAAGTCTGAACCATCGTATGTTTCTGATTCTGGACTATTAAAGTTCACTGTCTGATCTTATTACTACTAGTCTGATCTGATTTTTGCTTCTTGAACATACTGGAGGGTCCATTCGACCTGAGTGAGTGTTAGTAGTGTTCCCTTTTGATCTGAAGCCTACCTCTGTAGTAAGCAACCAAAGCCTGAAGCCCAACGCTTCCTTGAGTAGACTGAACACAGCCTTCAAGATCATATCACAGCCAGAAGGTTCCGCCTTTCCCAGGAAAACTCTCAACTTGACATCTGGTGCTTCCACCGAGAGCTCTTGGGATGATTGATTGAGAAGGTTGAGTTTACTACAAGGAGAAGAGATGGATCGCAAGAGTGCTGCTGCTGCTACTTCTACAGCTGCTGCATCTACGTCTACTGCAGCTCCTTCTGTAGCACCAGCGACTACAACGACGTATGTATCTGGTCTGGATACGGCTGAGATTCTGAAGACCCTTGTGCCCTTGGTCCAACAGCATCCGATCGTTGGAGGGGGTGAGTTGAAATCTACCAAAGCTTTGCAAGCGATAGTTAATAGATGTGGAAGGTTTGAAGGAAGAGATATTTCTAGATATGTGCGTGAGTACCGAGGAGAGATGGAGCTAGTTATAGTTACTGACATAGAGATGATAACCAGCTTTGAGTTAGCTGTAATTCCTGAGTTGCGGGACCAAGTTAGGGATGTACAGAGAAGAAATCTAGGTGTGTGGATGAGTTTTGAGCGATCTCTTCGAGAGGAGTTTCTTGAAGAAGATTCAGAGAGAGTTACTAGGAGAACATTTCTGGACTAGGTTGAGCAGCAACCTGGTCGGATGATGAGCTTGAATGAGATGCTGAGAGAGTTTGATCGGAGATACCAACAACTCTCAACTCTTGAGAGGAAACCTTACATGCTAGGAGAATCGAGCTTTTCCTGCAAGCTACCGATGATGCTACGGCAGATCGGTTATGTTTTATGTTGGTTGATCGATCTGCTGAAGGAGGAGTTACTACTGATTGGGGAAGAGTCGAGGATGATGTTGCCGTACTAACGAGGCAGAGGAGGGGAAGAGTGGCTGTGGGAGGACGTCCGCTTGCAGAAGTAACCACTCAACCTCGCACTGCTCCTCAAGTACAGCAACCTCCGGCTCCGGCTCCTAGACTTGTTGTACCGGCTGCAGTACCTTTGATACCAGTGGTGTCAGTTCCAGCACAAAGGACATCGTTCAGAGACCTGCAAAGAACCATGGACAGCAGAACCAGATCAAAGACTTGGTTCGGCAAATGCGAGAACTGAAGGTGGAGCTAGTTGGCCTGCAGAGAGAGCAGCCACCAGCGCCTGCTGCTGCACGTCCAGGAGGTGCTCCTGTTCTTAGATGTATCTGGTGTGACAGTCCTGATCATTTCTGAAGAGACTGTCAAGAACTTACGGCTGCTTTACGAGATGGTGTGGTTCGCTACCAGAATGGTAGACTGCACTTTTCTTCTACCGGTATCGTGTCGGATATTTTGCGTGAAGGATGTCCAGGAAAACGCGAGGTTCCTGGCTGTGGAGATGTTGTGTGCTGAAACAGAGACAAGATAGAGAAAAACAACCACGAAAACGAATGCTGCGATATATACCAACTCTGAATGTATGTACACTGCCAGTTCTTTCTCCTAAGAGCACAGAACAGAGAAACAGACCAGAGCGGTCTGTAACCTGCTTCAAAAGCTCTTAAAAACACTCCTTGAATCACAACCCCGACCCAAAACCACCGAAGCGTAGCTCAAAGCAAGAGAAACTTCTCTTTGCTAACAAACAGCGCCACAACAGTATCACACGATCCAAGCTCAAGTCCAAACCACATCCATGTATAAGCTCTTAGCTAAAGCTAGCTACCACAAGCTGTATACAGCCAACCAGAACTCTAACGAACTCAAAAGAGCAAAACCCGTAGCGAAGAAACCGAAAAAGGTCTATCTGTGGACTTCCTCCTTTCGCTGGACGAACTTCAGATGTCGATAGGGTCTCCTCCGCTGACTCCGTTAACCCAAGAAACCTTCAGATCCGACTCCCAACAGCCGAGATATCGCCGATTTTCGGTCGCAGGTGACAGAACCTCCAAAAACTCCTCCCTGCGGCTTAAAATCGTGCACACCGCACAAACGGATCGTCCAAACTGATATCCGTCTTCGCTGGCAGATAGATCTAGCTACCCTGAACCCAACGAGACTCCAAACAAGTCGTTTGGAGTTCCCCTTGCAAAACCACTCGAGAAATTTGGCCGCAGGTTGCAAAAAACTGACGTAAATCAGCTCCCTGCGGCTCAAACTTGCTCACCACACTCAAACCAACAATCCAATTCACACACGGTCTTCTCCTATGAGTAGATGAAGACTCCCTGATCGCGTAGGCACCAAGAACGAAGAGCTTGGCTCACCGATCGCGAAGAACAGTCCAACCTCAGGTCGCAGGTGAACGAAAATCTGATGTAAGCGCTTCCCTGCGAGCCAATTTCACTCAGAACTTCCAAACCGCCCGATGAAAACTGGTATCGTCTTCAATTTCCTGTAGAACTCGGTGTTCTGATCCCGTTGGATCCAAGGACAGCAAGTTTGGACTCCGGAACGGCCCGAACGGTCCAACTCTCCTTCACAGGTAACTGAAAACCCCAAATCTGCTTCCTGCGTCTCAATTTCACTCAGTATGCACTCCCCGATCCGTCTCTTCCCAAACCGTTTGAATCAGTGCGTAGCCTGCACAGATCTGAACCCAACGACGCCTTGCGCGCTTGCATTGGACTCCCAAATCTCCTGAACCGTCCACCGACAAGTCGCAGACGCAAGCTAGCCCTAAGCTGCCCCCTTGTCTACAGTCTCTGTACGTACAGTTCTCTCCTGGATAATAACAAGCAGGCCCCTTGCGTCTTTGATATAACGCCTGGAGCCCTAAATACCCAGTCAGCAAGTAACTAGGGGCCTAGCTTGATTTTGCCTTTTTCCGAATCGCATAACTTCTTCTCTGGATGTCCAAACGAAATAAACAAGATGCCCATGGAAAGCTGACAACGAGCTCTATCCATCTATGCGATAAAAGTAAAGATCCGAAGTTGCGCCAAAAGCTCGTAAGCTGGGGCCTAGCTTGTTTTCTCCATCTTTCGAGTCTTGTAACTTTTTCACTAGGCGTTCAAACGAAGTAGATGAAGTGCCTCTGGAAAGCTGACAAGGAACTCTATCCACTGGTGCGATAAGAACGAAGATCCGAAGTGGTGCCAAAAACCCGTAAGCTGGGGCCTAGCTTGTCTTCTCATGAGTGACTTTGGAGTGACAAGCATCGAAGTTTGAATTTCAGATAGGAGCCGGTCCACGACACGACATCCACCCCCTCCAAACCTGTGCATCCTCCGGTATGCACCAGAGATACCAACCAAGGAGTGGACCGGCACGCACAATCATTCCCATCTTGTTATCCTCCCTCTCATCTCAATCAACCTCATCCTCAAGTCCGCAACTCGATCGTCATCTTGAAGTTGCTACCCTGCCCTGATCCTCCCTAGATCCATGCTCATCGACCTTCACCTCGAACCTCTCATCAAATCACCCCCTCTAAATCTACACATCTTCAATATGCGAAGAAATAGAAAGAATAAACCATCATACCATAGAAATATCTTCCATCCGTCCTGTAGAACCTCACCGTCGAGGTTTGTGACCCTAGTGTCGTAGTAGACATCCCTCATCCTGCCAATCATCACCCGTATCCTAAATGTAACCCTCAACCTCAAGTCTGTACACGTCACTGTACGCATCCAACTCTTCTTTTTTGTTTTCTGAAAAAAAAAGAACCACACTGCTGCAACCAAAATCCTCAAACGCAACCATCATTATCCCGCTGTACAATGATATCCTCCTCAACCATCATCCTCCCTGATCTCTTCTTCTGAAAATCTTCACAACCTCCCAAGCATCATTCTCTCAACCCAAATCACCTTCAGCAATGGCTTCTCCCTTGTAAGCCATCGTTACCTATCATCCTATACCCGTAGCCTCGAGAGCATCCGTCCACTCTCGTTCATCCTCAGCATGTCCGTCTTTGATGAAGCCGATGTAAGCATCATGGACTTCCCTTGTAACTGCACCCAAGACCTCTCGTGAAATGAACCCAACCTTTGCATCTCGAATGCACTCCTCCCAACCTCCCTTCACATCCATCACTGCATCAATATCTGGTTGTTGTATGTTTGCAACCAGATCAACCATGTCCACTGTCTGCACCCCAACCATCTCCTCCGGTTGTGAAGGATCGCCCTCCATTGTCTGTTCAGGAAGGATAGTCTCATGTTGAACACTACCCTCCTGAACTTGTTTCCCTGAAGAAGTCTCTTCATGTCTCCTCTTCTCGCTCTGCATCGTAGATGCAGTATCCAACTTGAGCTCGTTTGGATCCACATGCTCATCCAAATCATCCATATGGAGATCATGCTCAATCTCCTCCACCCTAGCACCATAACTTGTAGCTTCGATAGCTACAACTGCATGTGCCGCAAGATAATCATCCACAAATTTCTTCATCCCTCCTTTACCAACGTTGACTTGAAGGAGAGTACCCGTACTTGTGAATGTAACCTTTTCATCCTCCCAAGAAATAACCCCACGTTGCAAAGACTCTACAAAGTCGATGCAATCGTCCTGTTGATGGTCAAAACCATCACACCACACGCACCGATGTACCCAAGCTGGTTTGGGTACAAGCACCATCTCACTCGATGATCCCTTATCCTCCAACCTAGTAACCTTAGCTTGCAGATCTTGCATCTTTTGCTGTAGGTCTTCGATGGTTGGATCCTTCTCCTCTACAACCACAACTGGAGGTTGAGGCTCAGATACTACCAGAACTGGTGTGGTAGTCAACGCTGCAGGTGTCAACCTTGTAACCCTTTCCCTTGTCTGTCTCCGGACAAGAAGCTCAACAGCTTCATGCACAACCTCCCAATTTCTTGTCAATCCTTCTTCTTCCTCTCCATCCTCCAGAAGTAGCTCCAACCGCTCTTGCCATGGTTCATCAGCAGCTTGAAGAAACAGCTCCGTCTTGTAGCTCTCCAAGGTTAGCTTGTCCACCCGAGGTAGTTGAGAGAATTGTCTCTCGAACTCCTTTAAATGCTCTGCAGGCTGTAAACCCTTGCTGGATCGGTTGACCCATCCCAAAAATGATTTCTTGGTTACTCGATCTGAGTTTCCCAAGAAATACTCTTCCATCAGCGCATGTGAAAATGCATCCCAGTTCCTCCCAAAACGCTTTGTTAGACTCTTCACATGCTCCCTTATCTCAAGCACCACAGCGAGTTCGAATGTCTCGATCATCTCCTTCTCCGGTACTTGATCCAAATCCATCTCCGTCTTGTAACATCTCAAGTACTTTGAGATGTCTTCCCCATAAAAAAGATCAAACTTGTCGATCACCCTTCCAAGTGCCTTCTTCCCCAAAGCCTCCTTTTGTTGGTTCCCTTGCTCTTGTTGTAAAAACAAGGTGAAGGCTTGAAACAATCGTGCAGTTGTTGCATCCAACTGCATCCCTGGTATACCCTTTGATCCATCCATCCCGTCCATAGTCATGGCTCGTCCCATCCTCCCATCCTCCCATGATCCCAACCGTCTAGAAATCCATCACCCCAGGTCCGCAGCATCCTCCCGAACAACAGTATCCATCCTCATCCTCGTTCATGATTGTTGATCTCCTCTTCCAGTTCAAACACAGAAATCTCCACCCCAGACCTTCACGTCGAGTTCACCACCGTATCGTGTCGGATATTTTGCGTGAAGGATGTCCAGGAAAACGCGAGGTTCCTGGCTGTGGAGATGTTGTGTGCTGAAACAGAGACAAGACAGAGAAAAACAACCACGAAAACGAATGCTGCGATATATACCAACTCTGAATGTATGTACACTGCCAGTTCTTTCTCCTAAGAGCACAGAACTGAGAAACAGACCAGAGCGGTCTGTAACCTGCTTCAAAAGCTCTTAAAAACACTCCTTGAATCACAACCCTGACCCAAAACCACCGAAGCGTAGCTCAAAGCAAGAGAAACTTCTCTTTGCTAACAAACAGCGCCACAACAGTATCACACGATCCAAGCTCAAGTCCAAACCACATCCATGTATAAGCTCTTAGCTAAAGCTAGCTACCACAAGCTGTATACAGCCAACCAGAACTCTAACGAACTCAAAAGAGCAAAACCCGTAGCGAAGAAACCGAAAAAGGTCTATCTGTGGACTTCCTCCTTTCGCTGGACGAACTTCAGATGTCGATAGGGTCTCCTCCGCTGACTCCGTTAACCCAAGAAACCTTCAGATCCGACTCCCAACAGCCGAGATATCGCCGATTTTCGGTCGTAGGTGACAGAACCTCCAAAAACTCCTCCCTGCGGCTTAAAATCGTGCACACCGCACAAACGGATCGTCCAAACTGATATCCGTCTTCACTGGCAGATAGATCTAGCTACCCTGAACCCAACGAGACTCCAAACAAGTCGTTTGGAGTTCCCCTTGCAAAACCACTCGAGAAATTTGGCCGCAGGTTGCAAAAAACTGACGTAAATCAGCTCCCTGCGGCTCAAACTTGCTCACCACACTCAAACCAACAATCCAATTCACACACGGTCTTCTCCTATGAGTAGATGAAGACTCCCTGATCGCGTAGGCACCAAGAACGAAGAGCTTGGCTCACCGATCGCGAAGAACAGTCCAACCTCAGGTCGCAGGTGAACGAAAATCTGATGTAAGCGCTTCCCTGCGAGCCAATTTCACTCAGAACTTCCAAACCGCCCGATGAAAACTGGTATCGTCTTCAATTTCCTGTAGAACTCGGTGTTCTGATCCCGTTGGATCCAAGGACAGCAAGTTTGGACTCCGGAACGGCCCGAACGGTCCAACTCTCCTTCACAGGTAACTGAAAACCCCAAATCTGCTTCCTGCGTCTCAATTTCACTCAGTATGCACTCCCCGATCCGTCTCTTCCCAAACCGTTTGAATCAGTGCGTAGCCTGCACAGATCTGAACCCAACGACGCCTTGCGCGCTTGCATTGGACTCCCAAATCTCCTGAACCGTCCACCGACAAGTCGCAGACGCAAGCTAGCCCTAAGCTGCCCCCTTGTCTACAGTCTCTGTACGTACAGTTCTCTCCTGGATAATAACAAGCAGGCCCCTTGCGTCTTTGATATAACGCCTGGAGCCCTAAATACCCAGTCAGCAAGTAACTAGGGGCCTAGCTTGATTTTGCCTTTTTCCGAATCGCATAACTTCTTCTCTGGATGTCCAAACGAAATAAACAAGATGCCCATGGAAAGCTGACAACGAGCTCTATCCATCTATGCGATAAAAGTAAAGATCCGAAGTTGCGCCAAAAGCTCGTAAGCTGGGGCCTAGCTTGTTTTCTCCATCTTTCGAGTCTTGTAACTTTTTCACTAGGCGTTCAAACGAAGTAGATGAAGTGCCTCTGGAAAGCTGACAAGGAACTCTATCCACTGGTGCGATAAGAACGAAGATCCGAAGTGGTGCCAAAAACCCGTAAGCTGGGGCCTAGCTTGTCTTCTCATGAGTGACTTTGGAGTGACAAGCATCGAAGTTTGAATTTCAGATAGGAGCCGGTCCACGACACGACACCGGAGAGGCGCTGAACACGCAGTTTGGACGAGGAGGCATGAGAAGTTTACCTCAGATCGCAGCAGCTGCAACTATAAATGCATTGATGGCACCACCGATAAATCCTGATGTATATGTCGGACATATTGAGATTTCTTCTAGTCCTACGTTGCTAGATAGGACTGCTGAGAAGAGTGTTGCTCCCGTTCCTTCTGAGATATTTAAGAGAGGAGAGGAGACTATCCGTAGGATTACAGGGTGAGGAGATCCTGTTGATGCTGCATCTATCAAAGCATTCTTGGACGTGGATAGATACGTTCACTAGCAGGATACTTCTGTGGAGGAAAAGAGGCGGCGAGAAGCCTCTGAACTTGATACTGGAGTTCCAGAGGAGACCGGAGATAGACGGAGGGTCACAAGGAGACGAGCGGCTCTTCTTGAGGACATCTCGTCTACTTCTGCAGCTCCTCCACCTGCACCAGGTCCGATGGAGGACTTGCAGAGATCCCAGCAGGAGCCAACGATTGCTGGTAGACGGTTAACTGCCCAAGAGAAAGAGAAGGGACCGGCTTATAAGTTGACGGCTGACATAGAAATTTCTACTGATCTCAAGAGCATCTTGGAGCAGAGAATACTTGACGTGCGAATCGAGTTTTCTCTTCGGGAGGTTCTTGGTATTGCGAAGAGGGACTTTCACGAGCTGATCATCGACATCATCAAGCGGAAGAGACAAGTGATGTTCGAGCAAGTAGAAAGTCAGATGATTGATGTGGTAGGAGCTCTATGAATGATGCAGAATTCGACAAGGTGCATTTTCAGGAGACTGATGATACAGAGTACCAGCAAGAAGCATTAGTTGCTGGTACCAACACTGTTGAGTTTGATGATGATGAAGCTGACGATGAGAGTCCAGCTACTGATAGCGACTTCAGAAAAAGGCATTGGGCTCGTGCTACGACTGCTACACGAGTTGCCTTGGAAGTCTTGAACTTGTTGCTGCTTTGGTTGATCACGGTTCAGAGATCAACATCATGTCACTAGAGGTGTACGAGAGAGGTCAGTGGTCTATCGAACTGAACCATGATTGGGTGCTACGAGCTGCAAACAACCAGAAGGGTGAGTTATACGTCACTTGTCCTAACGTGAGGGTGAAGCTAGGTGATGTGGAGGTAGATCAACACTTCTTCGTGCAATCTTCTGCTTCATATCCTGTGATTCTTGGTCAGCCTTATATCACGACAGTTAGAATGGAGACGAAAGTGATGGATGATGGATCTCACTATGCTAGGATCCGTAGTCCAGATGATAGACGTTCTGTGCAGTTTTTGACCGTTCGTACAAACCACGAACGAAACAGACAGACTTTGAGAGATTCTCCTATCTGTAAGAACAAGGGTTTTCTAAAACCACTCTTGTAGGACGGATATCAAGAGTGATGGATCTGATGTTACTATGATCCCTCTTGAGCAGCCTGTGGGATCACAAGAGGCTGAAGAAGAGGTTGCTCAAGATTTTGAGAACAACTACATTGTACATAGTTGGAAATCTGATCTGATGACTTTCAGTTCTGATGATTGGAGTGAGTTCACGTGAGTAGAGGATCTGACTGAGAAGAGTAGAAGACAGATGGAGAAGTATGCAGAAAATATGCACTGTACAGGAGTTCTGAACGAAGGTGAGATGATTTTTGGTGTTCACGAGGAGTTTGTAGGTGTACAGTCTTTTGTTCGTTGGCTGAATGATGTAGGTAGGTGTCGTGACCCTCATTCTCAAGATCAGGCATAGACGCGAACAACAGAACTCTAGCGGACTTGCGCTAGGTTGTGGACGCTGTGAGTAGGACTTAACGGCTTGGCCGAGAAGTCGAGATCAGATGAACCTTAAGTGGTTCTCTGAACCAAGGTTGGAACCCTGGGTTAGGACATAAGGGCCTACTCCAAGAGGACCCCGGACAAACGTTGACCTAAGGAGGCGAGTGTGGGAACGGACCGAAACATGAGTCTGAGACATAGGTCTGAGACGTGGGTCCGAGGCGCAGACGGAACGTGGTTCGGACGCTGGTCCAAACCACAGGGTTCGAGTCTGGGTCTGGACCACAGATTTCCGAAAAATGACTAAGTGTTGGAGCTCCATGGACGTTTTAGGTCGTGGACGGAGCTCCACGTAAGCTCTCTAGACGACTGAGGTATCATTGGAAAGGTCTCGTCGAGAGCTTTCTAGTGATATATAACACTCCTCGATCTGACCTCCGAGCTGGAAGTTATGACCGAACCACAATCGGGTTGTGGTATAAATTTTAGGGACCAAAGAGGAAAGCGGGGCCGTCGATCCTCCGAAGTATATATGAGGGGGGCTCGATGTCTGGGTGAGCCAGGACGAGTCACCCGACCCCAGGGTTCGGCGGACGGACTCTGGGGGCATGAGGTGATGGCTGGGCCGGTTCCAAGGCACGTTCTCGTCCTGTAAACCCTCCGCGGTCCTAACGATCAACTACCCCCCGATCTCTCAACCTCCACGATCGTCATCCACGAATCTGCAACTGTCGGGCCTGTCTCTCACTTAGGGGTCACCTCTGATGGCTTTGATGGAAACACACCATGAATCTTGAAGGGAAAAATGCTAAGTTCACTCTCATTCATACACCCACAAACTTATCAACTAAAATCTCCATAATCTCATCCACTAAAATCCTCCATTCTAACGACGTCTCTCAAGTTCTCACATGCTAAAAATGTCCCACACTCTCTATATTACTCAAGTTGTCATTACGACAATGTGAAAACAAGGATGAGGAGCTCTTCTCTACTCCTCTATTTATACATTCTAGGTTTTTACTTTGGTACCCCCGGTAACTCAGCCGTAACTACTTTTACCGGGTTTTACTAAGATATTACTTAAGGTAAAAGCATTGATCACATGGGCTTTTTACCTTTTCACATGGGCTTATTCCTTCAAAGTCAACAACTTCTAGAAGGATTCTGGAATATTCTCAAGGAATCTCGAATTTCCACCCCCTCTCTACACTAGGACCCACTAAAAAGGAAACATGTGGAATCTCTTCTTGTTTTTAATGCCCACAAAGTCCACAACTTTAATCCAACCACTAATATCAAGTCAAAAAGGAGATAAGGGATACTTTCCACCTCCTTTCTACCTTTTAGACAAGATGACAAGATAGTAGTGCTCACTCTTTAGCAAATATCTGAATTCTGCCAAAAGTACAGCTAAGTTTAACCATAACTAACTTTTAGATAGTCATGACTAACTTGATACATCCTTAAAGTACTTTGGCAGCCAATAAACATTCTCAACACTTAGTTATAACTAAACACCTTACTAATAGACAAACTTCCTATGTGTAACATAGGTCGTTACAGTCCAGACTTAGGAACGCTGTAAGGGTTGGGGCAAGACTAGAGAACGAGTCGGCGGATTAGACCACCGTTCGGGAGCCTAGACCCAGACGGACATCACGGGTGGTTGGGCCGCTACTTCAAGGTACCAGTGCAGCAAGATGGAGTTTTGCCACCGGTGCCCAATGATTCAGGCACGAGAAGTCAAGGAGCCTTATATGCGAAACTCATGAAGATGATGAAGACCATGCATGGAGGCATGGCCTCCAGGGATAAACGTATCGCTGAACTTGAGACAGGCCAAGGGAGTTCCTCGTCTACCAGAAAGCTTTGTAAGACGAATTTGTCGACTCCGTTTTCAGGTATAGGACGGGCTCGCAAGGTTAAGGATTTCTTAATTGAGTTGGACCTATACTTTGAGGCACAACAGGCTAAGGAGTCTGACAAGGTGAGAGCGGCGATTACGTTCCTGAAGGACCATGCGCTTCTCTGATGGATTGCATACAGGGATGAGCATGCCTTTACCGTCTCAGCGCTTGGGTGGAAGGAGTTCAAGGAGTTGCTCGCGGGACGATTCACTCCAGAGTATCAAAGGATTCGGGACGATGTCGGAGTGTGATCCGTCTACCTAGGAAAGCGCCGGGCTTCTGGCTGTGGTTGTTCACTCAAGAGGTTGGCTTTCAGGTTACAACAGGGGCTATAAACACTCACACAGATGTGTAAGATCTAGTAATATACTCAGAAAGCGAAATTCAGGTCTAGCTGGCAGTAATAGGATCCGGCGGTGAACTTTGACACTCACGGAGAGGAAAACTATGAAGGTTTAGACTTCTAAACTTCCCCTACATGCAAATGAGGTACTACTGAACTCACACACGAAGTTTCAGCCTGAGATCAAATTCTGACACAGAGATATGGACAAAAAAGTTATGAGCAAGAAAACTACGGCAATTTCTGGTACCTAGATGGCTATTCCGACATATAACAGAAGATTGGCTCGATCAATTTCAAATATTCTTACAGGATTTGGAGTCTACAGGATGCTGAACACACCTGTGAAGTTGGGACTCATGACTGTACACAGAACTCCAGATCTCCTCCTCTGAAGTCGCTGCTCTAGATTAAGAGCTTTTCAGACCCCCTCTTCTTCAGAGGCCGCCTCGAATTACTCAGTCACTCAATCGATGCGATACCTTTTGGGAAATCGTAGCCCTGCTGGCAGACAACACAACCTCGAAGTTTTGAAGCAATTTCCTCAAATCTGCTGCAAGTGACACTGAAAACCCTAAATCCAACAAAAGTGATTCAATTCTGGCACAATTCAAACTTCAATTGATCATAACTTCGTCTTTATTCCCTCAAATCGATCGAAAATTTCACTGGAAGTGCTTGGCATGACGAGCTCTACCCTCCTGTGCTCTCCGATTTCGAAGTCCCCTCACCAAATGCTCGAACTCTCCTTTAGAGCTCTGTTTCTAAATTTAGAGTTAAACTAAAAACAAAAACAGACCAATGGGAGTTCATAGCTCCACTTGGTTGTCCTTTAGTGCCCTAATCCACGTGGTAACTCAACTTCACTCAAAGGCTACCACGTCAGCCCCTAAAGTGCCAACATAAATCTTAAACTTCACGCGAAGGCATGTAAAATAACACGTAACCCTAAAAGATAACTTAACCAATCTAGAAAGCGTGCATGGGCCACAAGTAAGTACAACCCATGAGCTTAAACCTCTATCAGCATGGAAACCCTAAGTTATGTACTTTCACAATATAGATAAGCATGATATCATTTGCACAAGCACAGGAGTGCTTGAACAAGATAGATAACATACTATCAACCTACTAAGACTCAAAATATATAACACAATAGTGTCAACACCGTATGCAAAGGTGTCAAACATATGTATAAAGGACTAGAAGTAATATGAGCTAACTTCTAGAACTACTAAACTCAAGCGTCGGAGTAGAAGTCAAGCATGTAGCCGTCAAGTAGCGCGCCATCCACCCCCTCTGAACCTGCACATCCTCCGGTATGTGTCATCCAGATCAAGACTCTTCAGCTTCGGCTTCAAACTCATCTTCAACATGCATTGAGTCTTCAGCTTCGTCCTCTGTAAACTCTGCAACGTTCTGGTCCTCTCCTCTCCTCCTAAAGAGCTTGATTCTCTTTCCTGCGACTGGTATCTTGAGCACTGCACCATCTAAATCTCTCAAGGAGTATGTGGCATTATCATAAACTTCTAACACCACATAAGGTCCAAACTATCTCTTGGAGAACTTCATGATAGTGCTATGCTGATTATCAAGACTACTATCATAGACTAACACCCAATCACCTTCTTTAACTGGTTTGGGTCGTAATCTATGCATTCTATCAAATCTGCCTTTGTTTCTCTCTCTAGCAATCTTTAATCTTTCGACAGCTTTGGCAACATCCTCAGGTCTTCGTTCTAACTGCTAGATCCTTAATGCAAGAAGATCTTCCGTACTTCTACCATCTTCCCATGGCAAAACATTCCAAGTAGGCACAACCTCCTCAATCGGCATCACAAGTTTTTGTCCTAGTATCAATTCTGCTGGCATGTAACCTATAACGGTACTATGAGTTGTGCGGTCTGCCCATAAAGCAAACGGTAGCAGTCTAGGCCATTCACGGATCTTATCCTTGCAAGCTTTTACCAAAGCTTTGATGATTGGCGGATGACCTCTTTCGCTCTTGCCATTCCCTTCAGGATTGTAAGCCGTGGTTAACGCCAACTTGATTCCCAATCGCTTGAAGAACTCAACTGCTTCTTGTGAATCCAGCTCGCCCCTATCTGCAGTGATCTTTCCCACACACCCATACTTACAAATAACATCTTCAAGTAGAAAGCGGCAGACACTAGCAGTGGTCTTCGTCCTCAAGGCACCGCCTTCAACTTGGTTAGATAGATCTTCTCTAGCCAAGACTAGATACCTCATTTGTCCAAGCCCAAATGGCATAGTTACCAGATCCACTACCCATTTGTAATGAATGGCTAAAGGATAAGTAGGATGCAATCCATCACGATGACGTATGTTGGAATACATCTGGCAAGATATACAGGATGAAACAAACTGTACTACATCCTTATTCATACCCTTCCACCAATACTTCTCCTTTATTTTGACAAATGTAGCCCAAACTCCTCTATGACCGGCCCATAGACTCTCATGGAACTCCTTGATCAGCTTCTGCTGCAATTCTAGGTCACATATCACCCGCTGTGGTACACCTCCTTGTAGCTTAGGATGCTTCCATAGATGTCCTCCATATAAAAAGTACCCATAAGCTGTTCTACGGATCCTCTTGAAATCTGCATCAGACCAGCCTTCTTGTCTTTCCAATGAACTCAAATAGCGCCCAAGATCTAACCACTCGCCATCGTACATAGTTTCCTCAAATAACTCCAATGGAGCTGCAAAACAACTTCTATCCTTTCTAGCAAGAACACTAGAATAGAACTCTGTTCTCACATCCTCCTGGTCATCTATCATTTCCTTCTCACCGTAGTACCTAGCCCTTGATAACATATCTGCCACAGAATTGTCTTTTCCTGCAATATGTCTAAACTCTAGGTTCAAGGACTTGATATATGCTATCCACCTCAACATAGCAATATCTGGAGTTGTACACCTAGGGATCATTCCCAAGAGAGGTAAACAATTTGTCTCCACAACCACAGGTGCTCCTATCAAGTATTCCTTGTCACTCTTCATCGCAATAACTACTCCCTATAGTTCTCTCTTGACCTGAGGGTAGTCTCTCTGCCGTGAACTTAATACCTTAGTACCAAAACGCACCACATATCTATTTCCATCCTGATCATCTTGTCCTATAGCCCATCCAATGCCAATAGGACTAGTATCAACAGTAAGGATAACAGATCTGTCCAACTCATATGTTACCTTCCGTAGAGTTGGTGGTGAAGACAACAGATCCTTCAACTTCTTCATAGACTCGCTTTGCTCCTTTTGTCACTGAAATCTTTACCCCTTCCTCGGCAACTTGTACAACGGATCTGCTACATGTGCAAAGTGCAAAATCCATATATGATAAAACACAGAGGCACCTAGAAATCTTCTCACCTCAGTAACCGATCCACACGTCTCCTTCATTCTTCGAATGACATCAACCTTGTTCGGACAAGGTTTCCGACCATAAGATCCACATAGGTGCCCCATAATCAACACCTCTTGTTCTCCAAATACAGACTTTGCTCCTGATAAAGTCAAATGAACCTCCTCCAGTCGACTCAATATCTTATCGCAGTCAACTATATGGTCTGCAACAAACTTACGGCACCCCCTCTGATCCTTTACCTCATTATTCTCCTCCTCAGCACACCCTTAAATCGGCACATCATCAAGGAATGGCATAGTTCTTTCAGGAATGAAATCTCTCAAAACTTTATTCATGCCATTCATCATATGTGCTACAGAATTGGTAGCACCTTGTGGTAAGGTGCACATCCTTAGTAACCCCAAAGGTGTCCTCATTGTAGTCAAGTCTCTACTCTCAGAGGATAACTGAAACTGATCATAACCTGAATATAAGTCTCCCATTGAATAGATAGCACGACCAGCAAAAGCCTCTGCAAACTCGTCTACAATAGGTCCTATACCCATATTCCTGATAGTCACCTTGTTAACTAGCTGCATATCTTGAATGAATCTCTAAGCTCCATTCTTCTTCGGAACAGTAAACCATCTGCTAGAATAGGGAGCTATAGATGGTTCCAAGATACCCATCGTAATCCTCTCATTGAGCAAGTCTATCAGCTTTGGCAGATGAGCTCTAGGCACAGGGATAGGACGTAGATTCCAAGGCACATGCGGTATAGTAAAGATTTATCATAGGTGTAACTACACTTGGATCTACACATCCTACTTCATGTGGCTCAAATGCAAACGTCTTACCATGCCTAGATAGCATCTCATTGAAGCTCTTCTTCTCTTGCTCAGTAAGAAATCCATCACCTCCAATCCTCAACTCCTTCAGTGTTGTTTCTGTGAACTGGTGCTCAATTCTTCTCGGTCCTCTCTGAGCGTCGGTTCTCGTGCAGCTTGCTCCATCTTCTGATTGTAATCGAGTGGTAAAGGCAAAGCCACTGGTTTGACTTTCTTTGCCACTGACTTGTACTTGGTCTCCACATACACCTCTTGCCGATCTATAAACTTATCAATTACATCATAAAGCTCCTTAGAGCTCACTCTCACCACTCTATCTACATCATCTATAGAACTTTCTACTATAGATTTCAACTCCCCTATAGTATCTACCAAATACTGCTCTTCAAACACTCCAGATATGTATTCATCTCCTGCTAACTCTCCACTGTCCCACAAAGACTGCTGTACACACTTCACATGTTGCCTCTCAAACCTCTTCAGATTCTCAACCTTCCTATAACACACTGATCCACATGACGTCAATCCTAAGAAGCTAGAGGATAAAGCTTCCTGTTCTACTGGATCAGGCGAGAATCCTATCTCTATTGTACCGTTGAAGTCTCGCTCTTCAATGGTACTCTGCCAAAATCCCTAGACTCTCTAAACTCCTGAGTAATCTTAGGTAGTGGACGGTCTCTCAAGCTATCGCGATTTCTCTCATGTTCTGCAGCAACGGTTAAAAACTGAACAGCTCTTTTGCCGTCTCTACTACGTATCCTAGCATAAGCTGAACCATCATCCATAACTCGTGTCTCCATTCTAACAGCAGTAATGTAAGACTGCCCTAGAATGATAGGATAGGTTGACATGTCTTGTACAAAGAAATTTTGAACATCACTGATGTCACCCATAGTTACCTTGATGTTGGACCAAGCACCATAGAGTTCTCCCCTCTGGTTGTTGGCAGCACGGATAAGCCATCCATGGTCGGTGTCTATGGGTCACCTTCCACGCTTGTACAGCTCCTTAGACATCAGATTAATCTCTGAGCCGTGATCAATCAATGCCACCACAGGTTCCTCCAGATCTCCCAACTTCACCAAGGTCTCTGTGGTTGCTCTTGCCCAATGGTTGTGAGAGTAATGGCTCTTCTGCGATGCTTCCACCTCATCTTCAAACCTCACATGCTGATACGATCTCTCTTCTGATACTTGAGAGCAGTAACCAGCAATCTCATCTTCCTCATCCTCCGACAGTTTGGTCCCTAGAGCGTTAAGCGTAGCTGCTTCACCCAAAATCTGACGTTTCCTCTTGATGATATCTATGATAACCTCATGAAACTCACGCTTTGCAATCCCAAGAATCTCACCCAGAGTAAACTCAACCTTCCCATTCAAGATACGATTCTCTAACACCTGCTTCAAGTCTGTAGCAATCTCAATATCAGACTGAAGTTTTTATGCAAGCATCTTACCCTTCTCCTTGCTTGTCTCCTTCTCCTTTGGTGTTGTAGGTGGTAGATACTCCATAGTCTCCTCCCGAGTAGATATTGTCTCATGCCTTGTCGCTGGTCTAGCCCTTTCACTCCTTGTAGCAGGTCGTTTGGCTGTAAGAGCCTCACCTGCATCCTCCCTCTTGCGTTTTTCTTCTAGTAAAGCTTCATGATGACTTCTTGCAACATAAGCATGCACTGACATAGTGTCTACAGGGTCATTCCATCCTGTAGTTTCTCGAATTGAGTTGCCAACCCTCCGTAGCACATCCTTGTCTAACTCTGTTCTAGCTACGGACCGCACTACATCAGACCACAACCCAGTAGTCCCTTTCTCTCTCTCCATTTCCACTTTCACTCCACACATAGCAGCATTCACAAGAGAAACAGCATGTGATGCTGATATTTCATTCACAAGTCTCTTCATACCACCCTTTCCAAAGTTGATTCCCAGCATCATCCCAATCTCTCTCAAATGGATCTTACCATCTTTGAAGAAGATAAGATCCTTCCTCAATGCATCTGAAAACTCCCCACAATCTCTTCTTACATGGTCTAGGCTATCACACCATATACAAAGCCTTCTCTCATCTGAGGTCTCTGCAAAGCAGGCTGTACATTCTGCTCCTTCTCTTCTAACCTAGTGAGCTTAAGCTTAAGCTCCTTCATACCCTTAATCAACTCATCAAGCGGTGAGTCTTCCTCTCTAGCAATTACCAAAGCGGACTTAGTAGGCAACTGCTTGACAGGAATTATCAGAGGTGCTGCTTCACTTACCACCACCTTGTCCCTTCTTCTTTGTCTCTTGGTCAGCAAAGAGACAGCCTCTTCAACCTCCTTCCAATCAGTCTTCAATCCTCTCTCCTCACTCTTGTCTTCCAACAACAGATCAAGCTTCTCCTGAATAGTCACGTCCGCTGCTTGTAGAAAAAGCTCTCTCTTCTCCACCTCTAGTGTAAGCTTTTTTGTCCTAGAAAGCTGAGCATACTGACGATCAAACTCTCTTAACAACTCATTTACAAACAAACCTTTGTTGGGCTTAACCACCCACTCCAAGAACGTTCTCTTGGTCACCCTCTCTGAATCTTCAGTATAGTACTCTTCCTTCAAAGCGCGCATAAAACTCTCCCAACTCTGTCCTTGCTGCTGCTTGAGCTCTTTCACATGCCCACGAATCTCAGGGACAACAGCAAGTTCAAAGTTCTCCATCATCTCTTTCTCAGATACCTTGTTCACTTCCATCTCCCTAGCATAGTATCGCACGTACTTGGAAATATCTGTCCCCTTGAACTGATCCATCTGATGCACCACAGATTGCAACACCTTGGTTGCTAATACCTCCTTCCTCTCTATGCTCTGCTGCTGCTGCATAAACATGGAAAAGGCTTTGAACATCTTCATCGTAGCAGCATCCAACTGAACAGGTTGCTGAGCAGCAGCAGCATCTCCACTTGATGATCCTTGGTTGGCCATGATATATGATCCCGCAACACTCTCAAGAAAACTCCCACCCTAGGTGTTTCACGTCGAGTTCACCAAAAAGAGAGTATGTCGGAGTGTGATCCGTCTACCTATGAAAGCGGCGGGCTTCTGGCTGTGGTTGTTCACTCAAGAGGTTGGCTTTCAGGTTACAACAGGGGCTATAAACACTCACACAGATGTGTAAGATCTAGTAATATACTCAGAAAGCAAAATTCAGGTCTGGCTGGCAGTAATAGGATCCGGCGGTGAACTTTGACACTCACGGAGAAGAAAACTATGAAGGTTTAGACTTCTAAACTTCCCCTACATGCAAATGAGATACTACTGAACTCACACATGAAGTTTCAGCCTGAGATCAAATTCTGACACGGAGATATGGACAGAAAAGTTCTGAGCAAGAAAACTATGGCAATTTCTGGTACCTAGATGGCTATTCCGACCTAAGTTATGTACTTTCACAACATAGATAAGCATGATATCATTTGCACAAGCGCAAGAGTGGTTGAACAAGATAGATAACATACTATCAACCTACTAAGACTCAAAATATATAACACAATAGTGTCAACACCGTATGCAAAGGTGTCAAACATATGTATAAAGGACTAGAAGTAATATGAGCTAACTTCTAGAATTACTAAACTCAAGCGTCGGAGTAGAAGTCAAGCATGTAGCTGCCAAGTAGCGCGACAACGGTGTTGAGTTGGTGAGACTGAAGCAGAAGGGGACCTTAAGTGCTTATCTGCGCGAGTTCAATGTCAAAGTAGACACGTTCTCCAAGTGACTGAGGAGACCAAGATATGCATATTCATTGGGGGACTCAAGTCCAGCTCGGAGAAGGCTCTCTTTCGGATGCCGAAGCTACCTGAGACATGTGCCGAACTTTTGAAGCTAGCGGAACGAATTGGGGACGATGAAGTCCAGCAACAGAAACCTTTTGAACCACGCAGCACGGACAAGTTTCAGAAGAAGAACAAGGGCTTCAAGCGACAGTGGGATGGGGGTGAGAAGGACCGGAAGGATACTTCTGCCCCGACAGCAAAGCGGCAGTAAACAGAAGTAAAACCTAAAGGGCAAACACCTCAGAAAGACAATGGCGCTAAGTTTACTTGCTACAACTGTGGCGAGGCGGGCCATATTGCTAAGGGGTGTGCGAAACCTAAGGTTAGTAACTGTAACATGAATGCATTTGTTGCAAAGGGCTTGTTGGAGGGCTAGATGACTGTGACCTTGAGAACCACAAAGAAGACGCCGGGATTGATGTTTCTACAAGCCAAGGTTGCTAACCGTGATGTTACTTTTCTTGTGGATACAGGAGCGACTCACTCCTTCATAAGTCCAAAGTTGGTGAAGAAGTTGGGCTTGTCTACCTCCAAGGCATACAAGCCTATTCAGGTGCGCTTTGCCAAGGGCAGGACGTACCAAACTTCTGAAGTAGCCTTGGACGTACGATTTGTGTGTGGGAAGTTGGAGTTCATAGAGAACTTCACGGTGTGCGAGATGGATGATATCCATGCGGTTTTGGGGAACACTTTCTTGGATAGGTTTGAAGTGGAACTTAGGCAGAACCTTTAAGGTTAAACGTTAGAGTAAAAGGGCGAAGCTGGGAGTGAGGCTGATCCAGAAGGCGCGAAAAATTGATGACTTTGCGGTGAAGTTGATCAAAGACAAACAGATGGACTTCAACGACGGGGTCATGTGTTTGATGCGGGTTGCAGATTTGATGGCGAGTGACAGACAAGAGGAAACATCAGGAGACGCGACTAAACTTCTGATGGTGCTTCGCGAAGTGATTAAGGAGTTTGAGGATGTCTTGACGGATGAGTTACCTGCTGAGTTACCTCCAAGGCGGGTGGTGGACCACGAGATCGAGGTCTTGCCAGGGTCAGAACCACCTTCCAAAGCCCCTTACCGACTCAATCGGGTGGAACTCCTTAAGTTGAAAAGACAACTCGGTGAGCTATTAGCGCGGGGATATATTCGAACCAGCAAGTCACCTTATGGAGCCCCAGTTCTTTTTGCAAAGAAGAAGGATGAGAAGTTACGACTCTGCGTAGATTATCGTGCACTCAATAAGGTGACGGTAAAGAATAATTATCCCTTGCCAAGAATAGACGACCTCTTTGATAGGCTAGCGGGCGCAAAGTACTTCAGCAGGATAGACTTGAAGTCAGGATATTACCAGATCCGGATAGCAGACCCAGATGTTGAGAAGACCGCTTGTCGAACCAGATACGGATCGTTTGAATTCGTGGTGATGTCATTTGGACTCTGCAACGCCCCTTCGAGGTTCACTACATTGATGAACACAATTTTTCGCGAGAAGATAGATGAGTTTGTCATCGTTTACATCGATGACATCTTGATCTACTCCAAAACCTTGGAGTCGCACGCGGAGCAGCTAAGGGTGTTGTTGACGAAGCTGCGGGAGCATAAGCTGTTCGCCAACGTTGACAAGAGTGAGTTTGGTTTGGAGCGCATTAACTTCTTGAGACATGTCATTAGTGCAGAAGGAGTCGGCCCGGATATGCAGAAGGTGGATGCGATTGTGACTTGGGAGCCTCCGACTACAGTGAAGGGGATGCGATGATTCTTAGGATTGGCGCAGTTCTACCGCAAGTATGTGAAGGGGTTTTCAAAGATCGCGAAGCCGCTGACGGACTGGACGGACAAAGACGCACATGTAAGTTGGACCAAGGAGGTGGATGATGCGTTTCAGATGATCAAAGCTATGTTGTCAAAGGCGTCAGTACTGAAGCTGCCGGAGTTCGACAAACCATTCGAGGTGCACACGGATGCAAGCGACTATGCGATTGGCAGAGTATTGGTGCAGGATGGAAAACCTGTAGCGTACGAAAGCAAGAAGCTATTTGGGACAGAGAGTCGATGGTTGACTCACGAGAAGGAACTGTTTGCGGTGGTTCATTGCTTGAGGAAATGACGGCATTACTTGGGACTTCACAAAACCCAAGTGTATACTGATAATATTTCGCTCAAGTACTTTGAGACACAAGATCGGGTGACGCCAAAGCAACTACGGTGGCATGATACCTTGGCGCTCATGAACGTGGAATTAATCCACAAAGCGGTGTCGGAGTGTGATCCGTCTACCTAGGAAAGTGCCGGGCTTCTGGCTGTGGTTGTTTACTCAAGAGGTTGGCTTTCAGGTCACAACAGGAGCTATAAACACTCACACAGGAGTGTAGGATCCTCTGATATGCTCAAAAGCGAAATTTAGGTCTTACTGGTAGTAATAGGCTTAAGCGGTGAACTTTGACACTCAAAGGGAGGAAAACTATGAAGGTTTAGACCTCTAAACTTCCCCTACATGCAAATGAGGTACTACTGAACTCACAGACGAAATTTCAGCCTGAGATCAAATTCTGACACGGAGATATGAACAGAAAAGTTTTGAACAAGAAACCTACGGCAACGTCATAGACAAGTAAGAAGTCACTTGCACAAGCGCAAGTGACCCCGCGTCCTGCATACAGTGTGCCAGGAGTCCAAACTAATAGGACTGAAGATAGGAAGCACAAATGCTTGAACAAGATAACTAACATACTATCAGCCTACTAGGACTCAAAATAGTGTTAACACCGTATGCAAAGGTGTCAAACATATACATAAAGGACTAGAAGTAATATGAGCTAACTTCTAGAACTACTAAACCTAAGCGTCGGAGTAGAAGTCAAGCATGTAGCCGTCAAATGGCGCGACAGCGGGAAAGGACAATGTGGTTCCTGACGCCTTGAGTCGCAAGGAGGAATATCTTTCATCGTCAACACAGATTTTACGAGCTATGTATCCTAAGGAGTCAGACTTGGAGAGGCGAATACGTGAAGGTTACATGGGCGATGACCAAGCGAAAGAGTACCTGGAACAACTCAAGCGAGGAGTGAAGTTGCAGAACATGCAGCTAAGACATGGTTTACTCATGTTCAAGCAAAGTCGGGTTTATGTGGGACAAGGAAAACTTAGGACCAAGTTGTTAAAAGAATCTCACGATGCGCCCTTATCAGGCCATAAAGGAGAAAAGTCCACCTTAGCAGTGATAGCTAAAAAGTTTTATTGGCCCCACATGAAAGACGATATTGCCCACTTTGTGAAAACATGTGTAACCTATCAAGCGAACCGCGTTTCTTATGAGAAGAAACAAGGGTTGCTTCATCCTCTGCCGATTCCAGCCAGACCTTGGGAAAGCATCAGCATGGACTTCATTACCTCTCTGCCTGACTCGAATGGATACAATGCGATTTTTGTGATAGTTGATCGGTTTAGCAAACTAGCGAAGTTTGCTCCGACCTTAGACACTGCAACAGCGTTCACGACTTCTCGGTTGTTCCTAGATACTTGGTGACGTTCACATGGATTACCTCGGAGTATTATTTCAGATAGAGACTCTAAGTTCACAAGTGTCTTTTGGAAACACTTGTTCCAAAAATTGAGGACTAAATTAAAATTTAGTACCGTTTTTCATCCGGAAACAGATGGACAAACGGAACGAGTTAACTCGGTTCTGAATCAATACTTGAGGAATTATGTGAGCGTGGACCAGAGTGATTGGACAGAGTGGCTCAGTCTTGCGGAGTATTGCTACAATTTCACGAAGCATTCGGCAACCGGCGAATCGTCTTTCTTGCTGGCTTACGGACGTGAGCCAAAAGGGCCTCTTGACTTGACTCTTGCAGGGAGTTCTACATCGGCACGACCAAGAACACGACAAACATCAGCTGAAAAGTTGGTGGCGGCAATGCAGCGGCGCGAGGAGCAAGTAAAGAAGAACCTCGAGAAGGCGTAGCAACAATACACAAAGCAGGTAAACAAGCATCTGCGGCAAGTGAAGTTTCAAGTGGGCGAAGAAGTATGGTTAAGTACGAAAAACTTCACACTTCCGAAGGACATATCGGTGAAGTTTTCATCGTATTTCGCGGGGCCTTTTGTCATTGTGAAGAACTCGCACGAAGACGTCTATACATTAGACCTTTCTCGCGAGTGGCAGTTGCATCCGACTTTCCATGTTTCTTTATTAAAGAAATACTTCAAGGATGATTTGCGACCAGTGCGCAAACAGGTTCTTAGGTCTCAACCTGATGTCGTGCAAGGCGAAGCAGAATATGAGACGGAGTCCATTTTGCGATCTCGGCGTAAATCAAACCGGATGGAGTACTTGGTCAAATGGCGTGGTTACCATTTGAAGGAAGCAACTTGGGTGCCAGATGAAGATCTCGCATATGCGAGCGAAGTATTAGACCTCTTCAAACGGTGATAAGGAAACAAGGGCGTTAGCAAGATGAGGACATCTCCTTCCAGCGAGGAGTGAAGGAACGTCGAATCATACGAGTAGCAACTTGAGGTGATTTGGACCGATGGACTTTGTAGCTTTGTCTTGTATTTGGAAATAAAGATTTTGTTTCTGGAAATTTTGTCTAAGTGTATTGGTAGTGCATGGCTATGACTAGTTCTGATCAGATGCCTAGGATGTTGTCAAGAGGAGGAACGAAGCACACTCAAAGGAAGCGAGCTGGTTTGGATAAGCATCTAAATCAAGATTAAGTCTTGATGTCAAGACTTAGGTTTGCCGTAGCGTTGGCAAAGCAAGTATGAACTTTCATATATGTCTTGGGGTTTGGAGTGATCTTACCTTGCGGTTTTCTAACTGCAAAGTAAACTTAGTCGCGCGTCTAAGTCAAATCAGATTGCGATCGGAAAATGAGTTTCGGGGGACCTTGTAAGTAGGTGTGAATACTTATAGTTAGCAAGTTAGAGTCTTAAGTAGAATGTTTAGAAATTGTCAACTAGTTTTGTTTAGGGTAAGCCAAAAAGGTAAGGCTTTTCTCGAGACTAGTTGAAATTTTCTAAGTGTTCTAGCGACAACTTAAGACTCAAGCCAAGAAGAGAATTGCGGGTTAGCTACCAGAACGCAATTCTGACGCCAAGGGGTTGGCTACCCATTTTGAACTTGGTGTTAACTTAAAGGATCATTGTTGATGAGGGCATCAACCTCCAAAGTGGGGATGAGTGTCGCGATCCTTATTCTCAAGATCGAGCGCAGACGCGAACAACAGAACTCTAGCGGACTTGCGCTAGGTTGTGAACGCTACGAGTAGGACTTAACGGCTTGGTCGGGAAGTCGGGATCAGATGAACCCTAAGTGGTTCTCTGAACCAAGGTTGGAACCTTGGGTTAGGACATAAGGGCCTACCCCAAGAGATCCCCGGACAAACGCTGACCTAAGGAGACGAGTCGGAGAACGGACCGAAACATGAGTCTGAGACATAGGTCTGAGACGTGGGTCCGAGACGTGGAACCGAGACGTGGGTCCGAGACGCAGACGGACCGTGGTTCGGATGCTGGTCCGAACCACAGGGTTCGAGTCTGGGTCTGGACCACAGATTTCCGAAAAATAGCTAAGTGTTGGAGCTCCATGGACGTTTTAGGTCGTGGACGGAGCTCCACGTAAGCTCTCGAGACGAGTGAGGTATCATTGGAAAGGCCTCGTCGAGAGCTTTCCATTGATATATAACAATCCTCGATCTGACCTCCGAGTTAGAAGTTATGGCCGAACCACAATCGGGTTGTGGTATAATTTTCAGGGACCAAAGAGGAGGGCGGGGCCGTCGATCCCTAGAAGTATATACGAGGGGGGCTCGATGCTTGGGTGGACCAGGACGAGTCATCCGACCCCAAGGTTCGGCGGACGGACTCTGTGGGCATGAGGTGATGGTTGGGCTGGTTCCAAGGCACATTCTCGTCCAGACTTGGACGTCTGGACTTAGGAACGCTGTAAGGGCTGGGCAAGACTAGAGAACGAGTCGGCGGGTTAGACCACCGTTCGGGAGCCTAGACCCAGACGGACATCACGGATGGTTGGACCGCTAGGTGTGCTGGAGGTACCATTTAGGACCTTGGACTTTATGGGAAGTCCGTCCCAAGTCATCTTGTGACTTGCTCATGTTTGGGACCGACCTAGGCGGGACTAGGTCGGGACTTAGGAACTGTTGAGCTTGATGATTAAGGAGACGGTGTCGTGTTATGGTTAGGCTCCTGTGTGAAATTCTCGTGGAACGTAGATTGTGTTTCTTTTCGGTGATTCGTGAACCGTATCGCGTAACTTGCCGAACGGTATGATGAGTGCCACGTTTGTGATTATCTGTTTAAGTGATCGCACGGTAGAGGAACGTGCCAAGTCATAGATCTGTGCGCGTTCACTTTAGTGGTCCTTGTCGCCACATTTGTGTATAAAATGATGGGTCGAAGGTTCATACGATATTCTCTCTCAGCGGGTGATTCGTGAGGGTTCTCGGTGGTCTGCATGGAGGAGTGAAGAACTGCAAGAGTGGTGGTTATGGACGGAGGTTTGTTACCGGCTCCGGATCTTCCTTTCCTGAATCCGTTTCACATCAAGCTTCATTGCATCCACCGCGATCACTTTCGACAGTGGTTAGTTGCATACTTTGACGATGAATTCATGAGAAGAGTGATGGAGTTACAGCTTCCGGTGATCCTTCCGATCGTAACATACGGAGAGACTTGGGATATGACGGTGTACATTTTGTTGTGAGGAACAATGGATCTCAACTATCCATCAAACGTTCCTTTCAACCTTTGGGTCGATGTCCGGTGTCATTGCAGACCGAAGATCAATCATGGGGCTTGGATCGTGAGAAACTTCGGACAAGAATATTACAATCGAGTGATAGCTTCACCGTTTTCTTTTGTCGTACCTTTTATTGTAGAACGTTTTCAGGTTGTAATATTGACGTTGTATTAGTCTGCGACTCAATCATTTTCATTCTGGTCGGGCGCTTTTGTGTAGTTACGCACCGCGAAGAATCCATCAACATATCTGAAGGATATTCTGAGATCTTAGAGTCTTGTTGATGTCTTGTGTCTCATTGGAGAGTAAAAACTCGTTCTAGGGGAAAAAATTGAGTGGAAAAAAGACAAAAGTAAAGATCTTTTTGCTCTTATTGGTCCATTTTTGGACCAATGATGTTCTAGCTGATCCTCGCAACTTTTCTGTGGTTTCTGGAGGCTTCGGAGGTCCATTCGCGAAACGAAGGGTATGGTTGAAAAGCTCTCGACCGGGGCTACAATCTGGGCTGAAGAATCGATCAATTTGATGGAAGGATGAGCGCGTTATGATCGATTGAGTGGAGGGGGGTGACATTCATACCTATCGCCACGTTTCTGGTTGTTCCGAGAGACTCGTAAGGAGTTTTGAGGAGCTGTCTCTTGGGTTGGAGAGCTGACGACGTGCTGGTTGTTTTGATATCAATTTCATCAGATTCTTGATCGATTTGGATTCTGAACCGACCGATTGAAGTTGAGAAGTGCAGACGTGATAAGGCGGGAACAGCGAACTGTGACAGTCATGGGTAGATTGCTATTGCTTAAATTCTGAGTCGAATTTCTGAGTGAAACTTTCCAGGACTGAAACATGTCTTATCAGTAAGATACTTGGGAAGTTTCACCTCAAATGGTCGAGTAGTTTGTTCAGAATCTTGGATCAAATGTACCTGGGTCTGTAAAGCTCTGAAGTTAGCACAGATTACGGTTTGATTCATATCTGAGAATTGGTTCAAGATTTCGACCTAAAAATTGTTCAGGATAGGAGTGAAGGGTCCAATCAAGCTTCCTGTGAAGTTTGATCATCATTGGTCGACTAGTTTGGGAGGAATGAGGTCTCAAAGTTCGAAGATACTTCTGTTATTAGTAATTTCAGATTTTCCGATATCATCTATTATCATTCTGGTCATTTTCGAGCAATTTGGAGAGGAGTTTGTTGCTGAAACTGCCATGCCTGCATATAACTCGACATTGGAGGATGTGGGACTGATTTTAGCTCTTGGTGATGAAGGAGAACGGATTCGTCATGAATCTTAAGCCGCTGTTTGGGTTCTCCGAGCTGCCAGGTATTACCGCCGTTGGTGCTATATTGAGATGTGAGTAGTGTTTTGGAGCATGCATGCTTTACCTTGCTGGAATGCTTGGTAGATCAGGGTGTACAGCAAGTTGTATCGATACTCTATCAAGTTGATTGAGTGATCTTATAGCATCTTCTGGTTGTACCATGAAGTTGTGATAGTTGGATTGATGGGCAGTTAGCGTCGCTGGGGAGCTATTCAGAAGTCATGCTTCCAGTGATATAGAGGAATAACTTCAGTTAGATAGTACAGAGCTGAGTACTTTTAGTTAGAGTACAAAAGATCTGTTTGTAACACAAGTTTATGCAACCCATACGTAACCTTGGATCTAGCAAGTTGTAAACTTGAGCCGAGCGGTGTCGGAGTGTGATCCGTCTACATAAGAAAGCGCCGGGCTTCTGGCTGTGGTTGTTTACTCAAGGGGTTGGCTTTCAGGTCACAATAGGGCTATAAACACTCACAACAGATGTGTAAGATCTAGTAATATGCTCAGAAAGCGAAATTCAGGTCTAGCTAGTAGTAATAGGATCCGGCGGCAAACTTTGACACTCACGGAGAAGAAAACTATGAAGGTTTAGACTTCTAAACTTCCCCTACATGCAAATGAGGTACTACTGAACTCACACACGAAGTTTCAGCATGAGATCAAATTCTGACACGGAGATATGGCAAGAAAACTACGGCAATTTCTGGTACCTAGATGGCTATTCCGACCTATAACAGAAGATTGGCTTGATCAATTTCAAATATTCTTACAGGATTTGGAGTCTACAGGATGCTGAACACCCTTGTGAAGTAAGAACTCCTGACTGTACATAGAACTCCAGATCTCCTCCTCTGAAGTCGCTGCTCTAGATTAAGAGCTTTTCAGACCCCCTCTGCTTCAGCGACCGCCCCGAATTACTCAGTCACTCAATCGATGCGATACCTTTTGGGAAATCGTAGCCCTGCTGGCAGACAACACAACCTCGAAGTTTTGAAGCAATTTCCTCAAATCTGGTGCAAGTGACACTGAAAACCCTAAATCCAACAAAAGTGATTCAATTCTAGCACAATTCGAACTTCAATTGGTCATAACTTCGTCTTTATTGCCTCAAATCGATCGAAAAATTCACTGGAAGTGCTTGGCATGACAAGCTCTATCTCCCTGTGCTCTCCGATTTCGAAGTCCCCTCACCAAATGCTCGAACTCTCCTTTAGAGCTCTGTTTCTAAATTTAGAGTTAAACTAAAGACAAAAACAGACCAATGGGAGTTCATAGCTCCACTTGGTTGTCCTTTAGTGCCCTAATCCACGTGGTAACTCAACTTCACTCAAAGGCTACCACGTCAATCCCTAAAGTACCAGCGTAAATCTTAAACTTCACGCGAAGGCATGTAAATTAACACGTAACCCTAAAAGATAACTTAACCAATCTAGAAAGCGTGCATGGGCAACAAGCAAGTACAACCCATGAGCTTAAACCTCTATCAGCATGGAAACCCTAAGTTATGTACTTTCACAACATAGATAAGCATGATATCATTTGCACAAGCGCAAGAGTGCTTGAACAAGATAGATAACATACTATCAACCTACTAAGACTCAAAATATATAACACAATAGTGTCAACACCGTATGCAAAGGTGTCAAACATATGTACAGAGGACTAGAAGTAATATGAGCTAACTTCTAGAACTACTAAACTCAAGCGTCGGAGTAGAAGTCAAGCATGTAGCCGTCAAGTAGCACGACATCCACCCCCTCTGAACCTGCACATCCTCCGATATGTGCCATCCAGATCAAGACTCTTCAGCTTCGGCTTTAAACTCATCTTCAACCTGCATTGAGTCTTCAGCTTCATCCTCCGTAAACTCTGCAACGTTCTGGTCCTCCCTTCTCCTCCTAAAGAGCTTGATTCTCTTTCCTGCGACTGGTATCTTGAGCACTGCATCATCTAACTCTCTCAAGGAGTATGTGGCATTATCATAAACTTCTAACACCACATAAGGTCCAAACCATCTCTTGGAGAACTTCCTGATAGTGCTATGCTGATTATCAAGACTACTATCATAGACTAACACCCAATCACCTTCTTTAACTGGTTTGGGTCGTAATCTATGCATTCTATCAAATCTTTCTTTGTTTCTCTCTCTAGCAATCTTTAATCTTTCGACAGCTTTGGCAACATCCTCAGGTCTTCGTTCTAACTGCTGGATCCTTAATGCAAGAAGATCCTCCGTACTTCTACCATCTTCCCATGACAAAACATTCCAAGTAGGCACAATCTCCTCAATCGGCATCACAAGTTTTTGTCCTAGTATCAATTCTGCTGGCATGTAACCTGTAACGGTACTATGAGTTGTACGGTCTGCCCATAAAGCAAACGGTAGCAGTCTAGGCCATTCACGGATCTTGCAAGCTTTTACCAAAGCTTTGATGATTGGCGGATGACCTCTTTCGCTCTTGCCATTCCCTTCAGGATTGTAATCAGTGGTTAACGCCAACTTGATTCCCAATCGCTTGAAGAACTCAACTGCTTCTTGTGAATCCAGTTTGTCCCTATCTGCAGTGATCTTTCCCACACACCCATACCTACAAATAACATCTTCAAGTAGAAAGCGGCAGACACTAGCAGTGGTCTTTGTCCTCAGGGCACGGCCTTCGACTTGGTTAGATAGATCTTCTCTAGCCAAGACTAGATACCTCATTTGTACGAGTCCAAATGGCATAATTACCAGATCAACTACCCATTTGTAATGAATGGCTAAAGGATAAGTAGGATGCAATCCATCACGATGACGTACGTTGGAATACATCTGGCAAGGTATACAGGATGAAACAAATTGTACTACATCCTTATACATACCCTTCCACCAATACTTCTCCTTCATCTTGACAAATGTAGCCCAAACTCCTCTATGACCGGCCCATAGACTCTCATGAAACTCCTTGATCAGCTGCTGCTGCAATTCCAAGTCACATACCACCCGTTGCGGTATACCTCCTTGTAACTTAGGGCGCTTCCATAGATGTCCTCCATGTAAAAAGTAACCATAAGCTATTCTACAGATCCTCTTGAAATCTGCATCAGACCAGCCTTCTTGCCTTTCCATTGAACTCAAATAGCGCCCAAGATCCAACCACTCGCCATCATACACAGTTTCCTCAAAAAACTCCAACGAGGCTGCAAAACAGCTTCTATCCTTTCTAGCAAGAGCTCTAGAATAGAACTATGTTCCCACATCCTCTTGATATCATTTCTTTCTCATCGTAATATCTAGCCCTTGATAACATATCTGCCACAGGATTGTCTTTTCCTGCAATATGTCTAAACTCTGGGTTCAAGGACTTGATATATGCTATCCACCTCAACATAGCAATATCTGGAGTTGTACAGCTAGTGATCATTCCCAAGAGAGATAAACAATCTGTCTCCACAACCACAGGTGCTCCTATCAAGTATTCCTTATCACTCTTCATCGCAGTAACTACCCCTCATAGCTCTCTCTTGACTTGAGGGTAGTCTCTCTGCCGTGAACTTAACACCTTAGCTCCAAAACGCACCACATATCTATTTCCATCCTCATCCTCCTGTCCTATAGCCCATCCAATGCCAATAGGACTAGTATCAACAGTAATGATAACAGATCTGTCCAACTCATATGTTACCTTCCGTATAGTTGGTGGTGAAGACAACAGATCCTTCAACTTCTTCATAGACTCGCTTTGCTCCTCTTGCCACTAAATCTTTGCCCCTTCCTCAGCAACTTGTACAACGGATCTGCTACATGTGCAAAGTGTGGAATCCGTATATGATAAAACACACATGCACCTAGAAACCTTCTCACCTCGGTAACTGACCCACATGTCTCCTTCATCCTTCGAATGGCATCAACCTTGTTTGGACAAGGTTTCCGATCATAAGATCCACATAGGTGCCCCACAATCAACACCTCTTGTTCTCCAAATACAGACTTTGCTCCTGACAAAGTCAAATGAACCTCCTCCAGTCGATCTTCTGATTGTAATCGAGTAGCAAAGGCAAAGCCACTGGTTTGACTTTCTTTGCCACTGACTTGTACTTGGTCTCACATACACTTCTTGTCGATCTATAAACTTATCAATTACATCATAAAGCTCCTTGGAGCTCACTCTCACCACTCTATCTACACCATCTGTAGAGCTTTCTAATATAGATTTCAACTCCCCTATAGTATCTACCAAATACTGCTCTTCAAACACTCCAGATATGTATTCATCTCCTGCTAACTCTCCACTATCCCACAAAGACTGTTGTACATACTTCACATGTTGCCTCTCAAACCTCTTCAGATTCTCAACCTTCCTATAACATACTGATCCACATGACGTCAATCCCAAGAAGCTAGTGGATAAAGCTTCCTGCTTTACTGGATCAGGCGAGAATCCTATCTCTATTGTACCGTTGAAGTCTCGCTCTTCAATGGTACTCTGCCAAAACCCCTAGACTCTCTAAACTCCTGAGTAATCTTAGGTAGTGGACGGTCTCTCAAGCTATCACGATTCTTCTCATGTTCTACAGCAACGGTCAAAAACTAAACAGCTCTTTTGCTGTCTCTACTATGTATCCTAGCATAGGCTAAACCATCATCCATAACTCGTGTCTCCATTCTAACAGCAGTAATGTAAGGCTGCCCTAGAATGATAAGATAGGTTGACATGTCTGGCACAAAGAAATTCTGAACATCACTGATGTCACCCACAGTTACCTTGATGTTGGGACAAGCACCATAGAGTTCTCCCCGCTGGTTGTTGGCAGCACGGATAAGCCACCCATGGTCGGTGTCTATGGGCCACCTCCCACGCTTGTACAGCTCCTTAGACATCAGATTAATCTCTGAGCCGTGATCAATCAATGCCACCACAGGTTCCTCTAGATCTCCCAGCTGCACTAAGGTCTCTGTGGTTGCTCTCGCCCAATGGTTGTGAGAATAATGGCTCTTCTGCGATGCTTCCACCTCATCTTCAAACCTCACGTGTTGATCTGATCTTCTCTCTGATACTTGAGAGCAATAACCAGCAATCTCATCTTCCTCATCTTCCGACAGTTTGGTCCCTAGAGCGTTAAGCGTAGCTGCTTCACCCAAAATCTGACGTTTCCTCTTGATGATATCTATGATAACTTCATGGAACTCACGCTTTGCAATCCCAAGAATCTCACCCAAAGTAAACTCAACCTTCCCATTCAAGATACGATTCTCTAACACCTACTTCAGGTCTGTAGCAATCTCAATGTCAGACTGAAGTTTGTATGCAGGCATCTTACCCTTCTCCTTGCTTCTCTCCTTCTCCTTTGGTGTTGTAGGTGGTAGATCCTCCATAGTTTCCTCCCGAGTAGGTGTTGTCTCCTGCCTTGCCTCTGGTCTAGCCCTTTCACTTCTTGTAGCAGATCGTTTGGCTGTAGAAGCCTCACTTGCATCCTCTCTCCTGCGTTTTTCTTCTAGTACAGCTTCATGATGACTTCTTGCAACATAAGCATGCACTGACATAGTGTCCACAGGGTCATTCCATCCTGTAGTTTCTCGAATTGAGTTGCCAACCCTCCGTAGCACATCCTTGTCTAAGTCTGTTCTAGCTACGGATCGCACTACATCTGACCACAACCCAGTAGTCCCTTTCTCTCTCTCCATTTCCACTTTCACTCCACACGTAGCAGCATTCACAAGAGAAACAGCATGTGATGCTGATATCTCATTCACAAGTCTCTTCATACCACCCTTGCCAAAGTTGGTTCCCAACATCATCCCAGTCTCTCTCAGATGGATCTTACCATCTTTGAAGAAGATCAGATCCTTCTTCAATGCATCTGAAAACCCCCCACAATCTCTTCTTACATGGTCTAGACTATCACACCATATACAACGATGAACAAAGCCTTCTCTCATCTGAGGTCTCTGCATAGTAGGCTGTACATTCTACTCTTTCTCTTCTAACCTAGTGAGCTTAAGCTTAAGCTCCTTCATACCCTTAATCAACTCATCAAGCGGTGAGTCTTCCTCTCTAGCAATTACCAAAGCGGACTTAGTAGGCAACTGCTTGACAGGAATTATCAGAGGTGCTGCTTCACTTACCACCACCTTGTCCCTTCTTCTCTGTCTCTTGGTCAGCAAAGAAACAACCTCTTCAACCTCCTTCCAATCAGTCTTCAATTCTCTCTCCTCACTCTTGTCTTCCAGCAACAGCTCAAGCTTCTCCTGAATAGTCACGTCCGCTGCTTGTAAGAAAAGCTTCGTCTTCTCCACCTCTAGTGTAAGCTTCTCTGTCCTAGAAAGCTGAGCATATTGACGATCAAACGCTCTTAACAACTCATTTACAGACAAACCTTTGTTAGGCTTAACCACCCACTCCAAGAACGTTCTCTTGGTCACCCTCTCTGAGTCTTCAGTGTAGTACTCCTCCTTCAAAGCTCGCATAAAGCTCTCCCAACTCTGTCCTTGCTGCTGCTTGAGCTCCTTCACACGCCCACGAATCTCAGGGACAACAGCAAGTTCAAAGTTCTCCATCATCTCTTTCTCAAGTACCTTGTTCACCTCCATCTCCCTAGCATAGTATCGCACGTACTTGGAAATATCTGTCCCCTTGAACTGATCCATCTGATGCACCACAGATTGCAACGCCTTGGTTGCTAATACCTCCTTCCTCTCTATGCTCTGCTGCTGCTGCATAAACATGGAAAAGGCTTGGAACATCTTCATCGTAACAGCATCCAACTGAACAGGTTGCTGAGCAGCAGCAGCATCTCCACTTGATGATCCTTGGTTGGTCCTGATATCTGATCCTGCAACACTCTCAAGAAAACTCCCACCCTAGGTGTTTCACGTCGAGTTCACCAAAAAGAGAGTAGGTCGGAGTGTGATCCGTCTACCTAGGAAAGCGCCGGGCTTCTGGCTGTGGTTGTTTACTCAAGGGGTTGGCTTTCAGGTCACAATAGGGCTATAAACACTCACACAGATGTGTAAGATCTAGTAATATGCTCAGAAAGCGAAATTCAGGTCTAGCTAGTAGTAATAAGATCTGGTGGCGAACTTTGACGCTCACGGAGAAGAAAACTATGAAGGTTTAGACTTCTAAACTTCCCCTACATGCAAATGAGGTACTACTGAACTCACAAACGAAGTTTCAGCCTGAGATCAAATTCTGACACGGAGATATGGCAAGAAAACTACGGCAATTTCTGGTACCTAGATGGCTATTCCGACCTATAACAGAAGATTGGCTCGATCAATTTCAAATATTCTTACAGGATTTGGAGTCTACAGGATGTTGAACACCCCTGTGAAGTTGGGACTCCTGACTGTACACAGAACTCCAGATCTCCTCCTTTGAAGTCGCTGCTCTAGATTAAGAGCTTTTCAGACCCCATCTGCTTCAGCGGCCACCCTGAATTACTCAGTCACTCAATCGATGCGATACCTTTTGGGAAATCGTAGCCCTGCTGGCAGACAACACAACCTCGAAGTTTTGAAACAATTTCCTCAAATCTGCTACAAGTGACACTGAAAACCCTAAATCCAACAAAAGTGATTCAATTCTAGCACAATTCGAACTTCAATTGGTCATAACTTCGTCTTTATTGCCTCAAATCGATCGAAAAATTCACTGGAAGTGCTTGGCATGACGAGCTCTATCTCCCTGTGCTCTCCGATTTCGAAGTCCCCTCACCAAATGCTCGAACTCTCCTTTAGAGCTCTGTTTCTAAATTTAGAGTTAAACTAAAGACAAAAACAGACCAATGGGAGTTCATAGCTCCACTTGGTTGTCCTTTAGTGCCCTAATCCACGTGGTAACTCAACTTCACTCAAAGGCTACCACGTCAGTCCCTAAAGTGCCAGCGTAAATCTTAAACTTCACGCGAAGGCATGTAAATTAACACGTAACCCTAAAAGATAACTTAACCAATCTAGAAAGCGTGCATGGGCGACAAGTAAGTACAACCCATGAGCTTAAACCTCTATCAGCATGGAAATCCTAAGTTATGTACTTTCACAACATAGATAAGCATGATATCATTTGCACAAGCGCAAGAGTGCTTGAACAAGATAGATAACATACTATCAACCTACTAAGACTCAAAATATATAACACAATAGTGTCAACACCGTATGCAAAGGTGTCAAACATATGTATAAAGGACCAGAAGTAATATGAGCTAACTTCTAGAACTACTAAACTCAAGCGTTCGGAGTAGAAGTCAAGCATGTAGTCGCCAAGTAGCGCGACAGCGGATACAAGGTCACTCGGGCTAGAAGAGTAGATAGTGAAACATTTGAGTGGAAACATCCAGATCTAGATCCAACCTTGTCAATCCACATACCTCTGCACAGCCATATACCCAGTGTATTCCTAGACAGAAAAACACGTTATACGATAGCTGGTGAACTCGACGTGAAAGTCTGGGGTGAGAGGTACGTGCGTGGTTTTGTCACCATGGACGTTGAAGGGTTGGGTCATTACATAGATGAGGCTTCTACATCTGGAGAGGCTCCAAAGGTGACCAAGCTTTCACGGTCTGATATGCGATTGCTTGAGGCATTCGCGTTGGTGATGCAACAGCAGCAAGTCACTGAACAGAAAGAAGCAATGGCTACTAAAGCCTTGCAATCTGTTCTGGGTTTGCTAGATCAGTTTGACGAGAAGAACATATCCAAGTATTTAAAGTACTATTCCCGAGAGATGGAGTTGAGTAAGGTGCCAGAAAGAGAGATGGTGAGTACATTTGAGCTTGCTGTCGTACCTGAGCTACGAGAGCATGTGAAAGACATCATCCGATCTCATGGTGCTACATGGGAAGGATTTACTCTTCAACTCAAAGAAGAGTATTCTTTAGAGGATGCAGACCGAGTGACTAAGAAGTCATTCATGGAGTGGGTAAACAAACCCAACAAAGGGCTTGTTTGCCACAGAGCTATTTCGAGAGTTTGAGAGACAATTCCTTCAGTTGTCTCGGATGGAGAAGCTCACACTGGAGAACGACAAGGTGGAGTTGTTTCTGCAAGCAGCCAACAATGAATTACAAAGGGAGTTGGAGCTGCTTCTGGAAGATAGGATGGAAGACAACGGACTCACAACCGACTGGAGAAAAATCTCTGAAGCAGTGAGTGTACTTGCCAAATGAGAGTACCGGAGAGGGAAGGTGGTGGTAAGACAAGAAGAGAGACCACCACCGATCATAGTACCTCGTAGGCATCCAATGGTACCCAATGTGCAAGCACCTATTGTGCATGTACCTCAAGTTCCATTTCTTACTATTCCTATCCCGAAAGTTGCACCGCAAAGAGATGTTATGGAAGAGTTGGTAAAAGAGATGAGGGACTTGCAGATCAAGTTAGCAAGGTTGGAAGAGAAGGGAGGAGCACATGATACTAGACCTGCTCCTAAGCAAGATTATGTACAAAGATGCATTTGGTGTGATAGTTCCGCTCATGCTCGAAGAGAGTGTGGTGATTTTGCCAAGACTCTACGAGATGGAGTAGTCTATTGGAAGAAAGGAAAGATTGCTTTGAAAGATAATGGAGAGATTCTTAGAACCAACTTCGGGAAAGGAGGAATGAAGCAAGTACTGGAGAAGTATCTATCTCAGCATGCTACTGCGTCGATAAAAGCTGCTACTTATGGAGTTGAGGTAGTACGAGAAAGAAATGCTTCTAGGAAGCATGGAGATACTCTTGATATGTGGAGTCACGCGGTAAGCACAAACAAAAGGGGGGAAAATGACAAGGGAGGAGTTGCTCAGAACAGCCACGGCAATCAGGGGTGCTACTGGATGGGATGATCCCGTGGATATGTAGTGACGAAGGATTTCTCCTTTTGCCCATTTAGTATACAAGATATCGTTCCCACAGAGGATTTGCACAAATAACGCTGCTCTAAGTTCTAAGATCTGTTCAAACACACAAACACACGGGTTTTGCCTAGAAATCCCGTCTTCTCACAAAACCACACAAAACAACACGTCTTCCAGACACGCCAAATGGTGCTCCGGAACTAGACAAACAACTACCAACTAAAATATCACACAATTATGCACAGAGAAGCTCGGGAAGACGATCTTCCTGCTTCCAGGTTGCTTCTTCCGGTCTTCTCGATACCGTCTTCCCGAAGCGATTCTTGTCTTCTGGGGGTTCAACTCGTCTTCTGACACCTCCAGAAGCGTGTCCTGCTTCACAGAAGTCGACTAGTAACAGTCGTTACACCTTATTCTCACACTCACATTCCAACGGGGTGGATCAATCACAGGGTGTATGCCCCCTGTAGCCTTCCCAGGCTTCTGCCTACGGAAGTTGTCTTCCTGTAGCGCTACAACGACATTCACCTTCACGGAACCTCAATAGAAGTATCGGAAGCTCACTAGAAGAAGGTAAGAAGATGGGGAAGATGGGAGAAGATGGGAAGAAGAAGAAATCCAAACAAGAGAAAACAGGATGAAAAAGGGCAATTAAGATTCCGACAGGCTTCTAGTCCGGATCCTGACTAACAAGCCATCCTTGCTTGTAATAGTTTGGGGAGGAAGACAACAAACGTGAGTACTGTAGCACCGTCTTCTACTCGAAGATGTCGTCTTCTGTTGCGGGAAGAAGGCTTCCTTCTTCTTCACTTCGCTGCTCTGACTGCTCTGTCTTCTGGGATCCCTTACCCGGAAGACCGTTCGTACGTAGATCCCAAGTGCTCTACTGAACGAGTCAAGCTACACTCCACAACTGTTGACATTCACCGCCACTCAAGAAGAACACTTCCCATGCACAATTGGGAGCGAATTCAGTGAACCCACCATCCAGAAGACATGGACAAAGCGTCTGCACTCAAATCCACAATCTATTCCCCGAGAAGAAGTCACAATGGCATTGGGAAGCTCACTCCCTCTACTTCCTGCGTCTACTCCTCGACACACCAGTCTAATCAGCAGGTCTGCACGAGGATGCCGTTCCCTGTTCCTAGACTGTCCCTGCTCTAATGTGTCTCTCCTGCCTGCCTGTAGAATCGGTGTGTATGTTCAGTTACTGCCGAATTCTACAGACCTAGCAGAGCTCTCAGAGAGACCCTTTTCCTCCTACCTTGCTATCCTACTTAACCATCTGCCTTGGGAGGCGACCACCAGGGAGAGAGAGAGAGAGACGCTGACAAGAGGTTGTCACCTCACATGCATGCGGTCTCTCTTCCCAATTAGCCCTCCACTGTATTACTCCTACGCTACCTATGCTGCCACATGGGGTCCTAACTATTTTTACATGGAAAACTGCCACCCTTAAGATAGCATGTCCAATCCTACTAAATCTGGAAGTGTCGATTAAGTTTGCTAACTACTCTGATTGCTCGGTGGCAATCTCCACATGATCTGCTCCTACCGGAGCTACTACCTCGACTTCTGATGGGCTGGGAAGCCCTGCACTTACCTCGGGTACCACTGAGGTAGCTTCCCTCTCCTCGCTCTTCGCTGGCCCTGCTATTTCTCCGGCTGCGTCTTCCAACGCTTCGACTTCGGAAGATGGAATGGTCTTCTGAGAAGACGAGTCGAATGGTGCGTCTTCGGTCTTCTGAGGCACAGATGCAGTACTAGGGACCATGGCGATCTCATAGGGGTCCGGGGAAGTCGCTTCCTCCACGCGGAATACCTGGGAAGACGGCTCGTCTTCCTGTCTTCCAGAAGACATCATGTCTTCCGGGGCGTCTTCTGGAGTCTTCTCGTCTTCCAACGCTGTCACCACCAAGTGTACAGCGAGATCAAACTCCTCCTTCTCCATCCCGGATCCAGTCGAGGGTGCTGGGACTTGGGAAGATGCGGTTGCAGGTGTCGGAAGTGAGGGAAGACCATAAAGTGTCTTCACTCCTTCTATCTATCTATCCAAGTACCTGAACATGCTATCTCTGTATTTCACCAACCTCGTCTTGGACTCGCTGTCCCATTCCCTAGCTAAGGTAAGTAACTTCTTACCCGCGGTGAAGTTGAACTTCTTCCGAAACGCTTCTACCGACTGAGCTAGCATCTTCTGCGCACGGGCCTCCGCTGCTTCCCTCTGCGTCTTCTCTGTTGCAGCTCGCGCTTCTGCGGCTTCTCGCTGCATCTTCCAAGTGGTCTGCTCTTCTGCAAGGGCAGTGATCTTCTCCCGTACTCGGAGAACTTCCTGATCACGCTGCTGTACTCGCGTCTGCAACTCCTGGTTGCTCTTCCGAAGTTGTATCGACTCCTTGGCAGAAGCGGCTGCTTCCGCCTTGTACCTGGCTGCAAGCTTCTCCGTAGTGCGGAGGCTAGCTTCCAGTGACTCCGTCTTCTACTGGCTGTCTTCCTGTTGCAGCAAGGTGCACTATAAACCCTCCGCGGTCCTATCGATCAACTACCCCCCGATCTCTCAACCTCCACGATCGTCATCCACGAATCTGCAACATGTCGGGCCTATCTCTCACTCAGGGGTCACCTCTGATGGCTTTGATGGAAGCACACCATGAACTTGAAGGGAAAATGCTGAGTTCACTCATTCATACACCCACAAACTTATCAACTAAAAATCTCCTTAAACACATCAACTAAAATCCTCCATTCTAACGACGTCTCTCAAGTTCTCACATGCTAAAAATGTCCCACACTCTCTATATTACTCAAGTTGTCATTACGACAATGTGAAAACAAGGATGAGGAGCTCTTCTCTACTCCTCTATTTATACATTCTAGGTTTTTACTTTGGTACCCCCGGTAACTCAGCCGTAACTACTTTTACCGGGTTTTACTAAGATATTACTTAAGGTAAAAGCATTGATCACATGGGCTTTTTACCTTTTCACATGGGCTTATTCCTTCAAAGTCAACAACTTCTAGAAGGATTCTGGAATATTCTCAAGGAATCTCGAATTTCCACCCCCCTCTACACTAGGACCCACTAAAAAGGAAACATGTGGAATCTCTTCTTGTTTTTAATGCCCACAAAGTCCACAACTTTAATCCAACCACTAATATCAAGTCAAAAAGGAGATAAGGGATACTTTCCACCTCCTTTCTACCTTTTAGACAAGATGACAAGATAGTAGTGCTCACTCTTTAGCAAATATCTGAATTCTGCCAAAAGTACAGCTAAGTTTAACCATAACTAACTTTTAGATAGTCATGACTAACTTGATACATCCTTAAAGTACTTTGGCAGCCAATAAACATTCTCAACACTTAGTTATAACTAAACACCTTACTAATAGACAAACTTCCTATGTGTAACATAGGTCGTTACATTTTACCCCCGGACTAAATTTTTGCTCCGTCCTCGGAGTGAAGAGAGAGCTTTCGTCGATGAAACAACTTCAACTTGTCATGATTTACTCGATCAAATCTCCTTCCTCCCAGCTCTTGAAGGTCATATGTGAAGTTGCTCCACACCTTATCTACAACAAAAGGACCAAAATATCTCGGAAGAAACTTCTTCCTAGCCCTCTTGAATCTGATAGCATCATACAACATAACCCAATCTCCGACTTGAAAAGGTTTTACCTCCCTCTTGCCCAACCGTTTGTCGTAACTCTTCTTTTGATACGCCTGAGCTCGTTCCATCCGGATCATTGCTACCGCTCGGGTCTCTTCCAACTCCATGAGTTGCTCCCTTCTTGATCTGACCACGTCTTCTCCTCTCGACCTCTTCAACTTTCGTTGAATAGTTTGAAAAGTATCCAATTCGAATTGGATCGGCAACTTGGACTCCACTCCATAAACCAGTCGAAATGGGGAGTATCCAGTAGAAGTCTTTGTTGTCGTTCGGTACTCCCATAAGATGGCATGTAGCCTCTTATCCCAAGTATGTTTCGCAGTTTCAACACCAGCATCTTTGACGAGCATCATACAAAGTGTAAGATTGGTCTTCTCCGCAAGACCATTAGCATTTGGTTTGTATGAGGTCGTTACTCGTGGCTTGATAGAAAAGTGTTGTAGCATAGCAGTAGTCATGCTACCTACAAACTCTCCTCCTCTATCTGAGACCAACTCTAACGGACATCCAAATCTCGTGATGATCCTCTCCCATAGGAATCTACCGACTTCTGTTTCATTGGTCTCTCTCAAAGGTCTAGCCTCTACCCACTTGGTACAATAGTCAGTGACGACTACAATGTATCTATTGCCTCGAGGTGTCTTATTAAGAGGACCTACAAAGTCAATACCCCATTTCTCAAACGGCCCTAATACTGGAATTGATCTTAACGGAGGTGTTCTAGTAGACTTTAGAGCAAATGCTTGACATACGTCACAAGTTTTGCAATAGTCTAAACACTCTTTGAAAATCCCTCTCCAGTGATAACCCGCATCCAAAATCTTGAAGGCTGTTATCTTACCAGCAAAGTGACCTCCGCAAACAGTTCCGTCGTGAAACTCGTGCATTAGCTTGAATGCCTCCTTCTGACCAACTGCTCTCCTTAGTAACCCATCTGCTCCTTGATGAAACAGAATTCCCTCCACCATGGTGTAAGGTTTGCATCTCTTGATCAACGCGTTATGTTCTCGGGTATGCATACCTTCTGGAAAAGAGCCATCTGCAAGGAAACTCCAGATTTCCTTGTACTCGTCCGGTATCTCCTCAATGCTTGTGATGGTCATCAGATGCTCGTCTGGAAATGAATCATCAAACGGTTCTTCTCCCTCATCATCATAAGCCCTTGACAAAAGATCAGCATTCGCATGCTTCTTCCCTGGTCTATCTTCGATCACATAATCGTATTCTGTTAGAAGGATCTTCCAACGAGCAATACGACCTTCGGCATTTGGCTTATTAAAGATATACTTTAAAGCCTTGTGATCTGTGACTATGGAAAATTTCCCTCCTAGCAAGTAGTGTCGAAATTTCTTCAATCCAAAGATCACTGCTAATCCTTCTTGTTCAGTCACGGAGTAATTCTTCTCCGCTGGAACCATCTGCCTACTAGCATAAGCTATAGGATGATCATGCCCATCTTCATCTAGTTGACTTAATGTACATCCGATTGCTACATTGGAGGCTTCCTGCTGCTCAGAAGACCAAATGTATGGTTCGTCTTTCTTCAGCAACTTAGTGAGTCTTCCTGCTACCTCTGCGTACCTTTCAATAAACCTCCTGTAGTATCCTACGTTGCCAAGGAAGCTTCTCAACTGTGTCAGGTTAGCAGGTGGGTGGAGTTTCATGATGACTTCCACCTTAGCACAGTCGACTTCTATACCTCTTCCGGAAATCCTATGTCCTAGCAAGATCTCCTCTGACATACCAAAGAAGCATTTCTCAGGGTGAAGTGCCAAACGATGTTCTCTACACTTCAGAAAACACTTCCTCAGAAATATCAAGTGGTCTTCTCTCGATCCAAACACACAGAAATCATCCAAGAAAATCTCCATAAAGGTGCGAAGATACTCCTTGAAGATTGTAATCATCAACCTCTGGAACGTGGCTGGTGCGTTGCATAAACCAAACGGCATTTGATTATACGCGTACGTGCCCCAATCAGTAGTGAAAGTGGTTTTTGACTTGTCTTCTTCTCTGATTGAAACTTGGTTGTACCCAGAATACCCATCTAGGAAGCTGTAGAACTCATGTCCTGCTACCTGGTCCAACACAGAGTCGGTGAATGGTAAAGGGTGATGATCCTTTTTCGTGGCCAAGTTCAGCTTCCGGAAGTCCTGACACACTCGGATCTTCCCTGTCTGCTTCTTCGGCACGATGACAATGGGAGCTACCCATTCACTGCTAAGTACTAGGAAGATGACTCCTGCCTTCAGATATTGGTCAATCTGGTCCTTCACCAGAAGCGAGTACTTGGGGTTGAGCCGGTACTGCCTCTGCCGTGCAGGAACAACGCCTTCTAGCAAGTCGATGCGATGCTCTCCCAATTCTCGAGGTATGCCCTTCATGTCTTCTATGGTCCACGCGAAGACATCCTGGAACTCTGTCAGAAGTTCTCGAAAGTCTTCCAACGGCTGGCCCCCGATCACCTTGGAAAGCTTCAGCTTCTTCCCAGGAGCAACCTCCATCTCTTGGAGATCATCCGGGTTCACCATTCCTTCAGTGTGACTGTACTCACTAGCACCGAAGTATTCCGGTTTGGGAGCTTCTTCTAGTTCGGATTCGTCTTCTGGAAGACCAACTGTCGGGTTTTCCGAAGGGAAGACGGTATTCTCGTCTTCTGGAAGACCAACTATCGGATCTTCCGAAGGGAAGACGGTATTCTCGTCTTCTGGAAGCTCTTCTTCCGCAATCTCGTAGCACTCAATGTACCCACAGACCACATCGTCCACTTTCTCTGCTACTTCTGTAGCACACACGTTATTCACCATAAACTCATTATACCGTTCATCACTGTCAGAAGACGCAGCCGAGTCTTCTGAAGTGTACCCCTCTATGTAGACGGAGTTTCACCTTGGTGTCCAATCTTGATCCAAGGAAGCGAGACTTTACTCTTCTCACCAGACTTGGATGTAGGATTGGGAAATCTCAAACGATGCCTTCGCCAGTCGGTATTCACATTTGCAGCATACAGCCATGGTCTTCCTATCAACACCTGATATCCAACCTTAGCTACAGGTCGCAAAATGATGTAAGTGAGGTAAAAAGATACTCCACCAATTACCGTCAAGACATCTTTCAGTTGCCCCAAAGGTCGTCTTCTGGTCTGGTCCGCCATTCTGAGAATTCTCGGAGTAGGATGGAACTCAGTGAAGCCTAGGGCATGCGCCGTTTCTTCCGTCATGATGTTAACTCCGGAGCCGGAATCAATGGGTACCTTCTTCAGAAGACAGCCATGGATCTCCATATCAAGTTCTGGGGCTCCCAAGTCCTCATGCTCTATCCTTAGGATCAGGGTGCTCGTGGGAAGTTTAGCTGCCCTCCTCTTCCTCGATCCTCGAAGCACAGATTGTAACAACTTCCTGTAACCAGCGCTGTCATCCAACAGCTGTTGGAAGGTCACATCCGCCTTCTGATTCCACAAGTCCCGCAAGAAGTCGTACGGAGATCTTTTTAGAAGAGTGACTGGTGTTTCCAACAGAGAAGATGTAGTAGCTGCTTCCTTAGGTGGAAGACCAGAAGAGTGTCTTCCCTCGACTGGAGGCTGTTCCCGTGAGACAGGTGTTGCCGTAGTCGGTGTAGGAAGCTGCTGTACTATCTTCCGTCTCTTCTCCAGCTCTTCTTGCATGATCGCTTCAACCTCTTGTCTTATGTCAGGAGCAAAGTACTTCGGATCTTCTCGGTCGTAAGTAGGAGAAGACGGCCGCTCGGGAGAAGATGACCTCTCCTTACGCTGCTTCTTCTTCTTGACGTCCTTCTGGCGAGATTCTGACTTCCCTTTGCTTCTGGTACTTACCTTGAACACAGCTTCATCCAAAACTTCCTCCGGAGGCCAACTATCTGAATTCGGGTCAGGATTCCAAACAGTACCATCTGTCAAAGTGAGAGATGACGCTTCTTCAGGTGTCTTCATCTTCTGAGCTGCAGTCGTCTTCTGCAACTGAGGTTCCTTTCCTTTGCGCTTCCCGGGGTCTGGTTCGTCTTCCTCGATATGGAGACAATCTGTACAATCCCCAGGATCTTCTTCTTCTACCGTGATGTGCTGTACCACTGCTAACTCGAGCTTAGAAGATGATGCAGCTTCTGCAGGAGGTGTGGTATCTGCAAATCTCACCATTTGTCGGGGTCGTAAGGTCGGAAGACAATTCTCTGTGAAATGACCGGCTTCCTTACAGTTCCCCCACAAGGGCACTTGCCCAATCTGTCTTCTCGGATGAGGACAGGTGGACCACCAGTGTCCTGTCTCTCCACAATTATTGCACGCTCCAGGAAGAGGGTTGAGAGGTCGTTGTGATGAAGAAGGCTGCCATGGTGTCCTGGTCTGTACATTGCTAGCTCTATCCCTCGGTAAATAACGATTATATTGGGCGGGAGGCGTAGGAATGAAGGGTTGGATCGTCTCGATCCTATAGCAGGTTTCCCCACTGGGATCGTATAGATATCCCTCATCATCTTCTTCCCATCCTGCCCAGTTGACAGCTTGGTCCTGCGTACACAGATCTCTGGTGTGTCCAGAAGAGTTACAGAGGTTGCACCAAAGGTTTGGCCGGGAAGCCGTAGGCTGCTTCCGCTTGTCCTTCTTGTTCAGAAGATGAACTTTCAGGTCGGCAAACTGCTTCAGAACCTCATCGATGCGAGAATCAGGTGCAGACTGAATGATCTGAGTCTGAGGCATCTTCTGCACAACTTCCTCCCTTGCTCGCGTCTTCTCCTTCTTCTTCTTCCGCGTCTTCTTCTCTTGTTCAGATTCGGATTCTGAACTTTCGACAGTCGACTCTTCAGAAGTAGAGGCTGCTTCCGAATCACTGTTATCAGTTTCAGTGGACTTGGACTTCTTCTTGGACTTCCGGGAAGACTTTTTCGACTTCTTGGACTTCTTCGAGATCTTCCCTTTGTCTTTCGTCATATTCCGAGTGATGCTCGAGGTTTCATACTGCTCGGCATGCTTCTGTACTTCTGCTAAATCATCACCTCCTCCTCTTCTGCAGTACAATTCCATATCCTGAGACAATCCTCCCAAGTACCAGTCCACAGCTTGCTGAGCACAGTAGCCGGGTCTTCCTTGGTTCTGAGGGATGTGATCCAAGAGATCTTCAAACCTCTCGGTGTAATCCCGCAGTGTCTCTTTCTTCTTCCGTTCGAGCCTCTGAAGCTCTATGAGGGTCATACGATCGTAGCCCACTCCTCTGAATCTCTTCAGAAAAGCTGCCTTCAGAGTAGCCCAAGCGGCCATTACTACAACATCATCCAACGTTTTACTCATCCACTTCCTTCCTTTCCCTTTGATCAAACTGGGAAATACACGGAGTCTGTCAACATCAGCGTCTTCCTTGTTGGATCTAGAGATGGTCTCGAACATCGTGATGAAGTCGTCCGCATCATCATCATCGTCGTACGGATGGTACTTCTGCCGAGTGTGGGAAGCCATGTTGACTGCCGGCTGGTGCGACTGCCAACTTCTTTCTTCCTCAGGTCCAGGTGGTGGTGATGGTCTTCTCGAAGGTCCGGGCCTGTCTGAATCACGAAGATCGTCTTCTGAGTCAGAGCTACTGTCACTGCTACCTCCCGAGACGTCTGGAACAATCTCCTCCAGTCTTCCCTCACCTTGAGAAGCTTCTTCCGTGCTTGGGAAGACGTCTTCCGAGTAACCAGTACCGAAATCTACTTTATACACGTGATCACCCGGTTGGCTTCTGTCTTCGCCAAAGATTATTGCTCGAGATGGAAGGCTCTTCCAACTCTACCGATCGGATCTTCCTGAGCTCTTCTTCTTTCCTTTGGTGTCTCAGGGATATCCGCTGCTCTCTAGAAGCGGTTCGCTGAGGTGAGTTTACCCACTCAGGATCTTTACCCGTGCGTCTTCTGCTTCTTCCTCCGGTCGGAGGCATCCACCAGAGTACTGAGAACAGATGTCTCTCTTTTCTCTATCACTAGATCCGGGAGACCAAATGACTGAACAACCGATCACAAGTTCAGAACGTCTTCTTCTCCTGCTTCTGGTTGCACTCACTGCAATCTTCCAAGATCGAGTCTTCCAAGGAGTTCTTGGAAGCAGGGAAGCGGCTTCTTCCAACTTCCCCTGGTGTATCTTATCAGCTTCTGGTTGCGGTTTCCGTCTTCTAGCAAGATAGAGTCCCACAACACATTCAACTACAATCGAAGTTAGTTCGAAACAAACCTAACTAATGGCACACAGATCCAGGAAGCTTAGAACAGAAGTTACTAAGATGAAATCCTCGGCAGCGGTGCCAAAAATGATTCCTCACTATATGTAGTGACGAAGGATTTCTCCTTTTGTCCATTTAGTATACAAGATATCGTTCCCACAGAGGATTTGCACAAGTAACGCTGCTCTAAGTTCTAAGATCTGTTCAAACACACAAACACACGGGTTTTGCCTAGAAATCCCGTCTTCTCACAAAACCACACAAAACAACACGTCTTCCAGACACGTCAAATGGTGCTCCGGAACTAGACAAACAACTACCAACTAAAATATCACACAATTATGCACAGAGAAGCTCGGGAAGACGATCTTCCTGCTTCCAAGTTGCTTCTTCCGGTCTTCTCGATACCGTCTTCCCGAAGCGATTCTTGTCTTCTGGGGGTTCAACTCGTCTTCTGACACCTCCAGAAGCGTGTCCTGCTTCGCAGAAGTCGACTAGTAACAGTCGTTACACCTTATTCTCACACTCACATTCCAACGGGGTGGATCAATCACAGGGTGTATGCCCCCTGTAGCTTTCCCAGGCTTCTGCCTACGGAAGTTGTCTTCCTGTAGCGCTACAACGACATTCACCTTCACGGAAGCTCAATAGAAGTATCGGAAGCTCACTAGAAGAAGGTAAGAAGATGGGGAAGATGGGAGAAGATGGGAAGAAGAAGAAATCCAAACAAGAGAAAACAGGATGAAAAAGGGCAATTAAGATTCCGACAGGCTTCTAGTCCGGATCCTGACTAACAAGCCATCCCTGCTTGTAATAGTTTGGGGAGGAAGACAACAAACGTGAGTACTGTAGCACCGTCTTCTACTCGAGGATGTCGTCTTCTGTTGCGGGAAGAAGGCTTCCTTCTTCTTCACTTCGCTGCTCTGACTGCTCTGTCTTCTGGGATCCCTTACCCGGAAGACCGTTCGTACGTAGATCCCAAGTGCTCTACTGAACGAGTCAAGCTACACTCCACAACTGTTGACATTCACCGCCACTCAAGAAGAACACTTCCCATGCACAATTGGGAGCGAATTCAGTGAACCCACCATCCAGAAGACATGGACAAAGCGTCTGCACTCAAATCCACAATATATTCCCCGAGAAGAAGTCACAATGGCATTGGGAAGCTCACTCCCTCTACTTCCTGCATCTACTCCTCGACACACCAGTCTAATCAGCAGGTCTGCACGAGGATGCCGTTCCCTGTTCCTAGACTGTCCCTGCTCTAATGTGTCTCTCCTGCCTGCATGTAGAATCGGTGTGTATGTTCAGTTACTGCCGAATTCTACAGACCTGGCAGAGCTCTCAGAGAGACCCTTTTCCTCCTACCTTGCTATCCTACTTAACCATCTGCCTTGGGAGGCGACCACCAGGGAGAGAGAGAGAGAGACGCTGACAAGAGGTTGTCACCTCACATGCATGCGGTCCCTCTTCCCAATTAGCCCTCCACTGTATTACTCCTACGCTACCTATGCTGCCACATGGGGTCCTAACTATTTTTACATGGAAAACTGCCACCCTTAAGATAGCATGTCCAATCCTACTAAATCTGGAAGTGTCGATTAAGTTTGCTAACTACTCTGATTGCTCGGTGGCAATCTCCACATGATCTGCTCTTACCGGAGCTACTACCTCGACTTCTGATGGGCTGGGAAGCCTTGCACTTACCTCGGGTACCACTGAGGTAGCTTCCCTCTCCTCGCTCTTCGCTGGCCCTGCTATTTCTGCGGCTGCGTCTTCCTCGGCTTCGACTTCGGAAGATGGAATGGTCTTCTGGGAAGACGAGTCGAATGGTGCGTCTTCGGTCTTCTGAGACACAGATGCAGTACTAGGGACCATGGTGATCTCATAGGGGTCCGGGGAAGTCGCTTCCTCCACGCGGAATACCTGGGAAGACGGCTCGTCTTCCTGTCTTCCAGAAGACATCATGTCTTCCGGGGCGTCTTCTGGAGTCTTCTCGTCTTCCAACGCTGTCACCACCAAGTGTACAGCGAGATCGAACTCCTCCTTCTCCATCCCGGATCCAGTCGAGGGTGCTGGGGCTTGGGAAGATGCGGTTGCAGGTGTCGGAAGTGAAGGAAGACCATAAAGTGTCTTCACTCCTATCTGTCTATCCAAGTACCTGAACATGCTATCTCTGCATTCCACCAACCTCGTCTTGGACTCGCTGTCCCATTCCCTAGCTAAGGTAAGTAACTTCTTACCCGCGGTGAAGTTGAACTTCTTCCGAAACGCTTCTACCGACTGAGCTAGCATCTTCTGCGCACGGGCCTCCGCTGCTTCCCTCTGCGTCTTCTCTGTTGCAGCTCGCGCTTCTGCGGCTTCTCGCTGCATCTTCCAAGTGGTCTGCTCTTCTGCAAGGGCAGTGATCTTCTCCCGTACTCGGAGAACTTCCTGATCACGCTGCTGTACTCGCGTCTGCAACTCCTGGTTGCTCTTCCGAAGTTGTATCGACTCCTTGGCAGAAGCGGCTGCTTCCGCCTTGTACCTGGCTGCAAGCTTCTCCGTAGTGCGGAGGCTAGCTTCCAACGACTCCGTCTTCTGCTGGCTGTCTTCCTGTCGCAGTAAGGTGCACAGGCCGAATCCAGGCTGTAAAGGCTTCTCCTGTGCCCTCGCTCTTCTTTCCAGCAACTCCATAGCGGGCTGGATCTCCTTCTGGAAGTAGGCACTGAACTCCTCCAGTCGTCTTCCTGCAGAAGACAAGTTCATCCCCACCACTCGCTCGATGGTATCGACTTCGTCTTCCAGAGGCAAGGGAGCCTCTTCCACCACTACGGCCTTCATCTTCTGCGCACGAGAAGAAGCTACTCTTCTCATCTTCCGGGGTGGAAGACTCCTCGCGGCAGGAGCGGCTCTCCTCTTTGCGCTTCCTCGCATCGCAGTAGGAGTGCCCATCCATCCTTCGTCTTCTGGAATCTTCGGAAGACTCCCAGGTGTTACAGAAGCTGTCTTCTGCTCTAATCGGGTACTCAGCAAGTCTTCCTCCGAGTCCGACTCCGATCCTGAATGGATGAGGGAGATGGGTGTCTTCGGTACACTTCTGTGGCCCATCTTCCTCACTGGCGTGGCGTCTTCCGACCCACTAGACTCGTCTTCTCTCACCAGAAGCGTCTTCTGGTGAGAGCCGGGCCTCAACTGTGGCATCAGAGTGGGAGGGGGCGTTGCTGCTACCTCTCGGTCATCGTCTTCCGAGGTCTCCTCCTTCACCTCCTGTCGCTCCGTTGGCCATACACTGCCAGCTGATCTTCCCTAAGATCCCCCATGGCTACATACAAGTAGCAGAAGAAGGGCGTCAGATGTCCTCCCGCCGGAGTACCCAAGTATGCTAGCTCCGTCTGTACATAGTTGTGGATGTACGCACCCCAGTAGATTGGCACTCTGTCATCCCACACTGATTCCAGGAACTCCACGTCCTGATCTCCTAAGTACCTCGTCTTTTGCGCTTTTCCCTTGGGGAAAAGATGCAGAAACAACTTCGCCAGAAGTCGCTTCTTCGGCTCCCGGTAAGACTCTATCTTCCAACCGTTCCTCCCCTGCCTGTCTTCCACGAAAAGGCAGGTGGTACTCCCAGGTACATGCCATGAACTCACAATCCTAGGCAAGATCTTCTTCTCGTACCAATATCCTCGGTTCTCGGTCTCAGGCCTGTGAAACGCCTTACGCCACCAGTCTTCTGTCCAGGAAGATGGTCTTCCCCGAGCAACTCCTGCCTTCGCAGGTACACGGTTACGCGGTGGTAACGCGGCCCATACCTCCTCTAGAAGCCCTTGATCTGCGAGGTTCCAGTCCCACAGGAAGAAGTCGAGACCCAACTCCTTGAGGAAAGGAGTGGCCTCGGCCAATTCTGTTGCTGGTAACACCAGGCCTCGCGGATGCATCGACATACCTGGAAGATCTGCTGCACTAAACCACAAGCACCTACTATGAGCTGAAGGCTCAGTCCTTCCCGAGTGCCCACAGTCTAGCTTCCACTCTCAGAAGACGAAACTAGTCTTCCAGAAGACAGCTACTCCGTCTTCCGGGATTCTAACAGTACTTCCTAGATAGCTCTCGTCTTCCGAGCTATATCTAAACAATCCTATCTAGGCAAGGCCTCGCATGGATTACCAAGAAGACAACCCACCTTGCATTACATCCTACTTCCTATCAGAAGATACAAGATATGCGAGAAGTAGAGTATGAGAAAGATTCAGAAGATGGTTGCGGGCTCCTGTGGTGACAGTGGCCTCTGGGAAGACACTTGGGACAGCTTCCGATTCAATGTCGTTCTCGGAAGACCTCTCGAAGTCAGACTTCCCTTCACTGGTCTCACCTGTCTTCGTCTTCCTACGCGCAGTCTATCCTCACAACAGACTCAAAACATGTGCACTCTGTTCTTCTGACTTCTCACCTCTCATACGCACTCAGAAGAAGTTTGCTGCATGATGGGAAGACATGACCCTCGACCATTCCCTCCGGATTCTGCCAGCAATACTTCTCACAACTCTCTTCTAAGTTCGGGAAGAAGAAGGAACGGCTGCTATGGGTCGGACAGAAGAGACCCGAAATGGACCCTCACGTCTTCTCGCTCATTTTGCCAGCCTTTCAGTCTTCTAGTCTCTCTAGGAAGATGTGGAGTTGAGAAGCTTGGAAGACAGGGAGGCACAGGCCTAGTTCCCGAGTTCCAACTTCTCGAAATAACACAACAACTCACCACACCACTCAGGCTTCGTATCAAGGCTCTCTAAACACAAAAGCAAAGCAAATCCACTCTTGATACGAATTGTGTTCAGTCGACTTCCGAAGACAGTCTTCCGAAGATGTCTTCCGAAGACAGTCAAGTTTAAGAAGCGTCTTCCGAGGATGTTCCCATCTTCCGAATCGTCTTCTATTTCAAGTTTCGGGGGTAGAGAGGTAGTAGGGTAGAGAAATTGATAGTTGGGTTCGTCAATTTGAAGACTAGGGGTAGGGAAGCTCGAATTGAGCTCGGGAAGAAGCAAGGAGATATCTTGACAGAAATTGGGCAGCGCTTCCGCGCCCAATGTCTCAATAGGAAAGATGGGGGGTGGGGTAATCGATCAGGCTGCCTGCACACAATCAAGGAAGCGCGGGGAGTACCAGACAATGGCGAGAAGAAGTGGGAAGGGGAAAGAACAGGGGAAAGAACCTCTACAGTCTTCTTCGGCTCCCGAGTTGCCTTCGACCTCCGCGCGCTTCTGGCTCTCGTCCTAGCTTCCAATGCGACTCCACACGACTGCGCCTGCTGTCAATTTCGGTCCACACCTCGATTCCACCTCTGCTTCTACTCACCACTCTTCACTGTCAACTTCTCGGAAGCTCCACAGAAATGCCTTCGCTCTTTCTGCTGTTTGTGCTCCCGCAATCCGATTTCACCCTTCGCCTAGCTGCCAACGTACTCTCTACTACCTCGATGTCTTACTCGATTCCTCTCTCAATGCTAGCTCGAAGTTCACTCTCTCAATCGATCTTCTTCAGGCGCACTGTGCTGCAGGAAGTTGGAAGGTGGCTAATGTGCTTCCTCACGCATCTTCCCCGCAGATTAGGGGTTCTCGTCCTTGGTGTCTTCCTGACCTACCTACCTATTCGGTGCGCTCCAGTAGGTACACCTACTTGTTTATCCGAAAACTCGTGGTCAGGCCTTCGTGATCGCTGTCTTCCGGAAGACAGGTGTCTTCCGCCGTCTTCCCATCTTCCGCCGTCTTCCTATCTTCCGAAGACGCAACTGAGAAGACGGTCTTCCGAAGACGGTCGTCTTCTGAAGAAGTCAACTTCTTATTACAAACAGCTCTTAAGATCATCTTCCTGTTAAGGAAGACGTAACCTTAAGTAACAACGCTTCTTCAGTTATATAAACAAGTCTTTAATCTCAAAAATTTCAAAAATTCGTGAATACTGTAATTTGTGAGCACCACAGGATACAATGTCTGTACATGCTTATTTGGCGAAGAGTCAACATGAGACTCTCATGGAGGAGAAGCGCAAACGAGATGAAGCAGGCCTTAGCGAAGAGAGAACAACTCTCAAGAGGCAAACAAGAGGAGAAAAGTTCAGACCGGAGATTATGTCTCTACCAGAGGAGACTATGGAAGAGGTCATATCCTCTACTCTTGAGAAGTCAGAGAAGAGCAGAGGTAAGGAGAAAGGTAAATCTCCTTCATACAAACTTCAGTCTGATATTGAAGCTGCTACGGATCTGAAAGGAGTACTAGAAGAGAGAGTACTCAATGCAAAGATTGAGTTTACCTTGCGAGAAGTTCTTGGGATTGCCAAGAAGGAGTTTCATGATGTCATTATTGACACCATCAAACGAAAAAGATAATTGGCAGGAGAAACCGCTGTGTCTAATGCATTAGACACAAGGATATCAAGAGAGGAAGAGTTAGAACTAGCTCAATGCTGCATCAACCGCAAGGTTTGGTTTGAGGATGATAGTGATGACAAGGTCTCTAGTCATTATACTAGAGGACATTGGGCTAGAGCTACTACCGAAGCTTTAGTGAAGGTAGGAGAGATGACAGATCCGGTGGTTGCTCTCATTGATCATGGATCAGAGATCAATATTGTCTCTAAGGACATCTACAAGCAAGGTGGATGGCCTGTTGATATAGATCATGGTTGGATGATCAGAACAGCGAACAACACACGAGGAGAACTCTATGGAGCTTGTCTTGATGTGAGAGTGAAGGTTGGAGATGTAACTATAGAACAAAACTTCTTTGTTCAAGATAGTACATCATACCCGGTGATACTCGGTCAACCTTACATTACAGTTGTGAGGATGGAGACCAAGGTTTTGGACGATGGATCTGCTTATGCGCGGATCAGAAGTCAAGATGGCAAGAGAGCGATACAATTTCTAACTGTATCAGCAAACCATGAGCGGAACAGAGATTATCTGAGGGGTGGTTCCATGCCTAAGGTCACGGAGGAGTTCAAGGATTTTTGACAAGTACTGCTATAGAGCGAGGACATAGTGGTACACTGGAGAAGGTACTCTCGCTAGAGAAAGAAAGTGCTTTTTGTACAAGAGTTGTGAGATTTTCTGGGAGTGGATTTGCTACACATACACGACTTGCTGACTTGCAGAAGTGGGAGCAGAAGGTTGTGCGAAAAAATGAAAAAGACCTAAAGAGAGTTGGTGTGCTTGAAGAGGATGATAAGATAGAATGTGTTTATTTGGAGTTAGGAGTGGGAGATTTCATCGATGAGCTTGCTATGCATGAGCAAGAAGATGAGGATCATGTGGTGGAAGTACACTCTAGGGAGCTCTATACAGCTATAGAGTCATTCGTAGATCCTGAAGTTAGAGTTGACACTAGGTACAAAACGGTAGACAAGAAGGTAAAACCTGTTGCTCAGCCATTACCTAGTGATTCTAACCAGCTAGTCCAACAATCTTCGAAGGAGAAAAGCTTGAGAGATCTTAGCTGGGTCGGTCACAAGTTCACTGAAGCTACGCTCAAGGAGTTGAAGGTTGGTTCTACAAATTTTCTTTTGCCTGTGGAAGAGAATAGGTTTAGGGAGATGTTAACTAGGCACGGGAAAGCTTTTGCTTTTGAAGCCTCAGAAATCGGATGTGTAGATCCTAGCATTGTGACACCAATGATCATATTCACAATTCCACATGCTCATTGGGACTTGAGGTCAATTCTTGTACCTAGACCGCATCTACCGAAACTCATAGAGCTCTTGAAGGAGAAGATGCAGATGAAGATCTTGGAACCATCGTTTGCACCATACTCTAGTCGTTGGTTTACAGTACTAAAGAAGAGTGGTGCATTACGGTTCATCCAAGATATGCAACGTGTGAACAAGTGACCATCAGAAATACAGGCATAGGACCTATCGTCGGAGAGTTTGCTGAAGCGTTTGCTGGGAGGGCTATTTACTCTGGATACGATCAGTTTCAACTTGCTGAACAGAGTAGAGATATAACCACCATGAGGACACCGTTGGGGTTGGTCAGAATGTGCACGTTACCACAAGGAGCAACAAACTCGGTAGCGCACATGATGAACGGGATAACAAGGTTCTCCGTGAGTTCATTCTTGAGAAGACCATGCCTTTCTTGGATGACATTCCAATTAAGGGATGCGTTGAAGAGGAGAAAGATGAGACAATGGATCAGAAGGGGTGTAGAAACTTTGTTGCTGATCACATTTCAGATTGTGATAAAATCTTATCACGACTTGAAGAGGTGCACTTGACACTATCAGGTACTAAGTCTTCATTTGGAGTACGAGAAGTTGTGATTGTGGGGCACCTATGTGGATGGTTTGGACGTAAGCCTGATCTTGGTAAAGTGGATGCTATACGACGGATGAAGGATACTTGTGGTTCAACAACAGAGGTGAGAAGGTTTCTTGGAGCTTGTGTCTTCTATCATGTGTGGATTCCACATTTTGCACATGTGGCTGATCCTCTTTATGATCTGTTGAGAAAGCACAAGAGGTTTGCATGGGAGGAGAAGCGATTCAGAGATTGAAGCAGTTGTTATCTTCTCCACCTGTACTTCGTCGTGTGAGCTATGAGGATAGCAAACCAGTGATACTTACTGTTGATACTAGTCCGATAGCCATTGGATGGGCAGTAGGACAGGATGATGAAGAAGAGAATCGGTTTGCAGTCAGATTTGGAGCAAAGGTGTTGAGTGAGCGACATAGAAACTATCCTCAAGTGAAGAGAGAGTTATGGGGAGTAGTTACAGCTATGAAAGCTGAAAAGGACTATTTGATTGGAGCACCAATAATAGTAGAAACAGATTGTTTACCACTATTAGGGATGATTACAAATTGTAACACCCCTGATATTGCTATGCTATGCTGGATTGCTTACATCAAGTCCTTAAATCCTGAGTTCCGACACATAGCGGGGAAGAACAATCCAGTAGCTGATATGTTATCTCGTGCGAGGTATGAGGATGAGTAGGAGATGATAGAAGATACAAAAGACATTGGTACTACTGTTTTTTGTAGAGCTCAAGGAGGTGAGAATGAGCATTCGAAACCATTCATGGAAGAGCTATATGAAAGAGAATGGATAGACATAGGACGCTATCTAAGCCTGTTGACTAGACAGCCAGGATGGAGTGATGCCCACTTTAAACAAATCAGGAGGAAGGCTTATAACTACTTGCTACAAGGTGGTTATTTGTGGAAACATGCTAAGCAAGGTGGTAAGATGCCACAAAGGGTTGTGTGTAAGGTTGACATGTAGGAGTTACTCATGCAGGAGTTTCATGAGAGCTTGTGGGCAAGACATAGAGGTATTTATGCCACCTTTACAAAGTTGAAGGAGAGATATTGGTGGCATAACATGTACAGAGATGTAGTTCAATTTGTGGAGACATGCCAAACTTGTCAAGAGTATTCAGAAATTCGGCATCGAGATGGGTTACATCCTACTTATCCACTTGCAATGCATTATAAGTGGGTAGTAGATCTTGTTATTATGCCAGTTGGTATATGACAGATGCGATACTTAGTTTTGGCACATGAGGATTTGTCCAACCAAGTGGAAGGGCGAGCCTTACGGACAAAATCCATAGAGAGAGTCTGCAAATTCTTGTTGGAAGATGTGATTTGTAGATATGGTTGTGTTGGGAAGATCACGGCTGATCGAGGAGAGCTGAACAATGATGAGGCTAAAGCGTTCTTCAAGAGGTGTGGTGTGAAGTTAGCTCTCACCACAGCTTACAATCCGGAGGGTAATGCGAAGAGTGAACGTGGTCATCCTCCTATTGTGAAAGCTATTGTGAAAGCTTGCAAGGGGAGGACAAGAGAATGGCCAAGATTTCTTCCGTTTGCATTATGGGCTGATCGTTCGACTCATAGTTCAGTTACTGGATATATGCCGGCGGAGTTGATGCAAGGGCAAAAACCTATCATGCCCATTGAGGAGCACATACCCACATGGAGTGTTCTATCTTGGGAGGATGGTATGTCTACAAAAGATCTTCTTGCTGTCCGAATCCGTCAACTAGAGAGAAGACCTGAAGATGTACAGATTGCATTGGAGAAGCTGAAAGAGGCGCGCTTGAGAAACAAAGAAAGATTCGATAAGCGTCATCGATTAAGGCCGAAGGAGATTAAAGAAGGAGATTGGGTGTTGGTCTAGGATAGTAGCTTGGACAACCAACACAGTGCGCTTAGAAAATTCTCTAAGCGATGGTTTGGTCCGTATGTGGTTCTTGTCGTGCTTGACAATGCCACATATTCACTAAGAGAGCTTGATGGGGCAGAGCTCAAGGTTCTCATTGCAGGCAAGCGTGTGAAACTCTTCAAGAAGCGAGATGAAGAGATAAGCATGGAGGAAGTCGGAGCAGAGTTTGATCTCTTGGATGATGACGGAGAAGATTTGAATGACGAAGATATTGCTAAAGACAACATCAGTCAAGATGACGAAGATATAGTGTAATGCCGATCACAACTTGTGAGTGTTGGCGCATATCAGAGGATGCGCAGGTTTAGAAGGGGTGGATGTCGTGTTGTGGTTCGGCTCTTGTGTGAAATTCTTGTGGAACGTAGATTGTGTTTCTTTTCTGTGTTTCGTGAACCGTATCGTGTAACTCGCCGAACGGTGTGATGAGTGTCACGTTTATGATTATCTGTTTAAGTGATCGCACGGTAGAGGAACGTGCCAAGTCATAGATCTGTGCGCGTTCACTTTAGTGGTCCTTGTCGCTGCATTTGTGTATAAAATGGTGGGTCGAAGGTTCATACGACATTCTCTCTCAGCGGGTGATTCGTGAGGGTTCTCGGTGGTCTGCATGGAGGAGTGAAGAACTGCAAGAGTGGTGGTTATGGACGGAGGTTTGTTACCAGCTCGGATCTTCCTTTCCTGAATCCGTTTCACATCAAGCTTCATTGCATCCACCGCGATCACTTTTGACAGTGGTTAGTTGCATACTTTGGCGATGAATTCATGGGAAGAGTGATGGAGTTACAGCTTCCGGTGATCCTTCCGATCGTAACATACGGAGAGACTTGGGATATGACGGTGTACATTTTGTTGTGAGGAACAATGGATCTCAACTATCCATCAAACGTTCCTTTCAACCTTTGGGTCGATGTCCGGTGTCATTGCAGACCGAAGATCAATCATGGGGCTTGGATCGTGAGAAACTTCGGGCAAGAATATTACAATCGAGTGATAGATTCATCGTTTTTTTTTGTCGTACTTTTTATTGTAGAACGTTTGCAGGTTGTAATATTAACGTTGTATTAGTCTGCGACTCAATCGTTTCCATTCTGGTTGAGCGCTTTTGTGTAGTTACGCACCGTGAAAACCCATCGACATATCTGAAGGATTTTCTGAGGTCTTAGAGTCTTGTTGATGTCTTGTGTCTCATTGGAGAGTAAAAACTCGTTCTAGGGGAAAAAGTTGAGTGGAGAAAAGACAAAAGTAAAGATCTTTTTGCTCTTATTGGTCCACTTTTGGATCAATGATGTTCTAGCTGATCCTCGCGACGTTTCTGTGGTTTCTGGAGGCTTCGGAGGTCCATTCGCGAAACGAAGGGTATGGTTGGAAAGCTCTCGACCGGGGCTACAATCTGGGCTGAAGAATCGATCAATTTGATGGAAGGATGAGCGCGTTATGATCGATTGAGTGGAGGGGGTGAAATTCGTACCTATCACCACGTTTCTGGTTGTTCCGAGAGACTCGTAAGGAGTTTTGAGGAGCTGTCTCTTGGGTTGGAGAGCTGACGAAGTGCTGGTCGTTTTGATATCAATTTCATCAGGTTCTTGATCGATTTGGATTCTGAACCGACCGATTGAAGTTGAGAAGTGCAGACGTGATAAGGCGGGAACAGCGAACTGTGATAGTCATGAGTAGATTGCTATTGCTTAAATTCTGAGTCGAATTTCTGAGTGAAACTTTCCAGGACTGGAACATGTCTTATCAATAAGATACTTGGGAAGTTTCACCTCAAATGGCCGAGTAGTTTGTTCAGAATCTTGGATCAAATGTACCTGGGTCTGTAAAGCTCTGAAGTTAGCACAGATTACGGTTTGATCCATATCTGAGAATTGGTTTAAGATTTCGACCTGAAAATTGTTCAGGGAAGGAGTGAAGGGTCCAATCAAGCTTCCTGTGAAGTTTGATCATCATTGGTCGACTGGTTTGGGAGGACTGAGGTCTCAAAGTTCGAAGATACTTCTGTTATTAGCAATTTCGAGTTTTTCGGTATCATCTATTATCATTCTGGTCATTTTCGAGCAATTTGGAGAGGAGTTTGTTGCTGAAACTGCCATGCCTGCATGTAACTCGACATTGGAGGATGTGGGACTGATTTCAGCTCTTGGTGATGAAGGAGAACGGATTCGTCATGAATCTTAAGCCGCTGTTTGGGTTCTCGGAGCTGCCAGGTATTACCGCCGTTGGTGCTATATTGAGATCTGAGTAGTGTTTTGGAGCATGCATGCTTTACCTTGCTGGAATGCTTGGTAGATCAGGATGTACAGCAAGTTGTATCGATACTCTATCAAGTTGATTGAGTGATCTTATAGCATCTTCTGGTTGTACTATGAAGTTGTGATAGTTGGATTGATGGGCAGTTAGCGTCGCTGGGGAGCTATTCAGAAGTCATGCTTCCAGTGATATAGAGGAATAACTTCAGTTAGATAGTACAGAGCTGAGTACTTTTAGTTAGAGTACAAAAGATCTGTTTGTAACACAAGTTTATGCAACCTATACGTAACCTTGGATCTAGCAAGTTGTAAACTTGAGCCGAGCGGATACAAGGTCACTCGGGCTAGAAGAGTAGATAGTGAAACATTTGAGTGGAAACATCCAGATCTAGATCCAACCTTGTCAATCCACATACCTCTGCACAGCCATATACCCAGTGTATTCCTAGACAAAAAAACACGTTATACGATAACAATCCGGCTCCAGTCCGGACCAAACCGAGATAACGTAAGTGGTGCATGGACGCTAACTTGTGATTGTGTTTGCAGGTTAGCGTTGTAAAGTTTACGACCTACTGAGTTAGAGCTTCCGCTGGCGCAACAAGACGGTACGTGCGCAAAATAGGTTGATGAAGCAGATGGGAGGAAGGGTGGTGATCCCTATCCACTCTCGTAAAGTCTATGAGGAGGTTGTCTCGTGCTTACAATCTCGTCCTCATCCGAGACTGGAGAGTGGATGGAAGGATGCAATCTGCTGGTGTGGCTCTCGTGAAGAAGCAGAGGTTCACACCAAATACAAAACCGTAGCGAAGAAGGTGAAACCAGTGACGACCCAGTTACCTGTTGATTCACGACAGCAGATGGAGTTAGCAGCCACTGAGCCTGTACTGCGAGATCCTAAACAGATAGGACACAAGTTTACGATCCCATCGATCAACTACCCCTTGATCTCTCAACCTCCACGATCGTCATCGATGAATCTGCAAATGTCGGACCTGTCTCTCACTCATGGATCAGCTCTGATGGCTTTGATAGAAGCACACCATGAATCTTGAAGGGAAAAATGCTAAGTTCACTCATTCATACACCCACAAACTTATCAACTAAAAATCTCCATAAACTCATAAACTAAAATCCTCCATTCTAACGATGTCTCTCAAGTTCTCACATGCTAAAAATATCTCACACTCTATATTACTCAAGTTGTCATTACGACAATGTGAAAAACAAGGATGAGGAGCTCTTCTCTACTCCTCTATTTATACATTCTAGGTTTTTACTTTGGTATCCTCCGGTAACTCAGCCGTAACTATTTTTACCAGGTTTTACTAAGATATTACTTAAGGTAAAAGCATTAATCACATGGGCTTCTTACCTTTTCACATGGGCTTATTCCTTCAAAGTCAACAACTTCTAGAAGGATTCTAGAATATTCTCAAGGAATCTTGAATTTCCACCCCCCTCTACTCTAGGACCCACTAAAAAGGAAACACGTGGAATCTCTTCTTGTTTTTAATGCCCACAAAGTCCACAACTTTAATCTAATCACTAATATCAAGTCAAAAAGGAGATAAGGGATACTTTCCACCTCCTTTCTATCTTTTAGACAAGATGACAAGATAGTAGTGCTCACTCTTTAAGAAATATCTGAATTCTGCCAAAAGTACAGCTAAGTTTAACCATAACTAACTTTTAGCTAGTCATGACTAACTTGATACCTCCTTAAAGTACTTGGGCAGCAAATACACATTCTCAACACTTAGTTATAACTAAATATCTTAGTAATAGACAAACTTTCTATGTGTAACATAGGTCGTTACATTTTACCCCCGGACTAAAGTTTTGCTCCGTCCTCGGAGTGAAGAGAGAACTTTCGTCGATGAAACAACTTCTATTTGTCATGATTGACCCAATCGAATCTCCTTCCTCCCAACTCCTGAAGGTCATACGTGAAGTTGCTCCACACCTTATCTACAACAAAAGGACCAAAATATCTAGGAAGAAACTTCTTCCTAGCCCTCTTGAATCTGATAGCATCGTACAACATTACGCAATCTCCTACTTGAAAAGGTTATACCTCCCTCTTGCCCAATCGTTTGTCGTAACTCTTCTTTTGATACGCTTGAGCTCGTTCCATCCAGATCATTGTTACCGCTCGGGTCTCTTCCAACTCCATGAGTTGCTCTCTTCTTGATCTGACCACGTCTTTTCTCCTTGACCTCTTCAACTTTCGTTGAATAGTCTGAAAAGTATCCAATTCGAATTGGATCGGCAACTTGGACTCCACACCATAAACCAGCCGAAATGGAGAGTACCCAGTAGAAGTCTTTGTTGTCGTTTGATACTCCCATAAGATGGCATGTAGTCTCTTATCCCAAGTATGTTTTGCAACACCAGCATCTTTGACGAGCATCATACAAAGTGTAAGATTGATCTTCTCCGCAAGACCATTAGCATTTGGTTTGTATGAGGTCATTACTCGTGGCTTGATAGAAAAGTGTTGTAGCATAGTAGTAGTCATGCTCCCTACAAACTCTCTTCCTCTATCTGAGACCAACTCTAACGGACATCCAAATCTTGTGATGATCCTCTCCCATAGGAATCTACCGACTTTCGTTTCATTAGTCTCTCTCAAAGGTCTAGCCTCTACCCACTTGGTACAATAGTCAGTAGCGACTACAATGTATCTATTGCCTCGAGGTGTCTTATTAAGAGGACCTACAAAGTCAATACCCCACTTCTCAAATGGTCTTAATATAGAAATTGATCTTAACGGAGGTGTTCTAGTAGACTTCAGAGCAAATGCTTGACATACGTCGCAAGTTTTGCAATAGTCTAAGCACTCCTTGAAAATCCCTCTCCAGCGATAACTCGCATCCAAAATCTTGAAAGTTGTTATCTTACCAGCAAAGTGACCTCCGCAAACAGTGTCATCGTGAAACTCGTGCATCAGTTTGAACGCCTCCTTCTGACCAACTGCTCTCCTTAGTAACCCATCTGCTCCTTGATGAAATAGAATTCCCTCCACCATGGTGTAAGGTTTGCATCTCTTGATCAACGCGTTACGTTCTCGGGTATGCATACCTTCTGGAAAAGAGCTATCTGCAAAGAAATTCCAAATTTCTTTGTACTCGTTCGATATCTCCTCAATGCTTGTGATGGTCATCAGATGCCTGTCTGGAAATGAATCATCAAACGGTTCTTCTCCTTCATCATCATAAGCCCTCGACAAAAGATCAGCATTCGCATGCCTTTTCCTTGGTCTATCTTCGATCACGTAATCGTATTCTGTTAGAAGGATCTTCCAACGAGCAATACGACCTTCGGCATTAGACTTATTAAAGATATACTTTAAAGCCTTGTGTTCTGTGACTATGGAAAATTTCTCTCCTAGCAAGTAGTGTCGAAATTTCTTCAATCCAAAGATCACCGCTAATCCTTCTCGTTCAATCACGGAGTAATTCTTCTCCGCTGGAACCATCTGCCTACTAGCATAAGCTATAGGATGATCATGCCCATCTCCATCTAACTGACTTAATGTACATCCGATTGCTACATTGGAGGCATCTGTATACAGAATAAATGCTTTATTCCACTCAAGTTTAGCAAGTATAGGAGCTGTCACCAATGCCTTTTTCAGCTCCTCAAATGCTTCCTTTGCCTTCTGATCATGCACTATCAAGTCAAAATCAACTCCCTTCTTCATGTACATAGTCAAAGCTACTGCTTTGTTTGAGAAGGAAAAGACAAACCTACGATAATATCCAACCATGCCAAGAAACTGCCTCAACTTTATCAAGTTGATCGAAAATAGAAGATCCACAATCTTCTTCACCTTCTCAGGATCTACTGCAATCCCATTCTTGGAAATGATGTGCTCTAACAGCAGACCTTCTTCGCAGCCAAAGATGCACTTCTCTGGATTTAGAGAAGCGTTGGCTTGCTCCAACCGCTGCAAAATTTTGATCACATGATCAAAGTGATCCTCCTTTCGTCCGTACACGCAAAAATCGTCAATAAAATCACGGGCAAACTTTCCTATGAATGGTTCAAACACCTTGTTCATGAACCTCTGAAACGTGACCGGAGCATTACACAGTCCGAATGACATCACTCGAAATGCAAATGTTCCCCAAGGAGTAGTGAAAGTAGTCAACTAATGGTACTCCTGTGCTATCTTGATCTGGTTATACCTACTATAACCATCACCAAAACTGTACCACTCATGGCCAGCAACTTCTTCCAAAATCTCATCTATAAATGGTAGAGGATAATAATCCTTCTTGGTAACTGCATTCAACTTCTTATAGTCTATGCACACTCGCAGCTTACCATTCTTCTTCTTGACAATCACAATGGGTGAAACCCCTTTTGAGTTCTCCACCTCATAGATGAAACTCGCCTCCTTCAACTTGTCTATCTCCTCCTTGACCATCATTGCTGTTGTAGGATTGACCCTTCTCTGCTTCTGTCGAACTGGTCTTGCGTTCTCCTCCAATTCGATTCGATGAGTCTCGAGAGTCACCTCCTTTAAATCCTTGTAGGTGAAAGCAAACACATGGATATATTTTCGAAATATATCTAAGAATCTATTTTTCTCCTCTTGAGTGACATTGATACCAAACTTCAGGGTAGAGAGTCTTCTCACAATTTTTGCCTCACTCAACTCTTCTTTGTCAAGATCTTTCTCCACTGCTGGTCGAGACAACAAGTCAATAGCACTAAGCTGATGTAATGATTCATCTCGATCAAATCCTTCGTCCTCAGACGAGGATTCTTGATCGTAAGAATCTCCGGTATCTACTTTTGAGACACTTTGATCATCCTCTGTATCAGATTCCCAGTAGTCACTAGTGGGTCTATCAGAGTCAGAAGTCACAACTCCAACACCCGAGAGAGATACTATCACTCTATGATCTCTAGGCCCAATCCGTAAGTATCCCTTGTGTCACTTATCAATGGTGCGCACAGCTCTCAACCAAGGCCTACCTAGGAGCAAATCATAACTAGAGTCCTTTAACACTTGAAAGGACATCAATGTTTGAACCCCATCACAGACACGACCACCTTCTCTAACACACCAAGAGGTCTTACCTGTTGCTTGTTAGCCATCCTCACGACAATGCTAGCTAGGCGAGTTGGTTCCCCAACTTCTTCATCAACCTCTCTGATATGGCATTTACAGCCGACCTTCCATCCATCAATACGTCAGAGACGTAGTGACCATTCAACCGGACTTTAGTCTTTGAAGCCCTAGTGCATACCTCTGAAGCATGCACATCCACCACACCAACTCCCACAGACTTCGATGTCTTGCTCTTGGGTTTCTTCTTCTTGCTTCTCTTAGAACTTAGTCCTCCTCTGAGTTCCCTTCGTAAGCTGGGATTAAGTGCGATCAGTTGCCCAACAATGATGTTGGCTTTTTGAGCACCCACATCTTCAACCACATCATATCCCGCTTGGGAAGATGAAATGGTGAAAATCCGCCATCCTCAACTTCCTTCTTGGCTCTCTTGGTGTACTCGAAATATTATTCGAACGAGTACTTCTACTTGTTGACTCCTCCATGAAAACCGGTTCATCAGAAAATCAAGTTCTTTTCCTTTCTTGAGTTAAAAGCTCCACCGATGCATGAGAAGAGTTTGAACTCTCTCTTTTCTCGTAGATGGGATCTCGCACGACATCGGTAGTAGCCACCCCCTTGTCTCGCCTTGTGATGGATTTCCTCCATCCACATTCATTCTGATAGCTTCGGCACTTCTTGCTCCGTTGTAGGACAATTTCGTTGGAAATGAGAACCTCCGCACGTCCAACAAGTGATTCCTCCACAATTACCTTGGTTGCCTCCAAAGTTACCTTGATTTCCTCGATTGGGATTGTTGTCGTAACCTCTTTGACCTCCTCCTCCACCTTTGTTCCTCCATTCTCGTAATTGCATCACGTTTATCTTGAGATCCGCAAGAGTATCGGTGATGCTCTTCAGCTCGGCATGAAAATCAGAGGTGGCAGTAGACATCGTTGTTGGGACAAACGGTCTTGGCACCACCGTTGGAGTAGGAGCTGACGTTGAGGCAATCACCAATTGTGATGGTGCAAGTGCGATCGTTGTGGCTACACCAGGAATCGGAGTCGACACCAGAGCAGCATGATGAGGTTGGATGATATCTCCTTCATCCAAACTCTCTTCCATATTTGTCGTAATCTTGATAGCCTCCACTTTGATTGCTAGCTTCTCGTACCTCACTTGGGTTCGAATTGAAGGCCTCAACCCTCCCACCAAGTTCTTGGTCAACACTGCTCCAATCCCCGCCATCGTTAGCTCCACATTGTCTTCACTATTTCGTAGGACCGTCCGAAACCGTTGCTCCAACTTATCCACCCTTTCGGCATATTGCCGAACTTTCTCGTCGTCCCGTTGCTTCAAATGAGTAAGCTCCACCATGAGCTTCTCATAACTCTCTTCTGGAAGAAATTCTTCGATGAGTGCATTACTCAACGTCTCTCATGTGTCCTCAATTGCACCAGGTGTCTTGCTCTTCACTCGGTCTTCATACCACGTAAGAGCAAAATCTTCTAAAAACTCTGGCAATAACAACACCCATTCTTCCTTCCTTCTCACGTTGTTTCTGATGCAACCCCTTTTGAAGTCTCGTACAAATGGTTCTACATCTTCATTGTCCTTCCCCTGAAACACTGGTAACTTCCCCATCTCGTAACTATTCTTTCTACCCTTCTAATTTTTGTGCAATAACTACTCACTAAAAGAGTACGAAACATCACCAATTCCATTCGTGAATAATCTATCATAGGTAAAATAAAAGGAAATGGTTGTAACAACACCTATTGTGCCATCTCTTCTCCCAAGGTAATCATGAGCCTGAGTCGCATCATCACCTTCTCCACCATCCGAATGACGATCTCCATCACAACTCAGCCGAGTCCTCTTTTGAAGTCGACAACTTCTCCGTCTCAGTCCTTTGAGTCTCGTCCAACTTCTCGACTACTGACTTAAGTAGGGCGGCCACATCGACGCACTTGTGTCCTCTTGATAGATCACCCACTCCACAACTTGGACAAGGATCTTCTCCTAGAAGATGAATTGGCGCTGGTGATGATGGACCCACTCGAAGACTTAAATCAGTAAACTCCCGCTTCCCTTTAGCTCTCTCGGTTCTGATTCTAGTTGGACAATTCACTACTTTATGTCCCAACCCTCTACAGAAATAACACCACAAGTCGGTTTTTACTCTTCTCCTCAAAGATTCTACTTGAGGTTTTGTACTAGAGTTCTCAAATTCAACGATAACCTCTTTCGAGCTCTCTCCGACGCTTACTATGACATCTAAACCTTGAGGAAGGTTTCTAAGTCTAACTTTCCAATCTTTTGAACTTCCACTCATGTTGCGCCTTCTCAACCATTAAGTGGACAAAATATCTTTGAGGAAAATAATTCTACATCACTTCCTTACTCTTTCGAGCTTTATACTGAAAATCGTGTATTATATATGCTATACACGAAATAAAATCCAATCTAAAATTAAGAGACCATGATAATATCCTCATGACCATCGTCTGTACTGATCCTAGCAGACATCTTAAAGTCACTCTTGTAAAGATCACACTCTACTTCGCCAGGAGCATTCGTGACCTCCACAGTGAATAATACTTTGAACTCAATCTTCTTCCTTTCTGTGCCGATGCTCGCAGAAGCTTCTTGATATAGAGCAAAAAGGGCACCCCAACTGCAATAGATGCTTGATCGCAACGCCTCTATACTTAACTTTGGCTTTTCCGTCTCTGTTCTAACTCCCAAACGTCTCTTCTTCAACCTCGGCACTCGAACTGATTCCTCATGAAGTATCGTCAAGACCTCCTTGTATGACCGTATATCTCTTAATCGGTAAGAGATCTCTCTAAGATTTTTGTGATCTCCAGTAGCTCAACCTCCAAGCTACTAACTAATGAAGTATCAATAGAAAATTCCTTAATCAAAAGAGATGGTGCTGACTGTACAAATTTTTAGAGAACTGAAATTTGTATATTTTCACTTCTCTCATGGCTTTCAACCTCTTCAACTTTGAAAATTCATGGCTCTCTCTCCATACCACCTTTTCTCTAAATTTCTGTTGTCTTAGATAGCTTGTCAGCCAATCTAAAACACTGGAAAGTTTCTCAGGAAAATAAAATTCACAGAAAATCTGACAATGACTGTAAAATTTTTCCTGAGAGCAGAATTCCTCTGATTTCCTCCTCAGAATTCCTCCTCAACTTTGAAAATTCATTGCTCCGTCTCTAAACCATCTTTTCCTATGATTTCTTTTGTCGTAGATAGGTTATCAGCCAAGCTACAGTCCTTGAAAGTTTCACTGGAAAATAAAATTCACAGAAAATCTGACAATGACTGTAAAACTTTTCCAGAGAGCAGAAATCCTCAAACTCGGAAATTTTTTTCCTCTAATAACTTCTCTCTCCTCCTTTCTCTACAACTCTTGTTTCATCCCCTTTCAACTCTCCTCAAACTCTTTCTAAGTGAACAAGATGTAAAGAATAACCTCGAATGTGGCATAGATCACTACGGGATACACGAAAGGTTCTAATGTTGCTAACATCGCGTTAGCTCTCTCTCTTCCCAACGTTCTCTCCATGTGTTCTCTCATGATCTCTTTTTGTCGAATATAGAACTGAACTCTAAACATCTTTCAATGATCCCTTCAAGTGAGGTCCCGGCAACGAAACCAAAATGTAAACTCTCCACGATCCCATCGATCAACTACCCCCCGATCTCTCAACCTCCACGATCGTCATCGATGAATCTGCAAATGTCGGGCCTGTCTCTCACTCAGGGGTCACCTCTGATGGCTTTGATAGAAGCACACCATGAATCTTGAAGGGAAAAATGCTAAGTTCACTCATTCATACACCCACAAACTTATCAACTAAAATCCTCCATTCTAACGATGTCTCTCAAGTTCTCACATGCTAAAAATCTCTCACACTCTATATTACTCAAGTTGTCATTACGACGATGTGAAAAACAAGGATGAGGAGCTCTTCTCTACTCCTCTATTTATACATTCTAGGTTTTTACTTTGGTACCCTCCGGTAACTCAGCCGTAACTATTTTTACTGAGTTTTACTAAGATATTACTTAAGGTAAAAGCGTTAATCACATGGGCTTCTTATCTTTTCACATGAGCTTATTCTTTCAAAGTCAACAACTTCTAGAATGATTTTAGAATATTCTCAAGGAATCTCGAATTTCCATCCCCCCTCTACACTAGGACCCACTAAAAAGGAAACATGTGAAATCTCTTCTTGTTTTTAATGCTCAAAAAGTCCACAACTTTAATCTAACCACTAATATCAAGTCAAAAAAGAGATAAGGGATACTTTCCACCTCCTTTCTACCCTTTAGACAAGTGACAAGATAGTAGTGCTCACTCTTTAGGAAATATCTGAATTCTGCCAAAAGTACAGCTAAGTTTAACCATAACTAACTTTTAGCTAGTCATGACTAACTTGATACCTCCTTAAAGTACTTGGGCAGCAAATACACATTCTCAACACTTAGTTATAACTAAATACCTTACTAATAGACAAACTTTCTATGTGTAACATAGGTCGTTACATTTTACCCCCGGACTAAATTTTCGCTCCGTCCTCGGAGTGAAGAGAGAACTTTTGTCGATAGGTAACATATGTAACATAGGTCGTTATAGTTCCTCACGTACCTTGGGACTTGAAGCCGATTCCAGTCCCTCGTGCCTTGCTACCGAAGGTTATTGAGTTACTGAAGGAGAGGATGCGGATGGGTATTCTTGAACCATCTATGGCTCCGTACTCTAGCCGGTGGTTCACAGTACCTAAGAAGACAGGAGCTTTTCGCTTCGTCCAAGACTTACAGCCTGCTAACAACATCACGATTCGAAATGTTGGAACAGGACCTGTGGTTGATGAAGCAGCCGAGGCATTTGCTGGAAGATCTATCTATTCTATTGGAAATCTATTTTCAGGTTATGATCAGTTTCAGCTTGCTTTGGAGAGTAGAGACTTGACTACCATACGTACACCTTTGGGATTGATGCGGATGTGTACTCTTCCTCAAGGTGCGACAAACTCAGTAGCTCATATGCAAAACGCGATGAGGTACCTGCTGTTACTATCCCATTTCTTGATGATATCCCCATGAAAGGCTGTCCGGTGACAAGGACGAAACTATGACTTCTGATGGTTGTAGAAAGTTTGTTGCAGACCACATCCGAGATGTGGAGAAGATTCTGATGCGCTTGGAAGAGGTACACCTCACTCTGTCAGGTACCAAATCTCATTTTGGAATGTCAGAGATCGTGGTGGTGGGTCACTTATGCGGTACTTTTGGAAGACGGCCGAACCCAGAGAAGGTAGATGCTATAGCAAGGATAGCAGACTGTATCAACATCACTGAAGTTCGACGATTCTTAGGAGCTTGTGTGTTCTTTCGCGTGAGTATTCCTCATTATGCACACATTGCCGAGCCGTTGTATGCAGTTGAGAAAAGAGAAGAGGTTTACTTGACGGCAAGAACATCACGAGACGATGGAGCAGCTGAAGGAGATTCGAAGTCTCCACCTATACTAAGGAGGCTTAGCTACGAGAGCAGGAGACCTGTGGTACTAACTGTTGATACGAGTCCAAAGACGATTGGATGGGTAGTTGGTCAAGAAGATGCAGATGGTGTGCGGTTTGTTTCTAGATTTGGAGCTCGAATCTTAACAGATAGACAACGTAACTATCATCAAGTGAAGCGAGAGTTCTGGGGAGCTGTTATTGCTATGAAGGTAGATCGAGAGTTCTTGATATGTGCCCGTGTGATACTAGAAACAGACTGTTTGCCTTTGTTAGGTATGATAGCAAACGTAATACTCTAGACATAGCAATGCTACGATGGATTGCTTATATCCGGAGTATGAACCCTGAGCTGAAGCATATAGCAAGAAAGGATAATCCTGTTGCAGACATGTTGTCTAGAGCTCGTTATACAGATGAGGATGAGATGATTGCAGAAGTCGAAGACGAAGAGAAGAGAGACGTTTGGTGCCAAGTTGGTCAGTAGACTTCAGACTTGGAACCACTGCCGTTCAACGAGGAGTTCTACACGGAAAAGTTCCGCGATATTGGATATTATCTGAGTTCATTATGTAGACGAGAAGGATGGAGTGATGCAGAGTTCAAGGAGATCAGACGGAAAGCGTACGGTTACTTTCTACATGAAGGTTATTTGTGGAAACGTCCGAAGAGAAGAGATGGGATGCTTGCTAGAGTGATGGATGATCAACCGACGAAGCTGAATCTGCTTAAGGAGTTTCATGACACCTTGTGGGCTAGACACCGTGGAGTCTGGGCTACGTACACGAAGATAAAGGAGCGATACTGGTGGAAGGGTTTGTATCAAGACGTAGTGGATTTTGTTAGGTCATGTCTGCACTGCCAGTTCTACTCAAAAGTTCGTTACAGAGATGGACTTGTACCTACCTACCCACCTAGTATTCATTTTTCGTGGGTCCTTGATCTTGTGATGATGTCGCCGGGACTATGGGGGATGCGTTACTTGGTGTTGGCTCGAGAAGATCTCTCCAACTACGTGGAGGGACGAGCACTGCGAACGAAGACTACAGAGAACATATGTAGATTCGTGCTGGAAGATATTATCTGTCGTTATGGATCTGTTGGAAGATTACGAGCAGATAAGGGCTAGTTGAGAGGTGCAGAAGCGTAGGAGTTCTTTGCTCGTTATGGAGTAAAGCTTCGGCTTATTACTGCCATGAATCCAGAAGGCATTGGTAAGAGTGAACGAGGACACCCTTCTATTGTTCACGCTTTAGTAAAAGCATGTGATGGTAGGCCTAGAGAATGATCGAGACTACTTCCATTTGCTTTATGGGCTGATAGAACTACACACTGTACCACGATTGGGTATATGCCAGTTGAGCTTATGTTGGGCTTTCTACCGTGAGAAGATGGTATAGATCATACTTCACTCCTTGCTTTACGAACTAGGCAGTTGGAGCGAAGGGAGGAGGATCTTGCTGAGGCACAAGAGAAGCTGAAGGTGGCTCGAGTTAGAAACAAGGAGCGTTTCAATAAGACTCACCGACTACGACCAAAGCCAATACGTGTTGGTGATTGGGTTCTGGTGTATGACAGCACGCTGGAGAATCAGCATTCTACACTTCGTAAGTTCTCGCGAAGATGGTTCGCGTCTTTATGTTGTGTTAGATGTGTATGAGAATACCACTTATAGTTTACGAGAGCTAGATGATACTCCTTTGAAACTATCTGTGGCTGGCAAACGAGTGAAGTTGTTCAAGCAACGTGGAGGATCAGTAGATTTGTTCAATTTTCTGGAGTCTGAGCAGAGGATGACAAGAGACGAAGACAACTCGGCTACTTAAAGGGCAAAGGCGGACGCGAGCGACAATGATGAAGAACAAACTGAAGACTGAAGAGGTTGGCACATGCCAGAGGATGTGCAGGTTTAGAGGGGGTGGATGTCGTGATGTGAATCATTTTACATTGTAAATAATTCACCTCTCTGTCAAGCGTTAGTCTCTCTGAGTGAAATTAAGACCTCAGAGAAGTCGACACTGGAGGATGTTATATATTTTGAGTCTTATTAGGTTGATACCATGTTGATAGAGTTAAGCTCATGGGTTGTACTAACATATCGCCCATGCATGCTTTCTAGCGTGTTTGATTTATCTTTCAAGATTACGTGTCGCTTTACATGTCTTCGCATGTAGTTTAGGGGTTACGTTGGCACTTTTGGGGCTTGACGTGGTAGCCTATGTATGAAATTAAGTCACCACGTGGTTTGGGACACAAAAGGACAGGGGAGTGAAGCTATGAACTCCCATTGGTCCAATTTTGTCTTTGTATACTGCTAAACTTAGTAGTAGGGGATTTAAGAGGAGTTCGAGCATTTTGGTAAGAAGACTACGAAATCAGAGAGCACATGAGGATACGGCTCGTCGTGCTAAGCACTGTCAGTGAAATTTTTGATCGATTTGGAGCAATAAAAAAGGAGATATGGCTGATTGAAGTTCAATTTGTGCTAGAGTTGCAGCACTTCTGTTGATTTTGGGGTTTTCGGTGTCAATCGCAATAGATTTGAGAAAATCGCTTCAAACCTTCGTGGTCACGTTCACTGTCAGTAGGGCTACGACTGTCCGCAAATTTTCATGTCAATTGAGTGACTGAGTAATTCGAGGCGACCGCTGAAGTAGAGGGGGTCCGAAAAGCTCTCAATCTAGAACAGCAACTTCAGAGAGAGAGATCTGGAGTTCTGTGTACAATCAAGAGGCCCAACTTCACAAGAGTGTTCAGCAAGCTGTGTACTACAAATCTTGTAAGAATCTTCAAAAGTGATCGAGCCAATTCTCTGTTCTAGGTCGAAATAGCTGTCTGGGTACCAAAACTTACCGTAATTTCTCTGCTGAGAACATTTTTGCCCATATCTTGGTGCTCTGAATTGATCTCAAGCTGAAACTTCGTATGTATGGTCAGTAGGGCCTCATTTACATGTAGGAGAAGTTCTGAAGTCTGAAACCATCGTATGTTTCTGATTCTGGACTGTTAAAGTTCGTTGTCTGACCTTATTACTGCTAGTCTGATCTGATTTTCACTTCCTGAACATACTGGAGGGTCCATTCGACCTGAGTGAGTGTTTATAGTGTTCCCTTTTGATCTGAAGCCTACCTCTGTAGCAAGCAACCATAGCTTGAAGCCCAACGCTTCCCTGAGTAGACTGAATACAGCCTTCAAGATCATATCACAGCCAGAAGATTCTGCCCTTCTCAGGAAAACTCTCAACTCGACATCGGGGTGGAAGATCCCTCTCCATGGCAGAAGCGGTCCTCTTTACTGCGCTTCCTCGCATCGCAGTAGGAGTATCCATTCAACCTTCGTCTTCTAGAGTCTTTGGAAGACTCCCTGGTGTTGCAGAAGCGGTCTTCTACGCAGCTCGGGTACTCAGTGGCTCCTCCTGAGAGTTGGTCTCCGATCCAAAGTGAATGATCGGGAAGGAGGTGGTCTTCCTAGGCACACTCCTAGGACCCATCTTCCTTGGTGGTGTCGCGTCTTCCAACCCACTGGAATCGTCTTCTCTCACCAGAAGCGTCTTCTGATGAGTACCTGACCTCATCTGTGGCATCAGAGTGGGAGGGAGAGTCATTGCTGCTACTCGGTCGTCTTCTCCTCAGGTCTCCTCCTTCGTCTCGTGCTGCCCTATTGGTCCATATCTCGCCAACTGATCTTCCGTTAGGTCTCCTTGACCACGTACAGGTAACAGAAGAACGGAGTAAGCTGTCCTCCTGCCGGGCTGCTTAAGTACACCATTTCTGCCTGCACATATGCGTGGTAGAACGCACCCCAGTTGATGGGCAGCTCTTCCCAAATGGCTTCTAGGAATTCCACGTCCTGGTCTCCAAGGTACCTCGTCTTCTGCGCTTTCTCTTTGGGAAAGAGGTGAAGGAACAGCTTCGCCAGAAGACACTTCTACGGCTCCTGGTAAGCTTCGACCTTCCACTCGTTCCTTCCCTGCCTGTCCTCTAAGAAGAGACAAGATGTGCTCCCAGGCACATGCCACTTCCCTGAGATCATGGGTAGGATCTTCTTCTCTAATTCGTATCCCTTGTTCTCTGCTTCTGGTCTGTGGAAAGCCCTACGCCACCATTCTGCTGTCCAGGAAGATGATCTTTCTCGGACAACTCTTGTCTTCGTAGGTACACGATTGCGGGGAGGTAATGCTGCCCAAACCTCCTCCAGAAGACCCTGGTCTGCGAGGTTCCAATCCCACAGGAAGAAGTCAAGACCCAACTCCTTGATGAAGGGTTTGCCCTCGGTCAACTCTGCTGCCGGCAACACCAACCCTCGAGGATGCATCGACATACTTGAAGCTCTGTTGCATTAAGCCACATGCACTATTGTGAGCCGGAGGTTCAGTCCTTCCCAAGTCCTCATAGTCTAGCTTCCACTCTCAGAAGACGACTCTAGTCTTCCAGAAGACAGCTATTCCGTCTTCCGGGATTCTAACAGTGCTTCCTAAGCTCTTCTCGTCTTCCGAGCTATATCTAAACAATCCTAACTAAGCAAGGCATCGCATGGATGCCTAAGAAGACAACCCACCTTGCATTACATCCTACTTCCTAACAGAAGATAGAAAATATGCGAGAAGTAGAGTGTATGAAAAGTTCAGAAGATGGTCGCGGGCTCCTGCGGTGACAGTGACCTCCAGGAAGACTCCTGGGATAGCTTCCGATTGACGTTCTCGGAAGACTTCCCGCAGTCAAGCTTCCCTTCACTGATCTCACATGTCTTCTGCTTCTGACACGCAATCTAACCGACACAAGACATTCACACTCTGTTCTTCCGACTTCTCACCTCTCATACACACTCAGAAGAAGCTTGTTGGTTGATGAAAAGACATGACCCTCGATCATTCTCTCCAGATTCTGCGAGCAAGACTTCTCACATCTCTCTTCTAAGTTCGGGAAGAAGAAGGAATAGGCTGCTATGGGTCAGACAGAAGAGACCCGTAACGGACCCTCACGTCTTCTCGCGTATTCTGCCAGCCTTTCCAGTCTTCTAGTCTCTCTAGGAAGATGTGGATTTGAGAAGCTTGGAAGATCGGGAGGCACATGCCTGGTTCCCAACTTCCAGCTTCTCGAAACAACAAACAACTCACCAAGTCACTCGAGATTCGTACCAAGCCTCTCTTAACACAAAAGCAAATCCAATCCACTCTTGATACGAATTGCACACATTCATCTTCCGAAGACGTCAGACATCCAGAAGCGTCTTCCGAAGATGTTCAGATCTTCCGAAGCGTCTTCTGTCCAAGGATTCGGGAGTAGAGGTGCGATAGGGTAGGGAAATTGATAGCTGCGAGATCGAATTTGAGAACGACGGACAGGAAAGCTCGATTATAGTTCGGGAAGAAGTGAGAAGATGGCTGACAAAAATTGGGCACCGCTTCCGCACCCAATTTCACAGAAGGAAAATGCGAGATGGAGAAAATGATCGATGGGTTTCCTGCAAACAACCGGGGAAGCGCGGGGGATACTAAACAAGAGGCGAGAAGCGGTGAGAAGGGAAGAGAACATGGGAAGAACCTCAAATAGTCTTCTGCCTGCTTCCCGTAGTGCCTTCAGTCTTCTGTACGCTTCCGACTCCACCTCAGCTCCAACGCGATCCCACAGAGCTGCTTCTACCGTCAATCTTGTGCTATGCCCTGCTGCTTCTTGATCGATCAGGGCTCCATCTCCGATTCTTCTTCAATCACCCTTCAATGTCTGCTTCCGAGAATCTACAGAAGACTCCTTCAGCTCGGTAGTGTTTCCTACTCTCAGAAATTCGTCCTCGTCTTCTCTCTAGCTGCACTTAGATCCTTGTTGTCCATGATTTCACTCTGCAGACCCTCCTCACTCAATTCGGTTCCTCCTAATTCGATCTTCTGCGCCAATGCCTTCGATGCGGGAAGCAGGTGACGATTCTGCGCTAATGCACTTCTCCCGTATCTTCTTGCGCAGTTAGGGATTCTTCGACCTACCTGACCTACCTACTACCTGGTTGCTACCTGGTAGGTACACCTACTCCTTTACTGCGTGGTGCGCGATTAGGTCTATGTAGTCGCTGTCGTTGTCATTGTCGCTGTCTTTTGGAAGACACGCATTTTCCGTCTTCCGTCTTCCGTCTTCTGAAGACCTGGTCGGGAAGATGTCTTCTCGGAAGATGTCCTTCTTCCGTCTTCGGAAGAAGTCGACTTCTCTTACAAAAAGTTCTTAAGACCATCTTCCTTCTAAGCAAGATGTATTCTTAAGCAACAAGGTTATTTCAACTACCGGACATGTGATTAACTTCAAAAATTTCAAAAATTCGTACATCCTGTAAATTGTGGGCACCACAGTACAAGATTACTTGCACTAGAAGAATAAATAGAGAACATTTAGGTTGAAAGATCTAGGTGTGGAGTCAACTTGTTCAAGCCACATATCGCTACACAGCTATATACCTAATGTATTCTTGGATCAAAAAACACGTTATACGACAACGGAGTGAGGTGAGATACCAACCAGTAGCATCAGTCTCATCGACGGAGGACATCGATTCAGATAGAGACGTGGTTGGAAGTGCACATAGTGTCACCACACTGTTGTTGTGAGACATGGACGAGATCTATGAGATCACGAAGGGGGCTCGACGATAGTCGGATACAGTTGGTACCATTGAGCTGGATGACTTCATCCAAGAGTTTGACAGTTGGTGCTATCTACAGCAGATGCGGAACTCATAATTGTTCAGACCCTTCATGGCATGGAAGGGTTTAGGTGTGGAGACAATATTGGTCTCCTAACTATGTTTCTATCACTACTGGCGTAGTTTCGGGAGGCATAGCACCTACGTGTTCGAGTGTCGGTAGCAGTGGTACATCCACGAGTGACGAAGTACCTACTACCAGCGGTACGTTCGCTAGTAGTATGAGCGAGATACCACCATGGTTTAACCCAGTGGTTCAGTTCTTTCAGTGTTTGAGAAAGAACTATCAAGGTGTGCGGATCGACAAGTTGAGGAGTCTACAAGAGTTCCAGCGGAAGACTGGGGAGAGCGTATGCGAGACGTTTACTCGCATGAGGCGATTGATCATCGTTACTCAAAAGGTGACGGAGACACAAGCAGTCCAGTTCTTGTATGGGATACAGGATCGAGAGTTGCGTATGAGCGTTAGAGATGCGACTCTCCTTAGAGACACCGCTTCGATGTTGGCGGTTGTCTTTGGTTTGGCTGAGCGGATTGAGCTCAACATGATGGAGGAGAGAGTGGTGACTGCTGAGTTCAGTCAGGAGGTGTCACATGAGACGACCATCTCTTCTCGAGGATCACAGATTATGCAACAACGTGGTGGTGGTAGTGGTGGTAGGGATCGTGTGTATCAGTCACGATCACAAGGAGATGTTGGAAGACCTAGTGGATAGAAGCTCATGTCATCCTTCTCTAGTGAGCAGCAAGCGGGTCTTTGCTAGATGTGTGATAGTCTGCATCAGCAGAAGGATTGCACATAGAAGAGAGGTGGTTACGAGACGTCTGGGACGTCTCAAGCAGTGCCTAGGCAATATGAGCATTGCGGGCGACCAAGTCACAATAGTGATTTTTGTTTGATCTCCATCTCGAGCTACAGCAAGAGAAGGCTGATCGTAGACGAGGCGGAGGAGCTCATGGAGACTGTGGTGGTCGAGGTGAAGGTAGAGGTCTAGCACCCGTGAGGAGATCAGTCATTTCATCGCTCTCTACGACATCAGATGCGGGTATGGCTGCTTGGATTGAGCAGTTGGAGCCGAGGATAGCTAGTATGGCTATGTTCAACGGAGATCTGGTTCGGGAGTAGAGACTTCCACGTCTGATAAAGACGAAGGAGTTGATTCCAACTTCATGGTTGGTGTGGTGTAGATTGAGACATCTACGGCAATGACTCGAGATGCAGTACGTGTCTATGAACCACGAGGTGCATCCGTGGAGTCAGATCCACAACGCGGGGAGGCTGGTAGGCATGCTATACTTCCTCAGTCATGCTAGACTTCCTCAGTCAATGGAGGCGTTGAGGACCACGTCTATGGTTCCTAAACCGTCTACCGATGGTGTAGTGGAGTTGGAGACATCGACATCCAAGAGTGAGGATGATGCGAGTCAACTCTCGATGTATGTGGATACAACGTCAAATTCAATGTTGGAGACGGCTACAACAGGTCTGCGAGCCTCCTTATTTTCACCCACGGATATGAGGACATTGGGAATCAACTTGGCTCTAATATTTCAGTTGGCGACCACGCTCAGTGAGAGCGAGGATGTAGTTACTTCTAGTGCTGAGGTGGTTCGGCACGAGGTGATAGATGTGTCAATGGAGTCGAGGATCAAGACGGCTACCAGTGGTACTTGACAAGCAGTGGTTGTCAAGTTAGATGAGTTACCAGCTAGACCGACGATTAACCGTGCTGGTTTGGCACCAAGTGTGGTGTTGTTGGACAACAAAAGTGATATCTTCTGTTTGGTGGCACCTTCAGGGAAGATGTATCGACCGCAGAAAATCTTGTTAGACTCTGGAGCCCAGTCAGTGATGTTAGAAAAGACGACGTGCATTGATTTGGATCTGAGGAAATCCAAGGCCTGCTGCTGCTCATTCCAGCAGCAGATATCTCTAAGGGGATCAGGGGTACAGCTCGACACATGAAACGTGAGATGTTGACGATTAGAGTTCAACCAGATCATCCCACAGATGGCTCTGTGGTGAAGGTCAAGATCATCGTTACGACCACGAAGTCTTATGACCTATTTGTTGGAGGTGATGTGTTATACCTTATGAGGTTCGTGATCGATATTGACAAGAGACAACATAGACCAGGTTGGCAATCTGGTGAGAGACGAGTGAGCCGCTTACTAGTGCGGTATAGTGTCATACTTGGGACAACAGAGCCTACACCAGAGACGATGGCATTCGTTGCAGAGTTCAGTCTGATCGTCACTTGGCCGGACGAGTTGTTAGAGGACGATGCTCATGACAGAGGATACTCCGATCTTTGAGGAGGTGGAGGACATGTCTAGCATGACTACGGTAGTACCATCTGTCTTGGATGTTACTTTGGAGTTTGAGCAGAGAGTTGCAGCAGTATGCTGATCCGTTGGTGCAGCAGGCTTGGAGTGAAGTCTTTGTATCGTCAGTAGAGAAACATAGGGTTGTTCCCTGCTACTGACCTTGTTATCTTATCACTGGTGGATACTACTCTCATTGTATGATAGTATCCAGAGGAGGGTGTGTGTGTTGGATCTATTTGGAGAGATCAGCACAAGTTTAATCTGCTTGTATGCGAGACGCATCTGATCACGTCATGTGGCACGCTTGGTGCAGAGATATCCTAAGTTGTTGTCTATATCAACCGTCAAAGGATACTAGCAAGCATTACCGTCGGATATTTTGCTACTGGGGGCGCAAGATCTCACGTTTGTTGACATCATTTCACTTGGTGATAGCCGGGTGGTCATGTTAGGATCACAAGCGTGCTGGAGGAGGTCAGCATTTACATGATCCACGATCTAGTATGTTTTGAGAGATGTTACTGATCTTACGGCATCTCTAGATGCATAAAGTGTTACTCAACATAGAGACACGTTGCGATATGTGATTATTCAAGGAGGAGGTTATCGGTCATTGATTCGCAAGTTTCATCCTGATGATTATATCTACCTACAGCAGACTACATTGACGATGTTGGATGTGATCGCATGGTGCACTATTTTATGAGTGCGTGAGGTGTTATCTTTCTGAGTACTCATGTTAGAGTGCCGTGATGGTGTTGTTTGGTGATACCACAACATACATTAAGGTGTACGTTGTGTGAGTTTGCTGGTGGAGCAGTCCGTGTGTTGATGTGTGATGGTTGTTCGAGAAGTTGACACATGTCGTGTTTGACTCCACCTCTGAATGTCGTTCCTATTGGACGATGGGTTTGTTCTCGTTGTATATAGCAAGGATACCCGATTAGATCTTTGTGTGGTATGGATTGCAGACAAACGACTAACGATGGGATGATGTACCACCCGGGCTCCTGATCCCTGCATCCATGAAGGTGTATATCATATAGTTGGGATATGGGAGTATGTGGAGTTAGAGAGACTTAACCGTCAATTAGGGGACGATTGTGATACACTTGTGTATGTGTATGACATCGTCCAAGTGTTATGTGTATGTGTCGTGTATCTCTGACAGCGATGTATGTTGTGTAGCGATGTGTATGTGCATGACAGCCATCACGTCAATTTAGCACCTCGGCTAGGTTGACCGAGTGCGGAATGGCTAATCTCTGGTAGGGCCGTTAGTACCGGCGAGTTCTTGGACTAGCCCACTAGGGGTATACTTCGCAGGTGAGGCTTGTAGGCTTCAGTTCTTCGAGTTGAGCCTTCAAGCTCTTGGCTATGGTGGATAGTCTTGGTGAGCGCAATCTGGATTCTCTTGATGCACATAGTGGATGTGACTCGACTTTAATGTTTGTATAGTGTCGGTTGGCATGGTGGAGTGAGTACTTATCATTATTATTGTGGTACACTTGTATACGTGTATGGCATGGTCCATGTGTTATGTGCATAGGTGATGTATCTCTCACAACGATGTATGTTGTGTATGCGCACAACAAAGTTTGAAATCTATGTTTGAGATTCAATAATTGATATTGTTGCTATAATTTCTTCTTGATAACACCTTCTAAAAACATTTTCAGTTTATGGATATCAGGAAATTTTTACGAATATCAGTAAAATATTTTGCAAACGTGCTGATATCCATCACAGATAATTGATATTGTTGCGAACATGCTGATATTGTTCCTGCACCCGGTCCGAAAAACGTAAAAAAAAATTATAGAATCAAAACTTTAAACCTTTGATACTTTATCCACTGAGGTTTGTAATCTTTCATCAGAAGTGACATTAGTGGATAAGCTTACAGCCATTATTTCTCCGTATGTCCAGGATGGGTTTTGTCTAAGAGCTATAATAGGTTACCAGCTTTGTCCATAAGTATCATACTGTAACATTTATAACAATGATTAGAAACTATCGTTATACTTTTGAAATTTCAAAATAATGGAAAATAATTGACTGTTTAAGATTTGAACTCTGAAATATAGTGATTGTTTTTAATTGCTTTGCGTTTATCAGCCATGAACCATTATAGTAGTTTGAACGTATTTCATAGAGACTTAGGCTAAGTCTATTTATATGCTTATATACTTTGAAAAGTCATTTAATTTTTTCAGAAAAAGATTAATTGTTAGTTTCCTTTGATTCTAAATATTTTATCTTTATTTTTTATATCAGTAATTATGTTTATCTAATATTTTCATATCCTCAATATTACAATTACTGAAGGGTCTAATAGTTTTATATGTTTTGTTACTTGTAATAATTAACTATTATGATCGACAATTATTTTGGAGACCTTTATTAAATCATACACGGTTTACATAGGGATGTGATTGATTACATCATTGTTCTATCTCTTTCCTTAACTATTGTAATGAAATGACCTCCGCCTGATAGAGCAATGGCACTCCACCTCGCCAATCACGTTTTAGTTTTAAGGTCCACAAGCGAAGACTAATTATTGGAGTTATATTATCATTCATATCACATATATATATAGTGGTATTAGTGGTATTCTAAGCAAATTTGATAAAGGCTTTTCTAGCTCAGCTGAATTAAAGTTAATTTTTGATTTTACTATAAAGAGAGTTCTAATACTTTGGAGTTCAAATTAAACTTCTACATACTAATTTTGTTTAGTAATTATTATTAATTGACTATTGAATAGTATCATGATGATTGATTTCGTAGCTCAGACTTAGTGCAGCTTATCAAGTTTTCATGATATACCAAAATATAAAATTTTCAATTTGTATTCATCTACTTAGAGTCTTAATATTATTTATTTGGTTTGGATAAATTGAAAGGTCACAAGTTTCGATGAAGGCACTTCACAGAGTGCTGAGTCCGCTACTCTGCAATATCACACTACATAATTTAAATAGAAATTGAATCAAATTTAAATCAGTTCTGTGTCCCATATTAGGAAGCAAGATGTGATCGTGATTATGATGTCAATAATATACAAATACCCTTTCATATATCTCTCTATGTTGATTTTATTTCATTCAAATTTAAGATCTAAAGTTTGACATTTCTAATATTGTTTCTAGAGCTAGGCAAAATTTATCATATAGTGTGGATCCTAAACGGTTTGGCTAGTAGCAAGTATTGAACAAGGAATATCTTAAAACAAGTATAGCTACAGTAGCTAGGGGTTTAAGAACAGTAGCTTGAAACAGCTATTTATCGCACGCTGACTATTAAGGTCTCAGACTGGTTCAAGCTGGTTCAAGTAACGAGGTAAGAAAGTTGCATCCACTGCAACTGACTGTAAGATTCATCATTATGGTAGCAGAAACAAACATTAGTTGCGTTCTGTTGATATAGTCCCAAGCTCTAGTAGATCGACGGCTATCATTAGCCGGAGTGGTTAGGGTTGTTAGAGTTAGTTAGAGGGCTAACCCACCATTAGGGTTTCCCTTGTACTCACCTCCACTATATATACAGAGAGAGGCAAAGCCTCTCTCATCTCATTCCTATTTTACTTCCTTGTCTACTCGCTCTCTCTGTCTTCTTGGAGTGTCCTCGAAGTATCGATCTTTCTACATGGTATCAGAGCTGGTGAGAGCGTGTGTCCCTTGCTGATGAGCAAGATGGAGATTGGAGGACAGGAGAGAGCAGCCGGAGTTGTGCCTGATGTCGAGCACTATCCTGCTGATGCGTTCGGGTGAGGCGAAACCGTTTCTTTCGCCACCAGAAACTTTGAACGCGATTTCGGAGGCCTAGACGATTTTTTTCTCGCTGTTTTCTGTCGACCAGCCCTTCTAGGGCTGTCTTGCTCAGAAGGTGCGAATTGTGTACTGGGCCACGTTTCAGTCGATTTGGAGATTTCCAGTGGCAGATTTTCAAACGAAAGTTTTAGGACTTGAGTCCAAAACTAATCCTGTTTCGAATAAGGGTGGGCGTGGGCCCACCCCTAGCTATTTGAAAATTTCTGAAAATTTCAAGGGGTCGCACGCCCATTTTCGACCTCTTTTGGTCTAGTTTCGACCTTTCTTGGTGTGTTCTTTCGACGTTTCCGTCGTGTTTTGTACACCTACAGTTCGCGCACAGGTTCTTTTCTCGTTGTCGCTGCAGGAGGAGTTCGCGGAGTCGCCTCGTCGTGACTTGTGACAACTCTTGATCGCACGGTGGGGAGAGACGAGTTTCGTGCAGTTTCTGGGAGGTTTTCCGCGTACAGAACAGTGCAATTTCGACATTGCAGCTATGGCGGAGTCTGTGTCTTTGATCACTGGAGAGAAACTCGACAAGAACAACTACCAAGTGTGGAAGTTCCGGATGAAGACTTTCCTGCAGTGACAAGATCTATGGGATCTTATCACTGAGGAGGAGAAAGCGCCTGAAGTGCCAATTTCTGATCCGAAATTCAAGGAGTGGAAGAAGCGCTCATATCAGGCTATTCACTACATCGCGCTGACAGTTTCAGCATCGATGATCGGTCACATCCAGGATTGTGATACGCTCAAGAAAGCTTGGGATGCACTCGCGCATCTGTTTCAATCCGGAACAGAGGCGCGGAAGCTGCAATTGCTGCAGCAGTTCAATACCGTGAAGAAGGGGTCGATGTGCATAAACGACTATGTGAACGGGGTCAAGCAGCTTGCGGATCAGCTATCTTCTGTCAAAGTCGAGATTGATCCCACTGTCTTGATCGGAGCCACATTGCAGGGACTGCCTGCAGAGTACAAACAGTTCATAACATCGATTTCGACCAGAGAACCTCTTCCGCGGTTTGATGAGCTTGTTCCTATGATGTTAGGAGAGGAGGTGCGCCTACTGGGGAGTTCTACTTCGACGGGTCAGCAAGAATCTGTCTATTTTGCAGGTTCTGGAGGATCTCGAGGTAGGGGTCGTGGCAAAGGTGCTGGACGGGGACGGGGTCGCGGACAGCAACAGCAATCGCAGCAGCAGCAGAACCAGCAACAGTCTGGAGGTTTCAACAACAATCAGAGAAGAGCGCCTGGTTCCTGCAACTACTGCAAGAAACAAGGCCACAATGCGAATCAGTGCTACAAGAAGCAGAACGATCAGAGACAACACGACAACAACCCCCAACAAGGTAACAGCAACCAGCAAGGCTATGCAGTCACTGAGCATGTCTATTCGGAGCAATTGCTGATTACTACGCATCAGAGTTATGCGGCTTTCGAGCCACAAACTGATTGGGTGATCGACTCCGGCGCCACCAATCACATGACTCCCCATCGGGAGTGGTTTAGTTCACTCGAGCCTGTGGAGACTCCACAGTTTATGGTGACAGGAGATGACACCAAGCACAAGATCCAGCACAAGGGTAACATTCCACTTGACATTCCTGCCTCAACGTTTACTGGTATACGGAATGTCTTACATGTACCTACATTGACTAGAAACCTGCTATCTGTAGGACAGTTGATAGAGCAGGGTCTGCAAGTGCGCTTCAATAAAGATGGATGCTTTATTGAAGATTCGAATAGCACTGTCATAGCTCGAGGTATCAAGAGTGGTAGGCTGTTTAAACTAGATGCATCTGCGCCTAAGTTACAGGCTGCCATGTATGGACAGAGTGGTCCAGTAGTGTCTGATATTGACATCTGGCACAAGCGAATTGGGCACATGAACTTTCAGAGGCTGAAAAGCCTTCCGAGTTCTGACCTGGTTACAGTTCTGCCCAAATTCGAATCCAGTGAGCCCACTGGAGTCTGTGCAGCATGTCAGTTCGGCAAGCAAGCTAGACAGCCCTTTAAGGGATCAGGCAGTAGAGCGAACAAGCTTCTGGAGCTTGTTCACACTGATGTATGGACTGCTTCTCAGCCAAGTATGACCGGTTTCCAGTACTTCGTGTCGTTCATTGATGATCATTCGCGTTATACTTGGATCTATTTGTTGAGAAACAAGTCCTCTGCCGAAGTACAGTCAGCATTCCAGACTTTCCGCAAGTTGGTGGAGAAACAGTCTGGAGCATCTATCCTCTGTTTGAGATCTGATGGAGGAGGCGAGTTTCTTTCTGGAGAGTTCGATGCATATCTGCGTGAGCATGGTATCCGACGCCAGAAGACCTGCAGTTACAGTCCGCAGCAGAACGAGGTTGCGGAGCGCAAGAATCGACACATAGCAGAAGCTGCTCGTGCGATGTTGAACGAGAAGACCATGCCTAGACCTTACTGGGCAGAACCTGTTTCATGTGCGGTGTATCTGATGAACCGGACGCCTACAGCGGCAGTCCACAGCAAGACACCGATGGAGGTCTTCACAGGCAGTAAGCCTGATTACTCTTTCCTTAAAGTTTTCGGATGTATCTGTTATGTGCACATACCTGATGAAAGACGTAAGAAACTAGATCCGAAAGCAGATAGATGTATCTTCCTTGGTTATGCTTCTGATACGAAAGGATATAGGTGCTACAATCCTTCGTCCAAGCAGTTCTATATCAGTAGAGATGTCGTGTTTGATGAGCTACAGTCTTGGTTTGCACCTGCACCTGTGATAGCCATCCCTGTACCTACTGTAGAACCAAGGAGTCAGTCCACTGTAGTACCTCAGAGTAGTACGTTGAGTGGAGGATCTGGAGAAGTCACTGATTCCAGATCAGAATCTGTTGCACATAGAGCTGTTGTTAACGCTGGAGTCCACGTAACACAGCCTAGTGGAACTAGTGTAGTTTCTACACAGGATGAGCGCGTGCTATTGCAGCGTATGTTTGACTCATCCAGATATGTGGATCTTCTACATCCCCTGGATACTTTGTCCCAGACCTTGGCGTCTACGTCAGATCAGTTGCAAGGGGAGGTGACTAGTGCACCGATTACCTCTCGCAGATCTGAGCGGCCAAAACATCCAGTGAGTAGGTATATGCATGAAGGTTTTCTTGCTGCGCACCATGCATATATGGCCAATGTTCTTCAGGAACAGGAACCGAGTTCGCTTGAGGAGGCGATGCACAAGGCCCAATGGGTAAGTGCTATGGAAGCTGAACTTGCTGCGCTTCATCACCAACAGACTTGGGAGTTGGTAGACTTACCTCAGGGTAAGAAAGCGATTGGTTGCAGGTGGGTCTTCAAGGTCAAGCGCAACTCGGATGGTACCGTGTGTCGGTACAAGGCCAGATTGGTAGCTAAGGGCTACGCACAGCAACATGGAGTGGATTTTGAGGAGACCTTTGCTCCTGTTGCGAAGATGGTGACTATTCGAACAGCAGTTGCAGTTGCAACTCAGAAAGGTTGGAAGATGCACCAGATGGACTTCAAGAACGCCTTCCTCAATGGCGATCTTGAGGAGGAGGTCTACATGCAGCAACCTCCTGGTTATGAGGATCCTAAGTTCCCTTCCCGTGTATGTAAGTTACGGAAGGCTCTCTATGGTCTGAAACAGGCACCAAGAGCATGGTATGCAAAGATCAATTCTTACTTGCAGTCTCTTGGTTTCCACCTGTGTAGTTCAGACTCTACCTTGTATTCATTGAGAATACGAGACCGGATTGTTGTGATCACCATCTATGTTGATGACTTGATCATTACCGGTAACTTTGAGGAGCTTATTTCCCAGATCAAGGATCACTTGAAATCCGAGTTCGAGATGATGGACTTAGGAGAACTCAAGTACTTCCTTGCTGTGGAGTTCATTAGAGATGGGAAGGATGTTTGGCTTGTACAGCGACAGTATGCTCTCAGTATGCTTGAGAGATTTGGTATGCTTGATTGCAAACCCATTGCTACACCATTAGAGCAAGGGGTAAAGCTAGGAGCAGAGGATGGTGAGTTGCTGGATGATCCACGCATGTACCGACAGATGGTTGGGAGTCTTATCTACTTGACCATCACCAGACCAGACTTGAGCTATGTTGTCGGTCTGATTAGTCAATTCATGCAGTCACCACGGAGACCACATTTTGAGGCTGTCAAGCGGATCCTCCGCTACGTGAAGTTCTCGATGCAGTACGGACTTCACTATCGATACGGTGGACCATTGTTGTTACATGGCTACACAGATGCTGATTGGGCAGGAAGTGCCGACAGGAGATCCACGTCAGGTTACGCTTTTGGACTTGGAAGCGCTGCTATAAGCTGGGCTTCTAAGAAGCAACCCACAGTTGCTTTGTCATCCACGGAAGCAGAGTATCGAGGAGCAACGAACGCAACATGCGAATCGATTTGGCTTCGATGTCTGCTATCTGATATTGGTGTGGAGTGTACAGATCCTGTTGTTGTATATACAGACAACATTAGCAGCATGAAGTTAGCTAGTAATCCTGTTTTCCATGCTAGGACGAAGCACATTGAGGTGCACTATCACTTTATTAGAGAGAAGGTCCTTGCAGGAGAGATTGAGCTCAGTTATGTGAGCACAGGAGATCAGGTTGCCGATATCTTCACTAAGGCGTTGCCTAGAGATAAGTTTGATGCTTTCAGACATTGTCTAGGAGTACAGGATGTAGAGATGAGCTTGAAGGGGAGTGTTGATATAGTCCCAAGCTCTAGTAGATCGACGGCTACCATTAGCCGGAGTGGTTAGGGTTGTTAGAGTTAGTTAGAGGGCTAACCCACCATTAGGGTTTCCCTTGTACTCACCTCCACTATATATACAGAGAGAGGCAAAGCCTCTCTCATCTCATTCCTATTTTACTTCCTTGTCTACTCGCGCTCTCTGTCTTCTTGGAGTGTCCTCGAAGTATCGATCTTTCTACACGTTCTCCAGTGACCATGGTTCTGAAACTATTCAAAAGTTCACGCATGGAATCAATACTATAAATCAGTGGGTCATTCGACCCATATTCCGACACGACGACAGTGCAAACGGAGCTTGTTCTACGATTGAACTTCAGCTAGCCAGCAGTGGTTTTCCGGTACTAGCTAGTTTTCCGCTTATATAGTGACGGCAGTGATGAGATTTCTGTAGTTTTAACTCTTTTCATGCTCGGCAGGCTTTATCTTCTAGCTCGCTAACTGACCCAAAGCCCAGATCGATCATATCACAATTCTTTTGAATCTTTTGTAGTCAGGAATCTCCTCTTGTTTGGCTGGTCAGAATTCCAATTGCAACACAACTAATATTTCTTACAGTTAAAATGCTTGATCAAGCTACTAGGATCAGGCACCGTGAATTATCACCATAATGGCCATCCAATGCAATCATGTCACAAAGTTCCATGCTGTTCACTTCATCAAGAAAAGTTCTAGTAGTTGCAATCAACTGTGGCTGGGTAAATCACAGCGGCCAGTAAACTAATCACTGGGCTGGCAAGGGGCGAGAGATGGATCCATACAGATAAATATATGCCTACTGTTCAGAAACAGAAGTTCAAGTAGTAAATTAGTGCTTACCAATGACTCTGCTTTGAGAGTACTATCGTCCGGACCATCGCTTTTCAGTCCGGAGTTGAAATCTGATCATGAGTGTGTGTATCTGCCTAGTACATGCATATGATCAAGGTCGACTGTGCAGTCCAGAACTAGCTTCTTGCATTGACGAATTCGTTCGAGGAATCTCAGCTGTATGAACGTTCAATCGAAAATGCACGATTGTATGATTTGGATCTAGATCAGACAGAAGAAGACGGCGCAGGATCTCGATCTGGGTCCTAGGAGGGATGAAATTAAAGGTACTTACTTAGTAATGTATCAATCCATGGCCAAGAGCAAGGATCCGTAATGAGGGCAAGTTTATAAACTTAGCAAATTAATAAATTTGCACGCTTGAGGAGGTTGAAGTGACGGAGGCCTACGCCCAGTACTGTGCTATGATCTATGATGATTAATTCCTTCAAGGACCCAATTGCAAGCTGGTTGAAGAAAGATCCTGACGCGACCGGTACCAGTCTGGCGATGGGTGTACATGCATGTGAATTGGTCGACCTTCAGCATATAGCAAATATTGTCCAATCCGGGAGCTGTCCCAACGCTATCTGGCAGCGCTATAAGGCTATCCATCTTCTCGACGAGTATCACTGTTTGCAGCAAATCACTCATGTCGGACTTTGTCTCTGGCAATCGGACATATATAGATATATATGATGCTCATGCTCGAATTCCAGGCGTCTCACAAGGACAGATTACCAAAGGAGTATGATAGCTGCCGAGCCTAGAGAAGCCCACTGCATCACTTAATTCAAAGCTGCAGGCAATCGATCGAGAGACTTGGCCCAAGGAGTGTGACCCGTACGGTACTCGAATATGATCAGTAAGTGATATTCGTGGCTGTTTTTGTAGTTCAGCCGTGAGTATATGCATGTATATACTAGTGCTTGCATTGCATTTGCAGCAACTCTAAATTCCAGCACTTGTTACTTTGTGAATTCTGCCCAACGGAGTATAATGTCAGGTAACAAAGATGACACATTAATACAAGTAGTAATAATTAGTTAGACATCGTGCATGATCAACGGGATGCCCCAATGCAAGATCATCGGAGCTTCTTGTGTCTGGAACTTCGTCCAAGCGAGATGGCCCAAGCCAAGCCAGAATTCGAAGCTGGGCTTGGACGTTTGCTTAGCTTGTACGTACATGCATGAGCTAATAACGTGCAACAGTTCTTGGGGATCTAGATCTCCGAAGGAAGCTGGCACGTATTTAAACATCGCCTTGGTGTCCAGAACTTCACAGCAGTCGAACGGCTAATATATGGCCAGTGGCGTATAGAAATTATGATGTAGATGGCATCGAATCTGGTGATCCCTTCCAGATTCAGATCGATGTCAACACTTTCACATTCCGTGTTCATCTGTCAGAGAAAGAGCGCGATCGAGCAGTGGACTTGATCATGTTTTGATCACATTAATCTCTAGTAGTACTAATTAAGCAGATTCTTATCTCACTAATAAAGCTTAGCCTATTAATCATGTCTTCCAACTACACTAAGCGAGCAAATTGAATCGTTCGAACTGTGAATACAAAAGCTCACTGTTCATCATCGTAAAGAGGCGACTGCTGATGTTATATATTTGTCCGACCTGTGCTAATTATACAACTCTTCTCACCATCCGATCCACCTACAGCTTTCAGCTGAGTTACCTGAATCGTTAAGCAAGTGCATGAGCTCCTTTATCACATCAAGCGTCTAATCTATCACAACAGCACTTCTCACCTTGCACCCCGCGCGTTCTTGCAGTTGCATGGTTGGTGATTATAATTACTACTGGAAAGTTTCAGAATCTCAAACTCGAGTGTGAATTCCCCACTTAGCATGAAACCAGAAGTGGATGCTGAAGATATAACTGTGTAATCATGTCTAGGTTCATTCATCAGTCCAGCCATGTACAATAATTACTGCCAAGTAACTACGTTACTGCTATTATATCATAGTGTTATCGATGTGATTGCCATCTAGGTCTGATCATGATCATTTTCCATCCTCTTACGTTAATAATACTTTGTTATGAGCTCGAGTATACTAGTGTATATAACAACTCCCTCTGGTAACGTGCATACGCTTCTGATCGATCCTTTCGAAGCTTGAGTGTCTTGTGAATGGAGATTTAGGGTTTCATCGGAGGAGTACTTGGAGTCTCGGAAACAGTTGGCCCAATGTAACACTACAATCTACAAGTACCCTGGATTTTCTACTCGGATACGAATCTAAGCATGGGAGAATCAGGCATGGAATGTCACTACGAAATCCTAACGTGAATTCAAGCAATCCTGCACGTTCCACAAGGAAACTAGGATCGAGCGGATACGAAGTGTAAGTTGTCCCTGGACGAGTAAATCGATGTTAAACAACGCTAAGAACGACACTATTGATGCCCTGATCGAATTCGTGTCAGATGTTTAGACGGAGAATGTAGATGGGAACAAGCGAGAAAAGAGTTCTTCCTTTTTTGGCGCGCGCGAAGCAAGGAACTTTATAACCCAGCCACACGGCAAGAACGGACAATGGTCTCCCCAAACAAGGATCAAAGTCCGACAGTGGAGACTAACCACGCAGGGAGAACAGCCACTGCATAAACCAACCGACAGAGAACCAAATGAAAATACACAGAAATATCATAGTCCACTGACGAGAGCCCGAGTGGAGTGCATACACCTCATCGAGAGGGAGTACTTCAAAGCATACCTACAGTCTAAACTTCCAGACTAAACTTACTAGCCGGAGAAGACAAAATGAGCAAAGATGACATCCTAGAACCTCTATTCAGGAGACTAGCCTCCGTGACACTTCACTGTGACCTTTTGTGAGCTTAGTAGAGAGAAAGGACAGGAAACACTAAGAGGTCTCCCTGAATCCTGATTCCGAGCCCAAGCAGTCCCCACTTGAGGCTGAATTTTTGCTTCAGCTTCTCTCTCTCTACACTGTTTGAGTCAAAACTTTGGAACTTTGGAAAGCTTTTTATATTTCATCATAATATAGAGATCTAGAAGGAGATCAAGTACCCGTATCACTGCAAACTGTTCTTTCGAACAGACTAGGTATATTGTCATGCTTCGCTATGATAGTCAAATGGTGAAAGGTTGCTATAATTAAACAGATCAGTATGTTATCACCTCTGAGCCTTTAATTTACAACCTAGCTAGCTACGCGTGATGATCAGGACTACCGGAAAGAATTGCTTCGAATTCAAGGACTCTTCAAAACTTAGTTGTGACCTTCACTTGTATGATCCCGATGCCGAAGTCGGAGATGGTGTTGAAAGCCTTGTTGGAGATCTCAATGAAGTCGCCGTCCAGGGTGTCGATGATGGTGAGCTCCACAGCCTTCTGATTCTGATAGTTCGGCTTTCACCCCACGCACGAAACCTTAATTTTCTTGCCGCAATTCTTTCCGTTTGCAAAGAGGGATGTAGGCACTCCCACGTACATGCCATCGACATCACCGTCTGTTTGAAAGCTGATGTCGCTTCCGTGACATGCAGTTTCTGCAATGCATCTGATCAGCTACTGCTTGTCATGCATCTGCACCAGCACTGTCACCAAGCTGTCTAAAGAATCTGATGCAGCTGAGAGATCTAAGCAAGCATGTCTTTGAAATTGTTTTAACTCTGTGAATGAATGGATATCGATGAACTAGTTAATGCGCAGTCCGTGTTTACAATCTGATACTGATATTAAACTAAGGAACCGTTTACTGAAGCATTCTGATCACTTTGACGAGTCCAGCATGGTTTGATATCAGGAAGCTAGCTAACTAGGAAACATCCAGTCAATAAGAAGGCTAATGAATGTTCTTACCGACTGGCCTGCCGTCATAACCAACAGATGTGATTTTCTGCGTCTTTGCTGAAGAGAAATCCAAGCTGCAGACAGCAAGCATGAAGTGGAAAACGAGAACGAGTGAGTTCGCCATCAAGGAGGGTCAGCCTGTTCTGACCAGCTTTAAATGTCATTCCTGGAACTCGAAGTAGATAGCTACTTTCTGGGAGTGTCCCAAAGCTTAAGGCAAGTTCCGGTCTCTCCAGTACTCTGCGTTCTGAACGTGAATACGAAGAGGCCTAGGTTGTGGAGTCTGGAAGATAGAAGAATGAATGAACGGGTGGCACTGGTGAGACTGTGAGCTACCATAGACTTTATATACCTGCAGTGTTGGGAACTTCTCACTCCGTCCCATGGGTCAGTCGTATCTGTACGACGTTCTGATCATGATCTCACAGGATCCTACGTACCATTATTACTACTCTACTTAGATATATTACTAACATTCGATTCAGGATATGGCTATGTAAAGTGTCAATATAAATCATATGTGCACTTAACTAGTGAGAAAGGATGAGGTCACAATCTCAATAGACAACTTTTTGGTTTAGATGTGTGGGGTGTGTGAAGATCTGGTCCAATATTATTTATTTGGTGGAAATCACATGTACATGAGCCTTCCAGTTAACTCTGAACTTCTGAAGTAAATCTTATCCGGGCCTGCAGCTTAGTTCGACGGTGCTTCATGATCACTTCAGCCTCTCGAGCTCGGGCATACAGCACACTGATGAGTAGCCGCACGTGAGCAGAGAGGGGCTCCAGCAGCGGGGCTTTTTCACATATTAGTCTAGCTCACTGTCTGCTGAACCTCTTGCTCCTGTATCTATTCGCGAATGCAAAGGTTCGAATCCCTAGCAGCAATAGCTAGCGATCGAGTCTCATTCGAGAAGACTGTGCAACAAAGTTTGTATTACCGCATGTCAAAACAGAGGGATCGGACAAATTCTATGCACGTAACTTGCGCTTGTAGTCAAGCAGGCCTGGAAGTGTTGACCATTGTATACGTAGTCTCTACCTCCTCAATGCACATGATGCTGACGTCATGGTGACGCAGCTTTCAAGTCGTCAGTCTTCTGAATCAGCGTGAGCAGTGAGGCAATATATGGATATAGAGAATCTTAGGTTATCCTCCAATCTTCAGTAGAAATGGTTCACAAGTTCACAGCTCTCCACTAAACTGGTGGGGAAAAGTCTGCCCCGCCGTGGACTACAAAGTGAGAAAACAAGGAGCAAATAAGAAAAAGCCTTAGGGAGTTTTGAGCACTTCCATCGCTTCCAGTTTATACATCTTGCTGTCCAACTGTGTGTGCCGTGTATCGACTCTCGAGCTAGATAAATAATTCAGCTAGGGAGCTCGATGAAACTGCCGTCGATAGGCACTAAGTCTCAGATCGGACTGCATGATTCAACCAAAGACAAAGACAGACGTAGTTACAAGAACTTCCTCTGCAAAATGATAAGTAATGTCGATCTTGGCCGGGCAAGTATATATATATGATTGGGAGTGATCGCGACTTTCATGAGTTAAGCAGCGAGCGGAAGTCTCTCAGACAGGAAGGGAAAGGAACGGGCCCGCAAGGACGTGCATGGAGCACACGGCACAATTTATTTTACAAGTGTATATATAAATATGTAATATTCTCTCATGTGTGAATACCCATTCATGAGTGGGTGCCATAGTAATTAAACACAACATATTTAACTTAGTTATGTTTTGTATCTAATATTTAAACTATACTGATAATACACCTATTAACAAACTAGAATATTCAAGACCATTTAGGAAACTAGGTTAAATTAGTTATCAAGTTACTCCTTTCTTTTTGAATCATTATTTATTCAAGAAGGAAGCTTAAGACAGCGGGGAAATCAAAATCTAATGGTGAAAAGGATCAAAATGTTGTTTCTGTTTTCATTAGAGCTTGGAAAGCTTAAAGTTCTCTAACTTAAACTGATAACGAGCTAACTCTATTTAAGAAGATGGATGTTCAGTATTGCGCTTAATCTTTGGTTCAAAACGTTCTGATTTGTAGCAAGCCAACAATAATATAAAAGTCGCCTTAGTCTACTACTTAATTTCCTTATAGGGTTTCATCTCAATATATGTAGATAATATGGATATCTGTAGGAAATATAATTCAACAACACATTAACAAAACAGCTTATTAAATACAACAAAGATAACGAAAACATTCCACTTCAGGTATAATTACTACAATATAATATTTGTTTAGATTCTGAAGAATTTTATATTGATTTTTGCTATATAGAGTATTCTCAAACTGATATATCTATGAGAACTTTCAGTTCAACTCAATTAAATCCACCGAGGATTCTTAAATATGCTATTTACTTTTATATTAATTTTTCAATCAGTATACAGTACTTACTTCCGCTTAGTCGGCCATGGCCATAGAGCCATTCTATCAATGCCACTTATCCCAAGCAAACTAGTTAGCTTGACATAATTTAATTTTCTTCTAAAATCCAGGATTACTTGGTCGGAGCGAGTAGCTATAGCCTCTGCTAATTACTGCAAATGATTAAGTATATACTATTTAGCACATAAGTCTAACTTCTTTACATATTTTACATATTCACCTCAATCTTTTGATGGAGGAGGTTAATATGCAAAGGTTTCATTTCGTTGGGAAGGGTAGGTAATAAATTAAACCGCAAGTAAAATTGTGACATATTAATTAGCAGCTATTGGTAATAATTAAACCGCAAGTAAAAATGTGACATGTTAATTAGCAGCTATTGGATAGTAGTTATTTATACACATCTTTCAGCGCTCCCTTTATGAGTTATCTATGGATCTTCTCGCATCTCCAGATCCGGTTATCACTTAGTACTTAAAGATAGCTTTGACTTTTCCAGTAAGTTTAGTATAATAGAGTTTCTGCTTAACACTTAATGTCTTACAGTTTTCCGATAACATCAAGCGTGCAGGAGTTTCCCATAAGTTCTTGTTGCATGCATATTTGTTACCAGAATAACTTTACGCTTGGTAAAGTAAGAGAGAATTCACAACTTCAAGGGAAATCGTGGGGAAAATCCTAGTACTACTCCGTGCCTGGCCCATTGGTCAGCTAAGTTGGATAGAGCAACAATCTTCTAGACTAACTCTGACTAACTCTGAGCTAAGTAACTTAAAGCTGAACTTAGGGCACAGCTTCGGTAGAACGACCTTGGCCCATCTAACATGCCAGGACTAACGTTAACCTATTCCGTTACCTGTCACGGAAAACATATATGAACATTATGAGGTAAATATATGTACTGTCAGTACTAGTTTTTAGTGTACTAGGAAATGTTCAGGATTCCCCAAAACCTGAGTTTCGTTGCATTTAATTTGAATTTTCTCTATATTATTTAAATCAACTCTGGTAATAAAACATATACAGTTTTATTACCAGTTTTATTATCTAGTATCTAATGATAACATTTTGAAGAAATAATAAAATATTAAAGTTTACATATATTAATCATTACTTATTTCTATGTACTTCACTGGGTTATTCTACTGGGTGTCAGGTACCTCTGTCTTTGAACGTGGTTCTTTGTGCTTAGCTGAGCTGCCATGCATTTATTGGCCATTAATTTCTGGTGAGTTATATGTATGATGTATTTATATGTGTTGAATTATGGTATAATTATGTTTAACACACTTAAATGGTCCTAGCTAGGCTTTCGGTCGGATTTACTTTTGCTGCCCTTCAATTTATGATCCAAGTGCACAAACGATAAGTCGTTCCATGCCCTGGCTGAACTAAGTCTAAACTACTTAGTAGTTAAGTTAAACGCGCAGTGTAATATTCCATGCAGGCAAATTTATGTGATTGTGTGCATCTTCTGTAACGAATGATTAAGAATAGGCGTGAATGAGTGGATATAGAAATGTAATGCGCGATTAAATCCCAGACTGAGTGCTTCTATAAATAGTACTCCTGGCCGGTAACCAGAAACTCGGTATGGGGTTCACTTTGAGAGAACCAAACAATGTTTATCTTGAGTATAAAACTTTCAAGCAAGAATGAAATCAGTAAGTAATCCATAATGTAAGTACACCACAAGTTTTACCTTTTGTAATTCACTTCAAAACAAACTGACTAGTATTCATCTCTTCCAAAATTTTGCTGGAAGAAATGAATTATTAGTGTACATTATTCTGGAAGAAATGAATAATGTACTTTAGGTTAGAAAGTACATTTTCAAAATTACTTCTAACCTAAAGAACATTTGAAAAAGGGAATATTATTGTGTATCCAAGTTGGAATCTTCAGCCAGGGCTTAGGGTGCTTTGTTTCGCTAATGCCTTTGAAAAAATATCCTTCCCTTCTGGTTTAGTGAGCAGCTTTCTCACACGCGCGTCTGCACTCTTAAATGGGGTTTTGGAGAACAAGTAAACCTGAACTTAATGTGCCAATGGGCACTAATGGTGTGTGAATGAATCTTAGTGCTGCAGGAGTGTTCTGTAAAAGTTTTCAATTATGCACTATCAACTGAATGTTATTGAGTACAAAGTTTACTGAGTGAAAGCGGGGGTTGGTTACAAAATTGAAATAGAAAAGAATTATCTATTTAATAATACTTAATTTATCGCAGAGAGGTATGTGCAGTTTGATTGGTTTTAGAGAGTAGTAGGTACCTATCACGAAGAAAAATATCTTATTGTTAATATTGTCACTCATGTTCTCTAATCTCAATAGACAAGTCTTCACGGTCACAATCTCAAATGACATGTTATTGCATAAGAAGCAGTGAATAGCTATTCCTCCCGATGCAGTCAAAGTTCAAAATCTGGATAGTGATTGCAGTTTCACAAACTACGATTATATTTTCACTGTGCAGTATCGCAGTAGAGACTACATTCCCGTGTGATGGTCCACGAGTATAACCCCTCAACCTAGCAAGAAACAGCTAGAGAAAACTAACTCTAGGTCTTGATTAGGCGAAAATAGTTTATAACTTCCCATGTCTTTTTAATCTATCTACCAGTTCTGTGAATCTCCTTATCAGATTCTTTTCGTTCATGATCAAACCATTCATTTCAAACTGGAGGGGTGACGTGGCAAGGTACTTGAATTTCAGTTGAGTTTACCTTCAACTAGACTAAGTTAAACCGATAGCGAGTTAAGACAAACTGTCTGTTCTTAAGATTCCTAAGACATAATCACAACTAATATGTAAAAAGGAAAATTACATCTATAAAGGAACGTAGAAACATATGTCTCAAACGACAGTATCTTTTAAAACGTGATGAGTTCGCCTAGTAATTTTCTACTTCAGTTTCAAATAACATCTACAGAACCTATTAAAGATTTCGCGTTGAAATGCACTAGATGTCACCTCCGCGATCCGTACCACTATTGCGCGGTGACATGACACGCGCACTGTAAGTTCGTTGTTTGAACGCAACTTTCTTGGATGTCTTTAGATTCAGTATATGGTTCCCACTCGAGCGGGATTAATTACATGGTACACGGAATACAGTACTGCAGCAGCAATATGTTTAACTTCGTCTTTTGTCTTTCACTTTGTCGCACTTGCGTAGATTATTAACTTGCGTTTCTACATAATAAAAGAGGTTCTTTTGGATGCATGGACCTAAGGAGTAAATTCACTTGGAAATCTCAAATCTACTGGTCTATGAAAATCATGGATGTATGAGAACGATATACCTTGGAATACTTGGCATACTGGAACAAGTTTGTGCATTAAGTTGATATTAGTGCGTGTCAAAGCTGTAACCTTTGAAAACCATCGTCTCCCGCAGGCAAGTGTTACGGCTGCGATCAAGAGGTGGCAGCATGAAACTGCCGCAGCTGGCTCTAACTCTAATTTTTTTCAAATCGTACGTGAGTTTCAGCCGCAAATAAATTTAAAATTTCAATAATTTACTAAAATATCAAAAAGTCAAAAGATGAAAAAGTAGAAAACTTAGAGCGATTCAATAACTAGATACACGACTAGCGATATCGCAAGTCGTGTATCGCTATTTTCCTTCTTGCCGTTAGAGAATCTTTCGTTTTAGCTTTGACACGCCCTATCAATTTTGCTAAGTTTTCTCTTCTCTTGTTCCTTCAATCTCTCGGGTACGTCACTTTGCCCTATGGCAAGGGTTTTACGTGATTAGTTTAAAGGTCCTTACGATCGATGATTGCAGCTAGGTTTTCGAACTGATGGGTACCTCCACATCGCACCAAGCTCAATGCTAATGGGAAGAACGAAAGTTGTGGTGCAAGGTTGAACTGACGGTGGTGTTTATCACTGGCTTTGTTTTGATTTAACTCCATCCAAACCAAACTCTAGCGCATACATTGCGCCAACTAGTTTGTATGTCGGGTTTGATCAATCCCTTCTCCTATTGATTCAAACGGCCGGAAGGTCGACTGCAACTCGCCAAGACATGTACATATTCTTCCTCTGACGAAGGAACAATTAATGAGAAAGTAATTTGAACTCAAGTTCTTGGAAGAATATTAAGACTTTTTACATGTACTTCAAAAGGATGATTGTATGCTGTGCCGTTGAACCCGATTCCTTAGTAATCGGGTTCAACGGCACTGGAACTGATCTAGAGTGATAGCATAGAACGGATAAGAGTGAGCGATTTGAGGTCACTGTTCGATCAGTGACACGGCGCTGCACAAAATTTCTAGATCTACAACAGAAAGCTGTTTCTCCTCGAGTAATTCTGTGATTCTGAGTACTACAAGCAACTAACCTCTGCAGAAGAGTCGAGTGACACGTGGAATAAAGCTTTCGATCAGGACCCTCGAAAAAAAGAGGTTGATATTTGACTACGTGTGCAACTGTTTCTCTCGGAAACACCCAAATTGAATTGGTTCTGCTGGCCCCTCGAGAACATCTACAGACTGGCAAATGCCTACAGCTGATTATGGGGGCGAGATTTCACCGAACAGCTTCTTATTCGCTCCCATAATCAGCTGTCAGCAGTTGCAAATGCTGGAACTGATCATAACCCCGAAGTAGGTGCTGGCGAAACCATCCCGCCTTACCGTTATCTGCTTGTTACAGTAACGAAGAAAGCACTCGGTATAAACACATGTCGTGTTGGATCGGTGTAGAGTGACGGGCGAGATCATCCAAGGACCAGTTATCCACGGTGCCCTCTAGTTACAGCTCATCTCACATTTGAATTGGACGTCTACTTATATTACTGGATGCATCTGGGCTCTTGATAACATAAAGTTCGAAACACGTGAGTGAACATCGAGAGTCTGAGCCAGGAAAAAACGCGCTATCTCCCCAAATGTATGCAATGTCAAGAAGTTAGCATATACCAACCTCACCTTGGCTTGACCTAATTCTAACCATAGAGGAGTTCTCCGGAACGCTCATAAGCCGCTGAAATGGTTATAGCTTATAACACCGAACAGATCTCGAAAAGTGCAAGTGCGTATTGTGGCTCACAAATCACCTTAGTTTCCACTCTCGGACTGACACCTCGCCTGGGCAAACACATCGTCCATGACCTCACTCGTGATCAAACCCCAGGTTCTTACATGCTAAGGGTCGTTGATGTCTACTCGGGGGTTTAGACTGCATATTGTACATCCACACACTAGACCAACTGGTGGAACTAAATACTGTGAAAACAATCATCACTCGTACTGAAACCGTACTTGTTACGTCAGATATCTGCAATCCCATCGCCACATTGCGATGAGAAAAGGTCATGCTTCCTCCGCTGATGACAAGAAACTCATTCGTTCGTCAGTTGGCGAAGGCGTACAGAAGAAGCAATGATCTTGCCGGCTTACGTACCGACTGGTATGTCTGGAAATTTCGCTTAGTAAATGTGATGAAACTGCAGCTGGAGTTGAAAACTGAATACGCTTCGATACAGAAGCCGGTCCTCAAACGCTCGTAGAATGATATGATTGATGAGGCGTACAGACCAAGCAATGATTTAGCCGGCATATCGCCTTCTAATGGGATCAAAGACATTGTTCATAAATGTGAGGACACCTTCACGAGTTCCGAAATGGAATTCCACTTGCAGCGGTGGATATGATCACCCACCCACCGGAACATGTAGAAAGTTACAATCGATGGTGCGTACAAACCAAGCAATCATCTCACCCGACAGACCGCCGTGCGATATCTGGAAGATCGAATTAGTAATGTGATGAAGCTATACTGAGATCGAATCACTCTTGCTGCTGTCAAAATCAAGCAAGGGAAAGCTTGTGGGATGTACGTGGACAAGCAAGGCTCTCACCAGCAACAACGCGATCGACGTTCGCTTGCAGCTCTCATCAAGTTTTATAGCGGCCTCTGCACGACGGACACAGAGAAAACATGTCGGTCGGTGATGATGATAATGAGGAGGAATTGTCTACAGCTGGAGTGCAAGCTAGCGCTGCGTGGTCCATCCGCGACACCTTTTCGTGGTTCCCGGACCCTTGGAGTTCCAACTGTCGAGCAGTGACGTGCTAACCCTCTCATGGTGGAAACTCGCTGCAGGATCTCTTTTAGATGAAAAGTGATATGCTGCGAGACGGGTTCTTTCCCGACCGTGAGCTGCCTCGACTCTATCATCATGAAGATAGAACTAACTGTACACGTCCAATAATGGACTAATAATTGAATTCACTCCGAGCCATAGAACGAATCAAAGAAGCTTCACTGAGCACGAGGTCACGCCTGGGCGCACCGCGCAAAGCCATGGCCACACTCTTCGCCGTAGGATAGCGAAGAGTGTGGTGCTACCGATCGAGAGAAGTGATGAGGACGAGGAACGCGAAGAACCTGTTCCCTCTCACAGTTACGATCTCCCGATTAGCCTAGCGTAGTCGTTATCCTGATAAACCTGATACACATCCGCGGACAAGCGGGCCGCCTACCGCGTGCGACTAAAAGAGGAAAGATAAGAGAGCGTGACCAGAACAGAGGCATTACAGATGGTGTGACTTCGTCGATAAGATTGTACTCCAGAGTTCGTGTCACGCTGGCAGTTTCAATGTAACGTAAGCGTCAGCTGTTTGAATTCGAACAGAATCAGGTGAAATAATTGTTGAGTAGAAAAACTCGATGTGATGGACGAAGGGAATCCTATCCACGAGTTAATCTGAGCATACGACAGAGTTATGAAGCACAAACTGCATTCTCTTGGGCTGCTTACCGAGTGACAACCACGCAGATCTGGGTTCTTCTCCACTTCCTACATGCATCAGAGCCTCTTCGATGTTAAGCAATGTTCGAATGACCATGAACTCAGTTAACATTACTACCGTAGTTGGTAGGAACGATCATTATGTAAGTGTTACTGAAGTGTCCATCGGAAATTTGAAATTCACACTTCAAATTCCGTTCCCTGCATGATTGTAGCTAGTAAATAGACCCTACGCATTCCCTACATGAGGCTCCGCCGCTCAGCATATGTGGATCATGGTAGACTTGCCAACTCAAGCCTTCGGACCAGCAATCTTTGGTGTCCGCTGAAAGCTCGAATCTTTTCAAGTCAAAGTCAACCACTGATTTTCAACTCAATAGGCCCAGGCCCCAGGCTGATCTTCTTCAACACTGACAAACAGCTCGGTCCGCCATATCCTGGCCATAGCACATATGATGAGCATCGTTATCAATCAATCAGAACTACGTACCTTAGCATCCAAGTCTTCCTTTCCATCTTCAACACTAAATCCATCACGACAATCAAATCTTACGAGTCTAACTATGATAACTGAAGTCGCTTTTGCTTGCAGCAGAATCTGTGGAAAGTTGCTTGAGATTAAAAAACATTGAGCCGTTTCTAGTCGTAGGTGGAATCAGTTCTATCATCATGAAAGTTGAGAGGATTCCAGATTAAGCTCGTACAACGGGAATAGCGTCATATGAATGGACGGTGGTATCTCTGACGATGTAACTTGATCATATCAGAAATAGATGTGTTAGATTACATTTGATGTCCTCCTTGAAATTGGAGAATCCAATTGAGGCACAGCCGTTACGACGTGGAGGTTTTCTGCCCTGATTACCGTTATGTTGTTTCCCTGGGTGCGAAGTTACGTGACCTGTTTTCAAAACTGTCATTCACCCCCAATACGTGGGACTTGACCACCCCTCTTAAGATTGGATACTTAACCGCACCCTTGAGTGGTAACAACAAGTTTACCCTAATGTGAATAGCATTGTAATAAGACAAGTAAGAGATAATCTTGGCTAATCATATGTTTTCAAGATATTTTAAGAGAATTTACCTTGTAATACAATGCAGAGGACTAACATACCCCTCTTGCATTCAGATAGTTAGATATTTTGATTTACTGAACCTGCTGTTGTCAGTCAAAGATGCGATTGAGTGATTCACTGTTATCAAATCTGACAAATGTATTAGAGATAGGGTAAAGTAAATTTCTATGTGTAAATATGTGAGCATAGAACCAAAAGAGTTTCAGATAAAGATACACTCAGAAAGAATATGGCCCAAGTCACACACTGCACTCTCTTCCAAGGTAGAGTTTGATTTAGGTTCTAGTTTTTACTTAGATATTAAATAAGGTAGAGTTTGGGCCTTAGAACTTTAAGTTTATCATTTGAAGTTTGCTTTAGTTGAAGAATGAGTTTGCTTGGGTACATACCCACCGGCATACCGTATGAGTCTAAACCCTTATTTCTTGATCCAAGATTTAGCTTTGTTATTTAAAGTTCATACAGGGAGGAAAGATCTCGAATGTGATGGGATTCCGGATGTTTAGAAACATTTCCTGTTTACTCAAAACATGTCATGAATGTACAAGCGTGTATAACACAATCGTAGTGTAATGAATATGCATCCCATATGCTCTACCTTTTACAGTTTCCAGAATATGGTGAAAATTCTTGGAGGCATCTGGCTTTGTTCTTTTTTTTTGTATTCCTTATAGGAAAGAATTACTTCTCTTTGGAGAGATTGTATGTAGGTTCGATCAACTTCAGGAAACTGTTATTTGCTTAGTGTTATTACAGAAAATGGGAATATTCTTTATAAATCAGAGACGAGACTAATAATATGAAAATTTAAGACTTCCTCAATGTTAATTGTTATAACCATCCAGGCGTAACTCATAAGAGGCGCGACGTGAAGACTCGCTTCCAAAATTATGAGGGTGGTCCTTTCACGAGTTAAAAAGATTGTAAAATTTGTGTAAAATTAATTTATTATGTAACCGTTCCAGTTAGAAGAGTTAGGGAATAAATTAGTTGAGCATGCTGGAAGGGTGAAGAATTTAATATTCTGCGATGCAAGTGTAACCTTTCAGAAAGAGAGAAAAACTAACTATCACATGAAAAGGATTGATTAATCCGTTGGAAATATTAGCCAGAATTTCTCACAATCTTATATGATCAAAACGAGAAACTTAGATAATTGAGTTTGAGATTTTCAATATTTATGGTCATAACAGAAAAATCTAAATATAAAGATTAAATTTTTATTTTGAATTTTTATTTATTATGAACTCTATAAAATTACATTGTTCTGAAGTTGTCGACCATATATTATATGTTGGACTACATCAGTCACTAAATATAAAACTATATTTATTGAATCCATTAACTTAAGAAAATACGTTCTATATTTTTTATGTTATTTTCTTCTTTGTATGTGTATATTATACATAATATCTCATGAAAAACAAATAATTTAAAATAAAATTAATCTATTCAAAAAAATGAGACATTTTAGTGAATAGATTTCTGGGATATTTAGGAGACACTTTATACGACAAAGTTTTTAGACTGCGGGAAATTTAGATCACAAAAATGAAAACTTTCCAGGAACAGTTTTGAGATTTTAATTTATTCAGTTTGAACTGATAAACTCAATGAAAATAAATTGTGGACAATTAGCTCAAGAATCCAAAACAAATAAACCATACAGTATTATATATTTATAGAAAAACTTCACATCTATGCTGCAAATATTCTACTCATTACTTGGATATAAATATCACATTGTAAATTTATTCAAAAATGACACAATCAGCAACTAGTAGTACAAACAAGAACTTTGTACTTGACACTGTGAATCGGAACTAAGGATCAAATGCAAGACTATACAAATTTTGAATTTAAGTTACCCAAGTAAATCTCAAACTAGATTATAGGTTCATCTACTCTTGCATCATGGTGGTAATAATTGCTTCTCTAGCTTTAGGAGGCATTACAATCTTTTTTGGCAATTTGTTCTTTGGAGAGAGACTTCCAGTAGAAGATTGCAGCACTTGCATTAATCCATTTACACTTACTATAGCTACGATCTATCTCTCATTCTTTTGTGCTATTAAATATATCAGTGTAGCGTTCTACTGTTGCGGTTGTATGTTTCTTATGTTTGGATCTCCACCATTGCAGTTGAAACTCTCCGTAGTGTTCACCACCTTGATCTCTTTGGACTCCACTTGTGATGCATCATATCCAAACAGTCTTAGGTATTTTAGCTTCAAACTCATCACAAGGTTGAATAATCACAAAAAGATCTTCGGCAATATCGTCCAAGAGGACAAATGCACGCTCTTCTCTCTCCTACAAAATGCACAACTTGTCTTTGATTCTCCATATGTAGCTTAACCTCAAGTTCATTCAAGTGCTGTCTCAATGGATATCTTTTTCATGCTCAGTAGTCTCACCCCTCATGGTATCAGCTCATTGGTCAATTCCATGATTAGTTTGTGGTCAAAAAGAATCATGAAGTAAATCTCCATCCGGACCTTCTACTTGCTCTAAACAAGTTAACATTCTTTTTCAATAGAAAATGAGTGGTTGATACATCTTGTATCCTTGGATGTCTCATCCGGGTATGTTTTACCCAAATATTTGATGAGATTATCAAGAAAGGTTTGACTTCCCTAGTTTATGATGAGTTGTTGTCATCTTTACAGTCTTTGGATCTCCTTTCGGTAGAACATAAGCTCCATCTTCCTTTTTTCACAAAGTACACCCTTCCTCTAGTACCCATCTACCCTCTAAGTCATTCATGTATTGGAAGACTGGAACGTTATCCCTCATGGAGAACTTGAAAGCAATTGGAAGAGAATGCACCTCAATCTTCTTTATGAGTCTTGGACATGTGACTTGTAATCAACAACTTCTTCAAGAAGTAACGGTATTGGGTGTTTCGCTTCACACTCCCAGATTTCTGTCATGAGTGCAGGTAACATTAAAACGTCATTGTGTCTAATGCGAGTGCTCACTTTAGAAAAAGCTGCATCGATATCTTCATGTGTATGTCTCACCATTAGAAAGTTTACCTCGATGGACTCGAAAACATCTTTTGAAACAAGTTCAAAATAATAAGCAAGAACATGTTGATTCTTGTTATCTTTTGTCAAGTTGTCCATTTGAAGAAGCAAGACCGGGGGTAAACTTCTTGAAAGTTGATGTGGAATCGTGACTTGCTGAAGGTGCCACATCCTCTTTGTATTGTAAAGTTGGAACCTCCTCTCCCACTTGAACTGCATTTTTCTTGTACCTCGACACATCAAACGCCTCGTCATTCATGTATGTTGCTAGAAAAGCGGCTTGATCCAACAAAGCATCAAAGAGATTGATCTTAGAACTTGTTCTCGATAGATTTCCACTATGATCTCTTCATCTCCTGCTAACTCCAAATCTCTTAGACATTTGTTTAATGAAGAAATGATAAAGTTACAATCACTAGGTCAAAGTCCTGTTGGTTTTAGATGACAATATGTTCTCGACTCTCGTCCATGGATGAGCATACCAGTGAGACTCATTGGTAAAGTCATACAATCAGCAACAGATAACTTCTTTAGCTTGCTCGCAAGACGAGGAATGCTAATCTTTACTTGATATATGAATGAACTTAGATACTTCTCTGAGTTTCTCGTTGCCAATACGCGCTTCATGTTCCTACATGACATCTGCTTTTGCATGTATTGATCCCTCAGGCTTCCAACTCTAAATGTTTCTTTCTCTCATGAGTGCATCTTTGAAACCCACACAAGTATCACACTTTGCAAATGCACCTTGCAGAAGAAGTTGGAGAAGAGAGTCCACCATAGAGTGTAATAGAGAGACTCAATGATCTCATCATCACCAATACTCACTAGGTTATTATTCAACTCTTTCAACAAAGACTTCTTGGTGTAACATGAAGGGAGCATGTGTATCACAGCCGTGTTCCCATCTTCCATAATCTGCTCTAAATGTGACTCGATTCTCCAAGAGTTTCTATAAACTGAGATAAGAAGGCATGCGTTGTAGAAGTATTCCTTCTCGGCTTCTTGACATTCTTGTTTCTATGGTAACTCATAATCACGTCCTGCTTCATCATAGTTTCCAAACAGTAATATTTCGATCGTGAAAATTCATAGATCTTCCAAAAAGCCTCCTTACAAATCGACTTTTGATCCACAATCAGTTTATTCATATCATTGAAATGTTGATCACGAATGCGAATGCGTGTCAATAAATATTCTTGACAAGCATGAAGTGATCTAGTCTGCATTGCTTGATAGTTTCTAGAGAAACTATCCTACAACATTCGTTGTCACAACAAAGATATCTCTGTGCATCCCTTATCTTCACATCCATCGTCTCACTATTAGCTCTTCATCTAGCATCTCGTAAAGTCTTCCGTCGTGGATCTTATGCATTTCTAATAGTGGAGTTATAATGTCTCTTCTTCTTGTGAGACAAATGACACTGACAACTTGTAATAGCATCGACTCCATCACCATCAATCTGGTCATCCGTCAAAGGTGGACCAAGATTAATGTCTTTGTCAAGAAGATGTGGCCTCTTTCGAGTCGAGGTTGACGTCTGATTCTGCTTCATGATTCTCCAAGTTGTGAAGTACAGCATAGAGTGTTCTCCCCAGCTTCTTCACCGTCACTTGTTTAGTATGTAATCTACCAAGCATAGGATACCTGGTGCATGACGAGACAATATGTTGTTTATTAACAACGAAGAATCACTTTCTAATAACATAGTGGTGATCGTCACTCCTACATGATCTATTCCCAACTCGATGTTATTCACACATCCATTTTGAGAAGTGATAAAGTGATCAACCCATCAGCAACAAGAATAGGAGTGTTCGTGGATGACGCTTCGTTGATTTTCATCAAGAGGGTCACCTCTAAAAGATCCCAATTTGCACGAACAATGTAATCTTTAGCATCAACTTGGATTCTTCTCAAAATCTGAGTGCAATGAATAATGTCCTCTATCATTATGACAAGAGGAGTAGTCAAATGACAATGAGAGTCTTGTACTTGAGAAGTAACAACAAAAGAACCCGGTTGTAATGGAGTCATTTGCTCATAACTTCTTGTACAACCTTCAGTTTAGGACGAAATTGATACGGTTGGATAGTATTTTTTTAGCTTCTTTTTGACAGTGTTCTATCAAGCTTCGGGAAGTTCATCCTCATTTATCTCACATGACTTTTGATTCATTTGCTCATAACTTATTGTACAACTTTCAATTTAAGATGTAACTGGTATGGTTGGAAAGCATTTTCTCTTGGCTTCCCTCTAGGCCTATTTACTTCAAGATACATCTCGAAGTAGGTACTCATAATTTATTTGCTCATACTTTATTTATTCATATATTTGCTTTAGGATGAAACTGATATGGTAAGGAAACTTGTTCTCTTGGCTAAGTTCTCATGACGTTATATTTCTTTTCCAAATCTTCATCTAATGACGAGCACAAGTTTTTGTATTGATAACTTTATCTTCCTCATGGATGGAGAGATGAGTATGATTGTTGGAGAAGGGACAATTGCATCTTTAGATCCGTTGTTTTGAGTTCACACGGTTCCGATATGTTTCTCTAATGCCGTTGTCAAGCTCAACAATGTCACAGTTCTTATACATCCATTACTATACCTTCTATGTTAGTAAATATCATTGGAGAAGCTCTCGTAGATCTTAACGTCTCATGGTCAATCAACTTACTACGAGGGAGAGAAATTCCACCTTATCAAAAGTCATGTGACAAAAATGAGGATGAGCTTAGAGATGCATCCTGAAGTTTGATGGAAGGCTGTAAAAAAGAAACCATTGAAAAATGCTATCCAACCGTAACAGTTTTGGCTCTCCTATCAAAAGATACTAGCATCTGAAATGCTAGAATAGGAGATACATGGCATCAACTTCAAGACACGTCTTGAAGTTCGGTTGGTAGGAATTTTTAAAATTCTCATATTAGTTCTCCAAATATCTTATAAAAATGTATGACAAAAGTCTCAAATAACCCAAAAGTCTATATTTTGATCTTCAAATGTGTAATAAACTGTCTCCAAAAATGTGCATGAAATATCTTATAAACTACCTCCCATAGTCTTATTAACCACTTTTCGTGTGTCTAATAAAATAGCATCAAATATCTATTATAAACTGACACAAAAGATCATATAAATGTTTGTCATATGTCTTGTATTTGTCACATGTGATAAACTAAGTGTGGACTTCGAGATGCGTACCCAAGTTTATTGGATGATCAACTTATCGTTGATCACTCGGAGGTACCTTCAAGACGCGTCTCTCAAAATTCGTCCTAATCCAACTTATGTCTGGTCGAAGTTGTCTCGAAGTTCGTCCTCGCCCGTTTGATCATTTGGAAGTGCATTCGAAGTTCACCTCCAAATGACCAGACATAACTTGCCCAATGGATCCAAGGACAGTAAGTTTGGACTCCTAAACGACCTGAACGATACAACTCTCCTTCGCATGTCATTGAAGCACTTCAAATCTCTTACATCTCATTTTTTTCTAGAACATACACTTAAATCTGTCTCTTCATGAACAGTCTTAACCAGGGCGTAGCGTGCACAGATCTAAACCCAATGACGTCTTGTGCACTTCCATTGGACCTCTCAATCTCTCAAACCATTCGTCGACAAATCGTAGATACAAGCTAGTATTTTAAGCTGCCCCTTATGTCAATTCATAGAACGTGAGTTTTGCCCAGCTTATCACCAAGCAGCCCCTTGCGTCCTTAGTATAGCACCAAGAACCACAAATAACTAGTCAACATCGATAAGCTAAGATCTAGCTTGATTTTCTCATCTTTCGAACCTCATAGCATGACCATTAAGTGCCCAAATGAAACAAATGAAGTGCCTTTGGGAACTTAACAACGAGCTCTATCACTTGGTGCAATGATCTGAAATAGATCAAAAAGTCGTTATTTCTTTCCATGAACATCTTTGGAGAGAAAATATAAAACCTCAAAATATGATTTTCAAGTACGAGCTGGTCCACGACGCAACAACATAGAAAACGAGACATTCGATGAGTTCTACTCAAAACTCAAAGACAAAAACAGACTATCAAAGTGGATTCTCAAACATCGGACAAGATTGTACGATGATATGAATAGCTGAACTTCGAGACGTATCTCGAAGTTCAACTGTCATCGTGATGTCATCAAGGACACTGTCATGTCCAACATACGTGATTCTTGGATTATTGTTTTTAATATGACCACCCCGAGTCCCAGAATACGAGTGTCCCAGTCCATTATTCTATGATGTTGAATGTTGAACTTCATGACGCTTCTCAAAGTACAAAGTGTATGTATTGTAGTTTTTGTAGCTTGAGAGCTCCCGAAGTTCAAAGTGGATTGTACTTTTTGTATTCTAATACTTTTTTATGTTCAATGTGAAAAGCACTTTCTATGTTCTAACACCCGCACCTTTGTTGTTGCCTCTGTTAGGTACAAGGAGGTATACGAGACTTGGTTTGACCTCATGAAGAAATACAGCATGGATGACACAATTCTTGACGAGATGCTTCTCCATGTGTCTGACACGAAAGAGAAGATTGACAAGGGCCTAAAACCACCTACTAGCAAGAGCAAAGACAAAAGTAAAGTACTTGAAGAGCTCCCGATGATTATTGTCAGTGCTCTTTACAGATTCTACCTACTCAAGATGGGACATGAGCCTACAAGACGGAAGGAACTTATTGTCGGGAACCATGTTGACGAAGACATTACAATTTGAGAGCTACCATTTGCGGAGCAGTATGACTCTCCACCCATTTTTTGGGACCTCACCCACCCAAACATTGTACGATGGGGTGTGTTAGAATTCAAAGCATTTTTTGCGATTGTAAGTAGTGTTACGACAGCCAAGGGCAATGTAGTCATCGTCGTTATGGACTATGGTCAACAAGCGACAGATTTTGCGAATGTGATGAAGAGCATTGATTATGCTCGTGTTAATGTATATTGGGGAGCATATGAAGTACCCCGGGGGAGCCTTGGCATACCTTTCTTGGCAGCTGATGTACGTCTTTGTCAGTTTTGACGCCACAGACTTTCAACAAATGTTGGCGACTAAAATATTGGACCAACCGAACTTGACAGAACTAACATAGAAGGATGAGACAACGTCCTTCAAGTTTTACACAATGATAGAGAAGGAGAATAACAAGTTATCGGAACTCGGCAGAAGTGAAATAGAGTTGATAGAGCATGCAACAAATGTCAATATGAGGATTCCGTGCAAGAGTTTTGTCGGCATGGTTGGACCATAGGTCCATGTACATTTGTATAGCAAATAGTTGTCCTTCTTATCTTGTACATGTTGCAGATTCTATGATTGATCATCTGCTGAGCTGAGCGGACCAAACTCTTGTATCATGACATGTTATTTTATATATATATTTTTGGATCTGAAGTATTCAAGTATAGATTATTTGTATTGATCAGTTGAGATTCTTATTTTTCAATGATCGATCATGATGAAAGATGCAAAATGCAGCATAAATTTTCATAAATTCATAAATTATATATGATTTTAAATTTCATGAAAATTTTACCTCCTTGGAAATTAAGGTCCGTGAAAGTCTGAAGAAGACCCCATTAGCAGATAACTGGTTGTTGTTAGCGGCTGTTTTTTACTATGGTGTGCATAGTCTATCTGTAATAAAACTTGTATTTATAGTTATGCAAAGAAATAATAAAAATAACTAAATAAAATACCCAAACATAAAAGAGACATTATATTTTAGGATTAATATATTAATGAATAAAGTATCATTATTGATAACTTCACCAGCTAAAATCAGTGAAATTTTGGAAAAGCACAAAATATATGTTTCGAACATTTTTCTTCGGATTGAAGAAAACTTTTAGAGTTGAAAGAGTTAAGCTTGTGGAAAAATCTATTTTCCATTCAGAGTATAAACTGAAATGGAAAATAATGACTTATATTATCTTTTAGAACATCTTTTTGAATACTAACAGTATTTGAAAATAAATAAAAATACAATAATAATGTTTTGTTTCTTGGCTCAGAAGTGGTTTTGACTTATATAGGTAAGTGAAACCTGAAGCATATGTCCAATGGCTGTTAAATATATTTTAATCTGAGTACGCATATAAAGATCTTTTGTTTAATCAATCATTAAATTATAATAAATCAGTAATTCAATAATATGATTTGTAATTTTATCATGCTATCATATATGATTAATATGGTACATCATTTGATATATATTAAATTTACTAAAATTAAATGACATCATCTTCACTTATACAGATTGTCTAGAATCTTATTTGAATGTGTATATGCTTGTATGTAACATTTATTAATGATGAGCTATTTTTTAGTATATATATAAGTTTGATCTAATTTATTTGGATGTATATGATCGATGTTCACAATGCTATAAATTTATTCGTAACAATATTAGATGACAATTCGATGTTACACATTGTAACATATATTATATGGACCATTTATTGCATATTACAATTAATGTGTAATGCATGACAAATAAAGTGATTTGATAAAATTATATGTTATTAAAATCAAATTTAGTGTAGATGTGATTTTGCATGAAGTACATTCGGTTCATCAACATCTGGGTATTAAAATTTATAGTTCATCATTGTATTGTTGGATCTTTGTTATACCACACATATTTTTACAATGCTTGAGTGTCTTATACTTATAATATATTCAAAATAAAAACTTGTTATGGCATGCATACATGCAAACATTCTTCCCCAATCTCTTACATTATCACGTAGGACTTAAATATTCTTATATGTAACAAACTGATTTATTTTTTATGTTAAACATACTCATCTTATGCATGCGATGGTACACACTGCAGTGATAGTTTAATCCGTGTAAGAACATAAAGCTCCAAGCGGAAACCCGCTCTTGAAAACAAATAAAAAGGGAAAACCAAAACACTTGTACTCTATACTACATAATGTGACAGTCTAGTTTTCATGCTTTATACAAAAGTGTTTCTAACAAGAAAACATTACTCTTGGTGATAATCAATCAATTAGGGGTTGTCAAACCTAATCAGGACTTTATAATTTAAAGCCTTCTCATAAAGGAGTTCACGGAATCTGTTTCGGTAATTTATTTGTCTTTGGGTATCTCATGAAAGAGAATGAGAGTTATCTAGGAAATAAAACTCTATTCCTCTAGATTCATCAAGAGAATAGACTCTTCATTCTACACTTGTAGCATTTATCACATTTTTAGAATATTCAAACAATTCTTTTAGGTGATAGAGATCCAGATATGAAAAATATACCAACTAATGTTAATAATGATGCTAAAGCTTCAATTAAATATGCATCCAACATTAACTTCTGGGGAACTTTTGCTTGCTTTCTATTATCAAAAAATGCACAAGTTTTATGTACAAATTATATACCAAATTACAAGGAAAAATTAAATTTAACTATAAATTCTAAATATTAACTACACCTAGAGTTGCGAGACAATCTAGGAATAACCAAAATATGTATACAAGACGAACTTCTGAAAACTTTTGCTCACTTGCTGCTACCGAGAAAATGTATAAGTATTAAGTGAAATTCGTATACTAAATTCATAAGAAAAATCAAAGAATTATATATATATTAACTATTAATCCAACCTGAAAATGAGAGAAGAGCCATACATGAACCATAAAGAGATACGCACACACTCACTCTCCAGAGTAAGTATGCGGGACACTGGTAACCACTAATAGGTGATACATCTAAGGTTTAATTTATTACCTAACCTCTCCTAGCAAAAAGGTTAGGTAATAAATTAATCCTTGCATATTCACCTCCTCCATCACACACACTTTTGTTTACCCATAAAGAAAGCAAAGACAGACACATTTCAGGTACTACCAGTGCAAAAGGCTGCTGACAAACACATTTAATTTAAACCAAACGTGAATTTATTTATTACCTAACTTTTCAAAGACTGAGGCCTTGAAGGAAAACGTAAGTTATCTAAACTCTAAGGAGTTATTCATATCCAAGCCCGCTTTAATCATACAGTTGTAACTGTTAACGTCATCATTAGACGGCAGGCTGTATCAAAGTCTTCTGCAAGTGCTTGTGGATTTAAAGGTAAAAAGAAAAATACCCGATTTGCAGCTCAAACCACTGTCAATTGATCAAGGTATGAAACAAGATGAGGTTATGATTAGTGTTCTTTCCCGCTCTCTTCTACTAGTGTATGGTCGTCTCCATGCTCTCACGCCCCCACCGGATATGGACTGTACTGTCCCTCTGTTGGTTTACAGTATATTATAAATTCTAATACATTAAAAAAAGGATTTAGATCAAAAATATTTCCAAGGAGGTGCAGATGGATTAGATGCTTCCAAATTTTCCGATTTCTCATTTCGGGAAATTTGGATTTGATATGAATCAGTTTAAAGATGATTTGAAAATCTTTAATAAGAATTATGCACGATTAATGAAAAAGCCAATAGACATAACTTGTAAAGCTAGTCAACAGCTTTAATTTGATCTTTTATTACACAGATCCAAGCTGAGATGAAGAAAGATGAAGAAGTAATCATCAAAAACTTTTTCTGCATAACAGTTAAATTTCTCAAACCTAAAAACAAATCCACAAAATAAATTCTGGGTTACCAGGAGCACTTGCAGTCATACACGGGTTTAACGGGAAAGAACTAATATTCAGTTTAGTTTTTCTTTTTTCTTTTTTTTTGGCCTCTTTTCGCTGTGGGGCTTTCTGCAGCCGTATGCTGCTGCCCTTGCACAGCATGAGTTCCCCCGCCAGGAAGACTCGACCCCAAGGCGCCCGGGCGCCGTGGAAAGGACTAATATTCAGTGAAGTACTCGACTAAAGCTCCCGTCAACTTCCGATACTTCCTTTCATACACAGAAACCGTAAAAGACTGATGAACTGCGCGCGGGAATTTACTCCACGCCACCGAAGATACGGAAAATAAAGATCACTTCGTGGTATAAAATGTGCATACTTTCACGTGATAAAGGTTTACTACTTCTCATTCTCAGAGTCTCCATCTCAATACATCAAGAACAAATGTTCGTGGCGGCTACTAAGGGCATGAATGGCTTCAGTCTACTCTGAAGTCAGATTGCAACTCAATCGCCTCTTCCGATTTCTCTCCTTCTTGCGAGACATCATATTGAGCGTAAAACAGAAATAACACAGTATAACACCATGTACATACTAGCACAACTTAAGGACTCATCACCATTTGGTTGGCTCATCTTCCTCCTGAAGCTAGGATAGATCTCCCAGTTTCATGACAATCGTTATCATGCAAATAATGACGCGAGGGTATATTACATGTATAAGTCCTCAAGCTGATCGAGATCTCGCGGAGTCCAATAAGTGACAGGCAACTAGCGAAGGCCAATGAATATATAAGTTTAAGACCACACATTGGAGTTACATAGGGATGATCTCTCCTGCAACTCGTACTCCGTAACCCCTACTGCTTGGAGTATATATCGGACTTTTCTTGCAGAGACTCCTAGTGCATGTCACGAGTCTTAAGCACTGAACATAAAGGTTTAAGTCTTAACCAATGAATATATAAGTTTAAGACTACACTTTAGAGTTACATAAGGATGATCTCTCCTGCAACTCTATTCCGTAACCTCTACTGCTTGGAGAAAATATGGGACTTTTCTTGCAGAGACTCATAGTGCATGTCAGAGTCTTAAGCACTGAACAGAAAGGTTTAAGTCTTAACCCTACTTGACAGGGAAATCCCCCTGCTAATCCCACCGCCGGTGGCCACCTATTTGTCTCCACACCGTACTTTCTTCTTTGTGTGGGTAAATGCACAATAGGCCCAAGTCACCCTCTTTTTCTCGTCTAACCACATGCACCAGAGCTGCGAGAAACCTCGACGCGTTGTTTAACTCGGTGAAAAGAATGACAGCTGTGCCTACCAGAATGTGGTATAGAAACATGAAATGACGAATGACGGAATAAAGCATGAAAGAGAACAACTGATTCCACTCCGACATCGATTTGAACGAACCTCCGGCAAGAATCGTACTCATCCTAATACAAAGGTCACACGCGAGTTTATATTCAAGTTTCGCACTACCCTACAGTTTTCAGTCCCACCTGGAGTCTTTCTGCAGGCTACCATAGCCTAATAGAACTAACAGGGTATAAATCTTACACAAGTGCCATAAACTTTAATTATTGACCCCATGTTTGTAACAAAGGGACAAAAGAGATTCACCTGAAAGAGAATTTTCAATTCTAAGAGACTGAGAAACCCCACCAAAACCGTCTAAGCTTCACTGACGGTCTTACACTTGCAACATCAGCAAGGGAATGAGAACTGTACACACCTCTAACTTGGTCTATTCAACGAATTCATAACGTTCCAGAAGCCTGACACTGAAGTGAAGGTGGAGAACAAGGTCTCCATTCATTCACATGCAGCTAAGAGCCCACTAGAATGTAGCAAGTGCAGGTAGTACAAGCCCAATCAGACATTTAGAAGGCCGGAGAGATATAGCTAGTAGCTGGCAAGTCTCGGGTGACCAGGGAAGGATATAGAGCATACGAGGCCACATACTCTGTCCGCTACCGATCTTCACAACGCCAGCACGATCCCTTTGTTTAAGGTAGTCGATAAACTGCTGAAACTGCCAACAAAAAAGCCATAACAGAACAGTTAACTTGGTCATCAGAAATATGATATAACCAGCACCAGCTGCCGCACTAATGAACGACACCTAGATATAGTTACGAGGGGTTGACAAGGATATGCTTAGGCAATCAAACACCAAACTGGCCACAAACTTTTGCCTCAAAACATATATCCGTACGTCGAGAATGGCAGATTTTATCAAGGACCACTCTCTAGCACATAGGTAGACCGCAAATAACTTTTGCCTCAAAACACAGATAATATTGACATACAATTTGGGAACATATAAGAAAAGAGGAGAGGTAGATACCCCATCAGAATTTCCTGATCCAGGTGAGACAAATATCCGGCAAACCTCTCGCTGCAAAACCAGGGCGAGCAAGCAGTAAGCAAGAACACGCATAGAAGAGTTTACATGCAATTCATGTTTAGCAGTTTCTAGAGAAGATTTCACAAGGTGTAAGGGAAAACCTCGAGCATCAGAACTTCTTCAAATTCAATTAAGAGATTCTGAGACAAAAGTGGTGATTTGGAGTAAGTATACAGAAACAGTTCAAGGGCTCCTCTGGGCCTTCATAATCCTGTGATAGAGTTATGATAGGAAAGAACTTCATGGTGAGTGGTGATTTGCCAGAACAGTATACAGGATCGTTATGAAGCTCGGTAATTCGCAGACGAGAGTGTACAGGCAGAGCTCAAGGAACCAGGAAAACATCGTATTTCTCTGAGAGATTCTGAGAGAAGAACCGTTTCAAGGAGCGTTGGTATGCCACAACCAAATGTGACGACCTCAAGGAACCAAGGAGAACCCCTTGCAAATGTGAAGGCGACATGCTCAGCTGTGATTGAAGTCATTGTTGCTCACTGCGAAGGATCACTGTATGGCGGAGGACGAAGTTTCTCCGCTTCGTACTCACTGGATTTTGCAGAGAAATTCGTCAATAGCTTGGAACTAATACAGGTTCAGCTTATCATGCTTCCAGTGACCGAAAGCACGGCGGTGTACAGCAGCTGACAAGGGACCGTTCAGTTGACACACACAACACTCCCGTGGACGAAGCTTGTGAATCCAACTCCGAGAGAAATACAGGAGGAGCTCAACCAACCAACGGGACTCTGTATTACCCTGGGAGACTCTGAGAGACGAATAGTGCCAAGCAGTGGTGTTGTGTTAAGGAAAATACACAGGAAGAACTCACGCGTCAAGGGGCACTTCGTATCAATCGAGAGTCTCCCAGATGTACTCCTTAAGAATTGCATGCCGTAGCGAAAGTTAGAGACCATAGTTTCGAGTGGAGATGTTGAGTCAGAAGAGAGTGTACAGACATAACTCAACGAGTTAAGCGGTCGGACTTCGTATTTATACAAGAGATTCTGGTAGGGAAAGAGTTCCAAGTGGTAACTCTGAGGAAAACGTCACAGAGAACTAGGAAAAGCAGAAAACCAACGGATATACTCAAAAAGTATCGGCAAGAGAAGGGAACTACCGAAACCGCAGAGGAAGTTGCTGAAAGAAGTGAGGAAAGCAATACCATAGCAAAAGCGAGTAGATCGTCTGAAGTGTCATACAACTTGTATTGCCTGGTAGCGCTACTGGATCATATGGCTTTTGTCTTATTCGGAGGGGCAACTCAAGGTTCTATAACGGTCTATGCGTATAGCAGCACAAATGCAAAAGCTATCCGCATACACGTGAAGGTAACCCGTGAAAGCTGAACCTGGGGAAGTACATAGCCAGAAAAACGAAGGAATTTTAACGGGAAATGTAACCTGATGGCAGAGTGTTCGAAAACTGTAGCAAACAACACATCTCCTAAAGAACAGGCCCTCAAGTATAGAAGACCAGTAGATTACCTGTACCAGTTGAGTGCAAGCTTTTAATGCCGTAGATGTTCGAAGGCGTTAGAACCGAGCAAGCAAGTAGTATCAGCAGCAAGTAGCTAGCAAGTATTTAGAACTCACGGAACATATCTTGATACATGGGAAAAGCAGTTTCCGGAGAAACAGTAACTTCGCCCACACACTTATATAAGCCCCAAATAGTTTGAACCCAGGAAAGTACAAGGTAAGTAAGAAAGAGTGGTGCAAATGTACGCTAACTTGGTGTGAGAAGTTATTTCATACGTCGAGCATGGCAGATATGCTCAAGGACCACTCTCTAGTATAGGGGTATCACGCAATTAGCCCAGCCAAGTACATAGTGAGAATCGATTAGGGGCCGAATGTGTGCTAACAATGCGGAGCGGAGTTAGCGAGTTGTTATATAACATGAGGATGTGCCGATGGAATTGTGTAGTGCGAAGCACATTTCCAAAGGATAGGTTCCCCTCGGTATGAAGTCGAATTCGAGTAGACTATGACAAGAGAACAAATGCAGTATGCTTCAAAGGCTAAATGCAAAATGAAGACAAACTAGATTTGTCTGCTGCAATGTTGAAAGAAGCGAAGGTTATCAAATCAGAACGTAGATACCGCTTAACCATCGAATCCATTGTAAAAAACGAAGGCTATACGAGCAGAACGTAGATACCGATAACCATAGAATCTAATGCAGGAGATGAGGAGCACGGATTTAGTGAGTGAATACAGGAGAAGGCAGACAGAGGTAGTGAAAGAAGAGCCTGTATTTGCACGTCAATCACTGATGCACTTAGGTACTGAGTAGGTGTACACCCATTTGGTGTGAGAAGTTATCTTCATACGTCGAGAATGGCAGATATGCTGGCAGATATGCTCAAGGACCGCCCTCTAGTACAGGGGTATCACGCAATTAGTCCAGCCAAGTTAGCGGATGTATATAACCGAGGGCCGGATCGATGGGAATGTGTAGTAGGAAGCACATTCCCAGATATAGTTCCCCAGGTATGGAAGGGCAGAAGGGATGGCATGTACAGACGGATCTAGGTGTATGACGATTCTATTGCAGAGCAGTAAGGCAAAGTGTAAAGTGAATGAAAAGCGAGTTATCTAGGAAACGACAAGCATTAAACTAAAGAAACGGTATGCATCATCTGAAGAAGCAATCATTAAAGAAATAATCGAACCAGCATTCGCGCAGCCAGGTTGTCAATCATGAAGAAAATTAGAGGCAATTCTCTGAACATAGGTTACAGACAGCTGTAGGTAATGAGTAGGTGTACACTTAAGCACCTAAATACCACCAATTACACTTAAGAGCATGCAGGTAAAACACCTTCCCACTACATACACCTCACCTGGTCCCTGACTTCATCAGCACCCAGCAGAAAGGTTAGGCTATAGATGAGTAGGAAAAGTGATCAGTCGAAATTGAGGACTTTTCCAACACAACAAGGCCTCGTAGGTCCAGGAGTTTCTGTTCAGTTCCGGACATCTCAGGTCAAACACCCGTTCTTTGTGTAGTGGTACATCAGTAAGCTTGTCCGGAGAACTGCAAAGGGGGTATATAAGTAGGGATCCCACATAGCCAATGGAGGAAATAACGAAGTTAACCAGCGGAAATGTTAGATAAGGATCCAGCATAGCAACTGCGAATTGGGGTAACGATCCACCTAGCAACAGAAGATGGAGTAACAAAGAATACAAGAAGCTGAAAGGAAGTAGCAGGAAAAGGAGATTCTCTGACGAAACAGAAACGACAGCATAAGAAGGTTGTGAAGTGTTGAATAGAAACTGTGTAAGAAAGCGGAATAAAGGAATGGCATGGTTCGCAGAAGCAGACTGAAGGTAAAGCAGAGCCTAAACTGAATCGTGATATGTAGTTCCTGTTTAGTTCCTTACTGACATGACAACTGCCATATGCGGCCTCAGTTAGTAAGCGAAGGGGGCAGTAAGATTAAGCGAAGACATAAAGCTTACAGCTGGGAAGTGGTTACTAGTGTAGATCATGACGGAACTTAACGACATAGTCAGAGGAGGGATTCACTGGTACTCGTCTCTCAAATGAATTTCTATAACTCAAGGAAACAGGATAGTCTTGCTCTGGGCTTTGAATTCTGGTTTTCCTTTACCGGGAGTTCGACAAGATACTGATTATCCCCATACGAGTTAATAATATCCGTCTTTCATCCAAGTTCGTAACTGCTCCGAGTGAGGAATGCAAACTACAAAGACGTGCAAAACACTGGATTTCCTCACTCGCCCCTCTTCATTCTTGTGTCTCACTGGAGTATGCAGTCAGCATATCTCAGTGCCCAGCATCCACAAATGGAGAGTTCTCTAGAACTCTAGCAGCTTCGATTTGACTAGGACAATATATGATTCGTTGGGAAGTATGGCAGTTCAACTAAGGAACAAGAACCACGCTCAAAAACCGAGGTAACACCCAGCAGAATAACGCAATGAAGTACATGGAAAGGGTAGGAAAAGGGAAAGGTAGCCTGTATCCTATCTTGAAAAGTCAAGTTAGCGCAAGTCCGTAACCTAAGGGGACAGACCAATGGGAATGTGAAGTACGGCGCACATTACCTGAGAAGGTGTCCTAGGTATGGAAGTGCAAAGTAATGACATGTACAGTATGCAGTACAAGCTGATCAAGCGAATACAGAATATACTGCACAACCGAAATCCTGGTAAAGTTCAGCAAGAGTGAAATTCTTGCTGAAGTAAGATTCGCAAGAGCAGATAAAGTATGGGATTACAAAACCGCTATTAGGAGAAATAGTGTAAATGAGTTGAAGCACAATTCACTAAAAGCAGCCCGAAGTGACGAGTGAAATTAAAAGACCAGCCAGGCGTAAGAGTTTACGGACAGTTTGGTGCATAAAAGTCACTGACACAGCTGTAGGTAATGCGTAGGTGTACACTACCCTAACTACCACAAGTTACACGCAGAGCATGCAGTAGAACTCTCTCCCGCTGCATGCACCTCAACCTGGTTTCTGACTTCATCAGCACTCAGCAGAGAGGTTAGGCTATAGATGAAGGAAAGTGATGAAACGAAGTTGAGGGCTTTTCCAACTCAGCAGGGCTTCTCGGTCCAGGAGTTTCCCTTTTAGTTCCGGGACATCTGAGGGCAAACTCCCTGTCTTTGTGTAGTGGTAGATCAGTGAGCTTGGCAAGAAATTGGAGATAATGTAAAATAATAAACATAAAATTAAGGGACCCACACCACAGTGCCTAAAAGTATGTAAGGAAATACTAGCAACAAGAAGGACCGGGACCGAAACCTCAAACTAGAACGAGCTGGGCGAAGAAAACATTACCTGCAAGACCAGCGGACTGAGCTAGACAGTTTATACCGAAGCCAAGTATATCGGGCGAGAGGTCATAGCAGGTAGAAGCGTTGGACACGGTGCTGAACTTCCAATATTACGTTTGCGCTGCTCTGTAAATGTTTTGTAGTACAGAGAACAGAAGAGCCCAAAGTTGAGAGTACGACGGGGCCAAAGGAAGCTCTGGAGTCAGAAGGTATAGAGTGAAAAGCCAAATTTTGTTACAATCTCATATTTCTTGACTCCTCTTGCGCCATCCTTTTTGTTCATTCAAATACGCTGATACAAACCTCAGTGCACGAATGGACAGTTCTCTAAGACTCTACACAGCTTGAACTTAATGAAGACTAAAACGTATCAGATGCCATCTTATTTTCCACAGAGTCGACTTCTACCAAATAAGGACCCTACTTTTCCTTTATTCACCCCATTCTGTCCTACGTTCAGTTCATCCAGTACCTGCCTCCTTTGATGAGGTCCGATCCTTAGAGTTTCATACATAACTTCTTCCTGTCAGCTTGCTTCATATTTAGGATTTAACATATATTCTCTTAATTTTTCATCCTTTTCAGAACATCTTCGAGTATCTTGCAGATATTCTTGAGTCAACCTCAAGGTGAGAATCAAAAGGTATATTGGTTTAAAGTGCTGGAAGATTTGGTGTTCAACGAAATACGCTGGAATACGGGAATTACCAGGCCCCGTAGGAAACCCCAACATTTTTGAGATTATGGAGAGATATGACGCTTTACACGTGACTAGATGTCTACCTTTGATTTAGGTGGAGCTTGAGTGCCAGTCTGGAGTTCCTAGATCTTACCTGAGAGGCCGATGTACAGGTGAAGGATGTTTTAACGGACTTAAAATCTGCACGTTTTGTAACATCGAGATCCTTTGGCCATCTGCAAAATGCATTCGGGGAAACCATCTTTAGTATAGAGTTTACGTACCCGAACCAACCATCTGTTATGGGACAACAATGTGCAAGTCATGACCATGAGACACATAACGTATCAGATGCCAATGTCAACTGCAGGTATTTGGATTTGTAGCAAAATGCAAAATTAATCAGCTTCCCTTGACGTATGCTCTAACTCATAGACCTATTGAAGTAAAAGCAACATGCACATGTGATATCCAAGGACCGAAACAGTTTCAGATCGCGACTAGCACGTTCGACCATTGGCAATCAGAAAGTAAAGTGAAACTTATTTACATCCAAAAGCAAGGTGATGATACTTTCTTCTAGTCATGGGGATGATCATGTGATCTTGAGTCTGCTCTACCCTAGAAATGACTGCTGAAAAGATTTACTCCTGCAGCCACCAGACAAAGTACTTACTCAAAAGGCTCATAGTTGCGCTCATAGCGGCAAGCAGCTGAGTCCTCGTGAAAAACCAGTACCTCACAATACTGCATGCCGCTCTTACACAATGGACCCCGCCAATGACGCTCTGCTGTTGAGTGCAAACCATATGCACCCATAACAGCCTCTGAAGAAGAATCAGCTGGTGGTGGTGGTGGGAGGGGTGGAAGGAGGGGTGGAAGGGGAGGTGGAGGAGAACTTGGTGGAGGAGGGGGAGGTGGTGGTGGCGGTGGCGGTGGCGGTGTTTCACTGGGAGGGGGCGGAGGCGGTGATATCGGTGGGAGTGGAGGGAGAGGGGGTGGATTCATCTGATCTAAGTGATGTGCCGGATGTACCAGAGAATCTAAGGAATGAACCATGCGACTCAGAGTTTGAATTATACGAGGAACAGGAGGCTGATGTGGCCGGTTCAAAGTATGACCAATACGGTCGAAAAGCTGACCAGGTTGAGGCAGATGCTCTAATGGTTGGACCAGCTGTTCTGTAGGTTGAGACACAGGTAAACAACAAAGGACTGGAGTGACAGGTGATTGTAACAAAGGATGAGCACTGCGGCTCCCTTTCACCAACTTGGGCCCTCCACCTCCATAGGGTAGATTGCACGGCATGATTGGTCCACCAATGACCGACTTCAGACCCGGACTAGGAGAGACCTGGCTAAGAGGAGAAGATGGAACTGCCATGGGGCCACCTGACCAGGAACTCGTGGAAATCAACCTTTCTGGGTGAGACCAAGGCGGATGTTTCGGGAGAGGCAAAGGGGCTAGGGTTGGCCCAGGGGGTGGAAGAGGAGGTCTGACTACCGCCCCTGTGGTCGGTATCTGGTGCTCCGACCCAGGCTTAGGTTTCACCAGAAGGCCGTGAGCAGAAACAACTGGGCTGTCGTGGGAACTGCTGGTGATATCGGATGAGCATCCACGGAAACCACCGAACGAGGAATCTGATCTTGGGGTTTCCGTCTCGAGTTTTGGAACATCCTCCCTCGCATCAGTAGAACCTTCCCCTTGAGACCTAGCCTCTCTACGCAATCCTTCGTCTGGAACCTCCTTTTCTCCAGGTCCTCCCCAGTTAGGCACCTGGGATGAACGACCTTCGATAGTAGGAGTCCCCAGTTCTTCATGATCATTTGGTGTTGAAGAAGCAACATCATCCGCCTCCTGCTCCCTAGTCCGCTGATGAGATCGGTCCTTCTCACGTTGGTAGTCCCAAGCTCGTCGTCGTATGTCTTCCAAGGACATCTGTGAATGTCCGGCGCTAGGATATGTATGCATATTTGGATTCTCATTGTGCAGCAGAGACATGGCTGAATTGCTGCAAGAAGAATAACGGCCAATCAAAAAGGCAGTATCTCTGAAGACGACTGAGACCAAACTCAGTTCAAGACTCCACTTACCAACTTAAAGCAACGATATACAATCTGCAACTTGCCCAACTTCGACAGGCAAGGCCAAAGCAATATACCAATTACGTGAACGAAGATAAGCATATTTTCAGAACTTGCGTAAGGAAAAGAAAACATGAAAGGCTTAATCCAGAGCAACCTCCACGATCGGATTTCTGGTCACAAGACGTGACCAAGGCCAAAGTCGAAATTAAATTCTGCTCATCCTGCTCTACAGTTCCAGATCATTCTTCATTTCCATTTGAGTGTGATAGAGAGACGCACCTGTACTCAATCTGTATGCACGGATCAAGTCTGCCTGAAACATTCCGAAGAGCAGCTGCAGCTGCCTCCACGTGATCAAACTCTATAAACCGACATGGTCCGCGACTGGTGCGTGCACTCCGTACCTTTGTTACATTTCCAACTCCAGCCGACGCTAGGGAGAATATGCTTTTAAGCTCCACATCGTTCATGAAGTTGGGGCCTACCGCATCGGGCAATCCAATCCAGATAGTATTCGTAGGAACCCTCCCTGTCGCCTCACGACCACCTCCACGGCCACATCTCGGCCTGCCGGGACCTACAGCCCCCAAGCCGGGAGTTCCGGACAACTTGTTTTGCAGTGAGTTCAAAGCTGCCGTTAGTGAGGGACTTCCTCCAAATCTGTTACCAGAGCTACTTACAGTAGGGCTATTGACGGTACTCGACCCATGCGGTGGAGAACTCAACAGAGGGACAGATGCATTTCTCGCATGAGGTGTATTTTTATACTCAACGATGATGAACTGATTGCCGAACCTAGAACCGTTCAGTTGTGACTTGGCAACCGCAGCAGATTCTGGGAGCCGGAAGTCGATGAAGCAGCATCCACTTGAGCGGATAAATTTCCAACCAGTGAGATCGCCATGCTTCGAGAAGGCAGTTAGTAACTCCTCTTCACGAATCAAGGGATCAACTCGGCCAATCCACAGATGTCTATTCCCAGCATTTGAACCCTCCCCGGGGTTGGAAATCGGAAGTACAGTAGCTGCAGTTGCTGAAGGCGCAGAACTTCGCTCTCCTCCGCGTTTCGTCGATGACTGGAGACCACCTCCCTCTTTCCGTTGGTTTCGAACATGCAGCATAACAACCTCGGCATCTTCCGGTGATTCATATTCAAGTAAAAGGGCACTTGCACTGACAAGTGCAAAGACAGAGCGGGGACCCTTCAAGCCTGCAGCAGAGACTTCTTTCAGAAGCTCTTCTTTCGCGTTCTGGCATGTGATTCCTCCAACCCAAATATGACAGCTGTTTACTGGTGCCGCCGCGAAACCTACTGTCCCACGGCTTCCCTTACTACTATCAGTAAATTTCACGTGTAATGCTTTTCCCCAAGGCATTGTACCGTGGGCTGCTTCTCTTGCCTTTGCAGCATCCCGTACATGGAAAAAATGAAGAAAAGCATAATCCTTACTGCGAGACAGATAAATGCTCTCTAACGGTCCAAACTTCTCAAAGTGAAACTTCAGCTGGAGCTCGCTTGTTACTTGTCCTAGTGACCACACCAGAAGGTACTGACTGGCAGCAAACACATCAGTTGCGGTCTGATCAGCATCTGCGCAAAGCCCCTGGGTCGGGGAAGAGACCTGGGCTTGTGGCGTTGAGGGTTGCTGAAAGGACGGTGGAAGAGAAGAAACATTGACTGTCAAGTCCCTTCTGGATCCAACAAGTACCGTGGCAGGTGAAGGTCCACTGGTGTGATCCTTCGATCTTGAGAGTGTTTCCCCGTCACTGAGCGAGACCTTCTCTGGTTCCCTTGCCTCTCCTGATTTTCCTGTTTTCCAGTTGTTAGGCCATGAACCATCAGTATTTTGTTCCTTTCTTAAAACCGCTGAATGATCCTTCTCCCTGTTAGTCCGAACTTCCTCATCCGCCGTCGTGAACTTCTCATTCTCTCTTGAGCTTCCTGTTCTTCCACAGCGCCTCGGAGGACCTTCCAAGGAATTTATGGTCACTTCTACCTTTTTGTACTCGGGGATAGTGGACTCCTTTTTAGGTACAGCTATGCTATACTCCTTATCCCTATTCCAGTTTTCACCATCGACTTGATTGGACTTTTCTGCTCTAACATCACTAGATCGTTCAGGTCGCCAGCGCCCTTCAGACTGGTGGGCTGGTAAGTGGTCCACCTTATCATGACTGCTATCATGCACAGCTCTAGCCCTCTGCTTTCCTGCTTTCTCCTCCTCCTTTGGTTCAACTTCTAGCTCCAAGTCTGGTGGCGAGAAGGTATGCAAACTTTTGAGTAGCGACAGTAGAGCTGGAAGAACTTGTGACACAACATCCCGACTAACAGTTCGCCTGAAATGGCGTACAGCTGACACCAACCATCTCTCCAAAGCAGGCTTCGGATGGACTACCTGCAAGAGCAAATGCTTTATAGGCTTCAACAATTATAAATGACTTCTTCCTGACGCTACCTTGATCTTCCTGTTCACAGTTGACAGGTGGGCCTAAGAACTTCGAAACGACTCTTGACAACCCTGATTGGTACCTCAGTGACAGCACACTGGCTGTTATTCATTCCACAGACACGCCTGCCTTTGAGACAAACCAAATTGTTAAAGGAAGCTTTGGGGCATGACTTACAAAAGCTTACAGTAAAGTTCCATAAGTTGGACAGTTTGGAAAATAGTATTTCTCACTTGCCTTGGTCACCAGAGTCTGCCTCTGCTGTGGGACTCTAGAGCTACCATCTGTATCCACAGCGCCTTCCGTGTCGGGAGCAACATTGCCTTCAGCTGCGTCTGGGGATCCACCGTCAATGGGCTTCATAATCTGCGTCAAGAAGTGAAGGCCCTCTCGCCGGTGATCTGAGTCTGATGAGCGCAGAAGATCAAAGCAAGCGGTTAACACACCCTCGGGATCAACGGAGAACACTCTGTACAAGCTCAAGCTTACCAGTTTTCCCAACCTGTCACAGCCACCAAGTTCAAGTTCACTGGTGGATTTATTTCCAGTTCCTGATGGATCGACCTCGAGTTCCTCGCGGTTCAGTTGCCGAAACAGGTAAACAGCAATGTCTCGGCAAACAGCCGCCATGCTCGACTGTTCAGAGGTCGTGACAGCTGCGTTTGAAAGCTCTACCAATCCACCAAAACAGGCCTTGGCGATCTCACCCACAATACCATCTTTATCTCGATCTTGCCGAAGCATATTACTACTCCACTCACAAAGCTGCAGAGTTGCTCTTGAGGCCGCTTCAAGAGCAGATGGACATGCCCAAGCATAGCGAGGAATGAACTCGGCAGCGAGTCGACGCACACTAACACATCCTGAAACAACGAACAAGCCATGGATGAAACCGATAAGTAGGCAAAGAGGAACTCGGAACCAAAAAGTGTGAACAAACAAGGCAATATAGATATATATTGATACACTGGTAAAGCAGCTTTCAGAGAAAACAGTGACTTCGCCCGCACATTAAAGGTAACCCGAAAATAGTTTTGAACCCACGTAAGTACAAGGTGAGTAACGAAGAGTGGTAACATGTATGCTGACTTGGTTTGAGAAGTCAGCGAATGAATATAACCGAGGTTGGGCCAAGAGGAAATATGTAGGGTGAGCACATTTCCAAGATGGTACCCCCTGGTGGCAGTAGGACATAATACAAATATAAATGCGATGCCTAACGAGCTGAGCGAGAAAAAACAACTAATATCGGTAATAATTGAGCCAGCAAACGCAACAGCTAGAGTGTCAACCCAGAGAAAAGTAGAGGTTAGAAGCAAATCTCCCAACAAAGGTCACGGACACAGCTGCAGGTATTGAGTAGCTGTGCACTGAAACACCTAACTACCAACAGGAACACGCAGAGCATGCAAAAGAACACACTCCTGCAACATGCACCTCAACCAGCTCCCTGACTTCGTCAGCACCCAACAGGGAGGGTTAGGCAATAGATGAGTAGAAAAAGTATCAAACGGAGTTGAGGACTTTTCCAACTCAGCAGGGCCTTGTCGGTACAGGAGTTTCTGTTCAGTTCCGGGCATCTGAGGGCAAACTCCTGTTCTTAGTGTAGTGGTAGATCCGTGAGCTTGTGAAGAGAAAATGCCAAAAAGATTAGTGAAAGTAAAACACGTTGTATGTCAAGCAAGAGAAAACCAGAAGGAAATGAGGGGTAAAGGCAAGAAGAGATGATCCGAGGCAAAGCGTAACGAAGGTAGAAACAGAGCCTGTGTAACGAGAGAAACGGAGAACACATAGATTTCATAGAAGCAGAAACCGAACTGCATCGTACAATGTATGCCCCGAATGGTTCCTTACTGACATAAAGCTGCTTATACAGCGCCAGTTTGGAAACACAGGGCCGATCACAGCAAGGGAAATGGTAAAGTTTGTAAAACATGAAGCGGGTAATTAAAATAGCTCCCCACCTATTAGAGTCCCCACCTATGAGAGAAGAAAAAACCAATACAGATATAGAGAAGGTCCAGGATACTACGTGCGCATGTTCCAAGCAAAGCTAATGCACCAACTACAACAAACAACTCAGCTGAAAATAAAATCAGTCCCAAGTAATTTCCAGGTTCTTCTCTCACCGCATACACATAGCGGCAGTATAGACCAAAAGGGCACTAGGAGTAGCTTTGCGGGTTAAAAGGATCATATCTCGTCGACGAAAAAGCGTACAAAACAACCCTTCTCCAGAGAAATGAGACAAGGAAACGAATCAATACAACTAACTACGGGTGAAAGCGGTTTTACCATTTGAGAGCTCGAGCATAGTTTGATAAGCAGCCTCCATCTCGATGTTGCTATCAAACCTCATCTCGGGTTTTTCTACCGATTTGAGACAGGACTTCAGCTTGCTGTAGGCTTTATACATACTTCCAATCTCGTCCCGGTTTCTTGTCTTCTGGAACTTTTCCTGGAGTTCAAAGACCTGCCCACAGGACTGCTGAATCTCCTCATTATCTCTACGTTCCTGTTTCTTGGCCCGCTGTGTCCCCTCCGCTTCTTCTGCAAGTGTATTCGGAGACGATTTTCCAAGGTGGTATTCTACAGGCTTCCCATCTGCAACCAAGGTCTCATATCGACGCCGCTTTTTGAACGGTTGTTCAAATGCCATGCTTGGAACGGAGCTTTACGACTCAACTACAGACAATGTGACGGTACATGGACTTGAAACTGATGCTACAGAGAAGGAAGAAATTGAATAATGCGAGCGAGAGGTCCGTGCTACATGACTTAGCTCCCCTATGACTTGGCTTTGACTATCACTACCTAAGATGCAGGATAACTCCGAACTAGGTATTCGAAGACGCGGAGACCTGGTGGTCAATCAGCGAATGCCTCCTCGGTGATGAACGAAACTTAGACATCAGACAAGAAAACATTCCGTTCTATCAATCACCTGCAAGATAACAAAACGTGGCATTTAGCTACTAAACAACTAAATCTGGCGCGACTGTAACATCCTACATCTGTTAACAGATCCATTGCAACTTATTAATGGAAGGGGATGTCCAAAAGAAACACATCAGTGGAAGAGCTTAATACCGAAGTCACGGGTTTGCGTAATGTTTGCAGAAAGACAGCGTTTGATTGTATAACCAGCCTCCAAAGACAAGCACAGCATCACTTTCCCAAACCTGGGAAGATGATTGAACTTGGTGGAAATCCCCAAGCCTGACTAACAACTCATGAAACACAAGCTACTCCGAGGAAAGAAACTAACATCTTCCACGGAATTGCAGCAGCCCGGTAAACAACAGCGGACCTCGGGAAGGAAGCCATGAGGAACATAAATAGGCCATACTTGGCATGTTACCTACACGCTAAGACCACAACAATGACACAAGCAGACCAAATACCCAACACCACGATCTTCTTAATAGATGATGTCAACCTCTTCTGACGCACAAGCTAACAGTTTAGGTACCGACCTACTATCTAACAGGGGTCAAGTAACTCTAAGTAGATGTTTCGAAACGATCATACAAGCGAATCTGGCGAACGGATGATAAAGCTAACATAATCAGAAGTCCATATCTTCTTCAGGTCTGCAGCAAGAATGAAGTAACCTCTCCCGTAAGATTAAATGGACCTTGATGACTTCCAGTTAGTGACTATTACGTCATGTAAAACCACCTTCCATAGAGTCCAGCAATCCCTTCATAGCTAGTGATGTCTGTCCGTTGAGGGCGAGAAATAACCTGATTTCGTGTTCCCAATCATGTTCAGCACTCGACACATACCCAGTGGCAGTCATGACTTGAAATATACTCCAAACCACACAAATTGCCCTAGTGTTTATGGTAAGGTGCAACTGGAAACTGACGTCAATAGCGGATAGTTTTATTAATCTACGCTCATAAACACCTTGTCGTAACTAACTGGGCCAGCACACAATCACAACAGTGTCAGTCAGGAGGCAAGTTCTGGGTCTACTTTCGCAGACGATGTACTCACAATCGGGACAACACCGTGCGCGTACTACCATCTCCACTAGGGAATAAAGTTCAGTGCCACTTCTACGGGGAGATCGTGAACCTCCCATGACGTGGTTAAGCGCTAAGCTATACTTCTCGAACAGAAGCATTTATCACACCGCGGGAGAACAACGTGCCAGCTCTTAAAGCACCAATCCGAACGCCTCAGAACTCCTCAAAGTCGACTCACATGTGTTCCCCCAGGGTTAGACGACCGTTGCAAGGTGCCTTCCTTCATATGGTGGAACGACGAGGACGACTCACCAACTATGCATCGTACCAACCTTCGGAACCCTCAATTCTCTGTCGTTAATTGTCAAATAATAGGTTTAAAACGACACTGCACACTGGTGCACAGATGCTGCAGCCGCAGCTCAGTAGTCTATAGTTGTCAAATCTCAAAACTGCGCAGGCCAACTACAGATCGGTGGACTCTGTCTTAGTTACAGAAAACTCACACATATTTTCCCACATTCCTCTCCCCCTGCATTCAGAACCATACTACAGCTTCGGCAGAATAAACGAACGATCCTCCGCGTCTGAGACTTATTCTAAAGTAACTTTTCCTCAGAGGAAACTGAGAGAACTGGTGGGCACAAGTGACTGGATTCAAACTGAACCATATGTCACAGAAAAGGACGGAACAGGTTCAATCACAACCTCATGAGATATTATCATGGCGTTCGCCTCCAAAATCCGCAAGTGATCACACTCCTACACAATTGGCCCATGGTTTGTGCATCCCCCTTCGGTTGGTGAATAAGCTAAAGGCAATCATAGGCAGACGTCGATGACCGTACTACTGTACTACCCGGGTTGTAGCGAAAACGTGGAGAACTGTGATCCAGTAAGAAGACTCTACTACCTACAAACTTAGTTTGTTTGTACCTACAGGAACCGTACCGAGTGGCGTGTTTATAAAAAGTTCACCTCTTGAACAAGGAAATTGACAAAAGCCGTTCACTGCAACTCAAAACTGGAATTATGACTGACAGCACCATCAGAATCAGTGGCAAGAGCGTACATAACAACTCCACCATTTCCACTTCCAAGCCTCGGCACATTCTACATTCTTTCACACCACTGGTTTCCAAATATTGGGAAGACTCGATTCCATTCTTCCCTGCTCTCACCCGACACACACAACAATTCAAGGACACCAAAGTTAACTCCCTATGCCGAAGACGGTCCATCCTCCTACAGCATACATCCACTGCTTACCACGCATAATTCGGCTCGCTGACAAGCCTCACATGGTGGTTCGCCCACAGCCGGTGACTTTTTCCAAGCCAGATCAACTCTCTGCTTCCTGAGTGCACAAACCAATGTTGTCCCGCCTCCGTGTTCGTGTTGGCAAGCATTGACCCAGGCTACATTTCGGCGCGAGATGAAGGGTCGCTCGAAACAAACCAAATTCCATTTCCATCATGTCGTACAGCACTACGGGAGATTGGCGACCATCTTCTGGGAACCCCAAGATTGTCACTGCGTTCCGCGAAGATAATGACCGGATGAACCCGGTATTCAACTTCTGCAGGGACAGTTTCTCGACTGACCACCAGCAGTCACACATGGCTTCCATTCACATCAATTATCAAGATCCAGTACACTCCAAGTGCTCATAATATGAGTTCATTTCAGGATTACTGCACACCTCACCTTCTAGTGGACGTGACCAAAACGTTTGAATCTGCACTTCGATGGAAAATGATAATTACTACAGGCAGGTTACCGGCAGCTTCAAGGGGAAGATACGCTTAGAAAGTACCAATCATGTGTCGGACGTCCGGACTCTTGGACGATAAAAAGCACGTCGAGTCTTGTACCCTGATCTAAAGAAAAGACTTACGTCTAATGAACGCTCGTGATCTTGGACCAAATCTTTATATACAAAGCTTTGAATCCACTATCTTTCAGCGAATAAATAAGTATCGTCAACCGGCATTGGGGAACTTTTTTGTTATCGAGGAAAACGTAATTGTATATGTATGTAGAAATTCGATATTTGAAGAAATGAATTTGTCTATAAGTGTTACAAGATATCAAGACCTAGGGTTGCGACCAGATCCAGTCATAACCCATAAAGAAATCACGAAGACACGAAGCCAGGTGACTCCAAAACTACAAGTGCAATAGAGTGTAACAAATAAAGATTGATTTAATCAACCTCTATCAAGGTTCTTACTTGCACGTTCCCAAATTTCAAATATGTAGTAGAACAAGCAGTAGTGATTCTTTTCCTTGTACAGCTTCCTGCGCATCACAAGCAGTTGACATGTCCAGAGTGATTCTTCTGCTTGTACAGTCACCCCTGCGTAAGTGCACCCATGAAAGTGCAATCCCTCCATCACTGCAAGGATTTAAGGTACTCCAGTGCAATATACTCGATATAAGGATAATATTGCACTTCTGGTTAACTACAATCTGTAATCAAACCAGAACCGCTACACACAAACTACATATCTCCAAACCCTCCGTATTGCATTTACAGAAGTATGTACTTTTGAAATATTTATAAAGTACAAAATGCATTTATTTAGTGAATTTTAGAACTATTGTCAAGAAAATTCATTGTACGTGCCAGACTCACTGTACATCCCATCTCTTTAACTATAAGCTGCAGTTAACACCGTTCGTTTTTTCACCCGCCATAGCACTAAACTCAATTCATGTCACAAGAGTTCGATTTCTATCAAAAAAATTTATAAACGGATGAACCATCCATAAATGTAAGTTTGTTATGTATTTATTCAATAGTGCCAAAATTTTGAAAACTTGCATTTATATAACTTCTGGATATATGCAAGATTTCACTAATCTATAAAAACAAAAACTGTATAAGTACAATTAAATATGATGCTCCCGACACCTTGTATTTACGCAGGGCCAACTGTATCGTTTCGTTTGGATCACAAGCCGTTGACATGTAAGGATGATCCTTTTACTTCTACTGTCTTTTTTGGATCACAAACAGTTGACATGAAGTTCATCATGTTTGATACACCTAGTTTCTCGTCTCTCATTGTTGTAATTAGAAGAGAAATTAGTGTTAAACGAAAAAAATTTGATGAAAAATGATACTGCCATATAGCTTGATATGGTGTAGCACGCTCTGCCAAGCGGGGTACCTCAAGAAGGACTTCACTTTTCTGAGCAGGAAAAGACGATCTGAACCGTGTCATTGTAATTAAAGAACTATGTTGTAATTAATTTTGTCTTAAATATGTGCGATGGATGCTCGGGATTTCATTCGTTAATTTCGTTAAACAAAGGTGCAAATAAAATAGGGTATTTTGTATATGCAAAAGAAATAATTTAAAAGCTCATTTTTGTAAAAATAAGGTTATTTTATTTTATTTTGAAACTTTAAAGTAAGAACAAATTTTGAAAAATTTGAAAGTGATATTTTCACTTTCGATACCTCCTCTTTTTACTTAAATAGAAAAATAAAATATAGTATTTGATTTATGACTTGACTAGTACGTGGTATAGACAAGTAAGTCAAAGTGAACCCAAGGAGATCAATATCTCTTTATTAGTACAAACTCTATACCTTTTACTAAATACCTTAAATAGGAGATGATTGTCTAGGTTGTCTTACCTAGGTGAGAACAAATTATGACATGATCACAGTTAGATGGATATCAAGATTGGCCAAGTCACTTTCAAAAAACGACGTCAGAAGCAGGTATGGTTGCTCGGATTGAGCAGTTGGAGCAGATGATAGCTAGTATGGCTATGACTCAGTGGAGATCTAGTGGAACAGAGGCTTGCACGTCTTATGAAGGAGAAGGAGATGATTTCGACTTCATGACTGATGTGGTGGAGATTGAGACACCTACGGCAGTGACTCGAGGTGCAGTACGTGTCTCTGAGCCACGAGGTGTGTTGGTGGAGTTGGATCCACAACGCGAAGAGGCTGGTAGACAGACCATGCTTCCTCAATTCTTCACATTATCGGAGGCGTTGAGGATCACGTCTATGGTTCCTAAACGGTCTACCGATGATGCAGTGGAGTTGGAGATATCGACATCTAGGAGTGGGGGTGATCCAAGTCAATCCTCGACGTTTATGGATGCAATGTCGAACTCGATGTTGGAGACGGCTACAATAGTTTTGCGAACATCACTATTTTCAATCACGGATATGAGGGCATTGGGAGTCAGCTTGGCTCCAGTGTTCCAGCTGGCGGTCACGCTTAGTGAGAGCGAGGATGTTGTTATCTCCAATGCTGAGGTGGTTCAGCGAGAGGCGGTAGATGTGTCCATGGAGTCGAGGATCAGGACAGCTACCAGTGGTACTTGGCAAGCGACGACTGCCATGTTAGATGAGTTACCAGCTAGATCGGAGATTGACCGTGCATGTTTGGCACCAAGTGTGATGTTGTTGGACAACAGAAGTGGTATTTTCGGTTTGGTGGCACCTTCAAGGAAGGTGTATCGACCGCATAAAGTCTTGTTAGACTCTGGAGCCCTACCGTTGATGTTGAGAAAGACGGCGTGTATTGGTTTGGGTCTGAGGAAGTCCGAGGTGGAGAGATGTCCATTCTAGCTATAGACATCTCTAGAAGGATCAAGAGATACAGCTCTACACATGACATGCGAGATGTTGACGATGAGAGTTTGACCATGTCATCTCACGGATGACTCCATGGTGAAGGTCAAAGCCATCGTTACGACCGCGGAGTCCTATGATGTATTGGTTGGAGGTGTTGTGTTATACCTTATGAGGTTCGTGATCGACTATTGGACGGAGATAATATCTTATAGACCAGGTTGGCAGTCCGGTGAGAGACAAGTGAGTCGCTTACCAGTGCGGTTCAGTGCTAGAGTTGAGACAACAGAACCTGCACCAAGGACGATAACATCCGTTGTAGAGTTCAGTTCGGTCATCACTTGGCCAGACGAGTTGTTAGAGAGTAATGCCCATGCGGAGGATACTCTGGTCTTTGAGGAGATGGAGGACATGTCTAGCATGACTACGATAGTAACATCTGCTTTGGATGTTCCACTCTGGAGTTCGAGTGGAGAGTTACATCAGTATGCTGATCAGTTGGTGCAGCAGGCTTGGAGTGAAGCCTTTGTACCACCAGTAGAGGAACCAAAGAATGTTATTGCTACCGATCCTGTGATCTTATCACCGTTGGATACGACTCTCATTGTGTGACAGTATCGAGAGGAGGGTATATGTGTGCTGGAACTGTTTGGAGGGATCAGCACAGGTTTGGCTGCGGTATTGCAGGCATGCATACAAGTACAACAATACTTGTATGTGAAGAGAGATGAGGTTGCGAGACGCATCTCATTGCGTCCTGTGATACGTTTGATGTAGAAATATCTTGAGTTGTGGCTCATATCAGCCGTTAGAGGATATCAGCAAGCATTACTGTCAGATATTCCGCTGTTGAGGACGCAGGATCTCACGTTTGTTGACACCATTCACTTGGTGATAGCCGGATGGTCATGTCAAGGTCACACTCGTGTTGAGAAAGATCAAGGTTTACATGATCCGCGATCTAGGATGTTTTGAGAAATGTTACAGATCTTATGACATCTCCAGATGCATCATATGGATTCTCCAGCGTACATCTTGGAGAATGTTCTTTTGTTGGGTGATGCTCGTACACAAATGATGACGAGTGTGCATCAGGTGCGGTCTTGAGTCAGACCGGCAGTGTCGTTAGATGCAGCGATAGTGTGATCTCGTGCACATCGTCCACGGTTGTGATGGACGAACTTGTTATCGAGGGAGGTGCTCAAGCGCGCATACGATGCAGTGAGACGACCAGCACACCTCAAAGTTGATGACATCTTGGATATAGAGCGACGATCTCAAGTAGTGAGAGTCGTCGATAAGTCACCCATGGCAGTGGTGAATCTAGTGGGACGGCTCATGATAGCGTTAGCCACTTTGATGAGCTTTCCAACGTCACATGCTTACAGAGATGGAGGACCTGGGCTTGTGTGGGATGCTCAGTTACGGCAGTTGGTGGAGTCCAATGTCGATGAGAGGGAGCGAACGATGGGTTTCGCTACGGGTACGACGGTAGTAGTTTAGGTGTCGGAGGCTTCACGTCGTCAAGTATTGGGTCAAGCAATGGACTTGAATTGCTTGACATGGATTGTTAGCCTTGGATTGGCTTAGCAGCGTCGGATGCGATCGACGGATGTTACTGCTCAGACACTTCTGAGCTCTTTGTCTATCGAGTCAGTGGAGGTAAAGATTGGGAGCGAGGCGTGTGGAGTTCGTCATCCTTGGACATCATGGGATGTCATAAGAGAGAGTGTGGAGCTTGCAGCTAGGACTGTAGGAGTTTTTCACACAATGACGGTGGAGGTTGTTGGTGGTGAGCAGAAAGCAGAACTTCTCCAGAGGCTGCAAGATAGCAGTCAATGACTTCGTCTTCTATCTCTAGCATGGTGACATAAGATACTTGGGAGCCAGAGATTGGACCCAAGCTTATAGGAAAGGAGAGACGAAGAGTTCAAAGATTCGTGAAGAGCTACAGGAATTGCTTTGCCTTCAGTATGGAGGATTTTGGTACCTTGAAGGGACCAGGTATACGGATCGACTTGACTAATGACACTCCAATCTTTCGACGTCCTTACAAGTACAGTGACATGAAGAGAACCTTGATCCAGAGTAGGACTCAAGACTTGTTGGAGGTTGGGTTGGTGGAGATGTCGCATGGAGAGTATGCATCTGCCACAGTTATGCCAGCAAAGAAAGATATGTATGGCAACTACACGAATAGACGGATGTGTGGAGACTACCGTCCTATCGATCGACAGACGAAGTCCGATAAGTATGCCATGCCGACACCTGAAGAGATCTTTGATGTAGTGGGACATATGAAGATCTTCAGTACTTTGGATCTTCGAGCAGGGTATCATCAGTTGCTAGTGAGAAAAGAAGATAAGTCCAAGACAACATTCTGGAGAATTGACTCTCACCGTAACGATTGTTTGTATCAGTGGCGGTTCTTACCATTTGGATTGAAGAACGACCCTGCTGAGTTCCAGAGGGTGATGGACAAGATCCTAGCATGATTGGATTTTGTCAGATGTTATATTGACAACATCTTAGTCTATAGTGCTGTTGTGGAGGAGCACGAGAGACACTTACGAGATGTGTTCGAGCAGTTGAGAGCTAATGGGTTGAAGTTACACCTTGGGAAGTGTAAGTTCTTCCAGGAGTTGGTAGAGTATCTGGACCACACCATCCAACTTGATATTAGTGGTTGGATTAAAGTTGTGGACTTTGTGAGCATTAAAAACAACAAGAGATTCCACATGTTTCCTTTTTAGTGGGTCCTAGTGTAGAGGGGTGGAAATTTGAGATTCCTTGAGAATATTCTAAAATCCTTCTAGAAGTTGTTGACTTTGAAGGAATAAGCCCATGTGAAAAAGTAAAAAGTCCATGTGATTAATGCTTTTACCTTAAGTAATATCTTAGTAAAACTCGATAAAAGTAGTTACGACTAAGTTACCGGAGGGTACCAAAGTAAAACCTATAATGTATAAATAGAGGAGTATAGAAGAACTCCTCATCCTTGTTTTCACATCGTCGTAATGACAACTTGAGAGACGTCGTTAGAATGGAGGATTTAGTTGATGAGTTTATGGATATTTTTAGTTGATAAGTTTGTGGGTATATGAATGAGTGAACTTAGCATTTTTCTCTTCAAGATTCATGGTGTGCTTCCATCAAAACCATCAGAGGTGACCCTTGAGTGAGAGACAGGCCGGACATTTGCAGATTCATCGATTACGATCGTGGAGGTTGAGAGATCAGGAGGTAGTTGATCGATGGGATCGTGGAGGGTTTACATTTTTGGTTCCGTTGCCGAGACCTCACTTGAAAGCATCATTAAAAGATGTTTAGAGTTCAGTTCTATATTCGACAAAAAGAGATCATGAGAAAACACATGGAGAGAACGTTGGGAGGAGAGAGAGCTAACGCGATGTTAGCAACATTAGAACATTTCGTGTATCCCGTAGTGATCTATGACGCATTCAAAGTTATTCTTTACATCTTGTTCACTTAGAAAGAGTTTGAGGAGGGTTGAAAGGGGATGAAACAAGAGTTGTAGAGAAAGGAAGAGAGAGAAGTTATTAGAGGAGAAAAATTTCCGAGTTTGAGGATTTTTGCTCTTTGGAAAATTTTTACAGTCATTGTCAGATTTTCTGTGAATTTTATTTTCCAGTGAAACTTTCCAAGACTGTAGCTTGGCTGATAACCTATCTACGACAAAAGAAATCATAGGAAAAGGTGGTCTAGAGAGGAAGCAATTAATTTTCAAAGTTGAGAGGGTCTATTCGTGAGAGTTGAGGAATTCTGTTCTCTAGAAAAAGTTACAGTCATTGTCAGATTTCTGTGAATTTTATTTTCCTGAGAAACTTTCCAGTGTTTTAGATTGGCTGATAAGCTATCTAAGACAACAGAAATCAGGAAAAAAGGTGGTATAAAGAGAGAGCCATGAATTTTCAAAGTTGAGGGGGCTGAAAGCCATGAGAGAAGTGAAAATATACAAATTTCAGTTCTCTGAAAATTTGTACTGTCAGCACCATCTCTTTTGATTAAAGAATTTTCTATTGAAACTTCATTAGTTAGTAGCTTGGAAGTTGAGCTACTGGAGATCATAAAAATCTTGGAGAGATCTCTTACCGATTAAGAGATATATGGTTCGACATACAAGGAGATCTTGAAGATACTTCATGAGGAATCCAGTTCTAGTGCCGAGGTTGAAGAAGAGACGTTTGGGAGTTAGAACGGAGACGGAAAAGCCAAAGTTAAGTATAGAGGCGTTGCGATCAAGCATCTATTGCAGTTGAGTTTGATGCCATTCGGATTGTGTAATGCTCCGGCCACGTTTCAGAGGTTCATGAACAAGGTGTTTGAACCATTCATAGGGAAGTTTGTTCGTGATTTCATTGACGATTTTTGTGTGTACGGAAGAAAGGAGGACCACTTTGATCATGTGATCAAAGTTTTGCAGCGGTTGGAGCAAGCCAATGCTTCTCTAAATCTAGAGAAGTGCATCTTTGGCTGCGAAGAAGGTCTATTGTTGAGACACATCATTTCCAAGAATGGAATTGCGGTAGATCTTGAGAAGGTGAAGAAGATTGTGGATCTTCCATTTCCGATCAACTTGACAAAGTTGAGACAGTTTCTTGGCATGGTTGGATATTATCGTAGGTTTGTCTTTTCCTTCTCAAACAAAGCAATAGTTTTGACTATGTATATGAAGAAAGGAGTTGATTTTGACTTGATAGTGCATGATCAGAAGGCAAAGGAAGCATTTGAGAGATGAAAAAGGCATTGGTGACAGCTCCTATACTTGCTAAACCTGAGTGGAATAAAGCATTTATTCTATATACGGATGTCTCCAATGTAGCAATCGGATGTACATTAAGTCAGTTAGATGGAGATGGGCATGATCATCCTATAGCTTATGCTAGTAAGCAGATGGTTCCAGCAGAGAAGAATTACTCCGTGATTGAACGAAAAGGATTAGCGGTGATCTTTGGATTAAAGAAATTTCGACACTACTTGCTAGGAGGGAAATTTTCCATCGTCATAGATCACAAGGCTTTAAAGTATATCTTTAATAAGCCTAATGCCGAAGATCGTATTATTCGTTGGAAGATCTTTCTAACAGAATACGGTTACGTGATCGAAGATAGATCAGGGAAAAAGTATACGAATGTTGATCTTTTGTCGAGGGCTTATGATGATGAGGGAGAAGAACCGTTTGATGATTCATTTTTAGACGAGCATCTGATGATCATCACAAGCATTGAGGAGATACCGGACGAGTACAAGGAAATCTAGAGTTTCCTTGCAGATGGCTCTTTTCCAGAAGGTATGCATACCCGAGAATGTAACGCGTTGATCAAGAGATGCAAACCTTACACCATGGTGGAGAGAATTCTATTTCATCAAGGAGCAGATGGGTTACTAAGGAGAGCAGTTGGTCAGAAGAAGGCGTTCAAGCTGATGCACGAGTTTCACGATGGCACTGTTTGCGGAGGTCACTTTGCTGGTAAGATAACAGCTTTCAAGATTTTGGATGCGGGTTATCACTGGAGAGGGATTTTCAAGGAGTGTTTAGACTATTGCAAAACTTGCGACGTATGTCAAGCATTTGCTCTGAAGTCTACTAGAACACCTCCGTTAAGATCAATTCTAATATTAGGACCATTAGAGAAGTGAGGTATTGACTTTGTAAGTCCTCTTAATAAGACACCTCGAGGCAATAGATACATTGTAGTCGCCACTGACTATTGTACCAAGTGGATAGAGGTTAGACCTTTGAGGGAGACTAATGAAACAGAAGTCGGTATATTCTTATGGGAGAGGATCATCACCAGATTTGGATGTCCGTTAGAGTTGGTCTCAAATAGAGGAGGAGAGTTTGTCGGGAGCATGACTACTGCTATGCTACAACACTTTTCTATCAAGCCACGAGTAACGACCATCATACAAACCAAATGCTAATGATCTTGCGGAGAAGACCAATCTTACACTCTGTATGATGCTCGTCAAAGATGCTGGTGTTGAGATTGCGAAATATACTTGAGATAAGAGGCTACATGCCATCTTATGGGAGATCGAACGACAACAAAGACTTCTACTGGGTACTCCTCATTTCGACTGGTTTATGGAGTGGAGTCCAAGTTACCCATCCAATTCAAATTGGATACTTTTCAAACTATTCAACAAAAGTTGAAGAGGTCGAGAGGAGAAGACGTGGTCAGATCAAGAAGGGAACAACTCATGGAGTTGGAAGAGACCCGAGCGGTAACAATGATCCGGATGGAACGAGCTCAGGCGTATCAAAAGAAGAGTTACGACAAATGGTTGGGCAAGAGGGAGGTAAAACATTTTCAAGTCGAAGATTGGGTAATGTTGTATGATGCTGTTGTATGATGCTATCAGATTTATGATGAGTTGTATGATGCTATCAGATTCAAGAGGGCTAGGAAGAAGTTTCTTCTTAGATATTTTGGTCCTTTTGTTGTAGATAAGGTGTGGAGCAACTTCACATATGACCTTCAAGAACTGGGAGGAAGGAGATTTGATCGTGTCAACCATGACAAGTTGAAGTTGTTTCATAGACGAAAGTTCTCTCTTCACTCCGAGGACGGAGCGAAAATTTAGTCCGGGGGTAAAATGTAACGACCTATGTTACACATAAGAAGTTTGTCTATTAGTAAGATATTTAGTTATAACTAAGTGTTGAGAATGTTTATTTTCTGCCCAAGTACTTTAAGGAGGTATCAAGTTAGTCATGACTAGCTAAAGTTAGTTATGGTTAAACTTAGCTGTACTTTTGGCAGAATTCAGATATTTCTTAAAGAGTGAGCACTACTATCTTGTCATCTTGTCTAAAAGGTAGAAAGGAGGTGGAAAGTATCCCTTATCTCCTTTTTGACTTGATATTAGTGGTTGGATTAAAGTTGTGGACTTTGTGGGCATTAAAAACAAAAAGAGATTCCACGTGTTTTTTTTTTAGTGGGTCCTAGTGTAGAGGGGGTTGGAAATTCGAGATTCCTTGAGAATATTTCAGAATCCTTCTAGAAGTTGTTGAGTTTGAAGAAATAAGTCCATGTGAAAAGATAAAAAGCCCATGTGATTAATGCTTTTACCTTAAGTAATATCTTAGTAAAACCCGGTAAAAGTAGTTACGGCTGAGTTACCAAATGGTATCAAAGTAAAACCTATAATGTATAAATAGAGGAGTATAGAAGAACTCCTCATCCTTGTTTTCACATCGTCGTAATGACAACTTGAGTAATATAGAGAGTGTGGGATATTTTTAGCATGTGAGAACTTGAGAGACGTCGTTAGAATGGAGGATTTTAGTTGATGAGTTTATGGAGATTTTTAGTTGATAAGTTTGTGGGTGTATGAATGAGTGAACTTAGCATTTTTCTCTTCAAGATTCATGGTGTGCTTCCATCAAAGCCATCAGAGGTGACCCATGAGTGAGAGACAGGCCCGACATTTGCAGATTCATCGATGACGATCGTGGAGGTTGAGAGATCGGGGAGATAGTTGATCGATGGGATCATGGAGGGTTTACAATACGCATAGCTTACTCCCCAAGACAGTATTGGTGGTGTGGTATGCACGTCGATGTGCAGTAGTTTGTCGCACGATGTGTGATTTGTGATCAAATACGAGCATCGTTTAATGCTCTTACTCCACATTTACACTCTTTATCGATTATGGAGTTGGGTTACGGTTGGAGTTTGGATTTTGCGAGACTCTTATCGTTGACCACACGTCACCACCGGTATGTGTTGGTGATGATGGAGCACTTCTCCAAGTGGATTGAGTTGGTGACATTACTTGACAAGACGAGTGAAGGGACGGCATATGCGTTCTTAGTGCTGAGTCGTTCTAGAGCACCAGCTGAAGTGCTGATAGACCAAGGTACAAAGTTCCTTGGTGAGTTTTAGGCCTTGTGTGACCAAGCGCTGATTGATCATCGGACTACATCTCGAGATCATCCTGAGGCGGATGGTTTGACGGAGAGGGTAGTTCAGATGGTGAAGAGAGGATTGCCCAAGTATGGTTTGCAAAAAGACCATTTGGGAGACTGGGATGTGCAGTTGCCATGGTTGGCTATGGGCTACCGTTTTAGCCAACAAGCGTCTTTGGCTTCCTTCTCACCGTATTTTCTATTGTATGGCCGAGATCCAGATCTACCTTCGGCCATTCGTCATGATTCTGTTGAAGTGCTGAACCTTGATGACCCAGATATGTGAGTGAACGCATGTTCTCAACGAGTAGAGACATTTCGGAGAGTTATGTCTATGATTTTTGAGAACCTAGCGATTGCTCAACATAGAGACACGTTACGATATGGGACTATTCGAGGAGGAGGTTATCGACCATCGATTTGCAAGTTTCATCTTGACGATTATATCTATCTACAGTAGACTGCACCGACGACGTTGGATGTGACCGCATGGTGCACTATTTTACTAATGCGTGAGATGTTACCTTCTGTAGTACTCATGTTAGAGGACCGTGATGATGTTGTTTGGAAGGATCATGTGCGCAATTGCGCACCATGTCATCTTCCCAACATCGATGGTACTGTTGACCCAAGCTTGGCAGTTGTACGTGCGGGCTTGAGGTGTATGTTGTGTGGATATGCTGGTGGAACAGTCCGTATGTTGGTGTGTGATGGTTGTTCTAGAGGTTGGCACATGTCATGTTTGACTCCATCTCTCAGTGTCGTTCCTACTAGACGGTGGGTTTGTCCTCGATGTATATAGTAGAGATAGTCGATTAGATCTTTACGTGGTATGGATTGCAGACAGGCGACTAACGATGGGACGATGTAGCATCCGGCCTCCTTATCCTTGCACCCATGAAGGTGTATATCACGTAGTTGGGATATAGAGCTATTTGGAGTTAGAGGGACCTAACCGCCAGTTAGGGACGATTGTGATACACTTGTGTATGAGTATGAGATCGTCCATGTGTTATGTGCATGTGTGCTATATCTCTGACAGCCATGTATGTTGTGTAGCGATGTGTATGCACACGACAGCTGTCACGTCAGTTTGGCACCTCGGCTAGGTTGACCGAGTGCGGAGTGACGAATCCCGATAGGGCCGTTAGTGCCGTTAGGGCGAGTTCTTGGGATGACCCACTAGGGGTATACTTCGCAGGTAGGACTTGGAGGTCTTAATTCTTCAAGTTGAGCCTTCAAGCTCCTAGCTATGATGGATAGTCTTTGTGAGTGCAATCTGGAGTCTCTGCGAGCATAGAGTGGATTTGGCTCGACTTTAGTGATTGTTTAGTGCCTGTTGGCATGGTGGAGTGAGTACATATCTTTTATCAGTGTGGTACACTTGTGTATGAGTATGAGATCGTCCATGTGTTATGTGTATGTGTGATGTATCTCTGACAACAATGTATGTTGTGTAGGCAATGTGTATGCGCATGACAAAAGCGGTTTGCGTATCACTGTGGGGATTAAATCTCTATAAAAAAGATCAAAGCATGGTGTTAAGAATGCGGTGATGTGATGGACGGAAGCAAACTGCAGAGAGCGAAAACACCGTCATGCTATGAAGTAGATAACGCTTATCATTCTGCTGCTTGCACGCCCACCTCATTTGTCAAGGTTGTCCATGAGCACCGCCATTCTCAAGACTTGGTCTATTGTTGGTGCAGACTTCATTTGGAACCCGACGGGTCTTCATTTTCTTACCAATCTCTCTTAAACAAGCAATGCCTTTGTTGGCTCGGCAGACAGACCCTCATACCTTGATCCTTATTGTGCATGCGCCTGCACTACTTCACGAACTTAGAGCGGTCATGGTTTTTACGATAGATGTGCTTTTTGTCTATTCCTTGCCTACACATGTCTCGTTTTAGATCTCCCTGCTCATGCATCAGCTTCTCCAATGGATGACCCGCCTCACACTCATGGAGTCTACGTCATGGGCTGATCCACTTAACTGATCTCTTACAAGTCCATCCTCTGCTTCCTCGTTTTAGCTCTCAATCACATAAGTATATCATTCTCTAATGTCATCAGTCTCCAATATTCTCTCAAGACGATTGAATACTCATTGAGTACTAGATTGAGACGCTCAGCTATGGAAGTGAACTTGGGCTCTTGTATGGACGTTTGTTCTCCCTCCTAGTGCACGCATCTTTTGTTGATAGTTTCTGCACAAGGGTCTTTTTATTGGAGCGAGGACGACATTTGTCATCGACTCTACTTCGCCTTGTATAACATGCGGTGCAGCAGATGAAGATATCTCACACATTTTCGTTAGGTGTCCCTTGTCCATTCTATTTTGGAATCGACCGCTCCATGACCTCTCAATACTATGATCAGTATTTGAGTGTGTACGTTTGGAGGGCTCGTTCTTGATGCTCTTTCAAGCCTTTTTGGATCTCTCACCCGCAAACAAGCAAGTATACTTGCTATTGCTCTCTCGAGTCTAACAATGTTATTGGAAATTGTGTTGTCAGTGGCTCTTTGATCATGTCATTCTGAAGGTCCAGCCTCTTGTCTCGTACTACCTCTCGTTGGACTTGCTCAATACATATATCAATATATCCCAGCCGCGCTCTTGCTATCTTTTTTTTTGCAAGATCCAAAGATGTATGCGTCGAGCTATAGTTCGTAACTTTTAGCTTTTGGTTTTCAAGTTATAGTGTTGGTCTTGTTAGCAATTCTTCTCTTGCTTGTGGTTCACGTTTGTCTCCCTTCATGTGTTGTTCTTTGCAGTGGGAGAAATCATTGAGTTTTTATTACGACATGGAGTCTTTGCCTAGCTGTTTTGCTTGCTTGCTCATCCTTATTTCATCGATGAGATCATCCATTTGTTATGTGTACGCGTTTGCATTTCTTTGTTTAATAAAGTCCTTGCGTTTTGTCATCTTTAAAAGAAACACGTAGTTCACTCCGGATAAGACTGCACAAGATCAAACTATTTTTTGTGTCCGATTTATATCAGTTTTATAATCTTTTAGTTCATAATTTTATGTATGCACATGGTTTGATTTTCAAACGTTGATATTTTAAATAAAGTGCCCTTAGACAGTTAGATTCTATCTATTTAAACGATTCTCTATAATCTTAGTTTGCTTTGTCTAGTATCAAACTAATGGTTGATATCAAACAAATACAATGCAGTTTAACGATCAATATCTTTCCCGTTATACACATAAGCATTGGATGCTCATTTGTAACTTAAGTATTACACTGAGATATCAACATAGTTATGATGAAACAAAGTCTGAAAACTCATTGATAATATTGTTCAAGATTTATAGAAACAGCTTTTGATTCATAATCAATTTGTTCTATTCAAGCTTTTAAGAAAACAGTTTGGTATATAAACTTTGAGTTCAGATAGTTTTGAAAAAGTTGATAAGGTTGGTAATGATTTTGGTTCAGAACTTTGAAAATGATTTGCTCTCGGCTTATTTTGATCTAATGAAAAATGGTCAGATTCCAACCGAATAGCACTTAGTCGGCTGCAAATCTTGATATAACATAATCCAAACAAATGATTTTGAATACATGAATAGCTAAACTTGTAACATTCTTTTGTGTTAAATTTCACGTGTGTGAAAGTATCATCTTGATTGACCGTGACTTTCACAATGCGATCTTAAATCGAATCTCCATGAAATAATATTGTATCTTAATTGCTTCTCACATTTTGGATATGGAGATCAAATTTGACAAAACATATTGAGGATTGATTTGTCCAGTAATATATGTTTTAAGCGTCATGTTTGAGAAATTCAAAATCGTATGAAACAATCGAAGCCAATAATATTTCTCTATGTAAACATAAAATGATAATTTTTTGTATCCTAATTGTTATCACATACCATGACTTAGTGACTTAACCATTATCTCGTGAAAATATACATTGATACATGGATAGTTAAGGTGCAAACAAAATTGCAATGGAGATCTCGAGGATTCACTTTGAGATTTCTCTATAAAGACATGCAAGATCTCTTTATAAACACTTAATAAACATTTGGTATTTTGTTTTGACTATAAATATATAAAATGTTGAACATATTCATAAATTATTATATATGTTTATCATGATATTAATACTATATAAACAACATAGAGAAAACATATTTGTCATTCTCAAAATCATCCTCATCTTGCACTATCTTGGTTGACAATTCTCTAAACTTGTTGTATTCTCTTCTTCAACATATAAGCACTTATTCTTGCATTTTTTGCATTTCCGAAATCAGCTTCCAACTGCATAAATTGCATCAATATATGCAAAACAGTTGTAACACATCCAAGTGGCATATCAATCTCTTCAAGTATAACAAGTTGTTGAATACATTATGCACATATGCCATAAATAAACTAAAATAAATTCTTATGTGTCAGACTCCATATAATGACCTCATTGATGATTATTCTTGTCTTGAATCGATCCCCATGGAGAATTTTCATACTTAACTTTAGTATCTCCATTATTCCAGTAGCTTCTACGAGACTTGAGGACGTGTTTCATAAAACTAATTACAAGTAGTCACCAGTCTGAATCATGCATCATTTATTTGTACTAGCGGTTAAAATCACCACCCTTGTGTAACTTTATACTTCCTTAATGCTAAAACAAACATATGACTGTCCAAATAGTGTACAGTCTCACATTCTCCTTGGTAGTATTAGAAATAAACAACGTCTCTAGACTATAGATTTTCACCGAGTTCATTCACGAAGTTATAAAAGCACGAACGTCCAAAGCGGTAGCACGTGTGCATTCTCTATACAAAGCCAATTGTGTGCATATACATGTTTATTTGTATTGTCTTATGGACGCACAAGTGTTTCATAACAGTCGAGACACGAATTACATTGTAAACTATTTTTGCTATCACATGTTCATATTGGTCCTAAAGTCTAGTATTGAAATACATTATCTATGGAACAAAACGGAAGAGTCAATAGAATAAAGATCATACAAATTACAACCTCAAGAATAGTGAATGTATTGTGAACTATTCCATACTTGAGCTTTGAATATATATAGCAAGCAAAGTGACGTCCAACAGAATTAAAGACATGAGGTCGAGCTACTATGCATTATGCATGAGATTCTTGCTGCACAAATAGTTGAATTTAATATCACTATCATAGAAAATCAGACAGCTTGTTAAAGAAATGTATCATTGTTGATTCCTCAGATTTATAAAACAAATTTAGAAAAAAATCAGACGAGCTGAATAATACTCTAATCCAAAGATTTATCTTATCACCAAGCTTGTGTGGATTTAAAACACTTGTGGAGGTATATAATCTCTCCAGTGGTGAGGTAATAATTTTATCGCACACAATAGCGGGTAGAAGGAGCAAGCCGGAGCATGAACTTATTTTTGTTCATTGTGGAGTTTGGGAGTGCAAGTGTGAAGTTGTACGAGAGCATGTTCATCGACGTGTGTGTATTTTCAAACATTGTGCATTTTGCTAATCATGGGATTCTTTTTTCCAGCAACATTTAATTTTGCTGACGTTGTGACCATCACCATAGAGTGTTTTTGTTGACAGTGATGTTATCTCGAATCTTTGTGTTATTGTGTTGGCTCTCTATGTGTTTATTTTTATCATCAGTGGTGTACTTCATATTCAATGTTATTTTTCTTGTTGTCGACAGTGTAGTCTCGAGACATTGTGCTATAACTTTTGCCAACCGTGAGGGTGTGTTCTTGATAAGGTGTGAGAGCAAACAAGTGTCTATGTCTTTTTTATTGATATCTCGATCGATTATATGATTCGTCGTGCATTTTTTTCTTATGAGTTTCCTTTTTTGCTGCTCTTAGTTCCTTTCATAAGTTCTTAGTTCATTCGGACTGTGGTGCGAAGGTCTCGTGTTTAATACATTATTTTTCTTTTTATGTAGTTCCTTGAAGGCTTTCTCACACTGGGAACAACGTGTGATTTTTAGTTCATGGTTTAAGACGCAAGTGCACTCAAGGGTAGTACAAGGATCTTTCAGGCTCCGAGGCCCTAGGTGGATGATTCTCTGCTACAACAGATATACTTCTTTTTTAATTTCTCGGCTGTTTGTCTTACATTGTGCATATACCATGAACGACCAAATTGACAATGGCTTGGATAATGGTTTGTTTAGAGAAAACACTGATACTTGTCAAGATATTTGGAATGAACCTCAACATGATACGGTGATAGAGAGATTCTATAAATTTTCTTGGGAGTTTTGGTCCAAAGACAAGTCAAAGAAGTCGAATGTGCAATGAAGCTTGATTGAAAACTTGATTCCTAGATTATTGCATGCCTTTTGATCACTCACAAGAGAGGTAGAGACGAAACCAAAACCTTTAATGATGTGAGTTTGCTATTGTTATGTAGAAATCGAGCCGAAGAAGCAATGATTTAGAGTATATAGACAGTTTGGAAAAGTTTTGAGTTTCGTGGAGCGCACAACGTTTTTGAGTGATTTAGAAATAGCCATCAAGAGAACTTGAGAAATGTCGGAGGTATATGAATGGTGTCCAGACATACACGAGATATATGGTTACGGAGGAAAAGCTCACTTGGAGGAAATAAAGTCAAATATAAACTCACACTAAAGAATGATTTATTCACACTATTTCTACCATCCAAGTATACATGAGATTTACAAACGAACCTTTGAAGTTCTTGGTGTCAACTCAAATTTCTTAAAACTGATTTCTTTAGCTAGTCTTAGAGACCTTGTGAAAAACTTAAAAATGATATCAAAATCTCTTCAAACGGACACCTTAACAAAAAACCGTGATCAGTTAAGGCTTGTTTAATAACGAGTTAGCGGTTCATTGCAGGTTTTTCTCCAAAATATCCAAACTCAGATCTGAGAATATAGATAGAAATTACACGGCAAGATCTTCGTTTAACCACCAAAATCAAGAACAGATACCTACAACCACTACTATGACTCTATTAGTTAAACCTCAAGAAGGTTGTTGATATTTACTAATGCTTGTTAGCAGGTCCTCGTAAGCTTTCTCCAAAAAACATCAAAAATTGAGAAAAACACAAGGAGAAAACCCTCGAAATAAGCTTTTGCAACCAAAATCCACAACCTCTGCTACAGCCTCCAAAGTCATCCTAGCAGCCAAATTCCAGAAAAGACTAACATGCTAACGCTCGTTAGTAGATCCTCGTAGACCTTTTTCATAATCCATAGAAAATATAAAAATACAACGAGAAAGCTCTCACCACGAGCTTTCCAATGCAAAGAAATCTGCTCCAACAAACACTCACCACCTCCCCTATGGTCTTCAAAAACTAGACGATTTTCTCTATTTTCTCAACATTGGTGGGATCTACTAATGCTCGTTACTAGATGACCGTTAATCTTTTGTGGCACAGAAAAAAAGTAATTTTTTACTCAATCCTTTGTGCCAAACTCCCAGCCAAAATTCAGTGATCTGACTCTTTCAGCTCTCAAGGTTATGCTAACACATGTTAATAAGTCACTGTGAATTTTTTCTCCCAAGATAAAATTTTCATCCGACTAGACTCAAAAATCTAGATAGAGAATTCCACTAACAAATTTGGCAGCCTAACAACATTAATCTTAAAAAATCTCCTTGAATTTTAATTAACTCCTCAGCTTTTATACTTTCTTAGAAGCTGCTCTTTCATGCCATTTATGACCATGTGTCATCATCTAGAGTTGCCTAGTGACTTGCATGCACGTTGTCAAATGACACACACACAATTAACCACATGTCATCTCCATGTGTTGCCACCTCAGCCCTAAGTCCATATGAGCAAGTCATCACTATCATCATTGTGCTATGTTGACATTATGCCATATCATCATTTCTTCTAGTCATCAATGTCATGTCATAATCGCATGTCACATCACTACAAGTAGTCACGTCATTGCATTACTTCCATGTCTCAGTTTCATGTCAACTGTAGATTTCTATGTCAGCTTGCTTGCGACATCGTCAGCAAATGTCACATCAGCAGTCGTGATGATCGATTCAATCTTAAATCTGTTTGTAACTTCTTTTGTGTAGCTTTGTTCATGATAATCTAAAAATAATTTTGACCTACTCAATGAGCTCTACACACTGGGGAAGTCATAATCACATTTAGTACAAATTTCTAGATTTTTTTGTCCATCCTTCCATATTCTATCGTTGTTGTATCAATTTTATGAAGCCACATCTGGAAAAGAACTTGACTCTTGGCTGCTGAAGACAACATAGTAGTACATGCGGAAGGTAACAAACTTAAGTGTGGCTCTTTTGACATGTAACATGGCTTTCCTACGCCTTTAAACCAAACCTGAACTTCAAATGTTTGAAGTACGTTCAGATTTTTTCCAAATCCTATGATTGTTGTTTCATTGGAAAGCCCATTCGAATTATCTTTCTAATGAATTGTTCGGAATTGACTTGTCTAGCCAAAGTTATAAGCAATTAAAGTTTCAGTCTTTTCTCTCAGTATGTTTGTAACCTCGATTTCAAAATCAAGGTTTACACTTGACCTTTGAGTCACAAACTTCGATTTCAGAATCGAGGTTGGTACTCCAACTCTCAAACTTGCTCACAAAAAGTAAATCCGTCAAAAATATTTTTCCAGTAAAAAGAATCTCTTTGTTTTTTTATCTTTCTTTTCCGGTTATGACTCCACCCAAACCCGTACCCAGTTAACTGAAAATCTTGATTCCAAAATAGAGGTTAGACCTTGAATCTTATAAAAGTCACTTGACCCAAAGTAGCCCTCCAACCTCGATTTGAGGACCGAAGTTAGACTCCTAAGTAGTCTTTTCGTCTTGTGAACTTCAAAACCATGTAACTCATTGGTTATAACTCCAAACGAGACAATATCAGTGGAGTTGGAAAGGTCTTTCTTTGATATCAATATCTCTCGAAACAAACACACACACACTTCAGAAGTTACACAGCCTCAAAGTTCAACTTGTCTCAACTCTTTTGCAAAACCTCGATATCAGAATCATATTCAAGACTCATCTCATATATTTTTCTCAAGATACACAAGCTCAGCCTTGATTTTAGAATAGAGGTTCGGGTCCTTGAACCGAATCCAAATATCCAACTCAAAATGTATTTTTGCATACAAAAGTTCTCAAAATACAAATTATATGAATAAAAATTATAGATTTGGCTTTAAATACTCACATTTTTCTGAATATAAGACCAAACATAATGATATCTACACTGTTGGAAAGCTCTTGTCGAGCTTGTTCAAAAAACACAAAAACGTAAATAATTGATAACCCAATAAAATGTATGGCTGTTTGAAAATTACGACTTTTTACTCGATCTAAGTATAATTTCAAAATCAAGATTTCAAACCCTTTATCTCCCAACCCTGATTTTCAAATTGAGGTTTGAAAATCAGACGGTGGATCGACTGGTCCTCTCTCAAGTGATGGACCTCTACCTCCAGCTCGATCACCACAGCCTCCTTGAGCTCCTCTGCCTCGTCCACAATCAGCCTTCTCTTGCCGTAGCTCGGGATGAAGATCAAAACAACAGTCACTACTGTGACCATGTCGCTCGCAATGCTCACATTGCCTAGGTACCGCTTGAGATGTACCTGACGTCTCATAACCACCTCTCCTCTATGGACAGTCCTTCTGTTGATGAGGTCCATCACACGTCCAACAAGGACCCGCTTGCTGCTGACTAGAGAAGGACGGCATGAGCTTCTGCCCACCAGATCCTCCAACATCTCATTGGGATCGCGACTGCTCTGCACGATCCCTACACGATCCTTACACGAAGATGAAGGAGCGATACTGGTGAAAGGGCTTGTATCAAGACGTGATGGATTTTGTTGGGTCGTGTCTGCACTGCCAGTTCTACTCTAAGGTCCGTTACAGAGATGGGCTTGTACATACTTATCCACATAATATCCATTCTTAGTGGGTTCTTGATATAGTGATGATGCCGCGGGGGTTATGAAGGATGCCTCGAGAGGATCTTTTCAACTATGTGGAGGGACGAGCACTACAGATGAAGACTACAGAGAACATATGCAGATAGAGGCGAGTTGAGAGACGTAGAAGCGGAGGAGTTCTTTGCTCGTTACGGAGTAAAGCTTCAGCTTACTACTGCCATGAATCCAGAGGACATTGATAAGAGTGAACGAGAACACCCTTCTATTGTTCACGCTTTAGTGAAAGCATGTGATGGTAGACCTAGAGAATGACCGAGACTGCTTCTATTTGCTTTATGGGCTGATAGTACTACACACTGTACCACGATTGACTATATGCCGGTTGAGCTTATGTTGGGACAGAAACCAATCATGCATGCTAAGGAGGACTTTCCTACGTGGGCTACGCTACCGTGACAAGATGATTTAGATCGCACTTCACTTATTGCTTTACGTACCAGGCAGTTAGAGCGGAGGGAGGAGGATCTTGCTGAAGCACAGGAGAGGCTGAAAGTGACTCGAGTCAGAAACAAGGAACGTTTTGACAAGACTCATCGACTATGACCAAAGCCGATGCGTGTTGGTGATTTTGGTGTATGATAGCACATTGGAGAATCAACATTCAACATTTCGTAAGTTCTCTCGAAGATGGTTCGAGCCTTATGTTGTGCTAGATGTTTATGAAAATGTCACGTATAGTTTACGGGAGCTAGATGATATCTCTTTGAAGCTATCGGTGGCTGGCAAACGTGTGAAACTGTTCAAAAGACGTGGAGGATCAGTATAATTATTCAACTTTCTAGACTTAGAGCAGAGGACAACAAGAGACGAAGATGCCCCGACTGCCGAAGAGGCTGAGGCGGAGGAGAGCGAAGATGATGAAGAACAGATAGAAGAATGGAGAGGTTGGTACATGCCGGAGGATGTGCAGGTTTGGAGGGGGTGGATGTCGTGATGTGAATCATTTCACATAGTGAATAATTCACCTCTCTGTCAGGAGTTTAGTTTCTTTGAGTGAAGTTAAGACGTTAGAGAAGTCGATTCTGGAGGTTGTGAGCATTGGCAGCTACGTGTTACGCTTCTACTTCGACACTTGAGAGTTAGTAGTCGTAGAAGTTAGCTTAATATTACTCCTAGTCTTTTATGCATATGTTAACACCGTTGTGTTATATGTTTTGAGTCCTAGTAGGTTGATAGTATGATATTTATCTTGTTCAAGCATTCGCACGCTTGTGCAAGTGAATTCATACTTATCTTTGATGTTCAAAGTACATAACTTAGGTTTACCATGTTGATAAAGTTTAAGCTCATGGGTTGTACTTACTTATCGCCCATGCACGCTTTCTAGCTGGTTTAAGTTATCTTTTAAGATTGCGTGTCATTTTAGGTAGTTTAAGATTTACGTTGGTACTTTAAGGGGCTGACGTGGTAGCCTATGAGTGAAGTTAAGTTACTACGTGGATTAGGGCACTAAAGGACAACCAAGTGGAGCTATGAACTCCCATTGATCCATTTTTATCTTTTGTAAAACTCTAAACTTCGAAGCAGAGGTCTAAAGGAGAGTTCGAGCACTTGGTGAGGACACTACGAAATCTGAGAGCACAAAAGGATAGAGCTTGTCGTGCCAGTCACTGTCAGTGAAATTCTTGATCGATTTGGAGGAATAAAGAAGGAATTATGCCAAATTGAAGTTCGGATTGTGTCAGAATTACATCATTTTTGTTGATTTTGGAGTTTCCAGGGTCAAATTGCAGCAGAATTGAGGAAATCACTTCAAACTTTTGTGGTTGCGTTCACTGTCAGCAGGGCTACGGCTGTCCAAAAAGTTTCAAGTCATTTGAGTGAGTGAGTAATTCAAGGCGACTGCTGAAGCAAAGGGGGTCTGAAAAGCTCTCAATCTAGAGCAGCAACTTCAGAGTTCGAGATCTGGAGAACCGTGTACAACCACCAGGTCCAACTTCACAAGGGTGTTCAGCATGCTGTGAACTCCAAGTCCTATAAGAATGAGCGAAAGTGATCGAGCCAATTCTCTGTTCTAGGTCGAAATAGCTATTTGGGTACTAGGAATTGTCATAATTTTCTTACTTAGAACTTTTTTGTCCACATCTCGGTGCTAGAATTTGATCTCAGGCTGAAACTTTGTGTGTGTCTCCGGTGGGGCCTCTGTTACATGTAGGAGAAGTTTAGAAGTCTAAACCTTCACATATTTCCTATTTCTTGAGTTTCAAAGTTCACCGTCTGATCTTATCATTACTAGTTCAACCTGATTTTTCGTTTCTTGAACATATCAGAGGAGCCAAGAGACATGTATGAGTGTTTTACAGTGCCAACTTGTAACTTGAAGCCTATCCTTTGAGTTAGTAACCACAGCTAGAAGCTCAACGCTTTCTTGAGTAGACATATACAATCTTCACGGTCATACCACAGCCAAAAGGTTCCGCCCTTCCCAAGAAACTCTCACCTTGACAACGTAGCTCCCGATCTAGTATCCATACCAGAACTGGACTGCATGTGCTTCCGTCACCCCTTAGGTAACGCTGATCATACGCCTCATGCGAGTAAACGTCTCGCGTAGGCTCTCTCCAGTCTTTCGCTGGAACTCCTGCAGACCCATCAACTTGTCGGTCTATACATCGTGATAGTTATTCCTCAAACACTGGAAGAACTGAACCACAAGGTTAAACCCTGGTGGTATCCCGCTCACAGTACCACCTGCTCCACTGCTAGTGGACGCACCGTCGGTAGTAGATACTCCGTCACCTATGGATGTAGCACTGCTACTAGCACCCGAACTCGTAGGTGCTACGCCTCCTGAAACTGCGCCAATAGTGATGGGACCAATGTTATCTCCATAACTCAATCTCCACACTGTAGTCTCGCCGGAACTCATGATAATCGTCCATCGACGGTCCCTCCAAGTGTTGGAACGAACCCTTCCACGTCACGAAGAGTGTAAACAGCTGTGGGTTCCGCATCTGCTGCAGATCGCACCAACTGTCGAACTCCTGGATGAAGTCATCCAGCTCGATGATATCCGTTATATCCGAGTAACGTCGAGGTCCATTCGTGGCCCCATAGATCTCGTCCATGTCCCACAACAACGGTGTGGTGACACTCGACTCATCATTAGAAAACGCGCTATATGCGTCTGACTCGTCCTCTGAAACAATCGACAGCAAGGGTGTAGTTAGTCGATACCTCACCCCACTCCGTGTATACCCACTGTTTGAGAAATCCTCACCAGAACCTCTCAAGAACTCCGTGATGATAGAATCTCGATAACACACTCTCCAACCAGAATGTCGAAATCTCCATCACCACCGAAACCACCACTTGCCTAACCCCGCTCCTACTGAGCTCATCTATCTTCTACTAGGACGGTCAAGATAAAGACAACATGTACCTGTCATCATCACAGACAGCCTCTCGCGATCTGTTGGTCGTCACTCCAATCGCAACGTGAGAGAAACAAAGATAGTCTGACTGATCCGCAATGGCTTTACGACGTGCTCGAGCTCGGGCTCGGGCTCCGATCCGCCTCCGCACTCTGCTCTCACGCCTCCGCACTCACGCACATCTGCTCCTCGAAGCCTCTCCACACCTTGATCACATCGCTCACTCTTTGCTCCGCTCCGCTTGGGTGAAGAAACTCGAGCCAAACACCACCAGAAAGATGCGTACGAAGAGCACACATCCCAAAACAGCAACTTAGAGATCGAAAATACACTCCAAGAGGTCGAAATCTGCCAAATTGGTCTTCGCAGACGAGTTTACGTCAGATCACCTACGACCTTCTTCGGCTTGTAACTTCTTCGATCTTTCACCAAATCAAATGATTTCTGATCTGCTGGAATCATCTTCCCAGCGCGCACCTACTGCACTCTTCAGCACCACAAATTATTCAATCCACACCAATCCGACATCCGCCGACGTACTTCTGCCGACCTCAAATTGATCATAAAAACTCGTCACAAGACATTCCAGCAGCGCTTCTGCACTACCTCACCACCAAATTGACCAAGAACAAGTTCAAACGATAGTAATCCACACAACGATTGATCACCCAACCAAAAAGAACCGCTCCGTGCACGCGCGCACTCGCAAATCAAAAGTATCAACGATCTGTCCATTCTGAAGATACCACCGGCTGAAATTCACGACATGAAACCTCTCAATCATACCTTGCGATCTGAGTTCTTGAAGTGATAAACGGTATGTACTCACTCCACCATGCCAACGAGCACTAAACAATCACTATAGTCGAGTCAAATTCACTCTGTGTTCGTAGAGACTCCAGATTGCACTCATAAAGACTATATACCATAGCTAGGAGCTTGAAGGCTCAACTTGAAGAACTAAGGCCTCCAAGCCCTACATGCGAAGTATATCCCTAGTGAGTCATCCCAAGAACTCGCCCTAACGACACTAACGACCCTACTGGGATCCCTCATTCTGCACTCGACCAACCTAGCCAAGGTGCCAAACTGACGTGACACCTTTGTAAGTTGGGCTACAGTTATTCTTCCGACGGAGGTAGGTGGGTTAGGTCTCCTTGACATTTTGCAATTCCAGAAAGCACTTTTGTATAAGCATGTTGTGGTCCTTCTTGTTATTGATCTATTACCTCTTTCGCCACTGTTGTTTGCTTGCACTTGGAGTCCTCGATACCGCTACTCGTCTTGCAAAAGAAAAAAAGGGCAAAGAAAGCGCTTGCAGCTGACTGGATAACTTATGTATAATGAATGTCTAGGCATCGGATGGACGCAACTCAGTGACAAGAGTGCAGTCATATACCAGACCACTTGATGACGTGAAAGCAATGTTCATGAGAGCCGTCGTAGCCAGGCTGGAGGGTCCGTATATTTCTTGAGCAGCAGCAGCTTGGTCTTCCTAAGGTTAACCTTGGCCCTCGATGCAAACCGAAAGATAACCAAGAGTGCAAAAAGATAACGAAAGGTGTCCTTATGAAGCTAAAGAGATAAAACTGTATCGTATGCAAAACAACATCCACCACCAAGTTCCCTTTAAACCGCACATGATGTAGATGACCCAGGGTCACCCCTGCCTGCACATGGAAGATGAATGGAACCGTGGAGAGCACAAATAAGAGCTGAACGAGCGAGCAGTCTTGACGAACACCTCGACCCAAGAGAAATGAGACGATTAGTTTCGTTAATCTGAACAGATGCAGTAGCTCCAACCATGAGACTAAAAACCAAGCGGACATAGTCCTTCCCGAACCTCATCTGTTCTAGCAGCTGCTTGAGATAACAACGGGGCAACTGATCGTAAGCTTTCTTGGAGTCTAACCTAACAAAAACACCTGATCGCTATTTCCTGCGAAAGAGATTCTGTGTAAGTCAGAACTGGAGAATACAATTCTGGACTGACCAGGATTTTATAAACCCCTGTTGTTGGATTGACACCAGACAAAGAAGAATGAGCTCTAAACAAACCGCCATTTTTTTAGCTATCACTTTATAGCTAGATGACTGAACTATGTGTTATATTTATACTCTATAACAAATAAAGAGTATAATAAGTCTTCATTTCTTGTTATGTGCAAGAAAAGCCAATGATTCCTCTATGCGGGCTAAATGTTGTAGATATTGACAGAGAAGGATGACAAGCGTAGCTACCGATTCCAAGAATTATTTCATTTCAATCAGATTCAATCAGGATACGATGTCCGTGAGAAGTTGTGTTCAAAAAATAAATCAATTAAAGACCATATGATGAGAAATAAAAGAATCATTCTGCAGTGTGAGGAAAAGAGATAAGTTCATAAGTTGCGTTTGTGAATCTCAGTAAATACATACAAAACTGGTTACAAATGTGATTAATACAAGTAAACAACACTCAATTGCAACATTTGTCAAGCACTCTGTTTGTCTTTCTACCCTACAATAACTGAGCAACATAGCAAAACAAAGTAAAACATTTGGACTATATGTTGAATAATACTCGAAGCAACCGAAATTATAAAGTTTAGAAATCCACTCATTTTCCAAATCTCATCAAAGGAAAAAGGTCAAATGGAATCAAGTTTGGTCTCACTGGAAAGCTATGCTTAAGTATATCATCTTGTGAACCAGGTTCCCTCAAAGAGACTTTCCAGCACCTATCTGTGGCAAAAAACCTCTGCCAACTTCATTTTGAATTTTATCTATGATTAATTTTACACTATAATATGCTAATTGACACTTTAAGAAAAAACATTTTTAATAATAACATAAACAATTTACGTAGTATATTCAAGTACAACACGATATTTAGATTGTAACTCATGCTCACCTCACGCATATCCATTATCAGAAGTAGTGACTACAAGGTCCTCTCAAACCGGTCTTATGATTTGTAGAAACTTAAATTGTGTAAATTGTGTACGGGGCTCGACTTAGTTTGTACCAAACTTACAGGTTCGGGTTTGAATGAACTGTGAGTAGTCTCTAATCGATAGAAGTGCTGAATGAACCCTATTACTTCAACGAGGATGGCCTGAGGGAAGCGTCTCGACTGCCGAAGTAACTTGTTTCTTTTGACTGGAGTCAGTTATTTGATCCCATCTTGTAACATGCCTGATTACAGTCAGTCACACAGCGATTGCACTCATGTCCTGTCTGTCGGGAGCAATCAGTTCACCTATGAAGACCGTCCCCTCTCACAAGTTCTCAGTACCAGCCAACTTAATCAGGCTGTCAGCCTGTACGCTAATTGCAGACTAGAGTTGAGAAACGAGTTGAGACCACTGTAGTCTGTCTTGACCGGACAAACTGCGTTGGTGTAAGCAAGGAATGGGCCCGGGCTGCCCTAAAAGAGATTTGTGTGAATCAGAAAGGCGATTCGCAGTCAAATGTAGAATTAGAAGCGGAGGAAGGAGGAATTTGAGGAAGGACGCGGATAGACGATCACTGAGGGAGGTGTGATCGACGATCGGCAGATGGGAGAGTTTAGCTGACTCGCGACTGAGAATTTGGACAGGGATTATCGTACTTACACGAGGGGAAATTTTGGAGCTCGTCTACGTTTCTGTTGCGTGCAGGAGAGGACGGATGGCTCCTAAAGTGAAGGGAAAGCCTAAGCTCGCACCTGTTGCTCCAGCAGCAGCAGCGCAAGTGGGCACGAAAGCTGGAGCTGACAGAATTGCTGGAGCTGGAGCTCCAGTCGGTCCATCTTTGGATGATTTGTTCAAGTCCTTGGATCGACACGTGAGGAACAACGAATACAAACAAGTTGTGAAACTGACGGATGACAGTATCCTGCGTGCCTTCCTCGGAAGGACTCGTTGACAAAGTTCCGTACTTGAGATTGATTCTATTTGTGTTTTCCCTCACTTGGTATGAGAAGATCTGAGGCTTGATGTTGTAATGAACTGGAATTCGCTTCTCCTTGACTTTGGCTCTCACAGTCTTAAAATTGTCAGAAGGCGATAAGGATGCTGTTGAATGTAAGGTCGTGGCTCTTATTCAGCTCGATGAATTTGATCAGGCGCTGGCGGTCATCGATTCTGCTCCCGGTATCGACCTTGTCTTTCAGAAGGTGACTTAGTGTAATACGGTTCTGTCTTCATTCTCTGTTGGTTAATTGGTCCCGGTCAACAGCTGATTCATATTCTGATGAAGTCGAATTGTTGAAGCAGTGGTTGTCCAATGAGTCATAGCATTGCGTCCTACGTTTATCTGCCTCCTTAGGTCGTTTACATTTAGCGGTGTTGGATGATTGCCAGTCTGATTTCAAGCTCGTGCAATGGTACGGCAGGCTTATTGCTTGTATAAACGCAACCGACTACAAGAGGCATTGGCAGCACTGCACAATGCGGAGAAAAGTTCTACTGTGCTGCAGCTTGAGGCTCAAATACAATTCAAACTGGGCAACTTCACCGGTTGCATTGCTACTTATGAAAGGCTCTTACAAAAACAGCAGAAAATCGATTCTGACGAAGTGAAGAGCAATGTGATTGCCGCATACGTATCTGGAGGGAGGTCACAGGAAGTGCCATCGGTCATGGAATCAATGAAAGTGTCTGCTAGAAACAACTTCAACTTGGCCTACAATGCTGCATGTGCTCTGACCGAGAAGGGAGATTACGCGAAAGCGGAAGAACATCTACTCCTTGCAAGGCGGTACTTCTTCATCTCTTCTTTTTAGAATCAGCTCATTCATTGGTTGTCCAGAAGCAGCGGATACCTTCGATGATTCGTTTCTCCTCATGCAACCAGTTTCTTTTCAGCATGGCCGAGCAAATGCTGAACGTAATTGGTCTCGTAAATACTGTCTCCTGTGATTAAATACATCCTTTGTATCCTTCCTGTGTCCAGAGCAGTTTCTGTTTCTCACAAGGTTGGCTGGTGTTTTCTTCTTCTTCATCCTGCCATTCGTACTTCTACATAATCACTGCCATACGTTTGTTGCCTATACAAACAGGTCTACAGTCTCTGATTCTTCCATATCAGAGAGCATGTTGTGTTTCTCTCTGCTCTTCGTTCCCTCTAACTTGTGTCCTTGTTCGAGAGTATGGATTGAGTTGGTACCTAGACGCTTTGCAGTTATGGATTTCACAGGAGGATTGTAGTACATTTACAGCCCATGTGACCTACAGTCCTTTCGAATTACGCATGGATATCTCAGATGTCCGTGGGTCACTGTAATTTCCCGTATCATTTACGTTGGATGTTAGCGTTGATCGGTAGCCTTGAATGTACAGCATAGGCCAAGAAGCTCTGATTGAAGAAGATTTTCTTGAAGATGAAATTGAGGACGAACTTGCTCCCGTAACAGTACAGCTCGCCTATGTTCAACAGGTATGTCCTGAACTTATTCATGAGTGGTGTTTCTGAATTGTCTTTTATCTGTATAATTCCTAAGGCTGTTCACTCCGTATGAAGCATAAACACTTCGAGTTCTGTGTAACAAGCCGGTGCCTATTATCGTTTGTTGTGAATGGCATATTGTATCCGATGACTTACATGTTGACACTCCTTGTAGTTCGCAAGGTAACGAAAGCAGAAAATAATTCCGGAGTATGATGAGTTTTTGCTAGATGCAAGGTCGTACTGCAGAGGCACTGGAGAGCTACAACACTTTCTTGAAGAAGAAACCACGAGATGAGTCGTCAATGGCAGTGGCGTCAAATAACTTGATAGCTCTGAGAGGGGCTAGAGACCTCTTCGATGCCATGAAGAAATTTGACAAGATGTTCGAAAAGAAAGCTGGTGGACATAAGTTACAGTTCACTGATAGGCTTGAGAATAGATTGTCTGCAAGACAGAAAGAAGCTATCAGCTTTAACAGCATCTTGTTGCTTCTGCACTCAAATAAGCTCGATCAGGTAAGAACTTCGTGAAGCCTCCGTCTGCGGACTCTCCGGGTTCTTGGTACCTCCACTGGAAGTATGTTTGCCAAGTGATGCAATTTGTTGGTCAAACAGAAACTCAAGAGATTTTCGAATTCCTCTGTTCGCAGGTACGGGAACTGCTTCCTGTTTTATTGGATACTTTCCCAACCAGTGAAGTTCCGACTTTGCTTTCAGCGTCTTTGGCTATGAAGGAAGGGAAATCAGGTCGTGCCGAGGACATTTTGAACCAGTATGCGGTTAAACATCCAGATAATTCCACTGCAGCACAACTAGCCTGTGCACAGGTAGCAGCAAGTTCAGGGAATTATTCGCGTGCAGCGGATTGCCTTGAGAAGATTGTAGATTTGCAACACAAGCTGGGAATGGTGGCGACGATCGTAGCGTTGAGGGAACGAGCGGGTAATCTGAATGCAGCTGAAGCTGTTCTGGACGCAGCGGTGCAGTGGTGGGACAGTCATATGTGTGACGATCCTACCGTGGTGGAACATCTCATATTGGAAGCAGCAGTTTTCAAGTTGAAGCACAGTAAACTGGAAGATGCTGCCAAGTTGTTTCAACGTCTAAACAAGAGTTCATCCAGCGTGGTGAGGGCAGAGGCACTAAACGGTTTAGTTTGCAGCACAGCTTATGCAGATCCTGCTAAAGCGGAGTCGTATGAGAAGAAGCTTCCACCATTGCCAGGCTTAAAACACATCGATGTAGAGACCTTGGAAAGAGCTGCTCCTGTTACATCCAGTACAAAACGAGGACGAGGTCTAGAAGATATCCAAAGTAAGGGCGATGAGAAGACTGAGAAGGCGGTCAGACCCAAGAAAAAGCGCAAGAGGAAACCATTGTACCCCAAGAACTTTGACCCTGCGAAGCCGGGACCTCCTCCGGATCCTGAGAGGTGGCTTCCGAAGCGTGAGAGGTCTAGCTTCAAGCCGAAGAAGAAGCCCAGAGGTGTTACAGACAAACCCAGAGGTGCCCAAGGATCTTCTGCCGCTGCAAGTGTGTCTAGTCATACCACTGCATCAGGGGCAACAAGATCTGGACCGGCAGCCCTAGCCCCAGCTACCAAGACTGCTCCTGAACCATCCAAGCCAACCTCGTCTAGCAAAAATAAGAAGAAGGGCCGCAGATAGTGGGGCTATTTTCTTACGGAATAGAGTCAGTTAGCATGAGGTAATAGTCTCAAGCGAGCGAGAGTCTGTAACCTGGATTTCCAGACGGTTTTCTCCTTGAAATTGAGAGACACGGATATCCAGTCAGGTGAAAGAAAGTAACGGGAATACATACAAGTGATCCTTGAGTCTGCCTACCCTTGTAAATGAGTGGTGCAACGCTTGACAGGTAGTGTCTTGTCATTTTCCCTCTTCTCGTAGTTGTTACTTGTTATTAATCGACGATGTCCTGGGTGGTTTATCCCGTTCAGTTGAAAGACGTTTCGAACATATATGTCACGAAACATATTGCTATCTGCTCAGATACTGCTAACTGCTTTCACATTCCGCAAAATTTCTCTCCTAACAGAGGTGTCGTTATTCGTGAGCAGTGCCTGTCCTTTTGTCCGCTGTCTCTAAGCCTGTCTGCTGAGCTTACGGATACGGTAAAGGAACAGCCGTTGGCCGTCGGAGTGGATTATTTGGTGATCTTATAAATTTTGTTTTCGGCCAAGTAAAAGCAAGTTCTACCATCCACCTTTGTACAGAACTTAACAGTTTTGTTTTTCGTTGATCAAGATTATGGTTCTTGGCCACGGTCTTTATCGTTAACGGTAGTATTTATAATTAGTGAGGTCGACATTATATCCAATGCAAATGACTATTTTATGCATAAGCGCCTGTCACGTGACGTTGAGACAGGTAGAAATCCCCGTTCTGCCTTCCAGAAAATTAGGTGCTTCCATTGTTTTCTGCTCCTCGGAATCGTTTCATTTTCTAGATCCTCAAAATCCCCTGGGCATCGAACAAAATATGTACAGTCATGAGCAAGCGATGTAGTCTCCCATCACCATGGCTCAGGTGGTGAGGGAATGGGTTGTGGTGGTTGAGGGGGACTGTCCCACGACCTTTCGGTCAGAATGAGTTTCACCCTATCCAGCAGCAGCTCCAACGCAGTCATTTCCTTCACTTCCAGAGGACTAAAACGAGCTTTCCCGGTAGCCTGCACATGGTAGCTCAGAGTTCAGAAGGGATCAATAGCACGAGGTCGCTCCAGACGGTGAGCGAACGAATTAATGGGAGCCGCTGCTGAGCGGATTGGAGAATACGTAAATCACCTCAGAGCGCAACAGATACGTGTTGAGATACTGAAAGGACTGCTCATATAAACCGCAGTGAAAGAGCAGGACTCCATAGTCGCGACGCTCCGTCTCGTCCAGTCCGAGAGCGACAAGTCTCTCCGAGGCTGCATTGTCAACAAAGACAGTAAAACATAGTGAATCCTAGTGAATCTGCAGCTTTAGATCTGGTGTTGTAAATTACTGACAGGATTAGACTTGTTTTATGATCTGTAGAAGGGAGATCGTCAAGCTTAACTTGTCCGAAGTACAAGTAAACAGTCAGCGCACATGGGGGCTGAACCGAAGCTTACCAGCTAGAGCGCACCGAAGGTCTCCAAAGGCAGTGCTGGTCCAGATGCCACGCTGCAGACGATACTGTGCTGCTCTTGCTCTTGCAACATCTGATCCCCTGCATTGGCAGCTCGGTCGGAAAGGAGACCAGTAAGGGTTGATTCATACCCACAAAGATCATTAACCGAGTCAACCATACAGGAGAGGAAGTGCCGGTGGTGGTGAGGGAAGTAGGAGGAGTACCTGGTTCTAGAAGGGGTAGTGAAGAGACTCTCGAATGGGCCGTGAACGGTGCTGCCAGACCCTACAGGACCTCTATTGATGGCCCTTGCAGCGTCCAGGAAACCACTTTCTTCACTCAAGCCATTCTCGGGTTTCCAAGGCCAGTACAAAGACTTGAGCGATCTAAGAACCTGCACGTCAGACGTACGTACTGTAGATTATTGAAGATCTGAGCACACAAAACATGTGATGGTACGGAATTTGCTATCAAAGTTCAACGCAGCACCATGTGCCTTCTTGCTGGTTCGAACCTACAACCAACCTCGAGGAGTTTTCTTCCCCAGGTAAACCAACAGTAGAAAGAGTGTGGAATCCAACGACGATTCATTCCTGTTGCAAAAGGGGTCTAGAAGACATCAACTGCAGTTTACCTCGGACAAAACAAGTTCTGAAGTCAGTAAGTTTTGATTTTTGCCCGCAGCGTCGTTTCCAGCAATTGGCTCATTCGTAGTGGACTCCTCAAATGCCCCATCATGCTCCTTTACTACTGCTTGTGGCCGACAAAGATCATCTCCACTTTTGGGAAGCTGTAATTGTACAACAAATTCTATGGCTCCTCGCCGCTTCAGTCTTTTTACAACCTCACTGTAAATAAGGCCAAGCATCACAGGAGTTCCCAGTCGCCTGGTCAGGACCTGTCATATGGCATTTCACTGATTACGAGGGTGAGTGGCCATGGCACCCTCTCCTCTGATGGACTTGCTCGACGGCTGGTTTGCTTCATTCAGTCATTCATTGTTTGGTCGGCAGGATGAGTAAATGTGCGTGAAGTAGGTTGGAAACTCACCCCATTGAGGTAAAAGTCCCTTGGATCTTGACTCCCTTCTGCACTGGTCCTTTGGAAACCCTACAAAGATAAGGCCCATAAGAAACAAAGAAGTCTGGGGGTGACGCGTGCAGAGGAGCTACAAACACGCTAGGCGAGGAGGCTCCAAGGCTGTTGTTGCGCATCCACAAAAACTGAACAGTATTTTGACTGACGGATGGATGGATTAATTACCTTGTAAACGTAGAGATAAGTGTCCAACGCTTGTAAAATAGCTCGGGGATTACGAGGATCATAGGAAGGAAGATGATGTCCAGCAAACTCAGCAGCCATCATGTCGAGTCTTTCCAAGTACATGTCCACTGGAAGAGGAACAGCAGAGTGAGACACCAAAGCGTCATCCTCAGCGGCAATTTCTAAAACTGCTCTACCTAAATCCCCCCTGCTGCTGCTTTCCACAGGCTGACACTGCTGCCCCGCCAGCTTCGTTACCTCCTTCACGAACCCTGTTCGGGCGACCTAATCAATCACTCACACCACAACGACATGCCACCAAACAAAAGCCTTTAATGCTACCTTCAACTACAGAAAGGGAGGCTCATTTCATCAGTCAATTAATTTGCTGCCTGCCAAACCCGAATGTTGGCAGTGTCACTTCCACAACAGTCTAGGAGAGGGATAGTTGGTCCATTACTGCGCGTGCGTGAGGAAACTGCAACTCGGGTAGCCTATGAACGTAATCATGCAATTGTGGTGGACTCCGAGAATGAAAAGAGTGCTAAGGGCCAAGCTGGCGCGCAGTGTGTTTGCACGCGCAAAAGGAACAGGAAATTCTGACACCAAAACTCCTTGAAGAAGTGGGTTTCGAAAAGGACAGACGGAGAGATTTTCCAACAGTGAGTGGTGGATTCACAAACCCGAGCGAATTTGGTTTCGATTCCAGCCTGGTCCATAAGATCATGGAGAAAAAATCCGAAGTCTTGCTCATTCGCTCTGCACAACTGAATGTTACCTTCACCGTTTCCGGAAGGGAAGAGTTGTATTCTGAGAGCGTTAGGTGTGTCCTCTCGCCTTCTACGGTTCCAACCAGCTCCAACCAACGATGATTGATAAAAAATTCTCAGTTGCTGATACCTCATATCGACCATCAACTTGCCACATCCACACGAATGCAGCGGTAAGCAGCGGCCTTCCAATCCTCCCTCACGAAGTAACGAGACTAACAAGGTATGACGTTCACAGCTCCTCCCGGTTTCCTTCCGAACCTTTGACCTTGTTTGAACGCCAAAATTCACTACTCGACCAATTTGCAGACTAGCCATCTTCTTCACCTTCTGCTCCGTATCCCCCTCCTTCTAAAGAAATGCTGCCATGTCTCTCGTTCAAACAACTCACTTGGCCAAGAGAAAACGAAGCCAAGAACTTGGCAAGAAGCTCCACCGCAAGAGACTGTTCTTCGTCTAGTGGAGGGCCTTCCTTTGGCTTGTGAAACTTTTACTCTAATGGTAATTAGAGTAAATTCTCTGAAGTTGAAAGTTCCATTACTTCATATACTTTGAAAGCTCCATTACTTCATATACCTTCACACCTTCTCCTTTTGCGTCTCTTTCTGTAGAGTTTAGTGCTTATTCACACCGCCATCTCTTCCGCTCTCTCGTACTCTTGCAGATTGTGCTTTCTTAACCGTACTTGCAACTGTATGTAAGATGCATATGTGGTATTGGTAAGATGGTGGACTTGGATGTTTTTTTAACTATTGTAGCATAGGGTGGATAGCACATGAGCAGGTTAGACATAACTAATGGTTCGAGCAAGAGTCAAGAGAGATGATATTGTATTTTGCATGAGGGGTGTCTAAGAAAACATGGGTTTATTGGCTAAAAAGATATCGTACGTAGAACAAGGAGAGAAAGAGAAATAATCAAGAAAATAATTTTCTTTGGAAATGCAAAATTTATTTTTAAAATATAAAATTTATGGAAAGAACATCTTAGTTTGTAATCTTCACCCAAGCTCTAAACAAGTATATGAACTTCACACATAATAACAAGAACTACCAAAATGTAGTTTGAAGCAAAAAAGAAAGATATCTCCTTGTTAACAAAAGAATTTACAACAATGTCCCACAACTCAAAACCTGATCCAGAATCTATCCATTTTGCAAAGCTAGTTACATGGAAGGCAGACATACAACAAGAACTCAAGCGAGCTAGAAACACAAAAAACTATAGCAAAAGCATCAAAAAGAGCCTATTTGAGAATTACTTCTTTCCATCCAAAGATCTTTATATGTGGATAGTGTCTTCCCTCTTGCCTTTGTTGGCTCTTAGAACCTTCAAATCTGATTCTTGATAATTGAGATATTTTTAATTTTTGATTGTATATGTCAAAATTTTGAAACTTCTTTGTTCTTCTTAAAACCCAATCCTAAACCCTCGTCCTCTACAAGTAGATTTGACTACCTTGACCCCAATGACTCTTTAAACAAGTAGTTTAGAGTTCTCTTTGCGAAGAAAGATGAGTTTTGATCACTAGAAGTAAAACATTGACATAAATTGATCCCTTGTATCTCAACTTCACTCACAACTCATCTTATAACAATCCAATTCATGAATCGTCTTTCCTTGCCTATAGATCAAAGACTCATTGGTTGCGTTGCCACAAAAATGAAAAGTTGATCTAATGATCATGAAAAATAAAGCAACTATATATCACAAGTGAATGAAATCTATCGAAAAGATCTATTTGCGAATCAATCTTCATCATATTTTTCAAATTGCTCGATAAAACTTTATATCATCTTTAATTTCTTAAAGAACTTGATGTTCTTATCCAAATAGATCTAAAGATAACAAGTTTAGACTCCTGAACCACCAGAACGGTCCAACTAAAGCTCGTAGGAAACAAAAAGATTCATTTCTTTCCTCTCTATGTTCCAAATCTTCCCAAATCATTCAATCTAATCATCTTTTCTATCAGTTGTCTTCTCTTATATATGGTATGACCAGGTCCAAATCCATTGACACATTACGTGTATGTTTCAACCTCTGAGTTCTCTAAAATATTCATTGATAAGTCGTAGACATAAAATGCTCCCTTGCATACAATTTCATATTACGTGCGTCATCGTTAAGTACTCAATCAGTGCCTTGCACAATGCATAATCACCAAATAGAGTTTAGTTGGATTCTTTCATCTTTCTCACTTGTCAGACAGGGCCCCAAGGTTTGTCTTGAAAACTCCGTAACCTTATGATTAAGCGGCCCAACAAAATAAATGAAATGTCCATAAGAAGCTTATGGAGAGCTCTACCACATTATGCATTGAGAATATTGAATTGAAAGTGAGTACAAAATCTTTTTTTGCTCTAAGAATATTTATAGCGATAGTGCATAACATGAAATTTGTAGAAGTTGATCCATAGTACGACACCGTACACGAAAATGAAAAATGTAGAACATTGTTGTGTTATGGATGATTTTGTAATGTGAAAAGTTATCGCACGACGGATGTAGAATCCGCTAACCCCTTGCTTTGTAAGCTGCACCCTAGCTACAAAGCACGCAACTTTGTAAGCTGCACCCTGTGCTAAGCACGTGGTTAAGCTGCACCTTAGGTAAGTTGCACTTGAGCTTAAGCTAGAGCCTAGGTAAGTTGAGCCAGAGCTTAATAGATGAAGTTTTCTGAAAACTGAAAACTGATAATACCAAGTTGTAGAGCTCACGGAGCTGAGCAGTGCAGGACTTGTGTTGGAGAAAATGATATCCTACTGACGAAGATATATGATTTGAGAGATGATAAGATCTGCGAAGGAAAAAATCGCATGAGAAGTAAATGCCTGGTTAATATATGAGTCCAAGTGTGTGTACGGGTAGGTTATGATGCCGAGCACGCTTAGAGATTTCTTTCAATCAAAACAGATCTACATCGAAGGAGATATGCATGTTTGAAGTGATAAAAGAGATATAAAACAAATAAAAAGAAAGACTTTACCTTTACTAACACAACTTCTTGTGCGTGAAAAAAGATAGGAGAGCTAGTTACCTCAACTTCTTGGCAGCATGAGGTATGGGATTCAAATCTCGACACATGTTTTTCCAGATTGGATCTTTGAGTGTTCTTCGATCATCGTTGCATGTCGATCTTCAGCAATACGAATTACGTTGGATGTGATCTAGGTCGTACTTAGGGACGAGAGACTATATCTCTCTAAATGTAGTATGATATGGACGACGCCTCTGAATGCAATGATGTTATCAAAGGATCATTATCAATAGAGATCAATCCTTAACAAGATGGTGAAGGCTACAAACAGATACTTGAGAAAGAAGGTGAATGCTACCAAATGGATGATTCGAACTGAGATGGTGTTATCTACAAACCTATTGCTACGTTCTTCAGTTTTTGTCACGACTTTTTACTTGAAACAAAGAAGAATAAGAGGGTACTAGGATGTTATCACTCAACCCGCAAGGATCTTTTATTTAGTTTAGTATGTGAGATTAATGTACAAATGTAATTTTCTATGCGTCTCTAGTCGTATGGTTACACTTGAACTTGATAAGTGTGTGCCAAGTGGCTCGAAAAGTTTGTGTAGCTATCAAGCCCACACATGATAACGTTGGATGCGATCAAGGTCATACTTAGGAATGAGAGACGATAACTCTCTTAAATGTAGTATGATATAGACGACGCCTCTGTATGCAATGATGTTATCAAAGGATCATTACCAATAGAGATCAATCCCGAACAAGATGGTGAAAGCTACAAACAGATACTTGAGAAAGAAGGTGAATGCTACCAAATGGATGATCCTGAACTGAGATGGTGTTATTTACAGAGCTATTGCTACGTTCTTCAGTTTCTATCACGACTTTTTATTAGAAAACAAAGAAGAGTAAGAGAGTACTAGGATGTTATCACTCAACCCGCATGGATCTTTTATTTAGTTTAGTATGTGAGATTAATGTACAAATGTAATTTTCTATGCGTCACTAGTTGTATGATTACACTTGAACTTGATTAGTGTGTGCCAAGTGGCTCGAAAAGTTTGTGTAGCTGTCAAGATAACACATGGACGTTGTCGGGATGAGAGTTTCTTGGGAAGATTGTGTATGTCTACTCAAGAAAGCGTTGGGCTTCTAGCTGTGGTTACTAACTCAAAGGGTAGGCTTCATGTTACAAGTTGGCACTGTAAAACACTCATACAGGTCTCTTGGCTCCTCTGATATGTTCAAGAAACAAAAAATCAGATTGAACTAGTAATGATAAGGTCAGACAGTGAACTTTGACACTCAGGAATAGGAAATATGTGAAGGTTTAGACTTCTAGACTTCTCCTACATGTAACAGAGGCCCCACTATACACACACACACACGAAGTTTCAGCCTGAGATCAAATTCTAACACCGAGATGTGGACAGAAAGGTTCTAAGTAAAAACATTGCGGCAATTTCTAATACCCAGATAGCTATTTTGACCTAGAACAGAGAATTGGCTCGATCACTTTCGCTCATTCTTACAAGACTTGGAGTTCACAGCATGCTGAACAGCCCTGTGAAGTTGGGCCTAGTAGTTGTACACGGTTCTCCAGATCTCGAACTCTGAAGTTGCTGCTCTAGATTGAGAGCTTTTCAGACCCCCTCTGCTTCAGCGGTCGTCCTGAACTACTCACTCACTCAAATGACTTGAAACTTCTTGGACAGTCGTACCCCTACTGACATTGAACGCAACAACAGAGGTTTGAAGCGATTTCCTCAACTCTGCTGCAATTGACACTGAAAACCCCAAAATCAACAAAAGTGATGTAATTCTGATACAATCCGAATTTCAATTTAGCATAACTCCTTCTTTATTGCTCCAAATCGATCAATAATTTCACTGATAGTGACTGGCACGACGAGCTCTATCCTCCTGTGCTCTCAGATTTCACAGTGTCCTCACCAAATGCTCAAAATCACCTTTAGGTCTCTGTTTCTAAAGTTAGAGTTTTACAAAAGACAAAATTGGACCAATGGGAGTTCATAGCTCCACTTGGCTGTCCTTTAGTGCCCTAATCCACGTGGTAACTTAACTTCATTCATAGGCTACCACGTCAGCCTCCTAAAGTGCCAACGTAAATCTTAAACTACCTATAATGACATGCAACCTTGAAAGATAACTTAAACCAGCTAGAAAGCGTGCATGGGTGATAAGTAAGTACAACCCATGAGCTTAAACTCTATCAACATGGTAAACCTAAGTTATGTACTTTGAATATCAATGATAATGAATTCACTTGCACAAGTGTGCGAATGTTAGACCAAAATAAATATCATACTATCAACCTACTAGGACTCAAAACATATAACACAACGGTGTTAACATGTGCATAAAGGACTAGGAGTAATATTAAGCTAACTTCTACGACTACTTACTCTCAAGTGTCAAAGTAGAAGCGTAACACGTAGCCGCCGATGCTCACAACCTCCAGAATCGACTTCTCTGACGTCTTAACTTCACTTAGAGAGACTAACTCCTGACAGAGAGGTGAATTATTCACTATGTGAAATGATTCACCATCACGACAACGTATATCAAATGTAAGGTTATGATTCATCTTGTAAAAAATCTAGAGTTTAGAGTTAGGACATGCTTACATCTGTCTAAGATGTGCCATACATGTACAATGTTCAACAAGATGATGACTTGTTATTATACTTTTGTAGTTAATGTATATGCAAGAAAAATCCTAAAATGTACAACAAGGAGTATACATGCAGTGGGACGTTCAACGTGAGGAGACAGATACAAGAGTAGAGAGCTCTCGACGAGCAACCAAAGTTAAGCTAAAGAATCAAAGTGCTCTACCAAGTTTTTATAGCAATGTCGCGTTGTGGACCGGCTCCTACCTGAAAATCCAAATTTGATGCTATGCATTATTGCTCCAAAGACATTCATAAGATTAAAAATGAACTTTTTGCACAACTTTCGGATCTCCACTTTCATTGCATCAAGTGGTCGAGCTCGTTGTTAGCTTCTCATGTGCATTTCATCTACTTCATTTGGATACTTAATGGTGACATTATGAGATTCGAAAGATAAAAAAATCAAGCTAGACCTTAGCTTGTCAATGCTAACTGGGTATTTGCTGTTCATAGCACTATACTAAAGGTGTAAGGAGCTGCTTGGTCATTATTTGTGCAAAACTCATGTATTGTGAACTGACGTAAGATGATAGTCTTAACTTGTTCTTGCAATCTGTCAATGGACGGTTTGAGAGATTGGGAGGTTTAATGCATGCACACAAGGTATCATTGTCAGATCTATGTAGGATATACGTTGGTTAAGACGATTTGTGAAGAGGTGGATTGTGTTATGTGTTCTAGGAGAAACTAAGACATAGGGGTGAGAAATAAGAGTGCTTTAGTGACATCTGAAGGAGAGTTGGACCGTTTGGACCGTTTGGACCGTTTTGGAGTCTAAACTTACTATCCTTGGATCTATCGAGATTAGAACACCGAGTTCTATAGGAAATCAAAGACGATTTGAAGTTGCATTGGGTGGTTTGGAAATTGGCTCCAAAGGAGACGCTTATGTCAAATTTCTGTTCGCATGTGACATGAGGTTAGGTTGTTCTTCGCAATCAGTGAGTCAAGTTCTTTGTTCTTGGTGCGTACGCGATCAAAGAGTCCATCTACGCATAAGAAAAGACCGTACATAGATCATCTTGTTGTGTTGTGCGTGGTGAGTGAAGTTGAGCCATAAGAGAATGATTTACTTCAATTTTTCACTTCTTGTGATCAAATTTCTCATCGGTGTTCAAGAGAGGAACTCCAAATTGTTTGTTAGGGGTGTTGTTGGGATTGGATCTACCTACCAGAGGAGACAGAGGAGACGGATCTCAAATCAAGCGGTCTATTTCGCAGGTGTAAGTGATTTTAAGCCACAAGGGGGAGGTTTTGGAGGTTCGATCACCTACGACCAAAAGCCGAAGATACCTCGACTACCAAGAGTCAGATCTGAAGATTACTGGAGTCAACGGAGTCAAGACGGAAGACCTTATCAATATCTGAAGACCGTTTGACGAAAGGAAGAAGTTCTCAGAAAGACCTTCTTTGGTTCTTTCGCTATAATTTTTGTCCTTTGGACTCGTTAGAGTTCTAGTTTGTTATGTGTGACTGTGGTAGTTAGTTTTAGCTAACCCTGATCCAAACAACATCGTGTTTTTGCAAGCAAAGGGGTGTTCCTTTGCTTTTCGCTACACTTCAATAGTTTTGGATCTAGGTTGGGATTCAGAGACTTGTTTCAAGAGGTTGAGTACAAATTATAGACCACTCGAGTGTGTTTATCAGTTTTGTTGTTCATCAAAAAAATGAGAGTGTATATAAAGTGAAGGTTGAAATATCTTGTGAAGCTTGTTCTCGTGGTTGTTTTTCTCTCTCGTCTTTGATGAGCACACAATATCTCCACAACTAGGAAGCTCATATTTTCTTGGACAACCTTCACGCACAATACGATACGATACGATAACGCAAGCTACCGAATACAAAGAGATTTTGCTTGCAAAGGTATGTATTACTTTGCTTGACTTCATCAATCACAAAACGTGGATAACAGATGAGCTCTACTTTCTTATCAAAATTATATTACTACATACAAGAAGATAAGATTTTAGACAAGCAAACAGTGGTACCAAGATTGATCATATGACTGTAAATTCATAACTTCCCGTATCAACCATACTATCACATACATAAATGAACTATAAGACTTGAGTTAATAACACATTCATCCATACCTTGTCTAATCTGTAAATTGATTATGTGAAACTGCATCTAGAAGGTTATGAAATGATCAATATAGAACGTAGACACATCTTTCTAAAGTGCAGATAATCTACTATTGCTTGCATCTTGTCTTGAACCGAAGTATTTGGATAATCTATCTTCAAATAATATGTATGTATCCATGATTCTATTTAGAATAGAGACTAAGATTGAAAGAGTCCAAGAGGATCATAGGAATACCGATTGTGGACTTGAACAACAAATGTCTACATCAAGATTTATGACATACTGAAATTTGAGAGTTGAGACTAAAATTTTCAAATTTCAATCACTTGAAATTTTCATTCAATCCATGATAAAGTATATAGGTATATTAGTTATATTATATTATATTATATTATACTATATTATATATTATAAAATTAATACGAGAGTATTTGCAAGAAATATCTTAAGCACTCTCACCAACTATCACAAATAGTTGCTATAATCAAATCGTGGATTGTTGGATCACTGATCAATAGACGATCAATAGATGATCAATCGTCTATTCTTTCATGTTTTGTATCGAATAAGGTCTTTGACACTCTTCACAGATGACGCGTTGACTTTGGATCGTCAATCATCTGTTCGTTGATCATTGTGGACGGATCCTTGATCGTCACAAAAGAGACGCTGATTTTGGAACACATGATCGATGATCTCTCGTTCACCGAGTCGTCCATCATCACAAACATATCATTAGTCGCTGCAGACATGGTGCTAGCTGTAGGTTGTCGATCATCCATCACCATGATGTGGTGTCGTGGACGGCTCCTACTTGAAAATCATATTTTGAGGTTTTATATCTTCGCCCCAAAGAAGCTCATGGAGAGAAATAATGACTTTTTGATCTATTTTGGATCTCGACCTTCATTTTTGTAGACTCGTTGTTAGGTTCCTAAAGACACTTCATTTGTTTCATTTGGGCATTTAATGATGACGTTATGAGGTTCGAAAGATGAGAAAATCAAGCTAGACCTTAGCTTACCACTGTTGATTGGGTATTGCAGTTCTTGACGCTATACTAAGGCATAAGGAGGATGCTTGGTCATAATCTGGAGAAAACTTCACGTATTGTGACTTATGTAAGGAGGGAGTTTAAGAGATTATCTTGTATCTACGACTTGTCGATGAATGATCCGGGAGATTGGGAGGTCTAATGCAAGCATACAAGGTGTCATTGTGTTCATATATGTGCAAGCTACGCGTTGGTTAAGACGGTTTGTGAAGAGACGGATCGAAGAGTATGTTCTGGGAGAAATTGGGATGTAGGAGAGAGATTTAGAGTATTCAGTGACTTGTGAAGGAGAGTTGGACCGTTGGGGCCGTTCCGGAGTCCAAACTTGCTGTCCTTGGATCCATCGAGATCAAAACATGAAGTTCTTCAAGACGATACGAAGTTTCATTTTATTCACGATTGATGAGCCAAGCTCTTCGTTCTTGATGCCTAAGCGATCAAGGAGTCCTTATCTACGCATAGGAGAAGATTGTACGTAGATCAGATTGTTGTGTTGTGCATGGTGAGTGAAGTTGAACCGCAGAAGAACGATTTACGTCAATTTTTTGCTTCATGCGACCAAATTTCTTGCGTGATTTTGCGAGGGAAACTCCAAACGGCTTGTTTGGAGTCTCGTTGGGATCAAGATAACCAGATCCATCTACTAGAGAAAATTGATCTAAGATTAGATGGTAATGTTTGCAGATGGATTATCATCTGCAAAAATAGATGTTCGTTCACCTACAACCAAAAATTAGAGATATCTCGGCTATTGGAATCAGATATGAAAGTTCTTGGGACCAATGGAGTCAGGAAGGAAGACCTTATTGATATCTGAAGATCGTCTGGCGAAAAAAGAAATTTCTTTGATAGACCTTCTTCGATTCTTTCGCTACGGTTTTTATCTTTTTGGATTTGTTAGAGTTCTAGTTGGTTATGTACAGCTTGTGGTAGCTAGCTTTAGCTAAGGGTCTGTACATAGATGTTATTTGGATTGAGGTTTGAATCGTGTGGTATTGTTGCGAAGCTTTTTGTTAGCAAAAGGATGTTTTCTTTGCTTTGAACTGTGCTTCAGTGGTTTTTGGTATAGGTTGAGATCCAAAGACTGTTTTAGGAGGTTGGGTGTAGATTACAAACCACTCAGATCTGTTTCTCAGTATGATGTTCTTGGAGAGAAGAAACGGGAGTGTACATAAAGTGAGAGTTGGTATATCTCGCAGAGCTCGTTCTCGTTGTTTAAACTAGATGATGTTTTAACTCACCTCTCTCTGTATATATAGTGGAGGTGAGTACAAGGGAAACCCTAATGGTGGGTTAGCCCTCTAACTAACTCTAACAACCCTAACCACTCCGGCTAATGGTAGCCGTCGATCTACTAGAGCTTGGGACTATATCAACACTCCCCTTCAAGCTCATCTCTACATCCTGTACTCCTAGACAATGTCTGAAAGCATCAAATTTATCTCTAGGCAACGCCTTAGTGAAGATATCGGCAACCTGATCTCCTGTGCTCACATAACTGAGCTCAATCTCTCCTGCAAGGACCTTCTCTCTAATAAAGTGATAGTGCACCTCAATGTGCTTCGTCCTAGCATGGAAAACAGGATTACTAGCTAACTTCATGCTGCTAATGTTGTCTGTATATACAACAACAGGATCTGTACACTCCACACCAATATCAGATAGCAGACACCGAAGCCAAATCGATTCGCATGTTGCGTTCGTTGCTCCTCGATACTCTGCTTCTGTGGACGACAAAGCAACAGTGGGTTGCTTCTTAGAAGCCCAGCTTATAGCAGCGCTTCCAAGTCCAAAAGCGTAACCTGACGTGGATCTCCTGTCGGCACTTCCTGCCCAATCAGCATCTGTGTAGCCATGTAACAACAATGGTCCACCGTATCGATAGTGAAGTCCGTACTGCATCGAGAACTTCACGTAGCGGAGGATCCGCTTGACAGCCTCAAAGTGTGGTCTCCGTGGTGACTGCATGAACTGACTAATCAGACCGACAGCATAACTCAAGTCTGGTCTGGTGATGGTCAGGTAGATAAGACTTCCAACCATCTGTCTGTACATGCGTGGATCATCCAACAACTCACCATCCTCTGCTCCTAGCTTTACCCCTTGCTCTAATGGTGTAGCAATGGGTTTGCAATCAAGCATACCAAATCTCTCAAGCATACTGAGAGCATACTGTCGCTGTACAAGCCAAACATCCTTCCCATCTCTAATGAACTCCACAGCAAGGAAGTACTTGAGTTCTCCTAAGTCCATCATCTCGAACTCGGATTTCAAGTGATCCTTGATCTGGGAAATAAGCTCCTCAAAGTTACCGGTAATGATCAAGTCATCAACATAGATGGTGATCACAACAATCCGGTCTCGTATTCTCAATGAATACAAGGTAGAGTCTGAACTACAAAGCTGGAACCCAAGAGACTGCAAATAAGAATTGATCTTTGCATACCATGCTCTTGGTGCTTGTTTCAGACCATAGAGAGCCTTCCGTAACTTACATACACGGGAAGGGAACATAGGATCCTCATAACCAGGAGGTTGCTGCATGTAGACCTCCTCCTCAAGATCGCCGTTGAGGAAAGCGTTCTTGAAGTCCATCTGGTGCATCTTCCAACCTTTCTGAGTTGCAACTGCAACTGCTGTCCGAATAGTCACCATCTTCGCAACAGGAGCAAAGGTCTCCTCAAAATCCACTCCATGTTGCTGTGCGTAGCCCTTAGCTACTAATCTGGCCTTGTACCGACACACGGTACCATCCGAGTTGCGCTTGACCTTGAAAACCCACCTGCAACCAATCGCTTTCTTACCCTGAGGTAAGTCTACCAACTCCCAAGTCTGTTGGTGATGAAGCGCAGCAAGTTCAGCTTCCATAGCACTTACCCATTGGGCCTTGTGCATCGCCTCCTCAAGCGAACTCGGTTCCTGTTCCTGAAGAACATTGGCCATATATGCATGGTGCGCAGCAAGAAAACCTTCATGCATATACCTACTCACTGGATGTTTTGGCCGCTCAGATCTGAAGAGGTAATTGGTGCACTAGTCACCTCCCCTTGCAACTGATCTGACGTAGACGCCAAGGTCTAGGACAAAGTATCCAGTGGATGTGGAAGATCCACATATCTGGATGAGTCAAACATACGCTGCAATAGCACGCGCTCATCCTGTGTAGAAACTACACTAGTTCCACTAGGCTGTGTTACGTGGACTCCAGCGTTAACATCAGCTCTATGTGCAACCGATTCTGATCTGGAATCAGTGACTTCTCCAGATCCTCCACTCAACGTACTACTCTGAGGTACTACAGTGGACTGACTCCTTGGTTCTACAGTAGGTACAGGGATGGCTATCACAGGTGCAGGTGCAAACCAAGACTGTAGCTCATCAAAAACGACATCTCTACTGATGTAGAACTGCTTGGACGAAGGATTGTAGCACCTATATCCTTTCGTATCAGAAGCATAACCAAGGAAGATACATCTATCTGCTTTCGGATCTAGTTTCTTATGTCTTTCATCAGGTATGTGCACATAACAGATACATCCGAAAACTTTAAGGAAAGAGTAATCAGGCTTACTGCCTGTGAAGACCTCCATCGGTGTCTTGCTGTGGACTGCCGCTGTAGGCGTCCGGTTCATCAGATACACCGCACATGAAACAGCTTCTGCCCAGTAAGGTCTAGGCATGGTATTCTCGTTCAACATCGCACGAGCAGCTTCTGCTATGTGTCGATTCTTGCGCTTCGCAACCCCGTTCTGCTGCGGACTGTAACTGCAGGTCTTCTGGCGTCGAATGCCATGCTCACGCAGATATGCATCGAACTCTCCAGAAAGAAACTCGCCTCCTCCATCAGATCTTAGACAGAGGATAGATGCTCCAGACTGTTTCTCCACCAACTTGCGGAAAGTCTGAAATGCTGACAGTACTTCGGCAGAGGACTTGTTTCTCAACAGATAGATCCAAGTATAACGCGAATGATCATCAATGAACGACACGAAGTACTGGAAACCGGTCATACTTGGCTGAGAAGCAGTCCATACATCAGTGTGAACAAGCTCCAGAAGCTTGTTCGCTCTACTACCTGATCCCTTAAAGGGCTGTCTAGCTTGCTTGCCGAATTGACATGCTGCACAGACTCCAGTGGGCTCACTGGATTCGAATTTGGGCAGACCTGTAACCAGGTCAGAACTCGGAAGGCTTTTCAGCCTCTGAAAGTTCATGTGCCCAATTCGCTTGTGCCAGATGTCAATGTCAGACACTACTGGACCACTCTGTCCATACATGGCAGCTTGTAACTTAGGCGCAGATGCATCTAGTTTAAACAGCCTACCACTCTTGATACCTCGAGTTATGACAGTGCCATTCGAATCTTCAATAAAGCATCCATCTTTATTGAAGCGCACTTGCAGACCCTGCTCTATCAACTGTCCTACAGATAGTAGGTTTCTAGTCAATGTAGGTACATGTAAGACATTCCGTATACCAGTAAACGTTGAGGCAGGAATGTCAAGTGGAATGTTACCCTTGTGCTGGATCTTGTGCTTGGTGTCATCTCCTGTGACCATAAACTGTGGAGTCTCCACAGGCTCGAGTGAAGTAAACCACTCCCGATGGGGAGTCATGTGACTGGTGGCGCCGGAGTCGATCACCCAGTCAGTCTGCGGCTCGAAAGCCGCATAACTCTGATGCGTAGTAATCAGCAACTGCTCCGAATAGACATGCTCAGTGACTGCATAGCCTTGCTGGTTGCTGTTATCTTGTTGGGGGTTGTTGTCGTGTTGTCTCTGATCGTTCTGCTTCTTGTAGCACTGATTCGCATTGTGGCCTTGTTTCTTGCAGTAGTTGCAGGAACCAGGCGCTCTTCTCTGATTGTTGTTGGAACCACCAGACTGTTGCTGGTTTTGCTGGTTCTGCTGCGATTGCTGTTGCTGTCCGCGACCCCGTCCACGTCCAGCACCTTTGCCACGACCCCTACCTCGAGATCCTCCAGAACCTGCAAAATAGACAGATTCTTGCTGACCCGTCGAAGTAGAACTCCCCAGTAGGCGCACCTCCTCTCCTAACATCATAGGAACAAGCTCATCAAACCGCGGAAGAGGTTCTCTGGTCGAAATCGATGTTATGAACTGTTTGTACTCTGCAGGCAGTCCCTGCAATGTGGCTCCAATCAAGACAGTGGGATCAATCTCGACTTTGACAGAAGATAACTGATCCGCGAGCTGCTTGACCCCGTTCACATAGTCGTTTATGCACATCGACCCCTTCTTCACGGTATTGAACTGCTGCAGCAATTGCAGCTTCCGCGCCTCTGTTCCGGATTGAAACAGATGCGCGAGTGCATCCCAAGCTTTCTTGGGCGTATCACAATCCTGGATGTGACCGATCATCGATGTTGAAACTGTCAGCGCGATGTAGTGAATAGCCTGATATGAGCGCTTCTTCCACTCCTTGAATTTCGGATCAGAAATTGGCACTTCAGGCGCTTTCTCCTCCTCAGTGATAAGATCCCATAGATCTTGTCCCTGCAGGAAGGTCTTCATCCGGAACTTCCACACTTGGTAGTTGTTCTTGTCGAGTTTCTCTCCAGTGATCAAAGACACAGACTCCGCCATAGCTGCAATGTCGAAATTGCACTGTTCTGTACGCGGAAAACCTCCCAGAAACTGCACGAAACTCGTCTCTCCCCACCGCGTGATCAAGAGTTGTCACAAGTCACAACGAGGCGACTCCGCGAACTCCTCCTGCAGCGACAACGAGAAAAGAACCTGTGCGCGAACTGTAGGTGTACAAAACACGACGGAAACGTCGAAAGAACACACCAAGAAAGGTGAAAAACTAGACCAAATGAGGTCGAAAATGGGCGTGCGACCCCTTGAAATTTTCAGAAATTTTCAAATAGCCCACCCTTATTCGAAACAGGATTAGTTTTGGACTCAAGTCCTAAAACTTTCGTTTTGGTCGAAAAAGATCCGTTTGAAAAACTGCCGCTGGAAATCTCCAAATCGACTGAAACTTGGCCCAGTACACAATTCGCACCTTCTGAACAAGACAGCCCTAATAGGGCTGGTCAACAGAAATCAGCGAGAAAAAATCGTCTAGGCCTCCGAAATCGCGTTCAAAGTTTCTGGTGGCGAAAGAAACGGTTTCGCCTCACCCGAACGCATCAGCAGGATAGTGCTCGACATCAGGCACAACTCCGGCTGCTCTCTCCTGTACTCCAATCTCCATCTTGCTCATCAGCAAGGGACACACACTCTCACCAGCTCTGATACCATGTAGAAAGATCGATACTTCGAGGACACTCCAAGAAGAGAGAGAGCGAGTAGACAAGGAAGTAAAATAGGAATGAGATGAGAGAGGCTTTGCCTCTCTCTGTATATATAGTGGAGGTGAGTACAAGGGAAACCCTAATGGTGGGTTAGCCCTCTAACTAACTCTAACAACCCTAACCACTCCGGCTAATGGTAGCCGTCGATCTACTAGAGCTTGGGACTATATCAACACTCGTGATTGTTTATCTCTTTCTTGTCTTTGTTCAACACACCATATCTCCATAGTTAAGAATCTAAAGTTTCCGGCTCGGGCTGGTTGGCCTAACAAAGACAGGTTCCTAGACAATCTTCACGTAAAACGATGGTGAACTCGACGTGAAAGTCTGGGGTGGAGATTTCTTGTGTTTGAACTCTGAAGAGGAGATTGGTAGTCATGAGTGGAGACGATGTCGCACTACTTGACGGCCACATGCTACACTTCTATTCCAACACTTGAGTTTAGTAGTTCTAGAAGTTAGCTAAATATTACTTCTAGTCCTTTATGCATATGTTTGACACATTTGCATATGATGTTAACACTATTATGTTATATATTTTGAGTCCTAATAGATTGATAGTATGTTGTTTATCTTGTTCAAACACTCGTACGCTTGTGCAAGTGATTTCATACTTATCTATGTTGTTCAAAGTACATAACTTTAGGTTTACCATGTGGATAGAGTTTAAGCTCATGGGTTGTACTTACATGTCGTCCACGTATGCTTTCTAGCTTGTTAAGTTATCTTTTAGAGTTACATGTCATTTTACATGTCTTCGCATGTAGTTTAAAGTTTAATTGGCACTTTAGAGACTTGACATGTAACCTATGTGTGAAATTAAGTTGCCATGTGGATTGAAGGCACAAAAGGACAAGGAAGTGAAGCTATGAACTCCCATTGGTCCATTTTTATTCTTTGTGAAATCCTAAACTTCGAAGCAAAGGTCTTAGGGATAGTTCGCACTTTTGGTAACAACATTCTAAGATATCAGAGCATAGGATGAGAGAGCTCTTGGTTCTAGTCATTGTCGGTGCAAATTTTGATCGATTTGGAGCAATAAAGAGAGAGTTATGCCAATTTGAAGTTCGGATTGGGCGGAATTGTATCACAATTGTTAATTTTGGAGTTTTTGGTGCCAATTGTAGCAGAATAGAGATAATCGCTTCAAACCTTCGTGGTTGCGTTCACTATCAGTAGGGCTAAGACTGCTAAAAAAGTTTCATGTCATTTTGAGTAAGTGAATAATTCAATGCGACACATATAACAAGCTAACCTCATGGTTGATAAGCTACGCCCTAGCTAAGCTAAGCATCTGGTTAAGTTGCACCTTAGGTAAGTTGGACCTAAGGTTAAGCTAAGGCCTAGATAAGCTAAGCCAGAGCTTAATAGAAGAAGTTTTTTGAGAACTGAAAACTGATGATACCAAGTTGTAAAGCTCGTGGAGTTGAACAGTGGAACTTGTGTTGGAGATCATACTGACCAAGTTATGTGATTTGAGAGATTATAAGATCTGCGAAAGAGGAAATCGCATGAGAAGCAAATGTCTGGTTAAGATATGAGTCCAAGTATGTGTACGGTAGGTTATGATGCATAGTACGCTTATGGACTTATTTCATTCAAAATGGATCTACATCGAGGGAGATATTCAGATTTGAAGTAGTAAAGGAGATGTAAAACAACTGAAAAGAAAGGCTTAACCTTTACTAACATAACTTCTTGTGCGTCAAGGAAAATAGGAGAGTTGGTTATCTCAACTTCCTGACAACGGAAGGTCTGGGGTACAAATCTCTACACTTGTCTTTTCAGATTGAGGAACACCCAGATTGTATATCTAGGTGTTCCTCAATCATCGTTGCATGTCGGTCCTCAGCAATGAGAGATTATGTTGGGTGTGATCTAGGTCGCACTTAGTTACGAGAGACGATATCTCTTTTAAATATAATCTGATACGGACAACGCTTTCATATAGAATGATGTTACCAACAGCAATGATCTCGAGATGGTGAAAGCTACATACGATACCAAAGAGAGATACCAGAGAGAGGAGGTGAATACTACCAAATGGATGACCCCGATCTGAGATGGTGTTACTTTCAGGTCTATTGCTGCATTCTTTTGTTTCTACCGTGATCTTTTACTAGCAACAAAGAAGAGTAAGAGAGAACTATTAGATGTTATCACTGAAGAACTATTGTTACGTTCTTCTGTTTCTACCGTGACCTTCTACTAGAAACAAAGAAGAGTAAGAGAGCACTAAGATGTTATCACCGAACGCACACGGATCTGTTATTTAGTTTAGTACGTGAGGTTAATGTACAAACATACTTTTTATGCGTCACTAGTTTTATGGTTACACTTGAACTTGATAGGAGTGTGCCAAGTGGCTCAACAAGTTTGTGTAGTTGTCAAGATCTTTTACTAGAAACAAAGAAGAGGCGCCTTCATATGCAATGATGCCTTCATGATGCCGTTTCTGTTGCGCTAAATGTTAATCTTGTCTCTACAGTCAAACCATGCACTTCGATTACAATCACAGTCGCTTCCTGATTGAAATTTATAATGTAAAATGTACTATATGAATCATTTTGATGAGAAAGACTCTTCAGATGTGTCTATAATATAGGATTAGAATTAAAAGATATAAAATTTTAACTTTGTCTACTGTTTCAAGAACGATTAGTTTCAGTAATATTTTACCAACAGCAATGACCTCAAACAAGATGGTGAAGGCTACTTGTGGATACCAGAGTAAGGACATGAGTGCTACCAAATGGATGACCCCGAACTAAGATGGTGTTACTTTCAAACCTATTGCTACATTCTTTTGTTTCTACCGTGATCTTTTACTAACAACAAAGAAGAGTAAGAAGGAACTAGGATGTTATCACTGAAGACATATTGCTACATTTTTTTTTGTTTCTACCGTGATCTTTTACTAGAAACAAAGAAGAATAAGAGTGAACTTAGATGTTATCACCGAACGCACGCGAATCTGTTATTTAGTTTAGTATATGAGGTTAATGTACAAAGTACTTTTTATGCGTCACTAGTTGTATGATTACACTTGTGAACTTGACAGGTGTGTGCGAAGTGGCTTAGCAAGTTTGTGTAGTTGTCAAGATCTTTTACTAGAAACAAAGAAGAGTAAGAAGGAACTATATTGTTATCACGAACAACGCGAATATGTTATTTAGTTTAGTATGTGAGATTATGTTACAAACATACTTTTTATGCATCACTAGTTTATGGTTGCACTTGAACTTGATAAGTGTGTACCAAGTGGCTCAGCAAGTTTGTGTAGCTTACAAGATCACACATGAGCGTATCCCAGATGTAGGGTTATGATTCATCTTATACAAAATCTAGAGTTTATTAGAGTTATGACGTGCTCATACATATCTAGGTTGTGTCACACATGTTCAGTGTCCAATAGGATGATGACACTTGTTAATATACTTTTGTAGTTAATATAGATGTGAAAGAACATTAAAGTTGTACGACAAGGGGTATATCTATGGTGGGATGTTCAGTGTGGAGAGACAGAGATCAAATATTATGAGTAGAGAGCTCTCGACGAGCAAACATAGTTAGGTTGAAGAATCAAAGAGTTTGAGTGTGCTTTGAGCAAGTTGTTACAGCGCAAGCTATTGAATACAAAGTAATTTTGCTTTCATAGAAGCACTTTTCTAGAATCTTGAGTATTGAGTGTAACGATTGAGTGAGGACTCAAACCGAAGTGAACTCTTTTGGAGCTTGTTTACTGCTAGGCAGGCAAGGCATTTGTGAAGTTTGAGAAAGAATAGACGGTTAGATCGAGGATTATTGACGGCTGAAGTGATTAAGGAGAGGAACTTCTCAATATGTGCACTACAACTTCTTCTTGCAATATCAAGAGGTCCATATACTAGATTTGTCCTCAATTTTGTGGATATGATTGTAGTCTTGAGTTTTTGAGACGCTATGAGTTTCAAAAAGAGTTAACGGTTGGGTTTTGAGAGATGACTAGGAGGAGACATTTGAGAAGCAAAGATATTAATACTTTGCAATTCTATGCGCATGTTCACTTAAGGAGCTCGATTTGAGACCAAAATCGACAATGGGTTAGATCGTAGGTATGTGAACATCTCTAAGAGCTTTAGTTTGGCTCAATCATTTGTGCAAGATCTCTGACGTTCACTTCAATTTCCTATTATCAATCATAACTAAAGGGTTTGGAGACTCTTGTCTCAACAACGCACCCCAAAGTTGAACAGAAGAGGAAAGTTGAGATGAAAATGATTGAATTCTTTGAGACGTAACTGTTGGTAAGGAGGTCTGTTCAAACACTTTGGGTACCATTGGGAAGGTATTTTAGAGAGCTACATAGCCAAAAAAATAAGTTCTATATTTAAACTTATGTGAAAATATTCTAAACATATGAAGTCTGGTTGTAAATTTTATCAAGAGAAAAAATATTCAGTGTTTTGGTTTGGAAAACTTACATTCTCATGTTGTTGTTTTTCTTTGTTGTCTTCCCTCACTTTTTTCAATCAGATACTCTATGTATTCTTGGTGACATCTTTCATGACCAATAATATGATAGTGTTTGGTTGCGTAGAGCTCAATCGCTGACAATCGTACCATCCGTCGATGATCTACCGAGTTGAGCGTCAAGGAGTATATCGCCGGCGATAGTGGTGCACGTCAACAGATAGTCAACTGAATTTTGTACTACAGTCACAAAACGGTATCATTGATATTTATTATTCATTAATGTTTTGTAAATTTTAATTTAAATTCATCTTTGTATTTTAAAATAAAATAAAATAAAATTTCAGAAATTTGAGAAATTTTGATCCAACCTCTGAAATTTCAGTCCAACTCTTGAAATTGGTCCAAAACTTAGAATCTTATAAACACTATGGAAAGTAATAACAAAACCAGTTCCAACTATACCTTATGTGACCACATGGTATCTTCCTAGACAAAGTTATAACTATTCAAAAAGTATTCACACCAATGCAGTTTTCCGATTCCTGAGAGGTGTTTTTGTGAGGCGTGACCCTACCAGCCCACCTCAAACAAATTTTTTTTTGGGTATTAGACACGACAGAGAGAAAAAAGTATTCACATCAGAATTATAGTTTTAAATTATCGGTGATGATTCAAAGCACGAACAATGTGAATCAGTCCATATGTCCACTTTTGGTTCAGTTCAAAACTTCGCGAGAAAGATCATTCCAAGTCCAGCACAGGAGCGAGAGCAAGAGTGCTAAGATGATCATCATAGATTAGAAATTCTTGTCCAAAAACGGTTAGAAGCACAGACACTATAAGAAATACCCATACGAGACATCTTATTTGGGTGCTGGCTTTTCCTCTGCCCTCCCAGCTTTTTGAACGGAACTGAAATGCAAGTGCGCACAACCATCTTATTACCCATCCTAGCTTTAAAAGAAGCTGGACGTGAAAAATTGGTGCGAATAGTACCTAACTGATACTCAATGATAGCACAATCAGAGACGGTCGAGATGTAGGTGGTGTTGTTTTCCGCCACATTTGAGACTCTTTCTCCACAATCTGCCCCGCATACAAGGCCTGCCAGCCAGCAATGTTGCCAGAGCACTGACTTGGTCATTACTACATAATGTCTCGTTAGGGATAGTGAGAGGACGTTGCATGAACTCCTCCTGAGTCACAGACATGTCAACGTGGACGACTGCCAGAGCACTAACTTAAATGATTTGCTCAATCAACAGAACAGAGATTCTCACATGCTCAAGTACTGACTGTACTTGGGGCGAGCTTGCTAAACATCAGCCTCTCGCCTTCGCTCTTGAGTCATGATGATGCAAAGACTGAACCCAGGTGTTCAAGACGGATTTTAGTCTAAGATGCTCGCCCGGACAGGCCAAAATAAGTACTGTAGAGAATATTACTTATTTTGACCTCAGCTCAGGAGTGAATGACCGACCACTGCACTGGATCAATCATTTCAGAAACGAGAATCTAATCTCGATACCTTCATGGCGTGGTCTGGGCTTGTTTACGTAGTCACCATGAGTCACCATTAAGACCAACAAATCAGTGGATCGGATTATGTACACTCGATGAACTGTATAATATGCTCAAAAGTTGGTTAATTAGTGATCACCAGCATCCACAGCTGGTCCTCCAGTTATCTAATAGTTATAGTCCGCCGCGATACGTTTTATCAAAACGAAAACATTTATACCATTCCTCATGAGACGGAAAGTGCTCAGGGATCACCACATCCCTTCATGGTTTCAAGCACCAATGCTGGACCTGTATGATACTCGGTAAACTGAAGAAGAACACAGACATAGAGACAGACAAGGGAAGCAACTGTAAAGTGAATGTCTGTCTGTCTGATTGATGCGTTTAAGGAATGATATCCCATTTACGCATGCAGGGCAGGGAGAAAAAGTAGCTTGGTCTTGATTATGACCTCCTGTTGGTACTCAATACCACCCATAGAAAGAGGAAGGGCATCGGTGAATGTGCAGTGCATAGAAAGACCTTCTAGATCCACCTTGGAAACAGCGCGGGTCCCTGCAAATGTTTGTCGAAATTTGAAGAAATATGTCTCTGCACTCATAATGAAGCACCTCCCGGACCGGAGAATCAGGCAGCCAGAAAATGCTCAAACTTTAGCGCTTGCAATACTACATACTTCCCGAGAGTGGGTCGCCCCGGATCTGATCTCTTCATTCTTCAGAAATTCAACCACGCTCCCACTAGCGTGTGACTCGGACAAAGTGTGTCATGCATGCCCCAGCAGCCAGCACGCGCAGCCTGTAGCTCCCAACACCAGCTAGGCATCAGCTGCGATCTGGGCAATGGCCTACCATGCAGACAGTCAGTCAACCCAATGGATCTCAAGTACTCAAGAGAAAGGATTCGCAGCAGCAGATACGTAATACACCTGATTCCTGATTCCAGTATTCGAGGTCATAGGAGCGAGCGAGCGAGAGCGAGAGCGCTGCGCTGAACTCCCGACTCTCGAGGCACACACTTTGTAACAGCAGCCTGTGCGCATCTGTGGAGAGAGAGACAGAGACAGCTGCGCTGGGCCCCGACTCACGAGGCACGCACTTTTTAGCAGCAGCCTGTGCGCATCTGTGGTGTGAGATTGATCCACAACTGCACTCATTCCTCACTCAGTAAGATGCTGGATCTACAGAATGAGCTTTCCATCGACTAAGAAAGATCCACATTAAGAGAAAACATGAGCGACGGGTCGATGTGGATGTGACTGCTAGTAAAGTAGTAGGCCTAGGGGCAACAGCACCTGAAGGGGAGGCTCATTATTCTGGACATTCTGAAGAAGAATTCGGGAAAATGGGGAACTTAGCAGATCATTCATTATACAGTCTGTCGGTGCAGCTGCTGCAGCAGGCTATTCCGGTCCAATCCATCCATCATGTCCAGACTTAGTCAACTGGTTCATGCATGGTGATAATAACTTCCACTGTGAGATGATGGAGCTGGGCCTTCACATGCAGAGAGCGGCCGGAATGTTAATCGAGCCATTATTCTCACATAACGTCCATCATTATCATTGTCATCATCGTCGTGAACATTTATATGTCTCACAAACTTCTCCTGAGCTCACCTCATGATCGGTATGTGCTTCTGATCAGTATATATGTGCTTCCCATCGACCTCGCTCTCTCGCCCGGTGAGTTAGTCAACGTAAGCAGGGAAGCTTTCTACACAATCGAGATCCCAGATTGACTTGGTAGATTTTCAGAGGCAGTCGATTCTGCACACCAAGCGAAGTTAGAACGAAGAGTGAAAGTGCATGCATAGGAAACTCGTGACACATGTTCCATCGACCCATTGTTTCCGTAGTTTAACAGACTTCGACTACCATATCCAGCAGCACCTGCATATATCATGAGTTAGTGAAGAGTGAATCTCATAATTGTGAACATTGTAAACATCGTCTGTCTCGGTTGCTTCTGTAAAATTCGAATGAGAAAGACTCAAACCGTACCCAGAGAAATAGAAAAGGAGACCGACTGTTTTCAACTAATCAGATGACATACTTCCACATCACTTTACCTCATAAGTCTATATATATCCATGGCACAGCTGCTTTCAGACCGTCCACGTGGTGCTAATGCATATGTTAAGTTATCTTCATCAGCGTTATTTGTTAGGTGCTACATATATAATATAAGTATGCATATATAAGACACAGTTCCACCAAAACTTTTCGAAACACACTATCACAGAAGGACAGACGACGGTCATACCGCAAGCAGCGCAGCTCATGATCAGCGGGTTCTCAGAAAAACCAAGCAAGGACTCGACGATGAGGAAGAAAGAAACACATGGAGAGCCGAGCCTGCCAAGAAGCATGCAGGCCGGCTCGTAACGCTGATCATGATGATAAATAATCGAACTGCAACGTTTCAGTCCTGCTCTAGTCTGCTTGCTCACGCTCTCATAATCCCTCCCCAACTCCCAATGCAGCTCTCGCATAGAACATATTCGTTTTGCTGTTCGCAGTAGCTGGTACCTGAGAGGCAAACTTAACTGTTCATTTGTCATGCTAGCTGTGTTTGTTTGATCTGAGAGCGTTTCCACACGCAGGAGGAACTCAAGCAACTGAAATTGGCCCACCAAAGGATCCAATTCATTATCAAAGAATTGCTTTTGCATGCATGAATGGACGGTTGTGGCGGGTGAAACTCGAACTCGCCTCCATACTGACGACAGAACTTCGACAGTGTAGGAATAGAAAATTAAAATTTACAGAGAGAAAGGAAGCTATCATCAGTGTGAAGTCTTTATATCAACAAGAGCAGCAGCATGCAGTTCAGTTCATGTAACGCTTCATCGATACCACACACTCGAAATCTATAGCAACTGTCTCCGCCTACTGCTCTACAGTGCAATGAAAATTCACAAATACGTCCGGAGTTATTGAGTAAGAAATGAAATGATGTCCATCGTCGGAAGGTCATTAGCGTCCCAAACTGACAACTGACTAGTACTAAAACCGTTGACAATGTTCTTAAGTGTACAGCCTAGAGAGGAAGCCTTAGGAAGGATTTCAGTCCTCTCGATGCTTATCTGATGTACATACTGAACAGACAGAGCTAGATACTTGTACCAGCACTACTTTAGACTAATCCCAACTTCACATGAATCACAAGTATATGTAGCTATGTCTGGGTTTCTCGATGACCACCTGCGACCACGGTAGACTTCTAAATATTCGCGTTCAGAAGCTGCTTCTTTAAACAATGTCTCTCTCTCTCTCTCTCTCTGTCTCTCTCTCTCTTTCTCTCTCTCTCTCTAGATCTCTAGATCTCTACCGTACTAAATTAAATAGTAACTACCGAGAATCTTGCGAAACGAAGCACAAGGGTCTCTCAGGGTAAAAAGATCTATCTAGACTCGAAACTATCAATTCTCCGTGGATGGATAGTCAGTAAACGGTACGGGGATGAATGCATGTCCTTGAGAAACTACCTTACAGCACTAGCTAATGTAGTAGACAGGGAGGAACTCAGTGATTAAAATTATGGCGGGCCCACTGACACTCGACTGCTACTTATACCGATCCATGCAAGTCAGGTCGTCATTCCATATCCTAATCCTTCGTTGGTCCAGTGAGGAGGACGTGCAAATGACTGCTCTGCTCAACTGATCTCAACTTCAAACGCAATATACAGTTGTAATAGCAGTTCCTGTTGACTGTTCTCGAGAAAAACCATTTGTCATTTCCACCTACCTAGTTATCTATCAATCTACAGATTACAAGTGGCTAAATAAATTGATTCAGGAGTAGAAGTGTTGAAGGCCAGTCACACTGTGACAGCAGAACAAGGAGTAGTATACGTAGTACTGTAGTAATAAGCCAGTAAGTGCAAGGATGGTCGGTCCGCCGTGACTTCACATCGATGATGATGTCAAAGGTGAGTCGTTAGTTTTAGAATATACAGATTCTGATCGTTCTAAACAAACGTCTCTATGCCCCGAAGTTACTGAACCCTCCCAAAGTCAAAAGCTTTAAATTAAAGATGCTACTGTTAATTCCGGAAGGAAAGGGACGTTGTCAACCTCTCCAGTCCTCCGTCATTCATCACTCACTCGCTTTCTGTTCTATTTTATTCTTTGACCTCAACAGGTTTCAACTTCTGAATTTGGTCTCGGGATTGAAGTCGGTTAATAATGACTTTAAAATTGGAACTTTTCAACCCCTGAGACTTTCAAACATTTTACTCTGCGACCTGCTCTAGATCTCAGAAACAAGTTTTCTTCATAATCAGCTGCTGTTACTTGCTGTTACTTGATGTTTTCTATGATTCAGTATACAGTACCTCATTACTAACGAATCAACCCTCTTCTAAATCCCCTCTTTCACTGCTGAAGCGGCTGAACACTCTTATGAGTGGAGTGAAGAGTTCACTTTGCTCGCATTAATCTACTACTTAGAAGTTTCTTCAACGTTATAAAGGCTAACATGAAATCGTCGTAGTCCGGTTAGGCAATTACAGCAGTGCAATGTGGCTATGAACGGTGCTTGCGTAGGGTTCTTCTTGTCACGAGCGCTAGCTATAACCATGTTATGCCCGTGTCTCGATCCAGTTATACTTCTGTACTAACGCATTACGTACGCAGCCACTTGAATGAGCTGAAAGCGACTCAAGCGTTCGGTTCCTTATTGCAGGGACAAGACACTGTTCTGTACTCAGCCCTCCAACTTCACAACCTAGTCTCGAGCTATAATCAACCATGTTATGCCCGTGTGTGGATACTTCTGTACTAACGCATGACGTACACAGCCACTTGAATGAGCTGAAAGCGACTCAAGCGTTCGGTTCCTTATCGTAGGGACAAGACACTGTTCGGTACTCAGCCCTCCAACTTCACGTCCTAGTCTGTCCAGCTTGGACTGAATCAAGTTTAAATAGTCATGGACCGTAGCCTCCTTCAGGTACATAAATCATTACCTGCTTGACTCAATATAACAATGCAAAATCAGCTCGTCAGGTGAGTTTAAGTTAAAGGTACATATTTCTCTGTCCCAGCAGCAGAAGACTTAATGGAGTACCTTGAAGAGAACAAATAGCCAACCACAAACGCGTACCATACCGTTCCATATCATTTGGCCTCGTTGATAGAAGATCTTCTGGTTTTATAAAGCCTTTATAGATGAAGCTGCTTCATCGATTGCATAACGAGATCAGTTGTGTCACATGGAGGACACCAACTGTCGGCCAAAGATTACCAGAGAAATATATGAGTGCTGCATGTGCAAGGCAAGCAGGATGAAACTGGTAACTAACTGAAGGAGGTCAGAGGTTGAGGTTGTTGGATATGGATCCTTGAGAGCTGGTCATATTCTTAAGACACGACCTGACCTTAGCCTGCCTGCCCTGACCTGACCCACTTTACATATATATTTAACAGCGTTAGTGACCCTACTCAACAGTCAAAAGATCTCTGTCTCTCTCTCTGTCTCGCTCTGTGTGTGGGTGGGTGGCACATCTTTAGCAACATTCGAAGAAAAACTTTCATATTCACCTTCGCCGCGAAGTGGACACTATGGTATGGAAGGAACGGTAGAGAAGTTTGTGCAGCGGTTGCAGCGATGCGTTGACAACTTGACATCATATGCACATGCGTGCGTCACTATCGCTTCCCACAAGTTTTATCTGTCGCAACCCTAATTGTCACACACGTGTTGCTTTCGTTGTGAAAATTTCGATCTTACCGCTACCATTTCCCAATCGCATTCCATCGCATCGCATCATTCATACAACAGAATGGAGCGGACTCACGAGAAAATTTGCAAAACCCAAGCAAGTACACACCTACTACTTTGAACTCGTACAGTAGAGTGCTTGATGAACAATATGGAAAATAGGTATGTGCTAGTAGTCCTCATGACCGGAACAACATGTATGATCAGGCTAGCCTTGCACCAGACGAAACTTGCACAGAGAGAGAGAGAGAGAGATGGGTGAGGGTATGGTGGAGCTTACAACCGTAGCTCTGTTCCGGTAAGGAATTCACTGTCTTCAATGCAGACTAAGATAGGTCAGACGGGTTTTGCTCCTTAGTGATGAGTGCGTGCGTGCGTGCGTGGGGGCGGAAACAAGAGTAGACGGAAGAGATCTGGAAGCCAGCCAGGAGTTCAGTTCACAATCATCAAGTAGTTTTGGCACTTCGTCTCGACATTCTCCTCCTACTCTGTTCACTCGATCCTTAGCTTCACTTCACTTCAGACCAGATCAGATCACTGAAATGAAATGAACTTATATATGTGCAAGCAAGAAAGATTGTGCATCATGAGAACCTAGTCTCGAGGGTCCGGTGGGAGCATCTCCTTCAAGTGGCCTAATTCCAATCACGAGTAGAGTGTTGGACAGAGTAAGTACAGAACAATGAAAGACGAGACTGAGCAGGATGGGGATCTATCTATCGTTGCAAGCCAAACTCGAGCTTGGTAAGTTACATACAGCCTATCCGTACAAGGAAGAAGAAGACGTCACACGTGGCGCGGATCAGCTTTTGATGACTTTTAAAGATAATTTTTACAAAAAAAGAGAAAGCCCTTTTCTTTTGTCGTGTTATCTTGTGTCATGGGAGGAGGACTTGTTGTTCAGGATAGCAAGTCGCAAAGCTGCTGCCGTTCCTGCAGACGACAAAGAAAAACAAACGCACCAGTGCAGCAGTGGAAGGGGAGGAGGCTGGAGCGTACAGTTGTCATGCTCCTGCTGGAGAGATCTATCAAGCAAAGTTTGCCATCTATCCACCTACCTACGTACTCCGCAGGATATCTGGATGCTCTAGCAAGTTCAACCAGAGAAGTCCTTGCACACACCAAAGCAATGTATTCGCTTTGGTGCTCAAATTCACGTTGGAAATAACTTGAATGGCTGCTCGCCGCCTTTGTGTACTGACAGACGTCTAGAAACGTGTCGAAATGAAACTCTGAAGTCAATTATAAACTTCGGTAATGTCAGTCATCAGCAATACGGGAGGAGAGACTGGACAGAGCGGAACAAACTCGAAACGAGCGACGAAGTTGGCGGTTGGAAGTTCTTCTGCAGGCAAAGTGAGTGTCCACATGGCGGCGGCAGCAGTTAGAAGGATTCAGGTTCTGGAGAGACATGTGGGTTTGGCAGTTCAGTGGCTGAATGCTGCATTCTGTCTATCTGCCTGCCTTCTTCCTCCCTCCCTCCCGAGTCCCGAGTCCCGAGTCCCGAGTCCCGACCTGATCTGGCCCGGCTAGTGGGTTAGTAATCTGCCTGGTCTAGTTCACGAGCTGGTCTGCCACAACCCTTTTTTACTCATCATGACGAGATTTAGTACCATTTTCTCGCACCGCTTTCTTTACTGTTCTTTCTCTGAACATGATACTCTTACAGCGGTGGATTTAAATTTTTGATCTAGTAGGGCCCAACAAAGAGTTATTCACGCAGGATTGTTGTAACGTTCGAGGTAATGGTGTGTAATGGTGGGGAACATACATTAACAAAAACATCTAGAGGCATGCTTGCTGTTGGCGGTACAGTACTTCTTGTCGGCAATGTGTTGGGACTTGTTAGCTTCGTTCAAGCCGAAGGTAGCTTCTATATATTTCACTTCGTAAGTGCAAACAATTGCGCACATAGGACAATATCCCTAGTCTACTTTCCTTCGGCCACTGGCCTCACTACGGAGTACCAATGGATATGTTTGAATAAAGAATCTGGAATGCAGTCAAGTTGGATTGTATCAGACAGGAACCGCATAGCTCGGTGACTCCGAAGTGTCATCCTTATCCTTTATTTACATATCGCAGGATCGGTTTACAAGTTCCGCAGTGGAGATGAAATGCTTGGAACCCTTTTAAGATAGCCTCAATCAAACTTCGTGCTCGACTTCTGAGGCCTACTCCTGCCGATATGTATATATTACTATGCATCGAATTACGACGCGACGATGTTACGCCCAAGATTTCTTATTTGTTCGATGACTCGAATATAAACATCTGCTCTCACTTCAAGACGTAGTAATTGCTGAACGAGGAGAAGACACGCGATATCCACTCTCCTGTACAGCCATAGCTTCGACTGGATTTATACTTTGGCCAATAAGGCTAGCCACAGCTGCTATCAAAAATGAGGAACTCAATCCACGTGATTCAATCCTCCTCGACCACTCGATGTCGCAGATGCTTGAGGATGACCTCTTGAGCGCTATCCGGCTATCATGGCAAATTTAGTAAACGAATTCCTCGACGGTTTCATGATCATGACTGTTAATCTTCACCCAGCAGGACAAATGAATCTTGGACCAATGAACCTCTGCTTCTTTCAGGGTGCAGGCGGCGACAAGTCGTCCGAAGAGCCGCTGGCGTTGCTTCTTGGGTTGGCGTAATCCATGGTGGCAAACATATCTTCAGCGTACAGCTCGGTCGGCTCCAAGTCGCTCTTTGCGGGCAATTTTTTGCCAACCTCCAAAGATTTCTCCAACTCGAGCAGTAATCGATGATATCTCGAAGCCTGCCGATCATGACAAAATCAGGCTCTTAGTAAAGACCTCAGGATCCTCTTCCCCGGAAGCGGCTTTCGACGTGCTCTGAGATTACAAATATCCATCCATCTTTCCCCAAAGAGCACGCGACCTTCCAGTGCACAACGACAGACACCACTTCCAAGGCGACCGGTAGTGTGCAGGCGTTGCAGGAGCATCTCAGTCGGGAAGTAACTACTGGCTAACAAAGGCTGAACCCCGCGGATACAGTTTACTCCTCACATGCAGCCTAGAATCTCGGCAACACAGAGCTTACGTTGCTTATGAAGTAATCTTGTCAACTATCAAGCTGAAGTTTTCAAAATTCTGCTGCGATGGGAGGTGAGTGAGTACCTGAGTTTTGGTGGTAAAAGGTCTCCACAATGTTGAATCAGAAGAGCCTGTAGATGCTGATAAGTCCCAACCTGCTTCAATACGCCAAGTGAGAATCTGAATTTGAAAGCTTGCAAGTTGGTGGAGGGAGTGGAGGACTATGATCATGAAACTAAATGCACTGATTCCCGCAAAATCGCGACTACCATTTCATTCACTTGCCGACAGTCGTATTACCTGAAGGAACTGGCCGGCAAAGTGCTGATGGAGCGAACGCCAGCGTCGCAACGAGAAAGACAGTGAACAGTGGGACTACTCTCTTGCTGCATCTAGTACCAGACCTCGCCAGGGCCATGGTATGATATCGACTGGTAGGTATGAGGGCACTTCAACAATCGCTTGTGCGGCCCTGGCCGACTTCTCCTACTCGACTGGGAGAAAATAGAGGAGAATGTATGGTGTCTTGGAAGAGATCGAAGATAGTCTTTCTTTGCCTACGGCTTGAGGATAGTGTCCCCTTCATGTACAGTTGAGACTGAGAAATTGGCTATATACTGATCGACGCAGCCGACCCCGCAGAAGCCTAAGGGCTAAGGGCTAAGGGCTAAGAGAAGAGCTCTCTCTAACCTTCATTGAAAAAGTGATCTTCGGAAGAGTCTTTACTAATCGGCTCCGAGCCTCCGAGGCACGAGGAGTGCACTTACACCTCTATACGGACACACTCATTGCGCTGTGATGAATCCACGGATGATAGATGATTACATATAACGTTCCTTCTAGCGAGAGGACTAGCCGCTAATCGAGTCGCATTTTAATCGATACGTCAGCAAAAGGAGTTGAGTAGACTGGGGACCTCGGGAATGATAAAGAGGGGGAGTTTACCCATAGAGAGTAGCACCATTTCAATCAGTGAATAAACCTCATTAATGACAATCGGACAATACGAGCGGGTTATTCAAGAAAGGGAAAAAGTGCTGAGATGGCGCCTACTGATCAGTTTGATTAGGGTAACCCGGTAAGGTAAGAAAGACAACAGGCAAAACAGTTTTAGGTGGAACCGTGCAACGGAGCTTCGATCGTAAGAGAGAGAGGGGCGTACAGCGAGACGGAGAGGAACACACCCAGATCGAAACAGCTACCGAGAGTTTCTCCCCCCCACCCCTCCACATTTTCTGTCTTTCTAGGGTACATGCTGCATTGCTCAGTCTAGACCGCTGGATCCTGTTGTGAGTCTGGACCGGTACTGGATCTTCGTTGGTAATCTCGGTATTGTAATCAGGCACGAGAAGATGAGTCTTCCTGCTCCACTTCCCATTGTGGAGAGAGGGAGAAAGAGAAAGCGCTCAGAGAAGGAAAAGCAAGTGCTGCCTCTCTCCTTTTCCTTCAGTTACTAGCTTACGGATTCTTTATCATCACCAAGTCTATTCGATAAGTGCCTCGTGGATTCCAACCTCAGGCCTTGTACCATTCCGTATTAAGGTCCACCGCGCGCTTCAGATGATCTCAACACAATTTTACCATGACCTGAGTTTATGTACGACAGGACCAACCAACCAAGTCGACTCCCTAGCCTAGTCTATTCTGCGTGGGGAAATGCACCTACCCACGCTTTCCAGGTCTTGCTCATAATTTATCCACCGTCTGTATTTCACAATTGTCGTTTCTATGATCACGGTAATATTGGTTTCAACTTTGTACCATGTTGCATTCCTGTTTCTCAGCAGGTAGATTCTTGTTGTGTGCTGTACTGTACTAGTGTACCTCATTTGGTGGAATCATACGCAATACGAGCAGCGGAGCGGAGTGGAATGTGCTCGCTCCTTGAGGCTTGAGCTAATCAATCGATTACGGCCCAGGAAAGAATAAAGAAATGAATGAATACACTCATATTCAGGTGATGTCCTCTCTCTTAGTCATATTTACCGTGGCTTTTTGTTGATGATGTAGAAACAGTTGCGATCTCTCTCGCGCGTGACTTCCTAAGATCCTCGAACCCGTCGAGGGAGGGACGGAAGGAGCCTTGTACTTCGCAGCAAACGTAAAAGAAGATGCTTGGTAATCATGGTGTTTTAAGCTTGACACCGCGAGTGAGTTGCTTAAATACTCACTCTCTCTGAACGCCCGTTCACCGCATCTTATCTTCTCCACGGTGCCAAGATGTACACCAAACCTCCCAGCCAAATAATTTGACTTCCCCAGTTACGCATAAGAATGTTCCTGTTGAGATTTATTCTGGTGTAAATGATAACAAGGAGTTACGCTTGCAATGGAATTGCAGGGATATGCATTAGTGATTTATCTAGATCCAAACTCTTCCTCCTCTCCTTTCTGGGTTTTATAGGGACTCTCGTGGAACGATTACTCTCCCGGGGAAGTCTTTCTGTAATCTTAACAAACCCTATCGAATGGATGAACTAACTAATGCGTCTTCGTGCGTAATGTATAGTTAACTTACAAGTGTGTTAGTATGGATTAGCAAACTAATGAATCCTCATTCGTGCTAGTTAATTAGCTTACAAGTGTACGAGAGAGCTGCCCGCTATTCTCTAAACCCAGAGAGACAGCCCATGCGAACAAACTAATACGTCCTCGTTGGTGCTGATTAATTAGCTTACAACCGTGTGAGAGAGCTGCTCACTATTTCCTAAATCTGGAGGGACACCTAATGCATTACACTAACCAAGTTGACTGCACCCTAAGTCGGCGGCCTACGGCCGCACAGTAGAGCACCAAGCACCTTAAGACTGCGATCGACGATCGCATCGTCAAAACAAATATCAAAAGTTTGAACCAGAGACTTCTCACTCTTAATTTTGACTTCCTATCACTATGCTACCAACAGATGATGACAAATTCTTCTCCCGCATAATAATAAATGGCTCCGGCTCCATCTCCATCTCCAGGTTCCCTTATCCAATTTTTCTCCCGCATGTCTGGATTCACGCATGCATTGTACTTTGGCAATTAACTCGACATGAAGGAGCTGCATTCATTTGCTAATCCATGCTAACACTATAAGGTTCATCTTAACCGCCTCATAATATCAAAAAAATACACTACGAGGTAAAGAATTCCTCCTTGTTCGGTTTTCACAATTATCGTATAACATGCTAACACATCACCAATAGTGCCACTTAAACCTGAAACCATTTCGGAAGAATATGTACGTCTGCATAAATGCACTACTTAACCATACAGTTTATCATATGAACTTGAGTGTGAGAGGACTTAGTGTCATTATTTACGGCAACGGACACTGCATATACCTTTTCAGATCTAGTCAAAAAACTGTGTGTGTAAATAAAAAAGGCGATGCAACTTGAAACTTGAGACAAATTCAAAAGTAAAAATACAAACAAGAAGGTGATGGAATTAAAATCTCATGTGTGAGAAAGATATGTAGATCAAAAAGACCCAAACAAAGCTAGCTCTAGAAAAAAAATCAGCTGATTGTCTACAAGAAAATGAAAAATGAAAAATACTAGTCAATTAATGAAAAGGATAAAAACTAAGAACTAACTAGAGGATCTTAATCACAAACAGCAAAATGGATAATAATCGATCATATTAACATGGTTGAACTACTCGACAACTCTTTGATCTCATCAACCTTGATAAACAGGAGAGAGCTACAGAGTTGGAAATCGATGGAGAATGAGATAGATATGATCGATGCTTACTACATTGGTTTGTATTTACCAGGCAAGCAAAGATATGAATGCATTTTGATCAGATCCATTTAGAAATATGCTACATACCCAACAGGAGAGTATGTATAGAAGTAATCCAAAGAGTAAGACATAATGACAACCAAGTACTTTCGGATCATGTATTAATCTCCGACAAACTAGTACTGATAAATAATCGAGACGAAAAAAAATACTTCATTCTTACTTCAAGATGGATTATAGAGTTTTAGAAAAAGAGAGAGTTACTAAAGAAGCGGAAGAAGTGTGGAGTCAACGCCCAAAGTGTGTAATGGGGGAGGATCCGAAAGCTACTTCGTAAGAGAAAAAAAGCTATAAAAGAAAAACTCGAAGAAGTGGATTAACAAAAGATGGATTTGGATGAATGGAGAAAACAAGCCATAGATAACCCTAGCAAGCAATTAGTGGAGAAAATATGAAAGTATGAATACAAGGAGGCACGCCTTTGGATAACTAGGATTCGAGTTAAATGAACAATGGAGGAACATGTAGCATCGAAGCAACGTTCACGACATACCAAAATTTTCGAAATTGCAATCACCTGAAATTTCCAATGGATTCTATTATATATTTATAAATAGATTATATATTTATAAATAGATTATATATTTATCAAAAATCAAAATTTCACATGGTCGTCCATAAGAACAAGTCATCAGTCGTCCGTAAGCACATGTTACTAGACTCCGATGACCAAAATGATGACAAGTTGCTCGAACGATGAGTCGTCGATCGTCCATTATCAAGACATCGATACCAAGTCACTCTTAAACAAACAAGTGGTCGTCTTTCTTCCTTCGGCGCTATCGTATCATAACAATTTTTGTACATGAAAGTCGTCCAAAAATATGCAGGTATATGCTTGAGGAGATATCGTGTGCGAGAGAAAGAGAAAGAAAGAAAGAAAGACACACACACACACAAACACGAGAACGAGATATATCCTAACCTCACTTTATATACAATTCCACTATGTACCACAAAATGAGATGAGCATACTAGAACATTCTCTAGTCTTGGTCCAAATCCCTAAACTGATCTCAAAATTCAATCTTGGGACAAGTACTATCGAAGCATAACTCGAAGCAAGAGAAACACTCATTTGCTAATAGTTAGCTTCACAACAGCATCTTGCTACGCAAACCTATGTTCAATAGCTGCATCGGTATAGTGGAGCAATCTATGATGCTTGTCCGATATCCTGTTGTGAAATCAATTAGTATGTAAATTATGCGTATAATTGTGTTTTGCGCATAGTTGCATAAGTGTGAAGTGATGGGGTGAAAACCCTTGCTCTTATGAGCTTAGAATGCTCTATTATCTGCTGGAGGGCTCCATGGGTGCCAAAGGACAAGGTGGAGTCCTTTAACTTCCTATTGGTCCACCAAAAAGTGAAAATAACTTGTCATCTACCTAAGTGTGCGTTCTGGGAGTAACGGGGTACTTTCACAAGGGATTTTGGAGATCAGAGCGCATGGACGGAGAGCTCTTGATGGGAGGAGCAACCTGAGCCTAAATTTCACTCGATTTGGAGGTCCAGGGCAGATGTTCTGACCATTTGAAGTTCATAGAGTGATGGAAGTACATAGCTTTCTCTTCCGATTGAAAGATTGAGGAGTTTGAGTGATTGAGCCGTCAGATTGAGACCAGATTTCATGAGCTTGTAGTCTGTCAGTTGCTGAAGCTCTGACCCCAAGTTTCATCACCGGATGTTTTACGGGTTGAGCGCAATGGCAATTTGAAGACGACGGGGTGCAGAAAGCTTTCAATCTGGAGCAGCAAGTTTGCAGATTTATGAAGGATGATCTAAACGGTCAAATCGGCTGAAATTTCCTAGGTAGTGAGTTTACCTTCTGAATTGCTAGCACAGGAAGTTTGAGTGGAAGTGGACGGTTCATTTAGGCGAAGAAGCTTCTGTCTTGAATCTGAGATTGAAAGTGCGTGTTAGTTTCTGAGGATTTGTGTTAATTGTGAGAGGAGATCTAGCCGTCAGATCTTCCTGAAATTTGACCTATAAGTAGAGACTTTATTATCCTACCTATGTGGCAAGTTTGAGAGGAGGCTGAGTTGTAGATCTGTACCTATCTTGTGTGAAAGTTTGCTATTTTTCTGTCGAGTTGTATCGATAACGATATCTAGTCCAGGTCTCGAGTCTTGTTAACGGCAGCTAGCAAAAAAGCATCCAGTGTGACGTTTGTATTGCTTTTGAGAGTATTCTAGGCCTAGATAAGACTATAGCAACCTACGTTGTGACCACGTCATGTGGTTGTAAGTTTCGTACTCAACGTGACAAAGTGCGATCCTTGACCTGTAAAGTCGACTACCTGTCTAGCCTAGTCTCTAGTATTGGGATATGTTACGGTGCATGCATTAGAACCTTCCACCTAGACGACCTACACGAGGATGAGTATGACGGCACCAAACATGCGATTTGCATGTGTGCCATCTCATCAGTCCGCGTAGCTTGGGTTGATAGGTTAGAGAGCTTGCACCTATCTTTGTTTTGTGTTCGTAACTTTAAAGCAAAGGAGAGTGACCTATGTGAGGACATTCGACCTTAAGGGAATTCAAGTGATTGCTCGTAGAGAGATGATAGTGATCTTATGAGTCTGTATCGGCGTTCTGTGGATCCATATAGCTTTGTAGTTGGAACGCCAATGTTGTGAGAGATGGACGAAGGGCTCTACTTATCACCCAGATTCCCTTTTCGAAACCCCTTCCAGATTAAACTGATGTACATGGAACGAGTCCATTTCCAACAGTTTCTGATAGGATCCTTTGGACACAACTTTACCGCACAAGTCATGCTCTCGTCTGTTCCTGTGGTCTTATCTGTTGTCACTTACGACCAAGAATGAGATCTTACCATCTTTATCCTCATCTGATGAAGGATGAATCTAAATCAGCTCCCACTTGTAAACTTTAACACTGAGTGCGAGATAAGACACATATGTCGACTCAAAGTCATGTACGGAGCCCTAGTAGTGAGAAACTTCGGAGAGGAATATTACCGAGAGATCATGTCATCGCATATCTCGTTTGTCGTGCCCATGATCATCCAATGTTTTCGTGTTGTTATCTTGACCGTTTATTGAGAGAAAGAAAGTGCTTAGATATCGAGAAAGCCAGAGAGAAATTACAGAATACTAGTCGTTCTGATGTGCATCGATCACTAGCCACAGCTAGAAGGTACGCCCTTGCTCAAAGAAAAGGCTCTCGCTACGACATCGGATGTAAGGATGAAGATTAGAGATGTAGTCACAGAACAAAGCTTTTTTGCTCAAGACACTACTTAGAATCCGGTGATTCTAGACAACCATACATTGCGGCTTTAAGGATGGAGATCAAGGTGTTGGTTGATGGATCCGCTTATGCTCATATTAGAAGTCGAGACGATAAGAGAGCAATGCAGTTTCTGACTGTACCTCATAACCATGAGCGTAATCCACTGCATCGTCGTCACTCACTAACCCAAATGGTCAAATCACTCTATTTGGAATGAGCTCGAGAGTGCGACCCGCGTAGCTAGCGATACACGAAATCTAACCCCTATCCAAAATCCAAACTCGCAACGTCTCGACTGCTCACTATATTACTAGCCCAAATAGTCAGATTGCTCTGACCTAAATGAGGGTTGAGTGTAGTCCACGTACTTAATGATATAGCGAGAATCGTCTCGAACGCCGAAGTAGAAACCCAACATGTAGTAAAAAAGCCAAAGAACACTAATATGAGGACTTCCTTCTTTCATCCGAATGATCTTCAGAAATCAATAGGGTCCTTCCTCGTGACTTTATATGCTCCAAGAACCCTAAGAACAAACACCCAACACTAAAGATATGTCAAATTTTCAGTCGCAAGTGACCAAAATTCTAAAACCTCGTCCCTGTGATCTAAATCCTTACACACCACTGTCGTCATATGAGAGTGGCTCTTGGAAAAAGATGAAACCTTATGGCTGTGATCAACTGTGAGGTTGTTGCGGTTAGGAGTATCTAGAGATGTACGTAAGAGTTTTTCTAGCAAACGGTAGAGATAGTTCTGGTTGCACACTATCTCTAGAACTTTGTAGATGAATAGACTGTACTCACATGTTTCCCTTGGCAAAATAGGAGGAGGAGCTCCTCATCTCTTGGTGACTCTCCGTCTATCTCCAATCTCTTCTACAACTCCACTATCATGTTTAGAGGCATCATCTCTTTTCCTCGACAGAAGCATCTTGCTAGTGAACGTGTCTTTTCATGTCCACGAATGTTTTGATAAATATAGTCTACATGATCTGTCCATCTTATGACCCTACGGATAGTCTCAACCGCTCTCTTCAACACCTTAGCAGAAACTTCAACATTACTCTTGTTAGTAGTCTTATCTAGTAACGTAAGACTAGCAAAAACTTTAATATGTCCAGCATATACATTAGGATTTGCTAGCGATACCATTAAAGCAGTAATTGGTGCAGTAGTAGTGATTTGAGGCAGACTCCTCATGCCTCTTCGTCCAATTGCATAATCAACGGCTCGTTAATAGACGAATTGTATAATCTATCATTTTGGTAGTGAATCATATCAGCTCGTAAAGCAACCATAAGCTCTTGATAGTCTCCCCGAAGATAATCTACACTGTCACACCATATACATCTACGAACAAGAGCACCTCCTAGATGTGCAGCAGTAGACGTTGACAGCTGCTCTCTTTGCAAACCAGCCAACTTTTTCTTTAGCTCACGCATCTGCTGGATCAGATCTTTGATCTAGTTCTGTTGAGCTTGGTTCTTTGCATGTGAACAAGTACTCTTTGTGCAAGAATTGACAGAACTAGAATTGGAGAGACTGCTGTCAGAACAACAGATTTGGGAGTAGGAGCTGGAGGCTGTTGCATTTGAGGAGTAGCGTAAGATTGAGAGATTGTCTCTGCAGACGGACATCCTCTTACCTCCACTCTTCTCCATCTTCGTCTCGTTAAAACAGCCACATCATCTTCGACTCTCCCCCAATCAATAGTAACACCTCCTTCAGCCGATCGATTTGCTAACATAAAACATAACCGATATATCATGACAATATTAATAGCCTACAGAAAAAGCTCCGTCCTTCTAGTATCCAAGATCATACACTCAAGCGTTGAAAGTTGTCCATATCTTTGATCAAATTCTCTCAGCAACTTGTTCAGTCCCATCATATGATCAAGTTGTCGCTCAACCTAGTCTAGAAATGTTCTCTTCGTAATCCTCCCAGAATCTTGTTCAAGAAACTCCTCTCCAAGAGCTCACTCGAAACTTGGTCAAACACCAAGATTTCTTCTCTATACATTTCAAACTTGATCTACAACTCAGGAATCACAGCTAACTCAAAATTGTTGATCATCTCTACATCAGTGACTCTAACTAGCTCCATCTCTCCTTTGTACTCACGTAGATACCTACAAATATCTCTACCCTCAAATCTTCCATATCTATTCAGTTACTTGCAAAACCTTCGTGGATTTTCAACTCATTCCCTCCGAAGATCGAATGTTGTTGAACCAGGGCCGCAAGCATCTTCATGATCTTAGTCGTACCGAGACCAGATGCTAACGTTGTTGTCGTAGGTGTTGCAGAAGGTGCGGTAGTAGACATAGAGGCAGCAGTCATATAAGTAGTGACATCAGCAATTGCACTCTTATGATCCATCTCTCTTTCTCGTGATAGAGTCTACACTTACAGTTGATCATCCACAATTGATCATACCAAGAAGCTCTCAGTAGAAGCATCAGATATGTCGTAAGAGTATTTCTAGCAAATGAAAGATGCAGTTCTGGTTGCACGCACTCTCTTTGGACTTTGTAGGGTGATAGAATGTACTCACATGTCCTCCTTGGCAAAGTTTGGACTATCTCGTGCAAACAAATCGTAAGCTACAAGCTAAGTGCAAAACTACCATCAAACATGTAAGTTTCAACGTCGTTGAGGCTTCAATCAGCTATATCTTGACCTCTAAGGTTCGGATCAGCATGAAACTTTGACTTCAGAAGAAAACATTCACAGAGTACACTCACACAAGATTGGGACCAATGTCATCCACAGAAACAAAAAAATGCTCTAGAATTCTCTATGTGTCACTGTTTACTCACAATTTACACCATAACTTCAATTGGTCTTCACTTCCCCTTCACAGATCCAATCGACTGAAATTTGAGCTTGACCAGATCTCTCCAACCTTACTTTGATCGATAAAATCTACAGCAATATCTATGACTACTTGAAGATGAACATTTAGAAATTGACTCCTCAAAGTTTAATGGATGATATCTTGCTCAAAATGAACTCAAATCAGTTGATCGTTGTGTTCACTATTATCAGCTCTTCAAGAGTATTCCAACCTCACTTCAATCTTGTTTAAATCACTCATACAGTATGTTCTATGTCTATTTTAATACACAAACTCACAAATTGATTATTCAAACTTCAATCGATGATATCTTACTCCCTCTGAATTCAAATCAGACAAGCATTGAGTCCACATTTATCAGCTAGTCGCGAGCTTTCCAATCCCACTTTGATCTCCATCTGATCAAATCTACAGCACGATCTATGATTGTTTGAATACGTACACTCAGAAATTGACCATTCAAACTTCAATCCTCATATCTCAATCCTCTTGACAGATTTTTGATTTAGTGCGCAAGCCAGCGAGAAGAGCTTTCAAGTGCTATCTTGAAATCATTGAGATCACTTATATAGCGACCGTGAGGTCGATTTGAAACTTATGAGGTATTTTTAGAATTTTTATCAAAAATAATCTATCAACGAGAAACTAAAGATTTCTATTTCTGTCTTCTAGTGATCTAGTTACCCATCTTCGACCATAATAAATGTTTTTGAGCTCATCTAAATCATTTACAACTACTAAATACTTGTCGGTATAAATGAAAGCTTTGACAAGGAAGTCTACCTACTTGGGCGCAACTTAGCTAAACAACTTAACTGCAAGAAAGACCAACATTGGCTATTTATAAAGTACACTAAGATACAATTGACCTCTTAGAAGTATGTAAAGTGAACATACTAAAGCATCCTAACATGTATCTCGTTATCTTTTGCATGAAACACACGTGTATAACGAAATAAGTCAAAAACATCATTGTAACCACCTATTTAGCATAACACCGCAAGGTCGACGTACTAACATAGAATAGGCTTCCACCAAACTTGTACATGATAAAACCATGTACAACATGACATTGTCCAAACGAATCGCATGATCTGTGATCCGTTTTATGTAGTAGGTAGATTTCACTACCTCAAATCCAAAGAGACTCCAAACAAGCCGTTTGGAGTTCTCCTCACCAAACCACGCAAGAAATTTGGCTGCAAGAAGCAAAAGCTTGACGTATTTTGGTCCTTTGCGGCTCAAATTCACTCACCATACCAAACCGACAACCCAATCTACGTACGGTCTCCTCTTATGTGTAAGTGAAGACTTCTTGTTGATGTCAATTATAAAAAATGCAGAGCTTGGTCCACAGACCGCAAAGAACAGCCCAACCTCATGTTGCAATCATTGAAAAGATCTCGGGGAGAACTTTCCAAGTACAAAGAACTTCCAGAGCTGACATCGAAGCTGAGAATTATGACCGATCTCGTGATCGAGTTGTGATATATTTTTTAGGGACCAAAGAGGAGGCCGAGGTCATCGATCCTCACAAGTATATGTGAGGGGGGCTCGATGTCTGCGTAGGTCAAGACGAGTCACCTAACCCTAGAGTTTGACATATTGACTCTAGAGGAATGAGGTGATGAGGTGGTGGTTAGTATGGGTCAGTACCAAGACACATTTTGGTCCAGACTTGGACGTCTAGACTTCGGCTCGATCCAAGGCTGGAGCAAGACTAGAGAACGAGATAGCGGACTAGACCATTATTAGAGAACCTAGATTTACATAGATATCACGGGCAGTTGGACTACTAGGTGTGATTGAGACGCCGTTTAAGACCTTGGACTTTATGAGAAGTCCGTCCTAAGTCACTTTATGACTTGCTCATGTTTTGAGACTGACCTAGCCGGTTCTAGGTAAGGACTTAGAGAATGCTGAGCTTGAGAGTTATGGAGACGATTTGATTCCGATCCGGATCATACGAGATTAAGATAAGTGTGTATGGATGCTAACTTGTGATTGTGGTATATAGGTTAGCGTTGTAAATTTTGTGACCACTGAGTAAGAGCTTTTGTTGATGCAACAAGACGACAGATGCACGAAAATCAACAAAGAGAACTTAAATATAACTTATTTTTCTCAACAGAATACTATCAGCTCGTTGGAGCTGATAATAAGAAGAATTTAACGGAAATATACTTGGAAGAGGCAAACATGCAAGATCATTGAATTTATCACCTAATCCTTCTAACATGCACTTGAATATTTATACATAAATTATATTTCTCTTATAAGATTATTCTATTATTTCAGTTTAATACTTATAGAATTTTCAGTAATAATTCATAATAATATTTTCTTTAACCTTCATCAGGAAAAAGAAAGGTATAATAAATAAGCTAGACCTTGTCCAAGCAAACTGCACCCTAAGATTTTCCTTTCACTCTTCACTTTGTCCTCTTTTTTCCTTCCCCATGTGAACTCAAGGTTGTATGTTCAATGCTAAAGGAGTAATTTTTGAGTTCTCGATACATATCTCACTGTAAAACATAATAACCGGTTTTATTGATCGGTATCCGGATTTCATTTTCAAGACTAAAGGGTGGTTTGTCGGTATCTGTTAGTCTATGCCGGTAAAAGTCCGGCTGAATACAGTTTTAACTCGCTTTTTCAGAAATCCGTCCAAGTAACTCTGGTTAGCCCCGAGTTCTGATGCTCTTACCGGTTTGGCTGCCCGGCCGGATCTTTCGCCGGTCTAGGCAGTCCCTGCAAACGGATGGGCGAGGCGGCTGCACTAAAAAGCGTTGTAATGTATGTAATCATGCACTGACGCAAGGATTTAAAGTCCAAAAGCCGGACCGTTCGAGGTGGAGGCACAGTCGAGGCATTTGACTTATAACTGGATATTTGAGCGAATTTGACTTCTTTTCTTGGAGTTCGCACCTATCTTAAACTAAATTTGTCGCGGGTCTATGGTAGCCACACATGGCTCTCAGGTTAGACCTTGACTTCGATAACATAAAGACGCGGCTGGGTTTGTCTTTGCTGGGTTTGTCTTCAGGTGCAAAGCTATCAAAAACCTCTTTCCGCTTCCCGAGTATGACCGAGATCTCCCTCAGTGGGTCGCCTCTTTACAAGCCCAAGTCTCTCATCCCACTTCTCCATGTTGATATTTCACTCATTCATTCCTTTTTGTCTTCTTCGCACTTGGGCCATTGCGCCCGGTGCGTCAGAACTTTATCAGGTGAAAGAAACGTCATGGCCGCGTGTAGTTCACCATCATACCTACGTAGTCCCGAACGTAGTTCACAGTATTCAAAGGTTATTTGCTTACCATGTCGACGTTGCAAAGTAATTGCCAGGGCCTATCTCAGATATAAAGCGCGAGAGCCGTTCTGGAACAGTAATATGCATGAATGATTATTTAATTGTGTTATGTGTATCCCATGTAACCACAGAAATTGGCTTGATCATACCCCCAATACAATCGTTGCGCTTGATCGTACCCCTTTTAACGTTTGGTTGCTACCCGTGACGGGTTATTAACAATCGAACCAGTCATTTTATCTTTTGGTTCATCATTTTAGTATTTTCGACCTTGACTAAATATCACTATAATTCAAAATTTCAACATTAAAGACATGTTACACTATTCATATTCTCATTCTTTTAATATGTGCACTGTCACATGTGAATAACACCAAAAAGTGACTGGTTTACAGGCAATATCCAGTCAAGGGTGTAATCAAGCCATATATCGTTAAGAGGGGTATGATCAAGCTCACTGAACTTACTGGGGGGTGATCAAGCAAATTTCTGCATGTAACCATGATGGTATTCTGATTCTCGTATTGTAGTAATTTCCTCGTAACTACAGTTGAACCTGCATAAATAATACCAGTTTAATGGTAATTTATTATTATTACTAAATCTTTACTCCGCAGTGCAGAGTAGAGTAAACATGTTAGAAGCTAATTGTTAGAAAAATTTTACTTTGTCTTTCTTAAAGATCAATAGATAAATATTTAAATATTTAAATATAATATATCATCATACTCGTAACATCATGGATTTTAATGGAACAAACTTTTTATACAAATATGAACAGATAATATTATGAAATGTAGATAACAGATATATAAACAATAGATTCATCTGCACTAAAATGTACTAAGAGAATGTGATGGAAAGATAATTCAGTCTAAAATATATGCTCATGCGTGACTTGTGTTAGAGCTTGACGAAGTGATGTTTCTGGTTGTAAATTTCATTTGAATATTAATATTCTTCTTGAGTCATATCAGAAAGACTCTTCTCATGCTTAAGTTCTACTTACATATAACTATGTAACTTCGCAAGCTAGAAGAATATTTCAACTGTTTTCCTATCCTCTCGTAATTGTTATAACATCGTGTCTATGTAATTATTACCTTGTTAACAGTAAAATGATTTATTGCTATGAAGTTATATCTTTACAAAAACTCTACTCTAGAGTTTTAACAAGAAAACCAGGTTCTACTGTACACGGAAAAGGTAAGAGATCAGAAAAGGCACGTATATGATTTTGAGAACGACATATACTTTTGTTGACTGACTGTCCTGTTACGCTATTGCTCCACGTAGTAAAATGTCATGACATGTTTTCATATATATATATATATATATATATTCTCTGCATTATTCTTCACTTAAGAGAGAATAAATGAATAATGTGGTATTCTTGTCATAGCTCCAAATAATTTAAACACTCTCTCCTGGTATAAAAGGATCCAAATAGGAATATTTCTCTTAGATTCTTTTTTGAATTCAAAATCTTTTTTGGAAAGAGAGTTTTATCTAGAAAACAAGAAAGAATCGAACTTAACAAACTGGATTCTGGTAATGCTTAGATCAAAATCAAACTCTTTTTTTCAGAAATGTAGCAATTTCTAGTGGCTTTCCAACGGTAACTATCATGTAAATTTTAGACTTCAGATTCAAACATTACGAAAAGACACCATTTACTCTCGATAATCCATAAGTCCGTATTTCTTGTCCGTGAATGTCAAAAGGGGAAGACCCATACCCTAAGTATTAGGAGTGGGGCTTTAAATCTCGAGAATTATTGTCCATCTATCTTCCAGTAAAAGGTTGGAAGATATTCTTGTGCAGTAGATAAATTTTAAAAGAAAAGAATTTGGAGGTTTCAAACCCAATCAGCAGGAACACCATCAGGATTAGGAGGTTGATCTATAATCAACAAATAACAAGAAATTGTGGACTAACTTTTATTCTTGGAAGGATTTGATCATACATTAATAAATTTAAAGGACATTTATATTTATCTTGAATGAGTGGTTTTAAAAGTGAAACTGGAACAGCTTGCATATTGTGATGTTTTATTCTCCCATATTGTTTTGCACAAAATATGTATCTAAAAATATTTCCGTATCTAGTTGCGAAAAGCTTTAAGTGTTGAGAAACAAGAAACGATGTACAAGCATGAACTTCAAATTCTAAGTATGCCGGAGTTTTAATTTCTCCGATTGTCCACAAAATCTAAAACCATACTCAATGGAATGTGACATTTACATAAACCTGAATCCTAACCCTTGATCAAACACTATTATTTTCTAACCTTTGAATAGTTTTATCCAAGAGTATTCAATATGTCACATATACGGACTTACCAGAAGAAGTGATGTCACTTCCAGTTTCCAAGTCTTCAATTGAAGAACATCATTATCTTCTTTCTAGAATTTTAACCTTTGAATAGTTTTATCCAAGAGTATTCAATATGTCACATATACAGACTTACCTAGAAGAAGTGATGTCACTTGCAGTTTCCAAGTCTTCAATTGAAAAACATCATTATCTTCTTTCTAGAATTCTAGATCTAGGATCTCAACATGTCCGTCTTGAAAAATCAGTTCTAGTGGTGCCCACACGACTCTAACACTCCCAAGATCAAACGTTATGTCAACACGAATGTGGTTGAAAACTTCATGTACATATATCTACGAGAGACCTCTTGCAGATTTGCTAACCTAACTCTAAAACTATTCACCAGGACACTCCATATTCCTTAATGTCAAATCAGTTGTTCTTTGTGTCAATAGAAAGGTCTTGACAAAGTCTTTCTAGCTGTACCATATCATGCGTACAGTCAAAGAAGTCTGAACCTCACTTGAAGATCTATGTAATATTTGATTGGATTTCCACAAGAGAGAGAACTAGTGAATTTTAACATATTATAACTTAGGACTATTGTTATAGTATGTTAAAGTTCATTAGTTCCTCCTCTTATGGAAATCTATGAGAGTATTTGAGCATATCTGTTGTTTAGTGTCCATCAAATCTGCACAAGACCTCTTGCAAATTTGTAAGAATATTCTAAAGTGAATTCAAATTCATCACGACCCTCGTGTCCAAGAATCCAGATAAAAAAAATAGCATCTCGACTCTTAACTTCATATCTCATAGATTGAGACTCTTAAATCTTCATCTTTTACACTCTATGGGAGAAGAGAACTAATGTCATCGTCAATAGTCACCACATGTTACACATGTTGGGTTGCTAGATGTCACACATCAACACCAATCTGCCATCTCATCCTTAATGCCATGTCTCCAGTTTTGTCATGTCAGCACCCACCATGTCAGCATCGTGTCTAGCCATTTTACATGTTACATGTTAGCCATTTGGATGTCCACATTAAGATCCTGATGCAAAAAAATCTTCAAGTTTAAATTACTCGTAACTTCTTCGTCTTTATTTCATTCATGATGATAAAACAACCTTACTTTTCTCGATGAAGCCTATCCATTTTTGCTGTTGTGAAATATGTTTAGAATAGATTAAGAAATTATTCCTTCCAAGACCTCACTTCATATCATATATGGCGTCATGTAAGGTGTTTTTCTGTCTGAGAATACATTGGGTATATAACTGTACAAGGTATGTGGGTTGAACAAGTTGAACCGGGTCTAAACTTTTATCTATCTCCTCTTCTATTACAAGTGACCTTGTACTATCTCGACTCAAGGTTAAAGCTTATAATGATCCAAGGGTACGTATAAGTTGTAGAATATGCGCTACAAACATATCTCACTATGCTATATCTCTATTTAGCTCTGTATTGTTCAACTAAAAGTAGCTCTACATCACTAGAAGCACGCTTAATAAGATTTTCGATGATGCTAGCTTCTTGGCATTCCAACCACCACAACTCTATCTATTATAACAGAAAGATGCTCTAGTCCGGCATTTTCACATGTACAACTTTCAAAACTCGACCAAACTTAGTATTCATATTTGTAAATAATTGAGTCTCAATACAACTTGCTGCACACCTTGATCTTCTAAGCATTCCAGCAAGATATAGCATGTACACCTCAAGGTAATATTCTGTTCACAACGTAGCACTACGACGGTGGTATCTAGCAATTCTGAAAACATGAACATTGTTTTGTGACTCATCGCGACTCCGTGCTTCTTCGTCACTTAGAGTGGAAATCAGCTCCACACCTCACAATGTCGTCTTCTAAGATGTCAAAGCAGTCCAACTGCAAAATTCTTCCCAATTGCTCGAAAATAACCAAAAGGTGACAATACGTATGACTGAAAATCCGAATCCGCTAATAACAAAAACTTCTCCAACCTTTCAAGCACCAATTCTCCTAACTCGATCGACCAATAATGACCAAACATCACAAGAAACTTTATTGGAATCTACACTCCTACCCTGAATAATTTTCAAGTCAAAATCTCAATCCAACTCTCAGATATGGATATCAAACCCTAATCCGTGCTAACTTAAGAGTTTTACAAACCCATGTATGTTTGGTACAAGATCTTGAACAACCTCTTCGACCATCCAATATGAAAATTTTCATATTTCTTACTGATAAGGAATCCCTCAATCTTAGAAATTTTCACTTAGAAATTCATTTCAGACTCGAAAAATAGTCAATATTCCATCACTGTCACTATTCACAATATCCGTCATATCACGTCTACACTCTTCAATTTCAACCGATCGGTTGACAATCCAAAATGATCAAGAATCAGCTGAAATTGATATCAAAACGACCAGTTCGTTGTCAACTCTCTAACCCAACTCACAAATCCTCAAAACTTCTCACCAATCTCAAGAAACAACAAAAAATGTAACAATGGATATGAATTTCACTCCTTCCACGCAATCAATCATAGCTCCCTCAATCCTCCATGAAATCGTCGGGTTCTTCTATCCGTATTGTAGCACTGGTCGAGAGCTTTCCAACCATATCCTTCTTCTCTTGAATGGTCTTCTGAAATCTCTTGAAAACTACAGAAAATGTCATGAGGAACAATTAGAACCATTGGTTCAAAAGTAGACCAATAAGAACCCAAAGAGCTTTAAGTTTGTCCGTTCCTCACTCAAATCTTTCCACTAGAACGACTTATAACACCAAAGGAACACTCGACACCAATAAGACTAGAAAAAGCCGTAAAATCTTGGAGAGACATTGAAGGATTCTTTGTAGAATATAAATACGCAAATCCGTTCAACCAGAATGAGACAATTGAGTCGCCAACTAATATAGAGTCAATATTAAAACCTTAAAATGATCTCCAATGAAAATTACGACAAAAAGAAATAGTGAAACTATCACTTGGTTGAAATACTCCTCCTCAGAGATTCTCCTAATCCATGCTCGATGATTGATCTTTGATATATTGTGACATCGAATATCGATCCAAATGTTGAAAAGAACGTTGGTCGGATATTTGAGTTCCATTCTTCGTCACAGCAAGATTTAAACCGTCAAATTTCAAGACTCTTTATATGTAAGGATTGGGAGAATACCAGAAATGGTAAGTCCATCACCCTCCCTACGAATTCATCACTCAAAATAAGAAGTTAAGCATTGTCGAAAGTGGTCACGATGGATGCAATGAAGCTTGATGTGAAATGGATTTGGGAAAAGAAGATCCGGAGCTGGTAACAAACCTCTGTCCATAACCGCCACTCCCGCAATTCTTCACTCCTCCATGTAGATCATCGAGAAACTCTCACGAATCACTCATTAAGAGAGAATGTCCCGCGAATCCTCGACCCACGATCTTATATCAGCGACAAGGATCATTGAAGTGAATGCACACAAATTGCTGAGTTGGCACGTTTCACAATCGTGCAATCAGTCAAACAGATAAACGTGAATGTGATCTCATCATATCCTTTGACAAGTTAAGTGATAAGGTTCACGAAACGTGAAAAAAATACAACCTAAGTTCTACAAGAATTTCACACAAGAGCCACACCACACCATGACAATGGTTCACGATAGGAAGAGAAGAATATATCGTATGAACCTTTCTCTCGAAAAAATTATCTAAACATATCATCAAAAATCCAAAGTTGAGTTGGATCCAAAAGTCCTATAACTGTCATTTCGCTACTCCAATAAAGACATAACATGAAGTCAAAATTTCTAGCATAAGAAAATCTAAAATCTCCAAATAAACTTTATAACTAATATCCACCAAACAGACTTTTCTCTCCAATCCTTGATTTGAAGTCACTGTCGAAAATCTTAAGCTGTGTTGAATCCAATGGCTCTAGTGATGTGAAGCTTTATGCTCATGTAAGAAACTAATTTGATTCGGAACCTCAAACTGACAAAATGTGTGAATGACATAAAAAAGAAGTATCATGAGTAATTTTTGAGACGAACAAGATCAATCCATAGCTTGATCAATGATGATCTTTTGAGTCATCAATCGAGAGGGCACTATCCGTTTTGCTCAAAACCAACAGCGCCATGTCAATTAAGTTTTTAGGATCAACAACTCAAAATGTGGTTGAAATTGATACCATATCAAAAAATATTATGAAAGTATAAATTTGAATTTGAACCAACTTCAAATCTCTCTAGCTAACTTGTGTCTCCAAATATAATTTGAAGCTCTAGAAGTCAAATCTTTCCAAACTTATAATTTAATGTCTGTCCGGAAGAATCTACGAGAGCGTAATCAAGGTTACTTCTGAAAATGTCAACGACCATAACAATGAGTTATATGTAACTCGTCTTGAATTTGGATGTTTGAGTACATTCTGAATTGTCAAACAAGATTCCACAGAAAATATGATATTCTTGTACATGTATAGGTTATTCTATGAATACTAATCTTTCAACTTGAAAAAAGTTTTCCAAATCTCTTTATGCTTTGATACTCATAGAATTCTCTTAGTATATTTCGTTGATATTCTGTTTGACAATTATATGTAACAACTTTTCACCTTTTTGCTTCGATCGCTTTCATAGAGACTCACTTTACAATATGAAGTCGTAAGTCTTTATTCCTTTAATTCATACGAAACTCCTCTTTTGACGCCAACCAATAACTTGATTAATGTACTAAGATATAATTCACCTTCCTATTATTTTTCAATGAATGATTTTTTCTTTTCTTGTTATTTGCAACTAAGTAGAATTTGCACTCACGTCATCAATATCTTCATCCTCCTCATTATATAGATCATGATAAACATATCAATCATCATATTATCATATTCCGCTATACTCCTAAACTTTGGATTTAACGATTGGATGAATGCGATCTGACCTAACGATATTTGAAGTAATATAGTATGTGATAATATCTCAATATTGAATAATAATGACTAGTCCGTCTCGACTCCCATTGATGCTCAAGACAAATTCTTTTTCTTCAATTTTCAATTGCCAAGACGATACTGACAGTTCTCTTTCTACTGGTGGATTAACACGTTGACGAGCATTTACACCTTAGTTATGAAATTAACTGTCAATTTGTCCTAATTATTGTAGTCCAACCACATTGTCCACTTGATTGGAGAACTACTGGTCTATTTCACTTGTAATATATCCTTTTCATCATCTTAGATATGATAGACTATATGTTTGATAGCATGAGATGAAATTCCTCTAGTCGAGATAAGATCTTCTTACAATCCTTGATGTGATCCATGTTGCTTCCCGTATAAACATGTGAACTTTACGCACCAATCATATCATAGCGTTAGTTCAATTTGTCCAATAAAAAAATAATTCAACTAATGAGCGATCATTTTAAATAATGTTTTCTAGACGAGATGATTAGTGAATAAATTATGCAAGGTGTGAAACATGAGGCGACCAAACATAAAAATAAATATCTGGAGGGAAGTGAAATTTTGTTATATCTCAAGCTGTCAAAGAAAAATCTTAATTTCACTTGAAATTAATTATTCACTTCAGATTTGGACGAATCGAAGCAACATTATGATATAGTAGATCCATCACATGCGCATAGTGAGAAGTCCAGATGTGATAAACCACACACCACATCCAAGAATTTTCAAACTTTCATCAAGAAGTTGTAAAGTTGCAACCTCCTTCATCCTCCCAATAACATCTATTTCGTTTGGATTCGGATTACAAACAACAATCTACGCAAATGATCCTTGATCAAAATATCTCTTATCCCAAACATTTTCACTAACATCATTTATGGATCTTCTTATCCACTCTCTATTTTTTTCTTTAAAGTCTTCAAATGTACTCACCTTTGGTTTGAGCTAAATCTAATATTTTGATATTATCAATTAATCTTCTTCTCTAAGCTTCTAAATAAAAAGCTTACATTATCCTTGCGAAATTCTTGTCTTAGAGTTCTTTTTCATTCTTTCACATCTCAAACAATTTCCCTTGAAGTAATTTGCTTCTAGGTCTCTCAACTTTGAGTTTACATCTTTAGGCATACCTGTTATAAATAAGGATTTTACCATCATTGATGTATTGAGGTGTCTCAAACCTAAGTCATAAATTATCTACAGTTGAGAAGGAAAAAGTCCTCTGTTTATGAAGAAAAGTTTTGTACAGAGCCGTGGATAGCTTATGATCGTATTTATAAATTTACATAATATTTTATTTTTCTGAAAATTAGAGTGAATTGATTGAGATGTAAACTTCTTTAAAGTCAAAAATTCATTACTGAACGCGATAAAAGATCATTAAGAGACATCTGTAGCTTCTTGACCAAAGTCATAATACTTGCTCGCATGCAAAGAATATTTACCAAAGATTCTAGCTTTGACATGCCCTCTTAGTTCTTGTAAGAAAATGTGAATATGAATTCTTTTTCTGCGCATTTGACGTATGATAAATCTGTCATACATGTGAATTTCTCGCTAATAATCTCTTAAATACTGCAACTTATGTAGAAATAGGAAAGCCAGTACAGTTCTCTTGGTAACATTCTCTCCTTTTTCGGTGAGTTATAGGTCTCCTAGGTTAAATTAATATACTTCCTTATGTGTGTTTTCTTATTGGTTTCGAGGAGCTGTCCAGTACTGTAAAACCACTACTGAATACCAAGACAAAATATAGCCAAAGGACAAGGACCAGTTAACCAAAGGAATTGTGTCAAATACTTATATTGAGCTAGCTGAGGCTCAAGATGTAGAATTATATTCCGATCAAGTGCAAGGATCAGTAATCAAAATGTTATGGTTCGAGGATTATGTATAAGGATATATCTATAAAATAAGACAAGTGTGCTATTATCTAGAACAACAATTTTTTACGTTCCATATGCTTGAATCATGCATATAAAAGTCACTCTCCATTTAAATAATATGCATCCAAACTGTACATATGTCGGAGGGTGAGAAAAAAAACAAGCTTAGATAAAGTAGTAAATTATAGCAAGTGGTTGGTTAGCTTCTAGCATCACAACCAGCTTTGGCAAGATCTCCTTTTGAACTATATCTATGATTTACCACAAGGAGAGAAATGAAGAGATCTCCTTCGGGAAACATCGATTTACCATAGAAGAGATGAACTGATATACTAAATCTATATTTCTAAATTCTACTAATTAAATCTAAAAACTAGAATTAAACTTTTATAATAAATAGTCTTACTTTACTTACTAACCTCATTAGCTTTCTTGCACGGCCGCTAAGAGAACAGAAAATCTGTGCACACCATGTGCACAGAAGAGCCTCATCCTCTTATAAAGACAGTTCTCATGGAATTAATGCTAATTTTAATTTTAATATATAGATTAGTATATGGCATACCCTTCCAAGAGTCTGGTAATAAAAAGGTGTGTATATACCTCCTCCATCTGAACATGGAGGAGGTAAATATTATGCACAATGGTGCAAGTGGTGAGAGGGCATTTAATTTCTGGATGGAAATTATGGGAAAAGGTAATTAAAGGACTACACAAATCAAAATTTCCAACATATCCTCTTTCTTCAAAGGTCAGCTTGAGGATTTCATTTGGCAAGCGCCAATAGTGAAAAGTTGGAGGAAAACTCACGCTTTTCCAATGAAAAGTAGAAAAGTCCATTTTCTTCAAAAGATCCAATCACCGGTACACGAGGTGAAGGGTAGTCTTCACTTGACCTTCATTTGATCTGAATCGACACAGAAATTAGGGTTACAACTGACACAAAAAGAGATCTGATCATAAAGAAAGAGGTCGCCACTCTTCGAGAGGGAAAGGCCTAGAACTGAAGAGAAACTGACAAGAGCAACGGGTGCATGGTCAGGTGAAAAGGTGACAGCTATAGCGTTTTTCTCTCATTTGTTCTGTCTCGAGTTTATACTTCGAGTGAACCAAAATAATCTCTAAAATACAGTTAATAAATACCGTGAAATTACTACACCGATGCTCCTCTTGCTCTCTGTTTATGTGGTAGTCAGATGGCGCCAAAACGAAGTCTTGATCATACTGTGTAAATAATAATAAATAGAGTATATATAAATTAGATTTAGCCTCTTCTTCTGGCTTGATTAGGTCTATACGGACTGGCCGCGGTGGTCCAGACGAAGCACATGCTTTTCTTTGACGTATCTCTTAGGTTTCCATCCAATGACTACATAAATTGTTGCCGGCATTTTTGGCTTTACAGTTCCGGCGGACAAGATGCTGTCGACCGAACTCGGATGTCAACTTCAGCATTGAATGTGACGTTTTATCGTCGCGCTTTATAACCAAGAAAAAACAAAAGAACAAAAGACAAAAGATTACTTCAGCATTGAATGAGAGAAAAGCAGATTTCTTGTAAGTAGGAGGCATTGGCACTATCCTTTTCATCCAATCAGTTCGATGAAGCTGAATGAGAATGAGAAACGTTTCAGGACCCACCCTGAAATCTAAAAACGTTTGCTTAGCAGCAACCGGCAGCTGTAATGGCATCTCCACCGGAGCGACTCTAAGGTTATTATAGCGTAATGTTAACCACGAAAATGTCCCACCGGAGATGTTCTGTAGTTTATTTTAGTACTAAGAATGTGAAGAAATTTAGTCGATCAGACCACTAGAAAGAATGTAAGACTTGATCAGATCCTTTTTCTAATTCTTTGCTTGATCAGGTTTTTCATTTCGAGTTTCCAGTCTTACGAGTCATTTTACCTAATCAGCAATACATGTTAGCCAAAAACACTATATATATATATATAGACAAGTCAATCGGAGATCTAGAATTAATCTTGTTTGGTTCTTTCCACATCAGTGTTCCTATCGGAGAGCGAAATAAGTTTCAGTTTTTGGTGTGACTAAACAAGATGATTTGTATGACTTGTAACTCCAGATGAAAGGTCTGATCAAGCAGAAAGTTATAAGACAAGTATGATCAAGTCTGAAATTCGTTATGAAACTGTGATCAAGTAAATCTCTGAAGAATGTGTGATGGAATTCTAAACTCTAAATTAGAGTTTTCAATAGCATTTGGACTATTTTGAGGATAAAAAAATAGACGTCGGAAAAGTACATGTTTTGCTGTTGTATGGTGTGTTCTGCACTCAGTGAAACTTCCCAAGGTTGATTTATCATTCATTTATTTCTGTTGAAGTTTTAAATCTATTTATTTCCAAAATAGAAAAGAAGTTTCTATCGTGATGGAGAAGCTTGATAAAAACTCAAGCGTGTATTATGGAAAAAACTAGGTTATTTATTATTATTAGTGTATAGCTCTTCTAAAATTACAGTACGCTGATGAAACAATCAATCTTCATCCAGCATAACCATAGGATCAAATTTTAATACAAGATGAATCAGTTGGAAAGAATACAACAAGGAGTTATGCTTGCAATAGAATTGTGAGGCTATGTATTAGTGATTCGTTCGGATTTTTCTTATTCTTTTTTTTTCTGGTTTTCACAATGACTCTATCTTTTCGTTTAGCAAGAAAAAAAAATTCTTTTTTCTTTTCTGGTCTTTCACAATCTACGTATAGCTATGCTAATGCATTGCAACATTAACATCATAAGCAGAGATAAGACCATAGGGATCAATCCACCATGAAAAAGAACTAATGAAAAAATATATTTCAAATAAAATTCAATTTACCATACCTTCCTCAAGAGAAAATTTGGATACTACAGAATATTTCCCATATAACGACACCCCTGGTGACAAGCATAATTGTTGTTATAACTAGTTGATCTTATCTATATACAACGAGATACAGGTTTATGTCTTTATATGTCTGTAAAACAAAGAACTGAACAATCATAAATTCACAGATTTAATAAATTTATAAACATATCTTGGGAACTCTAGGTCTCTGTTGTTACAATTTCAAAATTTTTACTTTAAGAGTTAATCAATACTTTTGAAATTAAAGTTCAATGTAAACTCTAAACTCCTGTGCGCTTACCTTCTGTTCAAATATACCACCCGGCACTTAATACCCGCAAGCAAACCCCAACCAACGTCCCGGTTTGAACCCCCGACCTTGCCACCGGGGACCACAACAGCACGCTAGGCGCGCCGTCTACAGATGACAAAAGTAGTAACATATGCACGGGAGGATCTGGTTGATCAAAAGGCAAGACGTATATTGTAGCGTCAGGCTACAGTGGTCACGAAGTGAACAGTCAGCCTGTGGAAAAGAAGATAGAAGTGGTGCCAGCTTATCTCGCAGATCTCACCACCCTCTTTCAGGTAAAGAAGACAAAAAGCAGCTGCCAAAAAGGTCTCGTCTGGAACATATTGGCCGGGGCAATCCACGACCACTCATCCGAGTGAGACATGTCGAGATACCGCAAGGTGCAAAGCCAATCAGGCTGATTTGGGTCGAACTGATAAGCGGCCCTTTTGACGTAGGCAGCAATCACAGCAGGGATGCACAGCCAGTGCGCCGGTCAGTCCATACATCCATCCCTGGATTCATACATTCAAGCCATCCATCTACGTAGGCAGCCAGGGTCCACGACGCCCGCCAGCAAGCCATATACATGGCCAGCCACTTACGTCCACCGCTTCGAAAAGCCTCGAAACATGGATAAACAGTCAACTAACTTCACAGTACAATCACTTCCACATACACACGCATACTTGGCTGTTCCAGACTTCCAGTAGGACAAATTGAATGGCGTTAGCAGTCCGGCTCCATTCTGAAGGGGCATTAAATGGAGCTTCTTCCCACGTCTCCCATATCTCATTAGTATAAGACTTCCCTCGTGAGACCCGCCTGTCTTCTGCATCTCAACCGGCGCCGCCATTAACTCCGAATGAACTTTACCGGTGGACTTCCAAGACGCGTTTCCGACAACACAAACGGTAATCATGGGATTTCAAATTCTCTACTTGCTCCGTTCGGTAATGCGCTTGGTGGCAAAAGCCATCCCATACGCCGGTAGCCGGGGCCGGGACAGTGTGAGATCGAATCCCCATGGTAGCAGCCCCCGGCTGCGGAATGCCCCCGATTTTCGCTATACAGCTGTATTACAAAATTGGGCAAGGGCTCCTGGTAGAATGAATACCAAATAAATAGGATCCAAAGTGCACTTTTGGCTGGAGAGTGGAAGAAGATAAATTTTGCGAGAGTTCCTGTTGGAATGAAGATCAAATAAACACGATCCCAAGTGCACTTTTGTCCGGAGAGAGGAAGAAGATAAACGTGGAGAAAAGACGAAAATTAATAAAGTCAATGAACCGAACACCAATAGTGAGGATGTTAGTTAGACTTTTATAACTATTTAAAATTTATTTTTTATTACATGTAAGATCTTCCAGAAAAAAATCCATAAGAGATGAGAGTTTCAACGTGCAGTAACATGTCGGACCTGTCTCTCACTCAGGGGTCACCTCTGATGACTTTGAGGGAAGCACACCATGAACTTGAAGAGAAAAATGCTAAGTTCAATCATTCAATCATCTATAAATTCATCAACTAAAAATTCTCCATAAACTCATCAACTAAAATCCTCCATTCTAACGATGTCTCTCAAGTTCTCACATGCTAAAATATCCCACACTCTCTATATTATTCAAGTTGTGAAATTAAGGATGAGGAGCTCTTCTCTACTCCTCTATTTATACATTCTAGGTTTTTACTTTGGTACCTCCAGTAACTCAACCGTAACTATTTTTATCGAGTTTTACTAAAATATTACTTAAAGTAAAAGCATTAATCACATGGGCTTTTTTATCTTTTCACATGGACTTGTTCTTTCAAAGTCAACAACTTCTAGAAGGATACTAAAATATTTTCAAAGAATCTCAAATTTCCACCCCCTTCTACACTAGGACCCACTAAAAAAGAGACATGTGGAATCTCTTCTTGTTTTTAATGTCCACAAAGTCCACAACTTTAATCCAACCACTAATATCAAGTCAAAAAAGAGATAAGAGATATTTTCCACCTCCTTTCTACCTTTTAGACAAGATGACAAGATAGTAGTGCTCACTCTTTAGCAAATATTTGATTTCTGTCCAAAAGTATAGCTAAGTTTAACCATAACTAATGTTAGCTAGTCATGACTAACTTGATATCTCCTTAAAGTACTTGAGCAGCAAATAAACATTCTCCACATTTAACTATAACTAAACACTTTACTAATAGACAAACTTCCTATGTGTAACATAGATCGTTACATTCCGGCCAAGTGATGATCGAACTGAACCCTGCAACGAATGCCATCGTCCCTGATGTAGACCCTGTTGTCCCAACTCTAGCACTGAACCGCACTGATAAGTGGCTCACTCGTCCCTCACCGGACTGCCAATCTGGTCTGTAAGATGCTGTCTCCGTCCAATAGTCGATCACGAACCCCATAGGGTATAATACAGCACATCCAACCAACACATCATAAGACTTCACGATCGTAACGATGGTCTTGGTCCTCACCATGGAGCCATCTGTGGGATGATCTGGTCGAACTCTCACTGTCAACATCTCGCGTGTCATGTGTAGAGTTGTACCTCTTGATCCTCCTAGAGATGTCTGTAGTTGGAATGGACATCTCTCCACTTCGGACTTCCTCAGACCCAAACCGATACACGCCGCCTTCCTCAACATCAACGGTTGGACTCCAGAGTCTAACAAGACTTTCTGCGGTCGATACACCTTCCCTGAAGGTGCCACCAAACAAAAGGTGTCACCAAACAGAAGATACCACTTCTGTTGTCTAACAACATCACCACCTGGTGCCAATCTAGCACGATCAATCGCCGGTCTAATTAGTAACTCATCAAGCTTGGCAGCCGTCGCTTATCAAGTACCACTAGTAGCCGTCTTGATCTTCGATTCCATGGACACATCTACCGCCTCTTGTTGAACCACCTCAGCACTAGAGGTAACCACATCCTCGCTCTCACTGAGCGTGGCTGCCAACTGGAACACTAGAGCCAAGCTGACTCCCAATGCTCTCATATCCGTGGCTGAAAATAGTGGGGCTCGTAAAACTGCTGTAGCCGTCCCCAACATCAAGTTTGATGTCGCATCCACAGACATCGAGGGTTGACTCGCATTACCCCCACTCTTGGATGTCGATGTTTCCAACTCTACTACACCATCGGTAGGTCGTGTAGGAACCATAGAAGTGATCTTCAATACCTCCGATAGCATGAACGACTGAGGAAGCCTGACCTGTCTACCAACCTCCCCGCGTTGTGGATCCAACTCCACTGACGCACCTCGTGACTCAGAGACACGTACTGCACTCCGAGGCACTGTCGCAGATGTCTCAATCTGCGCCACACCAGCCATGAAGTCAAAGTCACCTCCTTCTCCTCCATAAGACGTGGAAGCTTTTGTTCCACCCGATCTTCGCTGAGCCATAGTCATACTAGCTATCCTCTACTCCAACTGCTCAATCCGAGCAGTCATACCGACTTCTGACGTCGTAGCAGGCGGTGGACTGACTGATCCTCTCCCAAGTACTGGACCTCTACCTCCAGCTCGATCACCACGGCCTCCTTGAGCTCGTTCGCCTCGTCCACGATCAGCCTTCTCTTGTCGTAGCTCGGGGTGGAGATCAAAACAACGATCACTACTGTGACATGATCGTCCGCAATGCTCACACTGCCTAGGCACCGCTTGAGACGTCCCAGATGTCTCATAATCACCTCTCTTTTGTTGACAGTCCTTCTGCTGATGAGGACCATCGCATGTCCAGCAAGGACCTGCTTGCTGCTGACTAGAGAAGGACGGCATGGGCTTCTGCCCACTAGATCCTCCAACACCTCCATGAGATTGTGACTGTTCAGCATGATCTTTATCTCCAACACTACCATCACGTTGTTGTGCAGCCTGTGATCCTCGAGAAGAAGTGGTCGCTCCGTGTGGTGCCTCCTTGCTGAACCCTGCAGTCACCACCCTCTCCTCTACCATGTTGAGCTCAATCCGCTCAGCCAAACCAAAGACAACTGTCAATGTCGGAGCGATGTCTCTAAAAAGAGTGACATCTCTAACTCTCCTACGCAGCTCCCGGTCTAGTATCTCATACCAGAATTGGACTGCTTGTGCTTCTGTCACCCTTTGGGTAACGCTGATCAACCACCTCATGCGAGTAAACGCCTCACGTAGGCTCTCTCCAGTCTTCCGCTGGAACTCTTGCAGACTCCTCAACTTGTCAGTCCGCACACCTTGATAGTTCTTCCTCAAATAGTGAAAGAACTGAACCACAGGGTTGAACCCTGATGGTATCCCGCTCGCACTACCACTTGCTCCACTACTAGTGGACGCACCGCTGGTAGTAGATACTCCGTCACCCGTGGATGTATCACTGCTACTGACACCCGAACTCGTACGTGCTACGCCTCCTGAAATTACATCAGTAGTGATAAAAACGTAGTTGGGAGACCAATGGTGTCTTCACAACTCAATCTCAACACCGTAGTCTCGTCTGAACTCGTGATAATCATCCATCGACGGTCTCTCCAAGTGCTGAAACAAATCTTTCCATGTCATGAAAGATGTAAACAGTTGTGGGTTCCGCATCTGCTGCAAATCGCACCAACTGTCGAACTCCTGGATGAAGTCATCCAACTCAATGGTACCTACCGTATCCGAGTAACGTCGAGGTCCCTTCGTGACCCCATAGATCTCCTCCATGTCCCACAACAACGATGTGGTGACACTAGACTCACCACCAGAAAACGCACTGTCTGCGTCTGACTCGTCCTCTGGAACAACCAACGGCAATGTTGTAGGTAGTCGGTACCTCATCGCACTCCGTGTATACCCACTGTCCGAGAAGTCCCCACCAGAACCTCTCGAGAACTCCGTGGTGATAGAATCTCGGGGACACACTCTCTAACCAGAATGCCGAAATCTCCTTCACCACCGTAACTACAACTTGCCTATCCTCGCTCCTACTGAGTTCATCTATCTCCTACTAGGACAGTCAAGGTAAGGGCAACCTGTACCTGCCATCATCACAAGCAGCCCCTCACGATCTGTTGGTCGTCACTCCAAATGCACCGTGAGAGAAACAAAGATAGTATGAGTGGTCATCAATCCAGCCTCACTACTGACAGCACACTAGAGTGAACTCATTCCGGAAATCAAGCGCCAACACAAGCAAACGTGGCGCACAAACAAGAAGTAGAATATGGAGGAGTTCCAACCACAAGATGTTCAAAACGATAACTCTCCACACTCAAACATTCACATAAAGAGAAACCCAACCCCATCCGGAATGACGTCTCCTCTTCGGTGACCACATGCACAATATATGATCACCAACTGTCATAACCTGCACTTAAGATCACTACCTAGATGTCTACACCTCTAGTAGCTCCAAAAATATCTAGTTGGTAGCTCTACAGCAGTTAGCAACTGTCACCAACTGTCTTCATATGCGTCTTTACGGTATAGACAAACACTACCATAACAACAGCTTTCCCTTAGTACTCTGGGGTCGCCCTACCACTCCTCTAGGAACGTGCGAGAAGATCTCGTACTACCTTAAACCAGTCCCTAAGTACTTGCACGTATCTCTGTAAGACATCAAGAGCTATTGGTCTAGTGGTACAACCAAATCCAGAAATAGTGTTGGGATGGGTGACCTACTGGTTTTACACTTCCCACACAACTGAAACTTGGATACCTCTCTCATGCACGTTAGCAAGCTACCTTACGGCGGACGCGGGCTCAGGCTCAGGCTCAGACTCCGCTCCGTCTCCGTCTCCGCACTCTCGCACTCCGTTCTCATGCCTCCGCACTCACGCACCTCTGTTCCAAACACCACAAGAAGGACGCATACGATGAAGACACACCCAAAACAAGAACTCAGAGGTCGAAATTGCACTCCAAATGGTCAAAATTAGTCAAATTGACACTCGCATACGAGTTTACGTCAGATTTTGGCCAACCCGCAACCTTCTTCGGCTTGTAACTCCGTCGATCTTTCACCAAATCCAAAGATTTTTGGTGTGTTGGAATTGTCTTCCCAGCGCGCACCTACTGCACTCTTCAGCACCAGAGATTGTCTATCCACGCCAATCTGATGCTCATCGATGCACTTCTGTCGACCTCAAATCAGTCACAAAACCCGTCATCAGAAATGTCGACTTGTTATAACTCACAAACTGCTCGACCAAACTTCACAAAACTTTGTGCACTAAGACCGTCTCTCCAATGCGCTTCCAATGAGCCCACATCGGTCTTACATTGACAAGTATTTTGTCTGCCACGTCCAAATGCGCACTTCAGTCCAAACAGGTAACTTCAACAACGTTCCGCCAAATTTCAGCAGCGCTTCCGCACTACCTCACCACCAAATCGATTGAATGAACCACTCCACGCACGTGTGCATTCACAAATCGAAGATACTAACGATCTGCCAACTCCTGAGATATCACCGGCAGCAATCCGCGATCAAAAATCTCTCAATCAGACCTCACAATCTGAGTTCTTCAAGTGATAAAACGATATGTACTCACTCCACCATGCCAACAGACACTAGACAATCACTACAGTCGAGCCAAATTCACTCTGTGCTCGTAGAGAATCCAGATTGCACTCACTAAGACTACCCACCATAGCAAGGAGCTTGAAGGCTCAACTTGAAGAACTGAGGTCTCCAAGCCCTACTTGTGAAATATACCCTTAGTGGGCACTCTCACCAACTTGCCCTAACGGCACTAACGGCTTTACCGGGATTCATCACTTCGTACTCGATCAACCTAGCCGAGTAGCCAAACTGACGTGACATCTTCCGTTACTCATAAGCCACTTGTACGAGGGTGAGTACTTTCTAGATCAAACCATGGACCGCAGTGAAGATCGTAATGTACTCCCAAGCGGATGCTTGCACTTGTACTTGTTAAACTACTAGGCTCTCTGCAGCACATTGTTAGAATTAAGTTCCACTCGGTTCTTAGTGTCTGCTGCACCCAGCAGAGTGAAAAGCTCGTCCCCATCTGCAAGCATTGAATCAGTGATATTCTTCATGCAAGAACGGTGATGAACCTCAGACTTATTCTTCATATAGTATCCAACCATACCGATATGGAAGCCTCGGTTATTAAGCCTCTTCACGCAAACCTCTATGCCTAGTGATCTACTGCTTCCTTTCTAACCTAGAACGGGGACAAGTCTATTCTTGCATGGACTAGAGGTCAGCAAATATAACACTCCTTGGATGTGAATGTGCAACAAAGCGCTCCCCCTCCAGAGATATGAGACCAGTCTCGGACTCATTCGCTGCAGCAAATTGCATAACAGACCCCAACAAGCAAGATCAAGGTCACCTCCAGTCTGACCAACTGTCACAGACACCTCAAGACTTTTGCTTACTGTCTGTCTCGAACGAAGAACATTCAGAGTGGTCGTTGCTCGCACCATCGGAGCCCGTCAAGCTACAAGAAGTGAAGGACACGGCCCGAACGCAGATGGTCTCCCTCCAATAACCTAGGATCGAACGGCAGCAAGCTTAAAATCTCGTCAGTTTGTCCATGAAACAGCAACATTCATGAGGTGTGGCGTAGTGATGTAGGTTCGAAAGCTGGTTTCGCCATCCATCCTGAAAGAAAACGACAATCCATCTCAACTCGAGAACCCCTCGAGCTGCAAGAAGCGAGGTACAACATGCCCTCCCTTCACTAAACCGCGATCGAAAGACATGAAGATGAAAAAACCGGCTGCTTCTTGATGAAGCAGCAAGATCCAAGCCGTCTACCGTGCCAGCAGACATTTCTCGCCCATCGACCAAACAAAAAATATGACCTCTTCCACGAAAGGACAGAAAGATGAAAACCGGCATGTACCATATCGAAGAAGTAGAGGACGCGAAACCTGAGCCAAGCAGAAAATATTTCTCGATTGCTCGGTTTTCCTCGATAGGAGAATCGAGCAAACGAGCAGTATTAGCATCTTGCCTCCGATCTAAGCTAAATCCAACCAAGAGATGAAACAAAAAATCAGCAATCGGAGAGCACGACAGCTCCTGGAATCATAGCAATCCTCGAGCAGCACAGCACAAAGACGTCAAGGAATGTGCATGAATCGACGAGCACGACAACAACACACGAAAGCCTAGACGATACGAAAGAAAACTGCACAAGAACGGAACGAAAGAAGTCCACGACAGCCCCTGCAATGAGAGCAATTCTCGAGTAGCACACCACAAAGATGTCAAGGAATGCGCACGAATCGACGAGCACGACAAGCAGCGCGGTCATAATGCGAAGCAATCGCGAGTAATTTTTGAGTCAGCGACAGCAGCCATCGTAGCACGCATTCCCTTGCATGAGCGGTCCCGCAGTCATTCGGCCTCGGTATTCAAAATGACCGTGAAACAAAGACGTATTGTAAACACGCATGCCGCTGCATGAGCGGCCAATCGTCGATTATCTGTCGTTCGTCCACGATAAAACATATTTACAAGACGTCCGAAGAAGCGGTGGCATATACAGCGAGAGAAGAATTTCGAGCACTAACTCCCGCTGAGCCGGCGATAAAGAAAATAGCCCGAACTTGTCCATAACGCCTTCCAAATGTGAAATCCTCTTGGGGTCACTTCTCTCGTCGTTCGTCCGTGGAAAAAGATGTTTACAAGACGCCCGAAAAAGAGACGGAAGATACATGAGAGACGAATTTAAACCACTAATCCTCGTTGAGCCAACCGGCGATAAAGAAAATAGCCCGAACTCGTACGTAACGTCTTCCAAATGCGAAATTCGCTTGGGGATACTTATTTAGTCGACTATGAACCAAGTATCTCACTAAGATCATCATATATCATTAAATATAAATTCTCTATATTGCACGTGTCTAATAAATTTTTTTGTTACAAAATAGCAGTAACTAGAATAATAACCTAATGTATATGTTGGTTGCAAAGTCCCCGTGATCAAAAAAATTATGTGTATCCTCACTAGGTGATGTTTCTCTTATCTAAACAAGTAGCACAATCGCGTAATCGCACAATTCCCTTGCAGTGGAATTGCGCGATTATGCATGAGAAAAAACTGCAAAAAAGTACATTGCTTGATTATACATGAGCTCCGGATCTAAAATTTATTTTTTCCCGGTTTCGCAGTGACTCTATCCGTCTTTCTCTTTCCTCAACCGTTCACGATTACGAAAAGATACACTCCATTCCAAAAATACCGCTTCTTTTTTTTCATAATTGGCATATAACTATGCTAACGCACAGAAAGTACCCAGGCAAAAAGTTATTTCTGATTGTCGACTAAAGTAAATTATCTGTAAGATGCAATGTAACTCCTCTTTGAATGGTAGTGGCTCCAGATCCGAAGTTTGCTGACTACACCAAACATCTCTCTTCTTTTCGTTCTCCACCTCTGCAAACATCTCATCCTCATCTGTGTAGCGAGCCTTAGACAACATGTCTGCAACTGGATTCTCTTTCCCGAGAATGTGTTTCAGCTCAGGGTTCAAACTCCGGATGTAAGCAATCCATCTCAACATTGCTATGTCTGGAGTACTGCAGTTTGCTATCATACCAAGCAAGGGTAAACAATCTGTTTCTAAAATCACATGAGCGCCTATCAAGAACTCTCGATCTACCTTCATAGCAGTAACAGCTCCCCATAGTTCACGCTTTACTTGAGGATAGTTACGTTGTCTGTCTGTCAAAATTCGGGCTCCAAATCTAGAAACAAACCGCATACCATCTGCATCTTCCTGACCAACTGCCCATCCAATCGCCTTTGGACTCGTGTCTATAGTTAGTATCACAGGCCTTCCTCTCTGATAGTTAAGTCTCCTCAGTATGGGTGGAGACTTCAGAATCTCCTTCAGCCGTTCCATTGTCTCATGATGCTCTTGCCGCCAAGTAAACCTCTTCCCTTTTCTCAGAAGCGCATACAAAGGCTCGGCAATGTGTGCATAATGAGGAATACTCACGCGAAAGAACACACAAGCTCCTAAGAAACGTCGAACCTCAGTGATATTCGTACAGTCTGCTATCCTTGCTATAGCATCTACCTTCTCTGGGTTCGGTCTTCTTCCAAATGTGCCACACAAATGACCAACCACCATAATCTCTGACATCCCAAAACGAGACTTAGTACCTGATAGAGTGAGATGTACCTCCTCCAGACGTGTTAGAATCCTACCCACGTCGTGAATATGATCAGCAATAAACTTCCTGCAACCATTGGAAGTCACAGTCTCATCCTTGTCTTCCACCGGACAGCCTTTCATGGGAATGTCATTCAGAAATGGGATAGTGATCTCAGGTACAAATTCTCGCAACACCTTATGCATCGCGTTCTGCATATGTGCTACTGAGTTTGTTGCTCCCTGAGGAAGAGTGCACATCCGCATCAATCCCAAGGGCGTGCGCATGGTAGTCAAGTCTCTACTCTCCAAGGCAAGTTGAAACTGATCATAACCCGAAAACAAATCTCCAATAGAATAGACAGACCTCCCAGCAAACGCCTCAGCTACCTCATCAACCACAGGTCCTGTTCCCACGTTCCGAATCGTGATGTTGTTGGCAGGCTGCAAGTCTTGGATAAAGCGCAAAGCTCCTGACTTCTTAGGCACCGTGAACCATCGGCTGGAATACGGAGCCATGGAAGGCTCGAGGATACCCATCTGCATCTTCTCCTTCAATAGCTCAATGAGCTTTGGCAGCAAGGCACGAGGGACTGGAATCGGCTTCAAGTCCCAAGGCACATGAGGTACAGTGAAGATAACCATCGGAGCTATCACACTAGGATCCACACAACCAATCTCTTCAGCTGAAAAAGAAAATGCTCTACCATGACTGACAATCATCTGTTCAAAAATCTTCTTTTCTACTTCAGTCAAGAAACCACCCCCTCCTATCTGGAGTTGTTCGAGTGTTTCCTGAGTAAACTGATGTCCTATTCGTCTAGGATTTCTGAGTACAAGCTCAGTGGTGGCTAACTTCATCTGCTGTTGCGAATCAACAGGCAATTGGATCGCCACAGGCTTCACCTTCCTTGCTACAGCTTTATATTTGGCGTGTACTTCTGCTTCATGACGAGAGCCGCACCAGCAGACTGCATCCTTCCATTCATTCTCCAGTCTCGGATGAGGACGGTATCGCAAGTACGAGACAATCTCCTCATAGACTTTAGGAGAATGGATGGGGATCACCACCCTACCTCCCAACTGTTCTTCCATTCTACCCACTTTATCTAGCCAACGAACAAAAGATTGTACACCGATAAACTCTTGATACACACCAGAAATCATTTCATTTTCCTCCAGAGCTCCTATACAGCGCAGATCAGCTATACGTCTCTCCACCTGCCTCCTACTTCTTTCAGTAAGATCTTCTACTCTTGTAAATTCACTCCAATCCTCACAACTCAAACTCAACAAACCAGATCTCCAACTTGGTACTCTATATACATTCTCAGAACCTCGAGCAGCCTCCTCATTAGTCTCCTGTGATCCCTTGGGCTGCTCAGACGGGATCATAGTAGTCTTTGATCCTTCACTCTTGTCTTCCCGCTCTACAAGAGTGGGTTCTAAAAACCCTTACCTCTACAAATAGGGGAGTCCCTCAAGGTCTGTCTGTTTCGCTCGTGGTTTGACCGAACAGTCAGAAATTGAACAGAACGTCTGTCATCAGGACTACGGATCCTAGCAAAGTGTGACCCATCGTCCATCACTTTGGTCTCCATGCGCACTGCAGTGATATAGGGTTGACCAAGAATGACTGGATACGAAGCAGAAGATTGCACAAAAAAGTGCTGATCTACTTCTACATCACCTATCCTCACTCTCACGTTAGGACAGGCTCCGTACAACTCTCCCTTCTGGTTGTTAGCAGCACGCAGTACCCATCCATGATTCAGCTCGATAGGCCACAGTCCTCTCTCATATATCTCTCGTGACATGATATTGATTTCGGATCCGTGGTCAACTAAAGCAGCAATAGGTTCAGGCAAACTCCCAAGACGTACCCGTGTGGCAGTTGTAGCACGAGCCCAATGCCTCTTCTTGAAGTCACTGTCAACCGTTGGACTCTCCCCATCAGCTTCATCATCATCAGCTTCAATAGTGCTAGTTCCAGCAACTAACGCCTCCTGCTGGTACCTCCTGTCTCCAGTCTCCTGAAAATGTACCTTCCCAAACTCCACATCATTTACAGAAGCTCCTATCACATCTATCATTTGGCTCTCTACCTGCTCGGATATGACTTGCCTCTTTCGCTTGATGACATCAATAATCAGCTCATGAAACTCTCTCTTTGCGATGCCAAGAACTTCTCGAAGCGAAAACTCAACCCGTGCATCTAATATCCTCTGCTCCAGAATGCTTTTAAGATCAGTGGAGGTCTCAATATCTGCAGCCAGCTTGTAAGCAGGTCCTTTCCCTTTCTCTTGAGCAGTGAACCTTCTGCCAGCAGTTGTTGGTTCCTGCTGTTGTCTCTGTACGTCCTCCATTGGACCTGGAGCAGGTGGTGGAGTCTGTGAGGTAGACGGAACATCCTCTGGAGGAGCTGCACGTCTTCTAGTGATCCTCCGTCCCTGTCCCTCTCTAGTCTCCTCTGGATTCCCAGTTTCAAGCTCAGAGGCATCTCGTCGCCTCTTCTCCTCTACAGAAGCGTCCTGCCAATGAACATGCTTATCTACGTCCAAGAAAGCTTTAATGGACGCTGTATCTACGGGATCTTTCCACCCTGTGACTCTACGGATAGTTTCTGCTCCTCTTTTCAACACCTCAGAAGGAACCTCAGTACTGTTCCTATCAAGAGACCTATCCAGCAAAGTAGGGCTAGAAGAAACTTCAATATGCCCAGCATACACATCAAGATTCATCGGTGGTACTGTTACTGTAGTTACTGTTGCAGTTGCAGCGACTTGAGGTAGACTCCTCATACCTCCTCGTCCAAACTGTGTGTTTAATGGCTCTCCGGTAGAAACAAGGTGCAGTCTACCATTTTGATAGCGAACCACACCATCTCGTAGAGCAGCTGTAAGCTCTTGGCAATCTCCTCGAAGATGATCTGGACTATCACACCAGATACACCTACGGACAGGAGCACCCCCTGGGCGAGCAGCACCAGGCGTTGGTGGGAGCTCCCTATGTAAACCAGCCAGCTCTACTTTCAATTCACGCATCTGTCGGATCAACTCCTCAATTTGATTGTGCTGACCCTGGTTCTCAACCACCCTCTGAACAGGTACCCTCTGTGCAGGAACTGGCACAACAGGCACTGGAGGCGCTTCTACAGGAATAACAGGTCTAGGAGCAAGAGCCGGGGGCTGCTGTACCTGTGGAGCATAAGGTTGATGGATCACCTCTGCGAGCGGTCGTCCTCCTACGGCCACTCTCCCTCGCCTCTGCCTTGTCAGAACGGCCACAGCATCTTCCACCCTTCCCCAATCCATAGTAACGCCTCCTTCAGCTGATCGATCTGCTAACATGAAGCATAATCGATCTGCTGTAGCCTCATCGGTGGCTTGCAAGAAGAGCTCTGTCCTTCGAGCATCCAAGGTTATCCGTTCGAGCGTCGAAAGCTGTCGGTATCTTCGATCGAACTCTCTCAGCAACTCATTTAACCCCATCCTATGACCAGGTTGCTGCTCAATCCAATCCAAAAAAGTTCTCCTAGTAACTCTCTCAGAATCCTCCTCAAGGAATTCCTCTCGGAGAGCTCGCTCAAAACTTGCCCAAACACCAAGATTTCTCCTCTGTACGTCTCTGACTTGATCTCTCAACTCAGGAATCACAGCCAACTCAAAACTCCCAATCATCTCTGCATCGGTCACCCTCACAAGCTCCATCTCTCCTCTGTACTCACGAAGATATCTAGAAATATCTCTGCCTTCAAATCTTCCACACCTATTCACAATCGCCTGCAAAGCTTTTGTAGATTTCAACTCACCCCCTCCGACGATCGGATGTTGATGAACCAAAGCCGCAAGCGTCTTCAGTATCTCAGTAGTATCCAGGCCTGATGCTGCAGTGGCTGCTGAAGACGGTATCGTGTCGGATATTTTGTGCATGAAGGATGTCCAGGAAAACGCGAGGTTCCTGGCTGTGGAGATGATGTGTGCCAAACAGAGACAAGACAGAGAAGAACAACCACGAAAAAGAATGCTGCGATATATACCACTCTGAAAGTATGTACACTGTCGATTCTTTCTCCAAACAGCACAAAACTGAGGAAAAGACCAGAGCGGTCTGTAACCTACTTCAGAAGCCCTAAAACAAACCCCTGAAACGTAACCCTAGTCTGAAATCGCCAAAACGTAGCTCAAAGCAAGAGGAACTTCTCTTTGCTAACAACCAGAGCCACAACAGTATCATGCGATCCAAACCCAAGTCCAAACCACATCCACACACTAGCTCTTGGCTAAAGCTAGCTACCACAAGCCATACACAACCAACTAAGTCCTTAACGAACTCAAAAGGACGAAACTTGTAGCGAAGGAACCGAAAAAGACCTATCTGGGAACTTTCTCCTTTCGCCAAACGATCTTCAAATGTTGATAGGGTCTCCTTCCCTGACTCCGTTGGCCCAAGAAACCTTCAGATCCGGCTCCCGATAGTTGAGATATCGCTAATTTTCGGTCGCAGGTGACCGAACTTTCAAAAACTCCTCCCTGCGGCTTAAAACCGCTCACACCACACAAACGGATCGTCTAAACTGATATCCGTCTTCGCTGGTAGGTAGATCTGGCTACTCTGAACCCAACAAGACTCCAAACAAGCCGTTTGGAGTTCCCCTTGCAAAACTACTCGAGAAATTTGGTCGCATGCTACAAAAAACTGACGTAAATCGGCTCCCTGCGGCTCAAATTTGCTCACCACACCCAAACCAACAATCCAATTCACTTACAGTCTTCTCCTATGCGTACATGAGGACTCCTTGATCGCGTAGGCACCAAGAACGAAGAGCTTGGTTCACTGATCGCGAAGAACAATCCAATCTCAGGTCGCAGGCGATGAAAACCTGACGCAAGCGCTTCCCTACGAGCCAATTTCTCTCACAACTCTCAAACCGCCCGATAAAACTTTGTATCGTCTTCAATTTCCTGAAGAACTCGTTGTTCTGATCCCGATGGATCCAAGGACAGCAAGTTTGGACTCCGGAACGGCCCGAACGGTCCAACTCTCCTTCATAGGTAACTAAAAACCCCAATTCTGCTCCCTGCGTCTCAATTTCTCCCAGAACACAACCCCCGATCCGTCTCTTCAAGAACCGTCTTAACCTGTGCGTAGCCTGCACAGATCTGAACCCGATGACACCTTGCGCGCGTGTATTGGACTTCCCAATTCTCCAAAACATCCACCGACAGGTCGCAGGAACAAACAAGCCCCTTAAGCAGCCCCCTTGCAACAGTCTGTACGTACGAAGTTCAACTCTCAATAATAAGAAGCAGGCCCCTTGCGTGTTTGATATAACGCCTGAAGCCCTAAATACCCAGTCAGCAAGTAACTAGGGGCCTAGCTTGATTTTACCTTTTTCCGAATCGCATAACTTCTTCTCTGGATGTCCAAACGAAATAAACAAGATGCCCATGGAAAGCTGACAACGAGCTCTATCCATCTATGCGATAAAAGTAAAGATCCGAAGTTGCGCCAAAAGCTCGTAAGCTGGGGCCTAGCTTGTTTTCTCCATCTTTCGAGTCCTGTAACTTCTTCACTATGCGTCAAACGAAGTAGACAAAGTGCCTATGGAATGCTGACAAGGAGCTCTATCCACTGGTGCGATAAGAACGAAGATCCGAAGTGGTGCCAAAAACCCGTAAGCTGGGGCCTAGCTTATTTTCTCCATCTTTCGAGTCTTGTAACTTCTCCACTAGGCGTCCAAACGAAGTAGACAAAGTGCCTTTGGAAAGCTGACAAGGAGCTCTACCCATCTATGTGATGAAAATGGAGATCTGAGATTGTGCCAAAAGCTCGTAAGCTGGGGCCTAGCTTGTCTTCTCATGAGTGTCTTTGGAGCAACAAGTATCGAAGTTTGAATTTCAAGTAGGAGCCGGTCCACGACACGACATCCACCCCCTCTGAACCTGTGCATCCTCCGGTATGCACCAGAGATACCAACCAAGGAGTGGACCGGCTTATCGTCCTACTTCCCATCGTAACCAACCTCACCTTCAAGATCTTCTGCATAATCCTCATCCTCAAACTGAAACTCCGTCAAGATATCTGCTAAATCGACCTCCTCATCTCTCTTTTTGAAAATCTTGACGCGTTTACCTGCCACTGGTACCTTCAAGCTTGTTCCATCCAACTCTTGTAGGGCGTAAGTTGCGTTGTCATGAACCTTCTTCACCACATACGGACCAAACCATCTTCTGGAAAACTTCCGGAGTGCACTATGCTGGTTGTCTAGACTGTTGTCATAGACTAACACCCAATCACCTTCCTTGATATCCCTAGGTCTCAAACGATGTCGCTGATCAAATCTGACCTTGTTCTTCAACCGTGCTTCTCGCAGCCTATCCAAAGCAGTTTGGATATCCTCTGGTCTTCTCTATAACTGCCTAATTCGAATAGCAAGAAGCTCTTCTCTAGTCAAATTGTCCTCCCAAGGTAACACACTCCATGTCAGAACATGTTCTTCAATCGGCATGATAGGCTTCTGACCTGTGATGAGTTCCACCGGCATGTAACCTGTCACCGAGCTGTGCGTCGTTCTATCTGCCCATAACGCAAATGGTAAGAGTCGAGGCCACTCGCGCACCCTTCCGTTGCAAGCCTTCACCAAAGCCTTCACAATGGGTGGATGACCACGTTCACTCTTGGCATTCCCTTCGGGGTTATAAGCAGTTGTCAGTGACAACCTCACCCCACACCTTGCAAAGAATTCACGAGCCTCATGTGCATCTAGCTCTCCCCGATCTGCAGTGATCTTCCCCACACATCCATACCGACAAACAACCTCTTCCAAGAGAAATCTACATACCCCTTCAGTTGTCTTCGTCCGAAGCGCCCTACCCTCGACTTGATTTGAAAGATCCTCTCTAGCAAGTACCAAGTATCTCATCTGCCATAATCCAACCGGCATAATCACCAAGTCTACCACCCACTTGAAGTGGATTGCCAACGGATAAGTCGGATGTAATCCGTCACGATGTCGGATATTCGAATACATCTGACATGTCAAACAAGACTCCACAAAAGATACAACATCCTTGTACATGTTTTTCCACCAATACCGCTCTTTCATCTTTGTAAAAGTGGCCCAAATCCCTCGATGTCCAGCCCAAAGACTCTCATGGAACGCCTTGAGCAACTTCTGCTGATCTTCCTTGTTGCAAATCACCCGTAGCGGTACTCCACCTTTTTGCTTCGATCGCTTCCAAAAAAACCCATCCTGCAACATGAAGTTGTAGGCCTTCCTTCTAACTCTCCGAAACCTCTCATCTGTCCAACCTGTCTGCTTAACCATCGTACTAAGGTACCTCCCGATATCAAGCAAATCACCATCATACAACCCTTCAACAAACAACTCATCTTCTCTTCCTGTCTGTGCAATCGAATAGAACTCTGTACCCACGTCGTCAATGTCTTCTACCATCTCATCTTCCCCATCATATCGAGCCCGAGACAACATATCCGCCATCAGATTATCCTTCCCTGCGATATGTCTAAACTCCGGGTTCAACGACTTGATATATGCGATCCATCGTAACATCGCAATATCAGGAGTTGAACAATTCATGATCATCCCTAACAACGGCAAGCAATCAGTTTCAACCACCACTACTGCTCCAATCAAATACTCTTTCTCAGTTTTCATAGCTGAAACAATACCCCACAATTCTCTCTTCACTTGCGGGTAAGCACGTTGTCGAGCACTTAACACCTTCGCTCCGAACCTAACCGCAAACCTGTCTCCATCCTCATCATCCTGTCCGACTGCCCATCCAATTGCAACTGGACTTGTATCCACAGTAAGAACCACCGGCCTAGCACCCTTGTAATCAATCCTTCTCAGAACTGGAGGAGATGATAGTAAAGACTTCAGCTTCCTTACCGCATCAGTATGCTCTTCCTCCCATCTGAATTTATGACCCTTACGCAACAATCCATACAACGGATCCGCCACATGCGCATAATGAGGAATCCAAATGTGGTAGAATACACAAGCACCCAAAAATCTTCTTACTTCTGTCAGCGAGTTGCAAACCTCCTTCATCCTTCCAATCGCATCCACCTTGTTCGGATCTGGCTTCCGACCAAACGATCCACACAAATGACCAACGATCAAAACCTCTCTAACTCCAAATGTAGACTTCGCACCTGACAGCGTAAGATGAACTTCCTCAAGTCGAGATAAGATCTTCTCACAGTCTGCGATGTGATCAGTGACGTATCGCCGACACCCCCTCTGATCTAATGCTTCATCCTTCTCATCTTCCACACATCCTTTGATGGGGATGTCATCCAAGAATGGCATCGTCTTTTCGGGGATGAAGTCCCTTAGAACTCGATTCATCCCGTTCATCATGTGTGCTACCGAGTTGGTAGCTCCCTGCGGTAAGGTACACATCCTAACCAACCCCAAAGGTGTCCTCATTGTCGTGAAGCTTCTGCTCTCCTCCGCTAGTTGAAACTGATCATACCCCGAGTAAAGATCTCCCATTGAGTAAATCGCTCTTCCTGCAAATGCTTCTGCAAACTCATCCACAATCGGTCCCACCCCAGCATTTCTGATTGTTACTGCGTTCACTGGCTGCATGTCTTGGATGAACCGCAGCGACCCATTCTTCTTTGGTACTGTAAACCATCTGCTTGAATATGGTGCAAACGACGGCTCCAAGATCTTCATCCGCATCTTCTCCTTCAGCAACTCCACTAGTTTGGGCAAGTGAGCCCGCGGTACTGAAATTGGTCTCAGGTTCCATGGCACATGCGGTACCGTGAAGATAACCATCGGGGTAACAACGTACGGATCTACACATCCAATCTCAAGTGGCTCAAAAGCAAATGCTTTCCCATATCTTGAAAGCATCTCCTTGAAGCACATCCTCTCTTCTGGTAGAAGAGACCCATCAGATCCAATCTTCAGCTCTTCAAGGGTCTTCTCCGTGAACTTGTGTCCTATCATTGCAGGATCTCTCAAACTCTTCTCCTTTGAAGCTCGATCCATCTGTTGGTTGGTGTCTTCCGGCAAAGGACCAGCAACTGGCTTTACTTTCCTATCCACTGTCTTGTACCTTGTCTCAACTCGAACCTCCGGCGCACGGAATGATTCGATCACCGAATAGACCTCCCTTGAATGAATCTGCACGACCTTATCCATATCCTCCCATCCAATAGACATGATCTCTCGCAAGGGATCTTCCAACCCATCCTCTTCATAAACACCAGAAATCCATTCATCCCTTTCTAGCTCACCCAACTCTTTCAACATCAACTCAACACCACGCAAATGTTTTTGTTCTTTTCTTCTCAGCTCTTCTATCTTCTTGTAGACAGCAATCCCACACTCTGAAAATCCAATAAACCCTGTACAAAAGGCACTATCTCCATCAAGCGAGAGTACCTTCTCTTGCGCACCACCACAATCCCGCTCTATAGTGGTACTCAACGAAAATCCTTGAACTCTTCACTCACCTTGGAAGCGGCTTCTCCCTCAAACGATCTCGGTTGCGCTCGTGGTTGGACGGTACAGTCAGGAACTGTACCGCTCTCTTCCCATCTTGACTTCGGATCCTAGCATACGCAGATCCGTCGTCCAGTACCTTTGTCTCCATCCGGGTTGCTATGATGAAAGGTTGACCCAGAATGAGTGGGTATGATGTTGCTTCCTGAACAAAGAAGTTTTGCTCAATAGCAACATCACCTACGCGCACTCTGATGTCTGGACAAGCTCCATACAAGTCTCCTCTCGTGTTGTTGGCTGCTCTTATGACCCATCCATGCTCTGTGTCGATCGGCCACTTCTTCCTCTTGTACAGCTCCTTCGACATGATGTTGATTTCTGATCCATGATCGATCAGAGCAACCACCGGCTCATCCAAGTCCTCGATCCTCACCAACGTCTCCGTCGTAGCTCGAGCCCAGTGACTGTGGCTGTAATGACTTGAGCTCCGCTTCCCATCCTCCTCTTCATCCTCGAAATGCACCTTGCGCCTTCGATCTCTTTCTTCCTCTGGAGAATAGACACTGCACCTTGCAAGCTCTCTCTCCTCATCCACTGACATCCTAGTATCCAAAGCATGTGATAAACCAGTCTCACCCGTAATTTGTCGTTTCCGTTTGATGACATCGATGATGACATCATGAAACTCACGCTTGGCGATGCCTAACACTTCTCTCAAAGTAAACTCCACCTTCGCATTCAGAATGCGATCTTCCAAGACTCCCTTCAAGTCTGTTGAAGCCTCGATATCCGACTGTAGCTTGTACGCAGCCGGCTTACCCTTCTCCTTCTGAGATTTCTCCTTCGATGGAGAAGGAGCATCGTCCATCGGTAGGTCTTGAGCTCCTGCATCCCGAAGCTCTTGACGAACCTTCTCCCCTCGAGTCTATCTCTTTGAAGAAGTCCCTTCTCCTGAATCCTCTGAATCTCGCCTTCTCTTCTCTTCCAACAACGCTTCGTGTTGGTTCTTGGCGATGTACGCATGCACCGATAGAGCTTCTATCGGATCCTCCCATCCAGTATCCCTTCTAATCGTTGCAGCTGTCCTCTGCAACGTCTCACGTGCCATCTTCCCTTTCTGTTTCATGGAGATGGCAGATGACCACAACTCACTTGGCTCAACTTGCTTGTTGAAACTCCTCTCAGCCTGATCCTCAACCCTTGTGCCATAAGTTCCAGCTTCCACCATTGCAACTGCTTGCGCTGATAGGTGGTCCTCAACCAACTTCTTCATCCCTCCCCTACCAAAGTTGGTCTGAAGAAGTGCACCAGTATCCCTCAACGCTACCTTCCCATCCTTCCAGAAGATCACTCCTTGCTGCAGAATATCTGTGAACTCCTTGCAATCTCTGCGCGGATGATCAGTACCATCGCATCAGATACACCGCTGGATCCAGCCTTGCTTCTCAACCGGTCTTACTCCACTTGTAGATCCCTTCTCTTCCAATCTGGTGAGCTTGATCTGCAGATCTCTCATTCCACGCAATATCTCCTCAAGGTTTGAGTCATCCTTCTTCGGAGATACCATGGGTGCCTGAACAACTGGAACAACCGGAACAACAGGAACAGCTGGAGCAACAGGTACTACTTGTCTAGCAACAGGAACTGATCGGACTACAGGAACAGGTGTTACAGCTGTAGGTGTTGGCGCCAGTCTCCTAACAGGAACTTTCTCTCGTCTCCGCTCCTTCTTGGTAAGCAGACCAACAGCTTCCTCAACCTTCTTCCAGCTGCTGGTCAATCCATCGTCCTCCTCCTGGTCTTCCAGAAGTACCTCTAGCTTCTCCTGCAACTTCTCATCTGCAGCCCGAAGAAATAGCTCTGTCTTGTTGGACTGCAACGTCAACTTCTCCATCCTGGTCAGTCGTGAGAACTGCTTCTCAAACTCTCTGAGCAACTCAGTAGCTTGTAAACCCTTCCTTGGTTGCTCAACCCACTCCAAGAATGACTTCTTGGTGACTCGATCAGAGTCCTCCAAGAAGTACTCATCCATCAAGGCACGAGCAAAAGTCTCCCAATCCTTGTTAAAATGCTTCGTTAGCATTTTAACATGATCCCTAATCTCTGGAGCTGCTGCCAACTCAAACGTCTCAATCATCTCATCTTCTGAGACCCGGTTCAGCTCCATCTCCTTCACATAATGTCTCAGATACCTTGAGACATCTCTTCCATCAAACTGGTCAATCCTGCTGACCACTGCTTGTAGCGCCTTTGTTGCCAAAGCTTCCTTCCGCTCATCAGATTGTTGCTGCCGTAAGAACATAGTGAAAGCTTGGAACATCGATGCAGTCGCTGGATCCAACTGCACCTTCGGCAACCCACTTGAACCACTAGCTCCATCTCCATCACCTTTCCCATCCCCACTCATGACTGCCAATCCCTTCTTCAAAGTTCACACACAGAAGAAATCTCCACTCCAGACCTTCACGTCGAGTTCACCACCGTATCGTGTCGGATATTTTGTGCGTGAAGGATGTCCAGGAAAACGCGAGGTTCCTGGCTGTGGAGATGATGTGTGCCAAACAGAGACAAGACAGAGAAGAACAACCACGAAAAAGAATGCTGCGATATATACCACTCTGAAAGTATGTACACTGTCGATTCTTTCTCCAAACAGCACAAAACTGAGGAAAAGACCAGAGCGGTCTGTAACCTACTTCAGAAGCCCTAAAACAAACCCCTGAAACGTAACCCTAGTCTGAAATCGCCAAAACGTAGCTCAAAGCAAGAGGAACTTCTCTTGCTAACAACCAGAGCCACAACAGTATCATGCGATCCAAACCCAAGTCCAAACCACATCCACACACTAGCTCTTGGCTAAAGCTAGCTACCACAAGCCATACACAACCAACTAAGTCCTTAACGAACTCAAAAGGACGAAACTTGTAGCGAAGGAACCGAAAAAGACCTATCTGGGAACTTTCTCCTTTCGCCAAACGATCTTCAAATGTTGATAGGGTCTCCTTCCCTGACTCCGTTGGCCCAAGAAACCTTCAGATCCGGCTCTCGATAGTTGAGATATCGCTAATTTTCGGTCGCAGGTGACCGAACCTTCAAAAACTCCTCCCTGCGGCTTAAAACCGCTCACACCACACAAACGGATCGTCTAAACTGATATCCGTCTTCGCTGGTAGGTAGATCTGGCTACTCTGAACCCAACAAGACTCCAAACAAGCCGTTTGGAGTTCCCCTTGCAAAACTACTCGAGAAATTTGGTCGCATGCTACAAAAAACTGACGTAAATCGGCTCCCTGCGGCTCAAATTTGCTCACCACACCCAAACCAACAATCCAATTCACTTACAGTCTTCTCCTATGCGTACATGAGGACTCCCTGATCGCGTAGGCACCAAGAACGAAGAGCTTGGTTCACCGATCGCGAAGAACAATCCAATCTCAGGTCGCAGGCGATGAAAACCTGACGCAAGCGCTTCCCTGCGAGCCAATTTCTCTCACAACTCTCAAACCGCCCGATAAAACTTTGTATCGTCTTCAATTTCCTGAAGAACTCGTTGTTCTGATCCCGATGGATCCAAGGACAGCAAGTTTGGACTCCGGAACGGCCCGAACGGTCCAACTCTCCTTCACAGGTAACTGAAAACCCCAATTCTGCTCCCTGCGTCTCAATTTCTCCCAGAACACAACCCCCGATCCGTCTCTTCAAGAACCGTCTTAACCTGTGCGTAGCCTGCACAGATCTGAACCCGATGACACCTTGCGTGCGTGTATTGGACTTCCCAATTCTCCAAAACATCCACCGACAGATCGCAGGAACAAGCAAGCCCCTTAAGCAGCCCCCTTGCAACAGTCTGTACGTACGAAGTTCAACTCTCAATAATAAGAAGCAGGCCCCTTGCGTGTTTGATATAACGCCTGAAGCCCTAAATACCCAGTCAGCAAGTAACTAGGGGCCTAGCTTGATTTTATCTTTTTCCGAATCGCATAACTTCTTCTCTGGATGTCCAAACGAAATAAACAAGATGCCCATGGAAAGCTGACAACGAGCTCTATCCATCTATGCGATAAAAGTAAAGATCCGAAGTTGCGCCAAAAGCTCGTAAGCTGGGGCCTAGCTTGTTTTCTCCATCTTTCGAGTCCTGTAACTTCTTCACTATGCGTCAAACGAAGTAGACAAAGTGCCTATGGAATGCTGACAAGGAGCTCTATCCACTGGTGCGATAAGAACGAAGATCCGAAGTGGTGCCAAAAACCCGTAAGCTGGGGCCTAGCTTATTTTCTCCATCTTTCGAGTCCTGTAACTTCTCCACTAGGCGTCCAAACGAAGTAGACAAAGTGCCTTTGGAAAGCTGACAAGGAGCTCTACCCATCTATGTGATGAAAATGGAGATCTGAGATTGTGCCAAAAGCCCGTAAGCTGGGGCCTAGCTTGTCTTCTCGTGAGTGTCTTTGGAGCAACAAGTATCGAAGTTTGAATTTCAAGTAGGAGCCGGTCCACGACACGACAACGTTGGTGTAGCCGAAGGTGCAGCAGTAGACGTCGATGCTCCAGCCGTAGAGGCAGTAGCACCACTCTCGCTCTTGCGATCCATCTTCCCTTGTATGCAAATCTCAACCTCCGCAACCTCAGCGATTAATCACCCCAAGATGACTCTCAGTGGAAGCACCAGATTTATGTCAAGGAGAGTCCTTCTCAGGAAGGGCGGGCCTTCTGGCTGTGATAGATCGCGAGATAGAAGTAGAGATTGTATACCAAGACAAGAGCCAAGCAAGAGATCGCAACAGCTGAAGTCACTCACAGTGACTATAACTATAGATCACTTACTAATCAACAGATCAAGTCTCAAGTCTCAGGAGACAGATCCACCTTCAGACACAACAGATAGGAGAATACTGAACTCACGATGCTTTATTTCTCTTCCAAACACACTCAATAGTCCTCCACATATATCAATTTACAACCTATCTCTACTCAACTCCTTACGTTGATCACCGCAGATGTCAAACAGCAAATTCCCACTCAACTAGTATTTTCTCCAGCAGATTTCTCTCCAGAACCTACAACCGATGAAGATTTGAAACTCCAACGCCTTGTAGCCCTCCCTACGACAGCTTCAGCACTGAAATTTCTCAAGAACTTGACCTTCTCAGTCTCAGTTCCAGTCCCTCCGCTCAACTAATGCTCTCTTTCCACCAAATTCGTCTCAACTCAAGTCTGGTAGGTGAAATTCAGACCCCAAACTCCTAATCTTTTCTCTGCGTCAACCTCCCAACTCAAAACTATCAAGAATTTAATCCAGCGTCAATCAAGAGTCCCTTGCAGATTATCAAAACATTCTCCTTCAATAAAACTGCCTCCTGTCCGATCAGAAGAAATTCTGCTTCCAAACTGCTCTCAATCCCCCAAATACTTGTCTGTCCCTCTGTCGCGATCACCCCAGTTCCTCAATTCAGTTCTGTCTGAAAAAATTGATCTCCCTCAGCCTCCAAGCTTTTCTTTCCGCTTCAGCTCCCAGCTCTCTGTAGAAAAAAAAAATCTCCTCAAAAAGTGTCCCCCGATCTTCAGCCGTCGCAGGTACTTAACCTAAAAGCTAAGGGCCCAGCTTAAGCTGCCCCCCTGCTGTCCTTATAAGCACAGTCGCTTATCACAAGCAGGCCCCCAGCTTAAGCTGCCCCCTTACTGTCCTTACGTACAAAACTCTTCTTTCAAAACTGACTCTCTTTTAAATAAAAGTACACAGCTACCTCTGTAAAGCAGACTCCTTCACTGTAAAATGCCACACTGCTTCCCTCGCCATTGCTAAACCGACTCGATGGATAAATAACAGATTGACAAAAGTTTCCCGTGCCCTTGATGTCATCTTGATGCCACCCTGAATATACTACAAGCCATCCAATGTAGGCCGAAGCCCTAACACTTATGAGGCTGCCCCACAGGGCTTACAGCCCCCCCATATGCGCACCAGGTATCTCCCATAGTATATTCAGGATGGCATGCGGAGGCTTAGGCCAGGAAGCCCACGATTAAAGGAAATACCGGTCTCCCGCCCCTAGATATGCAGGACATGGCTGCACACCCAACATAGACTCCCATCCGGGAGGCCAACATGCCGGAATAGGAACCCAAGACCAGGGGGATTGGGTCTTGGGGGATTTGATCCTGAGACCTCCTCCTCCCTAGGCAGGCGCCCTATCACTGGGATGGCCTTGAGTTCCGTTCATAACAGTTAAATTTTCTGTACACATGCTTTTACAAAGAAGTTTACCTGTAAAGTCTTTACTAGTCTTTCCTACTCTAACTTCACTATACAACTCCGTTTTTAATGAATAAAGAGTCAAAATTATAGTACTTGTGAACACCTACACGCTCACGCTATCAGATTCTGAGTTTGAACCACGAGCTAAAATCGACAGATTTCCCTCTTTCATGCATTTCTCAGTCTAAACCCCGTACTAACTACTACTTAAAACACTTTCTGTCGAAACTGGAAGCACAAAGTCGCTCTCCTCGCCGAGCTCTGCATTCTGATGCTCTTCGACCTCTTTCAAGGTGATATTTCAGTCTAAGCTAGGGGGCAGCTTATCAAGCATGGCCCCAGCTTAGCTCCTGCCCAGCTTGATAAGCTAGGGCGCAGCTTCCCGAACAAATGCAGGTTGAGTGTCTTCTGAAGTTCCATTTCAGCACCTTGAACGTCATGCACTACGACAACGCTCTCCACTGTGAGGACAACGAGCAAAATGTCGACACGAGCTATTGAGTGAGACATTATACTTGCAGGTGGATAGTGTCGAAGCAACAGACTAGACCAAGCCTAGAAAGAACCTCATCGCTGTAGAAAAAATAATTGGTGCGAGTCAAAACGCTCTAATGCAAAGTCGAGCTATGAGTCAAGAGCATGCGTCCTAGTCCAAACTCTTCGAGAAAATATCTCGTCAGATGGAAGGATCAACTAAGAGCGCATGAAGAACTTGCTGGAAGCGGTGTCTGGATCCATCGATAGCTAAAGTACCAAATCGAGAATGTGTCTCAAGAGTCAAACTATCTTTTACCTCACGGAGACACCTCTGTCACATAGCTCTTCAGAATATATCTATCTCGCACGAACAAATGACAACAGAGCCAAGGAGCTAAGACAACCCAACTACTCAAAAAGATTACCGGAGTAGTCTCCTAATGATATATGCCTACGTGCGAGAAGTCCTATCACGCACTCAAATGTCATCAGTCCTAAGATATCGTCAAAAACCCTCATGATCCTTCTAGCACACTCTATAAGACGCGAGATGAAGATAAGAGATGAAGGTACTGTGTAGAATAAGTAACCCGGACGACGTGCAATGAAAGAGAAAAGGATACCAAAGACAACTTACGGATCCTCTAACCTAGAGAGATCCTCGATATGCAAGATGTCCTCTGCCTGAACAACATCTAAGAATCGAGAGATGAAGACTTATGTACCCACGGGTACTATGAGGATACGCAAACCATCTCTAGGTGTAACAAATCTCGGGAGCTGGAGGTTTGATAGCATATCTATAGGAGCTCCGCACTTTGACACCTTCACTCTTAACCCTACCAAGGTCAACTGAGAGACGAGATGATCAAAGATATCACAGACTTGGTCCGCCAGACCTACGATATACATGCATAAGCTAGAGATAGAAAGACACAACATGGAGCAACAAGGACTGTAACCTCCTCTATCGAAGGACCGTGCTGGTAATAAAGAGGGGAGGAAGAACCATAGAACGATCGCATGAAAGAAACAAAGAAGACTCGTCTGAGATCCACCGTCATCCATAAGCTCCCTTAAGATGGAAGCGCAAGGAACGCTATTAAAAACATTTGTCCACTTATAAGACAATCTAATCGAGATGGATGTCCAAGAGAGCCATAATGCCGAAAGATATAGACTTATAACTTCCAGGCATTGCAACTCCAAACTGATGTGAACAAATATGATCTTGAAAAGTATCTCGAAGTTGAAAAATAATGAGACGACTAATAAGTCGTAAAAAAATCTCATCGATGAATATTAATTGAATCTCGCCGTCATCTTTCATCATGACCAAAAGTCTAGCTGTCCCCAGTACTTGAGCTATAGAATGTGGAATATGTCTCTGAGCTACTACTGCCGCTATCTAAAAAAGTTCCATGAAACCACTAGAGAGATCGTATGTCTGGAAATAATCCAGTAGGTGCTAGTAGATCATCTCAGACAGACCTCCAAAAGATAGATGTGGAGCTCTACACAAGGTCTGGATAAACAAATATCTATCAAGACATAATGACTCCTCATGCTTATAATCTTGAACCTCATGTGTTGGAAGATCATTCGATGAAGGATGAAGAAAATACAACAAAGTGATCGTCTCCTCAATAAGACATGCCACTGACAAAGAATGCAATGCTCTAGCAGCTCTACTATACTCTCCAACCTGACCTAACATCCTATAACATTGTACGCGAACGGAAGATGAGACATCACATGTTGAGACAGACTCAATCCTACCTCATGCAACACGTACTGATTCCTCCTGTAAGGTCATCTAATCATCAGCACGGAATCTCTGAAGATGGGCCGTCACCTCCCGATGTTTCATTCTGTCACCTCGAGTATAACGGAGGTATCAACGAGATAATAAGAGGAACAATAATCATGCCGCCTCGTCCTTGATGTTTCGTGTCAACTTGTGGAGAGGTAGACGGAATGCTTGTCTCACCTCGTCATGGAGAGCACGAGATAGCCGATGAAACAAACGCAGATAAAAAGAACTTGTCTCGAACCATCACAGAATAGTGTCAGTGTGGACTCTTGATCACTCTCACGACTCAAGAGGAACTCCATGAAGAAGAGCTAACAGTGTCATAATGACTGCACGTCATTATGATCACTCTCAGACCTCCGCTCTCGGCTGACTTGGACATCTCATGTGATCCAATCATAGCTCTTGTGCATCTTTCTCACATGAGACTTTACTCCTTGCGGGATAAATAACTGATCGCGCATCAGATATGGTGTGTCTCGAATCAGTCTCGATCTCATGAAAGAGAGAGTATCCATAACTAGAAAAGAGACGATATCCAACCAAACGATACTCGTAATAAAAACATCTCAAATCTACACTCTCAAATAAAAAACCCTCAACTCTAAGAATAAAAGAACACACTATATGTAACAAGAAAGCCTTCAAACTCTTTCAAAATCATAAACAAAAGATTTTGTAGTCCTAAAGAACCCAAAAGTATTTAATACTTACTCATTTTTCACAAAATATATCAATTCTAGAACTAAAAGAAGATGAAAAAAAAAAAAAAAAAAACAGAATATCTAAACAAATCTACACTAACCCACCTCAACGACTCCACCTTCTCAAACTACACTATGTTCCTTCTCCTCCCCTCCCCGCACGTCATCTCTCGATCTGAAAGTGCTTGTAAAGAAAATCGGTGTGTTTTTTACCGATTTTTTATTTGATTTGGTCATGAATTTTAATCAATAAAAATTTCAAATTTCAAAATTTTAATTTAATATTTTGAGAAGTAAAATCATTATATCAGTTTACATAAACATTCTTTAGACAAAGCTGTACTTCTATAAACTAGGGACTTTTTTCTTCAGGACAATCGAGAATCTTATGTCGGGCACGAGAAGCTTGGACACGCACTATTGTCCAACTTGATAAAATTGTGGTGCGATTATTCGCTTATTCATTTATTCATTTATATTTGTTCTCTAAATCTTTGCGTCCCTGGATGGCAACAAAAGATGCCTGTCGAAACTCTGTGGCTATTCGCACTCCGAACCCTGGTTCGCATCCCACTCCAGCGTACGGAATAAACAATTATTTGCTTGGTCGGGCCCATGCGCCAAAGTAGATCCTTGACAGGGCCCCCGCGCCAAAACCGGTCTTTGGTCAGACCCATGACTGGCTATCGTATGTAGATAGTTGACTAGACGGTTTATCGATCCAACATGGAGGATGATTGTATCATCCACGACTTGATCGCACGGCCTGTATCGTCCACGGTCTCATCGCACTGAGTGCGATGAGGACTCACTGCAGGAGGAGGATCATCGCACTCAGTCACGTGCGGGAGGAGGACTCACGGGAGGAGGATCATCGCACTCAGTGCGATGAGGACACCGCACTGAGTGCGATGATCCTCCTCCCGTTGCAATATTCCATTCCCATGGTTATTAACAACATGTTGTTATTTAATAGAGAAAATAAATAATAACTTATTGTTATTCGCACGTGTGAATTTCGCACGTGCGAAATCGCCCTCATGATTTGTGTTCTCCGAGCGAAAACCTTCACTTTTTCGCACGTGTGAAACTGATAATAACAATTTGTTGTTATTTAGACAGAATACTCGCAATCCATAAGAGAGGTATCTCGAAATTATATTTTTGTAAATTAAAGGTACCCCTAAATTATTTTTATGTAAAAGACAAACCCCTAAGTTATATTTCTGTAAATTTCAGTGCGGTGTCCTCATCGCACTGAGTGCAGTGCGACCTGATCGCACTCAGTGAGTGCGGTGTCCTTATCGCAACGCACTCAGTGCGACTGGACCAGTCCACGATGACATCCACGTGATATCAGTGCATCACGCTCAGAGCATGTCACTTACGCCAAGTCAGATTATATTCACTACGTGTACAGTCCACGTGTATGTTCACTGTGACGTGTGATACAGTACATACGATAGCCAGTTATGAGCCTGACCAATGATCGGTTTTGGCGCGGGGCCCTGTCAAGGATTTACTTTGGCGCATGGGCCGACCAAGCAACTGAGGTACAAGCCGTCCCGCTAACCTAAGGTGGACAATTTAGTCGAGTCACACGAGGACTGGTTTTGCTCGTGCGCAGTCGCAGCTTGAATCGATGCCTTGAAGAGCCTGAGGATCCAGCCTCATCCAGGTGCAACGGACACCTCCCTTGGACTTTCGTACCACACAACTGGTAGTGACACGGCACGTAGTCTGCGGACAAATCAGAAACGGCTAATATTGATACTAAACTCGTGCCTTGATGTTTATTAAGTTCGGTGAATACCGCAGCAGCAGATGTGGTCAATGTGGTGGCGGGCTCGCTGCGGTGCTGGGCAGGGCGGGGACCAAACAGACAGAAGTATGACAGACATCCGTGCAGTGTGCCTGGTCTGGCCTCTCTCGGTCGTGTAGCACTCTCTCTGTCTGTCCGTAAGCGTACTGTACTTGTTCCTGTACCGTATATAGCAATACTCGAAACGCACAGATGCTTCCAGAAATATTCCGTCAGTTCCGACGCTCTTGATAGGAAGAAGCTGCTCTTTCTTTAACCGGTATGAAGAAAACACAAAGAAGTTGTGCTCTTTCTTTAACTATTATCAAGAAAACAAGAAAACACAAAGAAAGAGGGTGCTCTTTCTTCGGAACTACACCAAGAATCTGTTGAGTTCCTTCTTGTACCATAATTTAGTAGCAAGAAGACGAAACATGAGCGCGAGATAGAGCGAGGCTCAGCGAGCGAGCAACTTTCGACTTTGATAAAATGAGGAGGGTCCGGAGGATTTGGTTGCCATGAAGTCTGAAGAAGATTCGAAGAAGGAACGCATTCAAGAAGAGAGGGGGATGGAGGTGAAGTTTTCAAACACATGCTTGTGATCTCATGCAGTAGCAGGTGTTGCCTGCGGCTGACAGAAAGATGTTTCTGGATGGATGCCTTTAAGTGTACGAGTTTTAAACGATATATTTCTCGGGTGCAAGTCTGATGCTGCGATGTGATCCAGGTGGAGGGAGGGCTCATGTGCAAGCAGACGTACCTTCAGACATGAGAAGTCCATGTTCCATCCATGTCGAATGCCACCGTGAGCGATAGGCCTTCCTTTTCTTCGATCTGTCTCCATGTTGTCGACCACAAACAGTTCGAATGTCCACGCCTTTGTTGTACAGACCAGAGCCATGAGACATACTTCACACACAAGACCTTCATTTCCACGGTCCTGCCTAAAAACATCTCGGTCTTCCATCTATCTGTTGCTGGTGTGTTCCTCTCGTCAAATAGCGTACGGTCAGTGAGTGCCGTTCCTTGGTTTATTGGGGATGTCCAGAAGAAGTAGATTACGCACGCAATCTGCCGCCCTTAGCCAAGAATGCGGTCACGACTTCAGCGAATCAGACAAGGACGGGATCTCCACCGTCCAGTAAGATAACAAGAAGATTGTCTCTCTCAGGCAAAAGGGTGCCCTGAAAGTCAATCTGGTGAGTTCAGCTATCTCTCTCTCGCTTGTTGCTTATATTATCCTGGTGGCGTAATAGATGGGAACCAGATCATGGGATGCAGACCGCCGATTTCTTATGCAAGCAAAACTTTTAAACTTTGGTCGTGCGTTTCAACCTCATACAGACCAGAAAGTAATATCGCCAGCAAAGATACCATAATATACCTCTGTCTGGTTGATGTGTGTGCACGGAGGATGGGTGCAACTTCTGCTTACGGATCAGTACGTCCAAACCTTTGCGTGACTCAGAAAGAGTCCTACTCCAGTCCTATTTGAAAAGAGTAAGTTATGTATGCGACGGTGCATGGCAACTATCTAGAACAGCTTTGAAGGAAATCTGTACAGGTCTGCTTCTGGGCTGGGCCGCTGGGCACCAGTTTGTAGTAGTACTATTTGATCGAAACAGTTGCTGCTGTTCGATACAGTTGTGCTAGATGTGCCACATTTAGGCACCAGGTACCGTAATCTTAAAGTACATTTCAGTGGTAGGTTGGAGAGTACGAACGAATCTGGAACAAATAGTTTTCGTTGTGATCTCATCCCAAAGTCAACCCTATGTTGTTGGAGTGGGCGAGGAGATGAAATGAGATTCATAACTCCCAATCCTTTTGGTTCTGAGTAATCAACATCTACGAGATTGATGTTTCATGCATGCACACCTAAAGTCCGTAAACTGAGGTAGGGGCGTATTTGGGCAACAAGTATTGGGTACCAAGGACGAGTTCCACGAGAGGGTGGTTCTGCACTGAATCCGCAGTAGTACGTTGGAGGAACGAGGAGCATGAACCTCCTAACATAGCATGACCTTCCAATGCAATCCAAGACCTTGCTTCCATACACTATTACTTCCATACATTGCTATTATTACACATCCGTTACGCTCCTTTTGGTTGCTTCCTTTTCCTCTAATATAAGGGTATACGGGCCCTGTGGTGGCGGAGTGGTTTAGGAGTAGAAAATTAAAAAGAAGCAAGCCTTTTGGGAAAAGAGGAAGTTCAGAATATGCGCACAGAACATGTGAGACACGGTATAGAGAGAGAGGTAGGGGTTGCTGAGCTTCACACGAACAAGAACCACACCGTTCTCCATCAATCGAACCGTTAGTTTATCGTTTCTTCGAGCCCGTACAGCAACCCACGAGAGGACTGGAAAGAATGACAATAATGCTAGGTTTACTCCACATCCGGCCTGATGTGTATGCTGACTTCCAATCCATGTCTCTCGCCTTGCCGAAAACAAGTATTATTTATTCTCTTTCATCTATCTGTATACATTCCTGCTCTCTTTCTTCCGTCCTTGAAATACCCTAGCTGCCGTTCTCACTTTCTAAATAGGGTCTCAGCTATCGTGATCGTGTTTGCGGATCGCTTTCCCGATTTTCAGGATAACTTGTCCTCCCACCCGGTCATACTCCCTTTTATTGTTTTCTGTCATATCCTATCGTAACGCGAATACTTTCCTCTTTTCCAACTTGTTAGAGAGGCGAATCGAGAAGAAAAAGCTTGCATTTATAGCCGGATCATGACTCACAAAGTTTGCATGTTTTGCGGAACTTCTCCTCCATACGTCCCGTCTGTTTTGCTCTACAACTGGTACAGATCAGCGACCTACATGATACCCGGCGACATGATAAAGGTTGCAGCAAAACTAGAAAGCGAGCAGGAGCTTGCATGGACATCGGAATGCGCCGGTCTCAAGATTTTGCCGTTTATAGCGACGGTAATTTTTGGAGCTTTAACTTCATTCAACTGGGAATTGATAAGCGACGCAGCTTCGGCACACACATATATATATATATATTCTGTCCCAGCCGAACTTTCCCCTTGATGGAAACCTTCCTCAGTGTGCGGATGAACGTCCAGAGATATTTTCAAAGCGGCTCTCCACACTGGATGCTGGTAAGTCTCCTTTCTGCTCTCCTCCGTTGATTGGAACTTGGTCGATACATGCGGACAAAGGAGAAAGAATTTAGGCAAATATGAGCAAGCTAAGAGATATTGTAGATCAACCAACTATAGGATAAAAAGACACCTGAAAAGCTCAAGGACAGGTGCATAGATTTGAACCCAAAATAGGAGATATGCATAACCTTGGCTCACGACAGGATGATAAACATGAGATATTCAAGACACAGGGTGACAGGGTTAGATCGGGTCAGCTCAATCACCAACAACATACGCTGGATGTGACTGCAGCATGCATCTTTAGATTGTAACTGCTGAGGTACAGAAACGTGACGTACCGGAGGGCCAAGTGAGTGAGGTACATATGTCTGCACTGTTGTCAACAATGAACAATGAACAGAGATTTGCTCCAACGAGAAGGTGCTGGCCCTTGCATTGAAGTGTATGTACGCACATCGCAAGCTCACACAGCTCCGCAAGGAGACATATCCGACGCAAGGATATGTGGACAAGAGCAGGGCAGGGAGCGAAAGCGAGGGAGACGGCTAGATACGTACACTACCCCATAGCCGAAACAACAGCAGCCGCCGCCCTTGCCTGCAACTCCGGTTGTATCTCAAAAAGATTTACTCATTCTGCTCATCATTACACAATAATTCCTTTCAACCCACCACAACTATAGCTAGTGTCCCCACCTTCCGGGTACCTCAATCATTGATTTGTTTCCATTTGAAGGCTTGTTACTTTACCAAAACATGGATCTGAAACATAGCCTCGTGGGATGAACGGATGAGGTGTAAAGGTTCCAGTAAGACAAAGAAAAGACACGAGGACTTCTATCTCTCCGTAAAGTTCAGAGATCTCTCCAGAAATGACATGCACCCGAGGGGTGTAAAACTTAGACAGCTCGAGTCAACCTCAAACTTGCAATGTGCATGATTAACTACCCTTCCTGATCGAACTTCTTTCCGCTGTTGCTTCAACCTCCACCGTCTCCCGTCCAGATACAGTGGTAAATCGGGCACAGTGGATGTCCTTGCTGAAGAGGAAGAGCAAAACGACAAGTGAAGCAAGCAGGATATCTCCTGACACCCTGCTTAACTGCAACTTGGATTTGGACGACGGACCCGCTATCTGGACAATCGCACGGACAGTAACTGGCTGCTCCCTTGAGCATAGAAGGCGTTATCTAACGGGAGCCCAGACTCCAAATTTCTTCGTAGAGCTCAGCTTTGTCGCAGAGTCGTAGATGCAAGCAGAGTCCTCATGCCAAACGACAGAAGACAAACGCCTAAATCTCGAGCGTGTGGTTCGTATCTACGGCACCCGTTATCAGTTCGACTGGGCCTTCCAACAATTACGGCCACCCACTTCGCTCAAACTATCCTGTGTACCACTTGATACTCGTTTGTCGAATCACTTTGGCGGCGTCCCATGGCCCTCCGGAGTTACTTTTCCCTCCTTCGTCCTTCGTCCCATGTAACCTTTACATTACACTCGCACCTGTAATGTACAAGTTGGTGCGAGTCTTGCGCCAAGTTTGAATATCGTTGAACGCTCGTACTGGAATTTGAGCTCATCCCATCTCGTTTGTTCTCCTACATGTATCAGTAATAAACCAATCAATTTATCAATTTATCAAGTAACGTACTTAAACTTAGGTCAATATTTCAATCCCGCAGTGACATGGGGACGTGTTCTCGCATCAGGGTCGTTGCGTGGTGAACAATACTCGACGGCTTGACACACCAAAACGAAAACACCGAACTCTTTTGGTGGGCCGTATAGGAAAGGATGAATCCACCATGCGAAGTCATCGCCCACGTACAGAATTTTTCAGTATTGTATTCAAATGTAACTCGAATGTAAAACAGTGTGCTTGTGATTTCTGAATTGAGAGCTTTCTGTCACAAGCAATCCTCACATCAGACCCTTCACAACCAAAATGCATGATAGATTGTTAAGTTCTGGTCAGCGGACTTGAATCGTCCTCAACCAATTCCGCCAAATGACTTACCGATTAGAGATACACATGACTTAACTACTTCGGTTATAGATGGTTATTGCCAGGGTTTGTCCTTAAGTCTTAACTTCTTCGGGCCGGGAGCTCGAGGTACTCGGTTGGTATTTCGAGAATTTGATGTGCGATGGGTAAAAGGAGATTTGCGAAACATGTGCTGACACAAGAAACGTACTCTTGCATGCACTCAGGTGTGATCGATGATCCAAACAGGTGCTGCTGTACCTTTCATTCAATTGATCTTCAGTTTAAGCTTCTCCATATATCAAGAACATTTGGCTTGTACTAAACTCATTCTCTTGGCCGAGTCGCAAAGACCACCACACTCTGAGTCGTAAACAGCGATGCATGCTTCTCCAATGTATCTCCACTTCTCACACAATCCTGTACATGAAGCCACGAGATGCAATAAATAGGGAAGCTCGTCATTATACCTGGCTCTTCAGAAAGGAGAAAGAGGATGTGACAGGACATCTCGTAAAAGCTGGTCCTACTATACACCCACGAAGACAGAAAGCACATCGTCATAACAAATCTGTAAAAAAGGGTAATCCAGCCTCAGCAACATCATCTCGACTAAACGCAGCATAAAGGACAATTATACATACATGGTCTGGTTGCACATATTGCCCCTGCTATTGTTTCAGAACAAAGAAGAAAAGTATTAGAGTGCAGTGCATCAAACAAAACAACGAGGTTCCCACTGCGATGTTCGGATTCCAGCAGCATACGTTTCATAGGACGAAGGCTGCTCGAGCACAAAACCCTACCTTCCATACCACCGAGAGACGCGGCGTGCAAGAAATTTGAACGAAGGCCAGAATTCCAGCCTATACTAATAAACCCCCTATATATGAAGCAATGCGTTATAAGGGAGGCAAGAATTGAAACAGGCAACAGCAATGGTTCGTGGGACGATTAACATGACGAAAAACAAAACCCATCACAAACAAAACGGCCGTTGTTGAAGAAGAACCCGAGCAGCAAGAAATTCGATCAGTACTTTGTTCGAATCTATAGTGCCTGAAAGAATCGAAGAGGCTCAAGGGCCTCAGGACGTTGGGTTTGAAACATACCATCCACTGAGCTCGCACAGCAGAGGCGTCTTTCATCAACATGATCAACTTCCAGGCCAATCATCCAGGAACCAACAGAAACATCCTCATTGCTGTACTCATGCAGAATAGCACTGCGGTAGACACAATTTGACACCAAGCTCGTTATCTGGCTAGACTTGTTATCACTTAAGCACCTATCACCTATGATGTTAGACGTATATATTACTCCGATAGAACGTCTCTCCACTAGGACGAAAGCATCCTGTTTCGAGATTTGAGTCTTTCACCTTCCAGGATACCTTGCTATACTTCCTTGACTACTGGAGAAACAGCTAATATTTGAGAAGGTACGCCCGTCAGTTTGATCTTGCGATGCAGTTAACCAAGTCAAGTTTCTCTATAACGTTCAGTCAAGACAACTCTCAAGGACGACATGATGCACAGTTAAAGCGTACGGGCATATTATGATTCCAACCTGTTGATAGCAATGTACTGGGCCAGAGCACGCGAGAGGCCATACATTTGACCGGCAGCATGACGAAAATACCTGTCACAATCCCAGCAGAACGAAACTTATCACCAACGTTCATGCAGAAATGTAAGAATTAACCTCCTACGATGAGAAATGAAGCTTCCATGTTCTAAGACTTATACCCTCGGGTTCCTCTGCCTAAGTGGGCATATACTACGTTAACATTCCTACCCTGATTGCCCCCATTTGCACGTTGACTGCTGTCTCAACCGTTGGCTCCGTTGAGGAATCTCGAGCAGTTTAAAAGTTCCAAGACAACAACCTCTAGCTGAATCTAGCAATAAGGGTGGGCGAAGTTACGTCCGTCGCCCACTAGGTTGGAAACAAACACTAGAAGATAAATAGCATCTATAAAGAAATACCGGTAGACTAGTTACAAGCGCAAATGCAAGACCCAACCACACGCAGTGAATTTAAAACCCAGAGAAGTAAATCGCCAGTTAAAAACGAAATGCCGTGCACTAAAGTCCTTCTGACTTTTGAGTGTAGACGCCCCAACGCGCGAGTTCAGAAAGTGGTGGTTAAAAGCTCTCGAAGCGGGCTCGAAGCTAGTTTCTGGAACCATATTCAGGTCGTAATATTGGAGAACATTCTACACATAATGCAAAACAGAGGTGAAAGTGTGTTCTCTTTGGTTCCTGAGGCTTTGGTGGGGTGTCCTGAAACATGCCACATAAAACTGCAGGCAGGGATTCAACTTCCTGGGCTTCTCAATGCGGCCCTTGAAGATTCATGCTATCCCACGTCGGGCATGCAAATGATAACTAGTAAGGTACACACCACTTTTCTCCGACTCAACAAGAAGAGGTGACTTATCTGTCTCGCAAGACGCTAACCTCGTACGGAAGCCGGGCAGTAGTGCTTCCTACTCTCTTCTAAAGGAGAACCAACATTCCGGAACATCGGGCGTCCCAAACTGTTACAGCCAAGAATATGCGAAAACCTACTGCAGTAACTGCTAGTTCCAGTCCGGAGGTTCTAACAGTTGTAGACCTTTTAACCGCAGAGCCCATGGACTCCTAAGCTATTACCTTGGTTGTCCGAGAAGTGGAAAAATTCCAAGAATGCTAACTCAGATGAACTTCTCATGATCCAAACATGAACTCCTTATATGCCAAGGAAGTACAGCAATATCTTATTCTGCGGTCAGTAATATGTACATACGATTTCTCGTCGCCGAATTTCCACCATTCTGGCTCGTACCATCTCTGATTTCTGCAACCAAAGAGCACATAAAGTTATGCAAAGGAAGATATCAAGTTCGGTTCGCGCTGAAGTGAGTATTCCTCGGTTTCTCGCGCCTTCTTGTGATTGCTTATACTCACGTTGCGATAAACTTCTGACATGACCTCTACACCTAATATCCTTTTAGTGCTCTGAAAGTGATATGGCAGTATAGGCCGGTATACGCCGTCTTATGTGGTTAGCAGCGCAGTCCATGAACTACCCTCATACTTAAGGTAATCCGTCTCTGTGGTTAGCAGCGCAATCCATGAACTACCCACATACTTAAGGTAATCCGTCAATCTAAAACCAGAGAAGATCGTTTGCACCGAGAGCATCTTTTGCACGAAAGAGTTGTCCACTATTTTTGACCGAAACGTCTGCACTGGGACAGGATGCTGGGAATGTGTACAAAACAGCACATTCCAGGGATCGAACCCGCAACACAACATTGATAACTTGTAAAAGGTAAGATGCGGCCAATCCAAGCGCAGCGCAAGCGAACATGCTTGACGAAAGACCCTACTCAAACCTCATTCCTGTAAGCAGTGTGTAGATGCTAATAACATAAAATCTCTTGTCAGAACAGAAAATCTGAGGGCCGATACTAACCACACATTGAGCAAGACAAATGAATAATCTTCACGGAGAAATATAGCATCGGCTGATACAAAGCACACATGTAACAGCACTACGTGGAGAATCTACGCTAAAAGGGACGCATACTTGAACAAAGGACAGCATGCGGGTAATCGTCTAAACATAACATGCTACGTGTCGAGTACCGAGGTAAGAAAGCGTGCCTTGTACATACCAGCAAGCAGTAAGTACGATACGGCAACAGAAAAAAAGATCATTTTTGTTTCCTGAAGTAAGGAAGGTCATCACACGAATGCAGTTCCCAAACTCTAAGTAAAGCTTTGGCCAATGCGGTTACTTACGGCTCACTGAACACTTCTCCAGACTTCATGCATCCCACATAAACACGGGGTTTGTCCCAGTGACTGGCTAGCATAGCTCCCAACATTTCTGCCAAGAAGCAACGAGTGTCAGCATCTCCTCATCTACAACACGGGAAGAATAAAGCAAATAAGAATATAACTAAGTTCTTCCAGGTTCGTCCACAACGTCGTCTCTGAGCTGACCACGAGATATGGTACAGTAGAGAGCAGACCAGATGGCCCATGCACTGTAATGAGTACGACGTTCGTGAGTATGACCTGTCAAGACTGAAATCTAACAACCGCAAAAGCTACCCACCTTCATTGCTTCGGTACAACGGAAAGCCTGACTACTGGACAAAATCTGATCGTCCAGATCAAGATATTAAGTGATGATGGTAGTGGAACAGGAATACTTCACATCGTTACAACGTTCTCTACAATCTAGTCACTAATTCAAGGTTGCAGATGAAGGAATGGCTTACCAACATTGACAAAAACATCATCATCAACTTTCATGTAAAAGTCAGCATCCCAAAGCTCAACTGCAGTGCTGAGGAAGGTCTTCGTCTTCCGTGACACTTCATTGTCGCCCTCAACATGATTATCCTATAAAAGAGCAACAGCTTTCATGAAGGAATCGTTCCATGAACCTGCCACAGTTCATGGTAGTACAGGTTCAAGGAACGGGAACCCCCATTAATGTGAACAACTAAGTGAGACGACTAGGATGACGTCCCTACCAGAATAAGAAAATCCTTAGTCTTGTTGTTCTCCTCATCAATCAGCCGGTCCGAGCTGTCTCCTTTGTTCGCACTGTCGCCATCCCAAAAATAATGAGCATCAATTAATCCTTCAGATAGTATGCACTAGATTAGGCTACAATGGCAATTGAGCAGGTTGAGACAGTGATGTTGCGCGCGTGCATTCACGCGATGACTTCCATAACATCGCAGCAGGACTTGGCAGCTGAAAGTAGGCATACCTTCTTCCTACCACGAAACGAATAACAATGCCCTTCTCGGCCTCCAGTTTCTTTAGTTGTTCACCTGCAACACTTTATCAAAGAGCCAACATTTGTTACATGTGTGCATGAAGAAAATTCTGAGAGACTACCGCATAGTACTTGTGGTCTTTTTATGTTTCCAGTTATCAGCCGGATAATACATGACAGACACAGAGCAAATCAGGGATGTTGCTCAGGAGTCAACTTAGTCATGGTTCACCCGTGGATGAAGGAGCACTGTCAAGATTGAGGTCACGGACGGGTGACGAACCTGTGGGCATCCAGGTTTTCCGAATAGAATCCCTCCTTAGTCGATTTCCGAAGCCGGTGTAAACTCCGATAACAGCATGCAACCTTCCGTTATGGACGGTTGAGTTGTCAACGGCTGGACGCTTGAGGATAAAGCCCTGACTTCTAGCGGCCGCAACTTCCATCTCCAGGGCTGCTAGGCGCTTTTGCATATCTCTGCAACATGAAACAAACAATCGACGATCAGAACGATAGCGGTCAGACTCCTCCGTTGGTCTGGAAATTTAGAAAGAATCAGCTCTCTCGATAAAGAAATGGAACTTACTTGCAGTCCAACATTTTCAAAGTCTCATCAACCGATTTTAGTCCTGATTCCTGCAGCACCAAACAAAATCGACAGAATCAGGGTAGGTCTCTTTGGACTTTCGCTGATAAACAGGCTACATGACAGGTCATAACTTCCAGCAATGTACATCTATGCAAACGTGCAGGGCGAAAAGAGGAGATGTACCTGCGGATTCCGTTTCTCCGAAAGTCCTACAAGAAGTGATCTTACTTCTGCATCTTCCCATAACCTGGGAAAAAGAATACCATTTGAAGAAAACCATAAACCTGATAAGCCCGAAATCAACCTGAGAGACCTTGATAAAACATTATCCCTGAAACCTAGTTCCTCCCTTACTAAATGTGGTTCTGACATAACGAGGGATCTTACCATCTACGGCTAAACCAAGAGAAGATATCCATGGAAAGTGAACAACTGTATACACAAACATCTACATGCAGTCGGATATAGGTGAGGAATGTAACAATACCGTCCAGCAGTGTAAAAACAAGCCAAGAATGAGAGCATAAGCATTATCAGGGATGTCATGCTGCCTTTGGCGGTAGCTGACGGCACTCGGTTTCTCATTCCGGATGGTCGGAACATATTAAAATTCGCCAAGAGCAAGGAAAGTCTCGCTGTTCGAGGTTAGTCCCCCATGACAGGCAAAGTCAATTGGTTGTCAGTAGGAACTGTTCAAGGCTCCGCGCAGAAAATCCTGGTTATTTGTAGACGATTACACCACCCATCACCGATAGGTATCCTGCAACACAAATCCAGTTGAACAAACTGATCAGAGACTGAAAATCCTGTCACTATATAAGAAGTACACTAGAAAACTGTTTCCACCATCGAAGAAGAGATGTGAAGCCCCAACAACTGCTAGGATGACTCCTAAGACGAAAAAATACAACAAAGCCTCTTTTCTCCTTTTCCTGTCTATGGTGCTATCGCTCTAAATAGCAAGACAGCAGACAAGATCGAAAGCTGAGGCATAAGAATATGACTGTACGAACAGGCGAGAATGATTAGATCTTATAACCGGAAGGCTCAATATAGAAGGGGAAACATTGGAGCGATGTTTATATCCCACTTAGTGCCCTATACATATTGTAAGGTAAATAGAAGTGTTCAGTATCGATCTGTGGTAAGATCCGAACCACTACCTATAGCAACAAAACCCCAAAAAAGCAAGCAAGAAACAGTATTTGGACAGTACTCGACTGTAACAACAAACTAAGTCTTTCATGAATCAGCACCAAGAAACAACCATCAGAAGCTGTTATTCCGAGTAGCGAATCCACATCCTAGAAGTCCGGTACACTCTAAGCCGAGAGAACATCTATGTGAAACGTGCTGAGGCATCTAAGGAACTCAGGCACATGCGTACGTGCATAACTAGTAGTACACAGGAGCAAATGTTAGGCGTTGCCAGCAAAGTCATCTCAATTAGCAGTAGAGTATGGTGCAGGAAAGCGCTGCGAACATGAGAGCAAGGCCTCTACCCCAAAAACTCGTATCCTTCAAATACAGTGTTGAACAGGTGACCATCTTTCACCACAATCCCGAATCAACAACTACGTGCTATAATAGTTGCAATGTTGCTCCAAGCTGATCAGGAGAGCTACAATCAATCAATCAGTCGTGAATGATTTTCAGTGTCCATAAAGACAATATTTCGCTCATTAGGTTTCATTTAGTTCATGATAGAAGATTTAGAGATAAAGTCAGTCCAAATATCTCTTGCACCTTCAAGCTTCCAACAACACCATAACTCTTTCAGCGGAGCCATGATTGTGATGAGAGCAACACCCTTTAAGACTGATCGACATCTTACTTTGTAAGATGTGACCGTTTACAGTTCATGCTTACCGATTTTCCATCCCAAACATTGAATTGTTCTCCTCCGATCGTTGCATCTGAAAATATCCTATTGTCACCGGTCGCTATCTACGCACACCTTCCATAGTGCTCTTTACCTTCTTCCCGGCCAATCAAAGGAAAAAACTTAAGAAAAAGCCGAGAGTACAATTTCCAAATGGGACAACTTGTTGAATGTGCAGCTCCTGGTCCCACGTCGGAACGTTCAAAACTTGTAACATTCAATCCAAGCCGCACCTGAACCCAGCTCCTAGTCCTTAATCAATCTATTCAGCCAGCCCCTGCAGCCTTCAACGATTCCATCGATTGTCATTCTGTGGGAGCGCATTCCTGTTAACAAGAATTTCCAGGAATAAATTTCTCATCTACCTGCACTGCAAGCCGTACACCACCGATCGTCGATCTAAATTCATTTTCCATACTCCCCTAAATCCCGCACTGAGTTTATAATCTTTCTTCTTGCTGCTATATCATACAGCAAGTCTTCTCAAGGCGTTCTTACGCGCCACCACCAGCACCTAATCCCTTAAGACTGGACTGAACCTGTCACATGATCCGTATCCAAACATTTCCACATCAATTCGCGACTATTTTCCGCGTGTACCCTACCAGAATAGAACAAAGCAGACAGATCGCCCACATTCCGCGCTCAGGCCCAATACTGCAGCACGGATTATTTCTCCTGCCTGCACCGACCGCTCGCTTCGTTCATTGAAGCCAGCAGTTAGAAATCACATAAAGCCAGACGTTCCTCTCCTCCGCCATTTAAAGCATTTTAAATGTAAACACGCCGACTCCTACGTGGGAGGGACGAAAAGAACGAGACAGTCTACTAAACCTTGCGCCGCCGGAGGACAAGGATTTCCGTCCATGGTTTTTTCGAAACACTATTTCTCGATGCAGTTTAGCGGAGGCCACTTCCCTTCCTTCCCTACAACTCCTCCTATCGTCCGACGCCACAAAAGACACTTCGCACGAGAAACCCACTGCACGTACTTTCTCTAAGCCCTGGATTGTCCTCTAAGCCCCTTAATTAATGCAAATTCTATGTGCATTGAGGAAACAGAAAAATGAAACTGACTTACATGGACTTCTTTTCTTTTCCACTAGGTATTTAGGAGCATACTTGATATATACGTACAGTACCTGGTTACAACAGGACTTTCTAGCAGGGGTATTCACCTGATATTCTTATGCATTATGCATTATGATCTGATCTCCGTTCAGTCTCTGTATTAGAGTATGCTCATTTATGCAGATGAATTTATTTTGCTTGAGGAGGAATCAAATGTCTTCTTGGAGTACTTTAATCACAACAGAATATATATTCACAACACCCCTCTAAACTTGTAGAGATTAATGAGTCTCTGAGTAATTTTTGATTTTGCATGAGTCTTCTCTCATCTCATCAGATTCTGAATTCACTCCGGTTCGAACCCGGGACGTGTACATTCATAGAAGCCAACCATTACTACTGCGCTGTCTTCAGTATGTGTAGTACTGTAAACAGGTTCAGATATAGTTACTAAAAGACCGGACACGTGATATGTATATATAGTTAATGTAATGCACATGAATTGTATTAATGATCATGAGAGTGATCATTAATGCACTTATGCATCGATAATCATATCCGCCCTGTGAATTTTCAGTCTCCGGTTTTAATTCTTGTTTTTTCTGTCCTTTTTCACAAAGGGCACTTTGCTCGCATAATCACTTATGTAAAGTGGACTTGAAGTTATGGCGAAATATTATTTTGCGTATTACGACAATATTTTCGGAATTATGCGAAACCATACGGGCTATTGGTATTTTTTGACAATGAATAATTTCATAGTGGAACGGTTACGTTATCGTGTCGGATTTTGCGTGAATGATGTCCAGGAAAATGCGAGGTTCCTGGCTGTGGAGATGTTGTGTGCTGAAACAGAGACAAGACAGAAAAAAACAACCACGAAAATGAATGATGCGATATATACCAACTCGAAATGTATGTAGACTGCCGGTTCTTTCTCCTAAGAACACAGAACTGAAAAACAGACCAGAGCGGTCTGTAACATGCTTCAAAGCCCTTAAAAATAACCCCTGATTCTCAACCCTGACCCAAAAACACCGAAGCGTAGCTCAAAGCAAGAGAAACTTCCCTTTGCTAACAAGCAGAGCCACAACAGTATCGCGCGATCCAAACCCAAGTCCAAACCACATCCACGTACAAGTTCTTAGCTAAAGCTAGCTACCACAAGCTGTATATAGCCAACCAGAACTCTAACAAACTCAAAAGAGCAAAACCCGTAGCGAAGAAACGGAAAAAGATCTATCTGTGAACTTCCTCATTTCGTCGAACGGACTTCAGATGTCGATAGGGTCTCCTCCGCTGACTCCGTTAACCCAAGAAACCTTCAGAATCGACTCCCAACAGCTGAGATATCGATGATTTTCGGTCGCAGGTGACCGAACCTCCAAAAACTCCTCCCTGCGGTTTAAAACCGCACACATCGTATAAACGGATCGTCTAAACTGATATCCGTCTTCCCTGGCAGATAGATCTAGCTATCACGAACCCAACGAGACTCCAAACAAGTTGTTTGGAGTTCCCCTTGCAAAACCACGCAAGAAATTTGGTCGCAGGTAGCAAAAAACTGACGTAAATGGACTCCCTGCTGCTCAAACTCGCTCACCTCACTCAACCCAACAATCCAATCCACGTATTGTCTTCTCTTATGCGTAGATGAAGACTCCTTGGTCACGTAGGCACCAAGAACGAAGAGCTTGGCACACCGATCGCGAAGAACAACCCAATTTTAGATCGCAGGCGATGAAAACTTGACGCAAGCGCTTCCCTGCGAGCCAATTTCACTCAGAACTCCTAAACCGCCCGATGAAACTTGGTATCGTCTTCAATTTTCTGTAGAACTCGGTGTTCTGATCTCGATGGATCCAAGGACAGCAAGTTTGGACTCTAGAACGGTCCGAACGGTCCAACTCTCCTTCACAAGTAACTAAAATCTCTAAATCTCTTTCTTGCGTCTCAATTTCTCTCAGTACACATCTCCCGATCCGTCTCTTCTCAAACCGTCTTAACCTGTGCGTAGCCTGCACAGATCTGAACCCGATGACACCTTGCGTGCGTGTATTAGACTTCCCAATTCTCCAAAACATCCATCGACAGGTCGTAGGAACAAGCAAGCCCCTTAAGCAGCCCCTTTGTAACAGTCTCTATAAGTCTCTGTACGTACGAAGTTCTCTCCATAATAATGAAACAGACCCCTTGCGTCTTTGATATACCGCCTGAAGTCTCAAATACCCAGTCAGCAAGTAAACTAAGGCCTAGCTTGATTTTTCCTTTTTTCGAGTCGCATAACTTCTTCACCAAACGTCCAAACGAAGTAAACAAGGTGCCCATGGAAGTTGACAACGACCTCTAGCCATCTATGTGATGAAAGTGAAGATCCGAAGTTGTGCCAAAAGCCCGTAAGCTGAGGCCTAGCTTGTTTTCTCCATCTTTTGAATCTTGTAACTTCTCCACTAGGCGTCCAAACGAAGTAGACAAAGTGCATATGAAAAGCTGACAAGGAGCTCTATCCACTGATGCAATGAAAGAGAAGATCCGAAGTTCTGCCAAAAACCCGTAAGCTGAGACCTAGCTTATTTTCTCCATCTTTCGAGTCCTGTAACTTCTCCACTAGGCATCTACACGAAGTAGACGAAATGCCTATGGAAGTTGACAAGGAGCTCTACCCATCTATGCAATGAAAATGGAGATCCGAAATGATGCTCAAAGTCCGTAAGCTAGAACCTAGCTTGTCTTTCTCTTGAGTGTCTTTGGAGCGACAAGCATCGAAGTCTGAATTTCTGATAGGAGCCGGTCTACGACACGACAACGTCGAGTTGGAAAAGATTTTATTTATGGAAAAAGGGTGTTTCTACACAGGTCCTTGCTGGCGGAGATTAAGAATGTGGAAAGGCTACAGCGAACCTGCTAAAACTTTATTGATAAAACAGATGTTGTTCCCACATAGGCTAAATGTTGAACATTATTGCTTGTGCAGTATCGTAAAGATGATAAACTACGAGGTAAAAACTGTGTCACTGTATATTCTATGCAGATGCTTTTGCTACACGGAGAATAATCTGCTACATGCTAGTACGTACTGTTGGAAGAGAGAAATATTTATTTTTATGTTATAATAAGGTTACTATAGTGGTGAGAGAGATGCTATGATGACAATCGTAGAACTAACAATAGCTTTCCACAAAGAGTCACTCAGAGTCTTCTGTATACCATAAGCCATTAGCCATCTACAAGGAGTGTATTTACCAGATCTGATCATTGATCTCAAGCATGCTCTGAGCGATGTACTTAACTAATATCTGCTGCGATATTTATTGGACTGGAACGCACGTTGTAGAATATTGATGAAGTTCAATTCCACTTGATTCTTTGTATCTGCAGCTCCAAAAGAGTGAACAACTTATCTCTGTCTTCAAGCATAGTATCAGTAATGTTCTTCATGCTAGATATGTGGTGAGCCTCGACCTTGTCCTCATAGTACTCAATCCTACTGACGAAGATGTGAAGACCCCTGTTACTGAACTGTTTAACACCAACTTCACCTCCTAGTGGCTTGTCCGACCCTTTCCATCAAAGAATACTCATAATGCATTTCTTTACTTGCACAGTACTAGCTTGTAAGGAGATGACACCCTGCACATGCAAATACAATAGACTTCGTCCTCTCTCGGTGAATAACATACCACTCGTACACTCATCTTAAAGAAGTTATACAATACTGATCAATATCTATTCATGTTCAGATCCTCACCGATGCAATTCACAGTCAGTGACAGTTCATGTTGTTTATGGAGGAGAACTCTGCGCGTTCTCATCGTCAGAGGAAGCACGTTTCTCTCTCGCTGCTTGTCTTAGTAATATGAGAAAGATAAGAAAAGTGTTTACAGACAAATCAGCATGATCCATGATATATGTCTTGGCAAACGCAATAGACACGCCTGGGGCGATAAACAGCATGGACGACAGGTTTCACAAGATGATGATCAAGCGTGAATTCAAGAAATTTTGGATAAGAAAATAGTTCAGAGTTAGAGTCGTGCAAGACAAGTTAGGCTCCTTCTGATCGAATATAATGGAAAGGTCTAATAAGCGCTTGAACACAACTAGTTGGTAGGGAGAACAATTTGTTGATTAGCACATAGACTAGATCAAAAAGAAAAAACTCAGACGACACTGTTGTAAAATTGAAGTCTATATAAACTTAAGCTCTAATACCATATAATTCGATATCCGAGAATGATAACAAGCTCCTATAATAAATAAGATAAAGAGATAATGTCACTGGTCTTCAAAACTGATCCACATTGCATTTGAAGGTGAGTTGGTGAGAACAAATAGTCTCAAAAGCTTCAAAACGGACTATATCTACTCCATCTGTATGGATAGATTCAATGGATACTCTTACAGTCAGTGGTTTAGGTAAGGGGTAGCTAGAATTGAGTCTAGAACTTCATTCTCAGTAGAGATAGACCAAATGACTTCTTCAGAAGACTTTCTATAGTCCTATTCGAGATCCAACATATCAACAACCGCCAAAGAAAAAAGAAAAGAATCGAAGCAAGAGGATGTCACGATATACACACCTTTTAATCAAAGGATCCAGACTTACAGTCCTTTTATGAGAGTAGTGCGTGGTAAGAACAGAAACGGCATGAGTAGCACGCAGTCAAAGAAAGATCAAAATGTCTGACTGATTCATCTACGAGCATGTCGTAATGTTAACGTTAATAAACTGAACAAATAGAATGAAGCAATTACACGGAATGGATCGCACAGAAGAACAGCCGAATCAAAAGCTCAGAGTCCTGAGTCTCAAGTTGGACGTTTAAAATATCCAAAAAGACCTTTAACTTGGAATGAAAGCAAAACGTAAAGATATAAACATGATAAGCGAAGTGCCAAAAAGCAAAACAAAATTGAATGTAGAAGGTCATGGATGTCAGTCACTCGGCGTGTAGAATGTAGAAGCGGTGATTGGCATGCAGCGCTGTCGATGACACAAGATGCGATAAATTCTCACTGTGACAACGATAATGACAATAGGTGAGTTAAGAAATTTATTTTCAATATCGACATGTTACTTGTTTGTCTACTATATCACCTTTGCTGCTCTATATCTCCAACGAGTTATGTGGATAATTATCTATCTCAATACATTATCAAATAACTGATATAATATATTTTACTATATTGTCATTTACACTATAAATGTAGATGTATTAAAAGTGTATATAGTATTGTAGATGGTGGTAAAGAGGAAGATGACTTCTATATTTGTTTATATAAATAAATAAAACAAGTAAACACAAAACACAAACTCTCAATCATCGATAGTAAATATCAGATATTCCTAGAGGAATGTTCACTAATCTTACATTCGAATCAGAAGAATTGTTATTTTCAGTTACAAATCTTCAGAAATCACATGTGGAGTGAAATCTCAATCGTAGACAGAAAAGTTTGAACTACATCAAAGTGTTTGAGAGAGGAATAAGTTATGACATCACAGAAAAAATAATAATTGCGTATATATCAGTTGCAAGATATCTTGCAGATCTTGTAGATTCGTTAAAAAGACCGTTCAGATCATAAAAGATAATATTATCTGTCTATTATAAAATATTATGATCTAACGTGAATATACAATAGAATCTTGGTAAGTGTCTTATTGCTCGTTTAACTTCATCTATATTCAAAATAGGTGACTGGATCATTGGTGTATCTACTGTAAACTTGAGAACATAAAGGAACACCTAATATAAATATTTACATGATACATATGTCTTATCATTAGTCTCTCTTCCAAGAAAGTTTAGAGAAGAGCGATTTGAGAAAGAAAATATATGTATCGAATAAACATTGGAGCTAGAAATAACTGCATACACTTCTCTTGTTCCGTTTCCTTGTCAAATTTTTACTCTGTGTTCGTGAAAATTGCTTCCGACACAACGTCTTGAAGGATCACTTGGATCGTTGTTGCAATCTGGAAAGATAGTTCACTTTCATCGCGTGGATGAAAGTGACTAGAGTCTTCAAAGAATTGCAACATCCAAGAAATGTATCTGCAATGCACGTTTCATAAGATCGTCCAAAAAGTAGTTTTGAGAGAATATGTAAGACAAAAGTGTTTATCTCTAGAAGGGGAAACTTGGCGCCTAGATTTTGAGCTGTGGATTTAGTCAATAATCTAGTATGAAGAACTCGGATAGAAGATGCTCACAAAATTCTGGTTCTGCCAGAATATAACTTTGTGTATCACAACCTCTGGTGCAAACTTTCTCCATCTCTCCATCATCTCCATCTCAGTTCTAGAAACTCAAGGTCGGAATATATCCATTTGTCACACAAATCGAAATAGACGAGCTTACTCCAAAAGGGTTCAGGGTCGTTTCTTTCAATGAAGAAAGTGAGTGTTCAAGGAGATGACAGCGGTGATGTTCATGGAGATCGGACTCCTCTTCAATTTTCACTGAAACGTACCAGTCAAATGACAACATCACCAACAGGATCTCCAACCAAACGATCTACTCTTGAAGTACGACGTAACTCTATGAGAACCATGTCAGAAGATTCAAAATTCACACCACCAATGTCCAACAAAACTCCAAAATATGACAATCAATGTCCATAGCAAAGAATTATTTACGCTCTCATTTGTGTTTGTTGTTAGTTCAATTTTTGAAGGATTGAGGATCATACGCTATTTGAAGACTACTCGTTGATGTGTTTGAAACTAACAAGTCAAGTGACATCAAGTTTTAATGTAATATTTAATCTGCTTCTAAATTCATTATGATTATCAATATCTTTTCCTCAAAAGAATGTGAACTTGATTTTGGTCATGGTAATTTATTTCAAGACTTATATTTCGTGCATGAAGCCTATACTTACACAACCTGTTATGTATTTGTGTCTTGATTCATTCCTATTTTATTTATCTTGCTTTCTGTATCGTCAAGAATTGATAGTCAATCTACAAGCTCTCTCTTATTACTTTTGAACAATAAGATCTCAATTTGAGACAAAACTCTGTCTATTATGGATAGTTCTTACAAAGTTTGATATATCTTACAATGGGGATTTATAGCATTTGATTGCATCTTAGGAATAGAGGATGGCGCACAAAAGAGAACTGAAATGAGAAAATACAGATGTCTTTGAATTCTTGATTACTCAGTTACGTTTGTTGAAAACTCTTTCTCGCATCGTTTCCATGAGCTCTTTAAGATTTGTAGTAAGAAGTTTGTTGGAAGTGGAGAGTGTTTTCTAACACTCTCCATAGTAGTTAGGCTAAATCATATCATGAGAAATACAAGTTGAGCAATGTGACGTTTGGAGGTTTCTTCACACTGCAAAGCATGGCAGGTGGTGCTAATCCAAGACTGGGTATAGATGTCCATATCTCTAAATTGTAGAATCATATCATGAGAAATGCAAGTTGAGTAACGTGACATGTTTGGAGGTTTCTTCACACTACAGAGCATGGCAAGTGGTGCTAATCCAAGACTAGGTATGGACGTCCATACATCTAAATTGTATACATCCAAAAGCTTTTTGTTTTTTTATCTTCATTAGATTTTGTTGTTTCTTCGTGTCTTAAATCAGATTCATAGTAGCTAATGTGAATCTAAGAGTGAGCTCATAATCAATGATTTATGTATGTGGATAAACAAAGTTGAGCCAATAGTAGTTCACAAGCCATACAAATACTCACACTCTGAATAAATATTGAGGTTAGTTCAAATCTGGACAACTATCCATTATTTTCAAGTTGAAATTTCTGTCTCAGTTATGAAAGGTTGAGTTATTCATCTAACAAGTCTTGACTTATGTGAGCATTCAAGAATGATAGTGTATGAGCATTTCATCGAGGCACTTAAGATAAGTTTCCTTCATCATTTTTTGGAGTGTATTCTTAGTTAATGCAACTTTGGAACTCTATTGGAAGAGCTTTTCGAGGAGCCCCTAAAACTAAAATTACTCTAATCAGAAGTTTATAGTACAAAATTTTCTGACCATATTATTGTGCTATGAGGTTATGTAACTATGGATGTCCACTAGTAGTTGGATTGCCGTTGACGTTATGGACTCGAAAAATGATAATATGACATTCTTTGTTGTTATTTCTTTTTCCTCTTATGATTTCCTTATACATTTTTGTTGAGGCTCTAAGCCTCTAACGAGAAACTTGATTTTGTATAGAGGATCTTAAACATTCTTGAAATAGGATGCTGAGTAGTCATTGTTGTCAAGATTTCAATCTAGACCCTTGTACAACAGAGATCAGCAAGACATCAGTTTTATCATATTCTACAAATAGAGATTGAACTAATCTACCGAACCGAGTATTGAGAGCTCTCTGAACTTCATCTATGAGATATTACACCAGATTGGATTTTTTAAGAACAAGTTATGGATTGATCATTGCTTGTAGAGGAATTTTATATACAATATATATGCACGTTAGATTATAGCTCTCCTCTCACAACAAATGTGCAATTTACGTTTCATACATTCAAGAATCGCTTCAAACTCTTCTAGTAGTTTACCTAGTCCAAAAATCTAACTAGGTAAAAAATCAGCAATTACTCCGATCCACTTCTATAATTAAAGCAGAAATGAATGTATGAAGACATATAGTGTGGTTTAAGGTTCTCAAGTTAGTTGAACAACTTAGATTTGTCATCGTGACTTTAGCAACTCAGCACACTTGCAGAATCTCAGTTTTAGGTTCAAGTAGGAAAAGTTCATTTTCTAGCTCGTGATCGTACAATGAGTCACTTGATCACTACGTCCGAAGCCTCGAAGCGTATCACTGTCAAGAATAACCGAACCAAAAATTCAATTGGGACAAAGAGCCATGGCCGTCGGTTCATTGGCGGGAAGGTTGCAGTATTTAAGCAAAAGTGAAAAATTATTTCCCGTCAAGCACAAACTCTAACACGTCAAGTGAATAATATGCATGCTTGTCTAAGACAATAAGCATCTCCAACGGCCTTGTACAGTGAATTTCGTTTTCTCTTATCAGAAAGCGTGTAAGTGTTATAAAAATATATTATAAAAAGTTATAATAAAAAATAAAAATCATTTATAAATATTATATGTTAACTTGTCCAGGAGTAACTAACTGATCCAGATAGAATCCATAAGTCAAGAGCGGGCTGATGCGTTCTTGGGGTATAAGTCTAGGACTGAGTTTCTCAATACACATCACTCTGGGACTGAACTCAGTTTTCTCTTATGGGAAAGCGTTTAAGTGTTATAAAAATATATACTAATAAGTTATAACAAAAATTAAAGTTTATTTATAAATATTACATGTTAACCCGGCTCGGAGTAGCTAACTGATCCAGATAGAACCCATAAGTGAAGAGCAGGCTGATACGTTACTTGGGGTACAATTCCGAGAATGGGATTCTCAGTACGCGCCATTTAACGTTTAATATATGTTCTAACCCTTCCCGCCGGAAGGGTTAGAATATATATTAAACCCCATGTACACTTCGAAGTGTACATGGGGTGAATAAGCAGCCTCACCTCATAGCTGCATACCTTCTCCTTCTTGATAAGAAGCTTCACACCTTGTTATGATTTCACCTAACTAGAAACGCCAAATAGGACTTTATCTGATAGATATTAAATGTAATTCTTAAAAGTCTCTTTCAAAGTGAGAAATCGTTCTCTCACCAAATGCAATCTGAATATCGACTCTAAACGTTAGCATCACTTCCGGATTCTCAAATTGCAACAAGATTGAATCCCAAGTTAAAATCCATCTATCTTAGTGTAAAGAAAGCTTCGAACCTCACCACAAATCCTTAATAAAAAGACCTTATATATCCTACATGGAGCAACTTTCACCAATGATGTTGATAAAATTCTATGTCTCCAAACACACTTCTTTCTTAATCAATTCGTTGCACGTGTCAATTTACTTTAGATAAACTTTTCTGTCTTGTGTTACACTCTTTTACCTCGATAAAGTCCTTTCCCACGGCATTAGTATGGGAAACAAGATACCAAAATGTTGTATGAACAGGTTAGAGAGGTTGTCACTATATTACAAGGGCCCAAGTTAGGGAGCAGAAATTTTTCTCAGTATGAACAGGTTATCACTACATATGGGATCAGTTACGGAGGTTCTACTGTATTTAGACGCTTTAGTGTTCAGGTGATTACTGAGCATAGATACGTGTGAACCTAGAACGTAAACCGTTGGACAGATATTCTGGGGCATTCAGGCTTAACGTGGACACTTCCTGATATTCCTGGTGAGAATGTTCTCTTACAAGACGTCAATCACTATCTTATTACATGCCGCGAAAGCTTGACTGCGCCCAATACGACTGCCAGCTTAGAGCAAACCGGCTGTTATTGCCTTATGCTGGACGGCAGTCACAAGATGTGGAGTTGAAGTGTCAACCCAGTAGTCGGAAAGGACTGTGTTTTATGCCTGCTGGAATCAAAAGCGTACAGAAACTAGAAGTTCATTTGCATGTGAGAAGTTTGAAGGTCCTGTTCTCGCCAGACACAATATTTAGTTCCTGGACCTAATCCGTTGAAAGAATAACTATAATGATTCCTGCATGCTTCTTGCGATTTCTCTGGAAGCAAGGAACGTCACAAGTTGCTGGACCGTTTTCCTTTCCTCTTGCTATTTCCTCTTGCAACTTTGGTGCAGTTCACCGAAAACCATGTTTAGTCATCTACAGAGTGTCCCGCCGTACTATTGCAGTCTACTCTCAGAGGGCAGCAACGATCTAGCACATAGTCTCAACCGGACTGAAAGGGCAGTCATACAGCCTCCAACAAGTTGTAGATAATGCGTTTGACACATCTCATACGCTCACAATTTCAATATCAATATCAAGAAGAGCTCCTTTTCATGGCAAGCAACTTCGCAGCGGTTCACGGTGGAACTCCCGGCCCTCTCATTCTGGAAACACCACGAGAGAAACAAGGGTTATGAGAGCAAAACCTTCCCGATACTGAAAGATCTCGACCCCGACCCAATGACCGCTGACCGACATAAGCATCACTCTAGCATAAACATAACCTTGGCACAAATAAATACTCCACGTGACTATTCCACCGTAGTTACTGTGAGTGAGAGTACACAGCTGAAGACAGACAGGATGTAACCTACCAAAATATGACGAACTTTGCTTCTGACTCGACAGGTTTTTGAGAGAGCAGTTATCTCAGGCTTTCGTGACCGCAGAGTTTGCAACTGCAAGAGACTTCAGTGCGGGCATGAGCGGGATCAAAGCTTCTCGTCTCGTCCGTAGCCGGTCATTTGTACACTCATTTTCCTGCACAAACATACCAAAGCATAAATAGCCTGAGTAAAAGTCATAAGACAATATAAGATGTTCATCAAGGAACAACAATCAAAAATAAGTTAAAAGGATCATACACCGGGAAGAGAAGTGGCTTGCAAGGACAAAAGTTGAACGGTGCTTGTGTGATAGGTCATCAACGTTCCATACAGCTCCTCGGGGAGTCCGTTCTGAAAGACAAGACCGAAGTGTTGGTGACTGGCCGTTAAGGACCGCACAAGCACAAACTTTTGCGCATCCAGTCTCTCAGCTGAAACTAGCCCTGTTTCTTGAAACCTATATCCTGGAGTCTACAGCTAAAGTTTGGGCCAAGCTCTGGCATTTCGCGTAAAAGCATCTGTTGGATAATCAATCTGGTGTCAAAGGAGAGAACCTTCAGGCGATTGACAGCTGCCGCCATTGCTCTTCCTGGTGCTTGAAGAGCTCGATTATGAACCTGTAAGACATTGAGCAAAACTGCAACTGCACTGTAAACTTCTAGACGCAGTAAGCCATAATACTCACGTGGCCCAGCGAGACACATGTTTAAGCAAGAAACTTGAGTAGGTCTGCACATTTCACTGTCTCATCCTTTAATGGCTGCAAGCACCTGCCAACGACTTGCCTGGACAAATAGGAGAGCAACAACTCGAGGTAGCAGTGCAACTGGATCGTTCTCCTTCTCTACTTGTGACATCAACACCTGTAATACAAACTCAAAGTGTCAAGCCAGGTAAGTTCCGTAGGTCGCACTATGTAGTGGCGATTTTTGGATTAGCAGACCAGAAAAGCTAACGCAACTCTTTAGGTTCTACAGAAACAGAGGTGCTAATTCCACCAATTCCGGGGATAACTGGCTGCGTTTACTTTGTTCAGGTGATTCGCTATGATTCGCTAAGTCAATGTACATGCTACAAGTTCGCTCAAAATTTCGAACTAATCACAATAAGTGTTCCTCTCTGATAATAGATAAACATCATGTAAGAACTCTAGGCTGTGTAGCTGCAGATCTACAGGAGATTGTAGAAGCTGCAACCTTCTTGTGCGCGTGAAGGAGCGCCCTCTCCGACTTTTTATCCAGTTTTTTGAGCCGCAGACCGCTGAACACGACACAAATGTTTGAGGACTAGTACTGCAATGACTACTTAATGATACATATTCGCCCCTGTTTGCACGAGTTCTTGATGAAACTTTTGGAGTACAATTTCCGCAAACTCAACACTCCTCTTACCCCTCTTGCACAGCTGCTTCCAGAGCAATTTCAAACGCTTCCACACTCTGTACAAGAGCAACATTGCATCAAGACTGAAATGATGCGATACGGCATGCTGAAGTGCAATAAGAGAAGAAAGAGAAAAGACTAGACGTGAGACTTAAAGCTGGAACTGTACTGAGTAATCTACCTTCATCAGAAATTTTATTGATTAGAGAAGTACATTGATAATCTAACTGACCTTGCCCTCCAGAGTCTCCACCAATTCAACGCTCCGTTTAGATAGAGCGGCACCTGGCAACCGGTTTGCCTGCAAGTTTACCAGAAGGTGACACGAATATCTTTAAAACATCTCAGAACGATAACAGAATTCTCAGTGCAGTCAAACCATTACTACGAGTTTTCTTTGGAGAGCATTACGACGTTCATAATGTTTGATCAGCGGACATGATGTGACTGCTTCCATTCAACCAGAAAGATCTCGTGACGTTCGGCACAAGTGATCAAGGATGTCATTCCAGTATGAGCTGAACGCCAACATACCACAGACATCCGTTCTCCCGTACTCAGTTGGTTCGAGGCAGCTGATGAACTTTCACGGTTATCACTGCCATCTCCCTCTTCTAGGTGTCTCTCCTGGTTCTGCGTTTCCATTTGGTCCCCACGAACCTATCGTGAGCACTGGCATAACTAGGACATGAAGCCACAACACAAATGCACGAGGTTGTCTGTAAATGCATGGACAGGACACGTCTAGGTCCCACATAGACCCAGTGGTGCAATCTTCAGGCAAATATATGCTTCCATTTATAGCTTGCAGATACTAAACCGAACACAGAGACTTCACCACAGGAACTGCTTGAAGTAAAGAGGGATGAACGGAATGCTAACCTGGGCTGTGAGAAACATATCTGTGATTTCCGCAGCTGTGGTACGCAGTAGATGCCTTTGTAGGATCAACTGTAATATCAAGTCTGATTAGGACTTCCCATAGATGCGTCTCCTAGAAGGAGAAACATTGCCATCTTCCATGGAACCGTGAGCTCTATGAGTGTAATCTGCAAAAAACGTCTAGCTTCATGCAATCTCAATGTGGACCGTTGCAACTCATTCTCTTCTGCAGCTACACTGAAGTCAAGTGGTACTTACGGTTGTACTGTTATCTTCCTCAAAAAGATCAAGTGCCTTCACAAAAAGCTGCAGATTTGAGTAAGCCTGCATACCGAACCATCTCCCGGTTTCATGGACTTCCTTGAAACGGACTTCCGAAAACCAGCCTGGAAGTACACTTGGAGAAAATAAAAAGAAAATGAACTGGTTAACCACGAATCTAACTTCCAGACCTCGTCGAGCCTTTGTTGCAAGGAATCGAGTCTGCGTCGTCTGTCCTCAGAACTTGCATTGAAACTTGCACGTTTCACAGCTGCCCAGGTGGAAACCACTGTTGGCCTCACCCAATCAGCCAGAGTCCTCGGTAGCATCCCAACATCTCCATAATCGTCCCCTTCTGCAAAGAGTACGTGCGGCAGACGTGACACTTAATATACAAGTACGTTCACATCCAGATCTTTGCCATTTTGACTGCTATTTATTAGGATGGGGGAACGGCCATAGCATGTTCCAATCGCCGGACAAATGTCGGGAGAACTAGGAGGGTTTCGTGTCAAAGGATGTCTTGGAGGAGATAGATCTTCTGTCCCAACAGCAATTACGGAATAAATATTAATTACATCCTCCAGTATATAGGGCGGTCGTCAATGCGTGTAAGAGCATGTAATCATGCTGACAACTGGAACTAGGCTAGGTCAAGGAGAGACACTGGCAAATCAACTCTTCGACTTGACAACCATTTCGCTTTTAAATTCTTCTCGACATGTTTTAGCAACCTTTTTGGCATAGCTGCTTAGGTCAACCATGTGTATGACTCAAAGTTAAACCGTAGAAAATATATTGAGAGCGGAGAAAGTTTTATCTTTTTAGGTACCCCATGAACTTCTACATTATCGAATTATCTAGCTGGGGACAAACCTTGCTTTAAACGAGAATTATATATTTCAACAAATTATTCACTCTCTGGTATGCCTGTGATGGAAGTATTACAGAATCGACTTACCAAGTCCAGCAGATCCCATATCAGGGAACCACTCAAGTATCTTCTCAACAAGCTGTTCTTGAGTCGGAGTATCCGCATCCTCTTTTCCCTTGACCGCCTTGGTAGAACTATTTCCTGCTTCTCCAATAAGCGAACCTATACCTCCTTTAGTTCTGCCACCCTTTCTTTTACCCTTTGCTCCCTTCCCTCCAGCCTCTTCGTCCCCTTCGTCTTTCGTTCTTTCCTTTGCTGAGCTAGGTGTGCCCTTCTTTTTCTTTCCACCTTTTCCGTGATTGGTATCATTATCCCCTTCAAAGCTCTTCTCTGCGCTCCCAGGGCCTTTACTGCTTGAGGCGCCTCTTTCAGTAGCAGTTCCATCAACACCAATCTTTCTGGCGTTCGAAAGCTGAGCCTGAACAGCTTTCTCAGCTAATTGACGAACCTCCACTTCTACTTTCTCAGAAAAAGTCTGCAATGAGAGTGTTATACCTGATCAGGAGATAGCTATCCAAATATTTCTTGCAGATGCCTACATGGACCAATGGAACACAAAAGAAATATTACGTTCATCTCACCTTGATAAACTCTTGGCTGACCACACAGGTGTCGGCCAGAGCAACAGCTGTTCCTTCCTGCAAAAAGCAACAAGGAACCACTAATTCGGCTTGCCCTACGTACTAGACCTGTCCAGAAAAGAACATCTCCCTTGAAATAAATCACATGAATTTTCTATCATGGACTCGCGCTCTAGATCGCACTGAAAACTTCATGGGTGTATTCGAGAAACGTACAAAAACTTTGAAGAAAACTGCTCTAACCTTTTTAGCCTTGATAACTGATGGGCACAAGTTCACCAACCCTGCAGCATCCGATTTGCTAAAGGATGTAGGGACAAGTGGCAGCGCATCAATCCTGGAAGTAAACAGAGATGAACGAATGCTGAAGTTGAGATCAAGGATCTAAGTCCCGCCGAGTTTTTGTGAAAGAGACAATTACCCACTTTGCTGTCTGTTGGTTAGACATGGAAATGACTGCATGGCAGAGGACCTGAATAAATCGGAAGCTACATGCGCTACCGGAATTTCAAACAAATAAGTCAATAGTGCTTGACACTAGATATGTGAATAAACCATACCATCCACCGCCGTTAATTGCCTCCTCACATGCTGCGTCTAGCACACTGGTTAGCGAAGGATGTATAAAGACTGTCTCCAACGCAATACCTTCATGATACTTCACCTGCATCACCGAGCATGGGGTGCACATTCAAAATACAGACTCAAGCTTCGCAAGCTCTCACAAGGCTTTGCCACTGTCTTCATAGAAACATTTGAACTTGGACAAAGCTTGAAAAGGCGAGGATACTGTAACAGACCTGCAAGTAGGTCTTCGGCTGAGATATTACAAGCTTTCGCAGAACATCATAGCTGATGTATCCGTTCTGTACAATGGCAACGTACGGTAAGGAGCTTAGTGGAATGAATTATCGCAAAGACGCGAAATTCAGACAACCTCCCCTTGTCTGCGCTGTGAGATGCAAACACAAAGAACCGGACCTTGAAGAGATTTTTAGAAGTTATAGTTATGCTGACTGTCTGAGTAAACAACACATTCGGAATCTCCGGCAGTAAGAAAATTTCACCTGTGAAAAAAAGGCTTCCACGCTTTCGCGCTGAGATTGAGCAAATACCTGGATCAAACGAATGAGAACTATCAATCAGTTCCTCGTCGACAGATGTATCTCGGTACATGGGAAAAGCAGTTTCCGGAGAAACAGTAACTTCACACACACACACACTTAGGTAACGCCCAAATAGTTTCAAACCCAGGGAAGTAAAAGGTAAGTAACAAGAGGGGTATAGATGTACGCTAACTTGATGTGAGAAGTTATGTTCATACGTCGAGAATGGCAGATATGCTCAAGGACCACTCTCTCGTATAGAGGTAACACGCAATTACCCCGGCCAAGTACACATCTTCATACGTCGAGAATGGCAGATTTTATCAAGGACCACTCTCTAGTACAGAGGGAAATTCGGGGCCAAGTACATAATAAGTATTTTGGGTTTTAGATTTTGGATTATTTTGGATTATTTTGGATTTTGAATTAGCTCGGCCAAGTACATAGTGAGAAGCAATTAGGGGCCGAGTGTAAGCTAACAATGCCGACTGGAGTTATCTTCATATGTCGAGAATGGCAGATATGCTCAAGGACCACTCTCTAGTATAGGGGTATCACGCAATTAGTCCAGCCAAGTACACAGTGAGAATCAATTAGGGGCCGAATGTGCGCTAACAATGCCGAGCGGAGTTAGCGAATTGTTATATAACCGAGGGTGTGCCGATGGAAATGTGTAGTGCAAAGCACATTTCCAGAATAGGTTCCCCTCGGTATATCGTCGAATTCGAGTAGAAAATGACATGAGAACATATGCGGTATGCTTCAAAGGCTAAATGCAAACCCCCATGCAGAAATGAAGACGAACTAGATTTGTCTACTCCAACGTTGAAAGAAGCGAAGGTTACCCAATCAAAACGTAGATAGCGCTGAACCATAGAATCCACTGCAAGAAAAAACGAAGGCTGTCCAAGCAGAACGTAGATACCGATAACCATAGAATCTAATGCAGGAGTTGAGGAGCACAGATTTAGTCAGTGAATAGAGGAGAAGGCAGACAGAGGTAGTAAAAGAAGAGCCTGTATTTGCCCGTCCATCGACTGGAGTTATCTTCATACGTCGAGAATGGCAGATATGCTCAAGGACCACTCTCTAGTATAGGGGTATCACGCAATTAGCAAAGCCAAGTACACAGTGAGAATCAATTAGGGGCCGAATGTGCGCTAACATGCCGACTGGAGTTAGCGAATTATTTTATAACCGGCGGGTGTGCCAATGGGAATGTGTAGTGCGAAGCACATTTCCAGAAAAGGTTCCCCTTGGTATGAAGTCGAATGTGACAGAGCACAAATGCAATATGTACTGCTGCAGTCTGATCGCTTCTAATGTAAAAACCAAATTTAACCCCCATGCAGAAATGAAGACAAACTAGCTTTGCATAATACAATCTTGAAATAAGCGAAGGCTATCAAGGCAAAACGTAGATACAGATAGCCAAAGAATCCTCCGCAGGAGAGAGTTAGTTGAAGTGAGTTGAGGAGCACAGATTTAGTGAGTGAATACAGGGAGGAGCCAGACAGAGGTATTCACTGAAGAATGTATTTTTGCCCGTCCATCACTGATGCATTTAGTTCCTGAGTAGGTGTACACTCAAGAACCTAATTACCACAATATACACTCCCGTCGCATGCACCTCAACCTGCTCTCCGACTTCAAACGAACTAACGTAGATACCGATAACCAGACTACTAATCTGGAGTTAGCGAATTCTTTTATAACCGGAGGGTGTGCCGATGGGAATGTGTAGTGCGAAGCACATTTCCAGAAAAGGTTCCCCATGGTATGAAGTCGAACGAGACAGGGCAATGACAAGAGAACAAATGCAATATGTACTGATGCAGTCTGATCGCTTCTAATGTAAAAAACCGAATTTAAACCCCATGCAGAAATGAAGACAAACTAGCTTTGTGTAATACAATCTTGAAATAAGCGAAGGCTATCAAGGCAAAACGTAGATACAGATAGCCAGACGGAGATAACCAGAGAAGAGACAGCGAGACAGAGGTATTAACTGAAGAACGTTTTTTGCCAGTCCAGCACTGATGCATTTAGGTACTGAGTAGTTGTACACTCAAGAACTTAATTACCACAACATACACTCGGAGCATGCCGCAGAACACACTCCCGTTGCATGCACCTCAACCTGCTCTCTGACTTCATCACCACCCAACAGAGAGGATTAGGCTGTAGATGAGTAGGAAAAGTAGTCAATCAGATGAAGACTTAACCGACTCATGAGGGCCTTGTCGGTCCACGAGTTTCTGTTCAGTTCCGGAACATCTGAGGGCAAACTCCCAGTCTTTGTGTAGTGGTAGATCAGTGACCTTGGCAACAATGGATACACATCTCTTTGCCTAAACGTATGTAAAGAACGAAACAGCAACACAAGAAAAAGGAACTAATACCGAAACTTGAAACTTGAAGGACGTTGGCGAACGAAACGTTTCAGGCACCCGATGAATGAGGTAGACAGACTAGAGGAGCCAGAGTACACTGGGGCAGATGTTGTTGCAGGTAGAAACGCTGGACATATTGCTGTACTAACTACATTATGCTGATGCTGCTCTGTAAACGTAATAGAGCAGAAATAAGAAAGCCTAAAATAGTCCGGGGGTCGAGGAGCCTCTGGAGTCAGAAGGTATAGAGCGAAAAAAAATAATTAAAAATAACGAAAGTATTGAGGTAGATCGGAGCGGAGGCTTTATACCGAGAGCCAACTACAGAAAGGCAATCAAGAAGTAGACATGGTGGGCAATGAATACCACACGATGTGAGAAGTTCGCAAATCTATAAAACCAGAGGTCGGACCGATGGCAATGGTATGCGTCCAGGTATGGAAGTGCAGACAAGATGGCTCAGTTCCTCGTAGTAAGATGTATAAACTCCGTAAGAAACTAATCATCGTTTACAGACTTCGACCCACCCCAGGCTGCAGGAATGCCATTTGTTGACCGTACACTTAAAGGAGGTTACCAGATAATGCTGGCGGAAGGGCATGCGCGAACACGGTCTTGACCAATTATGACAGAAGCATCAAGGGTATAGGTGCCAAGATCCTGCCTTACCGCAGGTATCCAAATCGCCCCACCCCCTCGGGGAAACCCTTTTATTTCCCCATCCGCAATGAGCCCACTTAAAACTGACTGGAAGAGAACCCCTTCACCAGAAACTCCTCCACTTGAGACATCGTCTGCGTCCCGAAGTTGTCTTTGCAAGCAAGACCACACTGCCGAAAGAGGTGTAGGGACTGTAAGTGCACTCACTGCACCCCGAACAATAGCCCTTATTCTTGAGACGTGTGCTGGTGTATAAAGCTGGCCCGCTTCTAGCTTTCCTTTTATCTGCAAGCAAGATCAGAGCCCGGAGACGGGATGTGCATCGTCAGGATTGGTGGAAGCCCAATCTCCATGCCACTCACCTCTCGACATACTGCTGGCTGTGAGATCCGAACATAAACGTCATGTTGCGTGGAAAACAGGTACGTTTCGACTTTAAGCCGAATAGTGTGGACCTAGGAAGTAAGTGCGTCTGTGACTGAGGAAATGATCAATGAGTCCTGGGAAAGTAGAGATTTTAACTGATTTTCCTATCCGAGATTCAAGGACTCTTGTCAGCAGCTCGGATCCGACGTTGAAACGTTTGGCAAGCTCTCCAGCCGCAATTTGTCCAGATTCTTGCAGAGCTTCATTCACTTCCTCGGCTACTGTATCCCAATATGAATCTGCTACGATTTCTCCTTGAACAAAAGTCAATTCTTGGTTGTCAGCGACAATCTGTTCAGCTACCCTTTCACAATGCACAAGTTCCACTCCCACTGAAGCTGCTATATCAACCAGTGACGCACGTCCAAGTCTGTTTATCTCTGCCTCCACCTCTGCTTTCAGTCGGTCCTACATTACAATGGAAACGTTTGAGTGTGAGGACAAAAGTCTTTTACTGCTTGTTACCGAAAATATTATTACACGGACCTTGAAAAGGAAAACTTAGCTTTCTCTTAACTCGTTTCATGCCGAAATAAGGCCTCGGTATTATACTGCAGACTGCTAGGATTGCTAGGTGCAACACCTCACAGATTGCAGACTCATGAAGGACACATGTGAAACATTTGGCTTCATCTTCCATACAAATATACTCAGACTGGATAAAACCCTGTCCTGTAGGTCCGGCGCTTGATTGATGGAAACATCGACCGATTCTCTTTAAGTCTGGCCACTTGGGCGTTGCACTCACAAAATAAACCTGAGGTTCAGAGGCCGAATTGGCAAACTACTTACAGTTGGAAGCAGCGACCGGAACTACTTACAGGAATGCCCGACGTTTACACAGCTGAATCCTTGCATATTTCATGCTATATGTTGTTAATTACATAATCACCGTGTAAATGTGAAACATTCTGGCGCTTATGATCTAGAAAGGGCGCAGGCTGAAACAACTGGCTAAATTTGTTCCAGAAGGACGATCTTATTCTTCCATGGTTTTTAACGCCAAGTCCAAATTTGTTCAGAGCAACCATCGCATTTCAAACCGAACCCTGCTGATAAGCTCTGTTGGCTGAGGTTTTCGAAGTGAATCGCATAATCAAATCAAACATGCGACCTCGTCGTGCACGCAGACACTGTACAATGACAAACCTTAGTAATAAACTCTTTGCCAGTAACAGTGTGGAGCAAATCGGAATCCAAAAGCTGCAGGTCCTTCAATTTAGTAACGAGTTCCACCACATTGCGCTCCGAGAGCCGCACTGTGGCCTTGGCTTCCTGGGTCGCCTGGAAGAGCTTCTGCAACTCTAGCAGCTCTGCATCCATTTTCACCCCTTCATGTACCGATCAGGTGGAAAGAGAGATAGCCATTCGTCGTCGATCCAAAGGGCTCTCGGTTTCACCTTCAGCCCTTATTCATTTCCCAGCATAACGACGCCTTCCTTCCGCGGAACCTGCAATCTTTCAATTGTCAAGAACATATAAGCTTGCAAGCAAAGCGTATGGTGCGTGCAAGCATATGGGATCCACCAATTCAAGTCCGCTAGGATCTTGCTTAACTTCGGACCCTTAATTGCAGTGAGTGCATCCGGAAGATGCAGAGCATCATTCCAGTTCTCTTTTCGCCAAACAGATGGTCTCCCGGTCTTCCTGCCTTCCGTCCCCAGCCTCCGCGAACAGAGTCTGTCTGTCTAGACTACCTTGCCTCCCACTCTAGGCTTCTCCCTAATTCGTACTCAATTAACTGCAGTCCAGTACCTACTAACTTGATACCTGATGTGGTGCTTGTCTATCCTGTAGTAGATAAGCAGACGGGTTACCATCTTCTTCTAGCGACGGTAAAGTACATCAACGTAAGCACGGAGCTGCTCTAGCAGCGCCGATATGAGAGCAGGAAAGACATCGGAGGCCAGACTGGCGAAGCTGCAGTCGACTGCAGAATGCTGACTAATCCACATCTCATATGGGGGCAAAATATCCTCCCCACGCCATTGTACACTATAGGTTTTGCGAGAGTTATTTAGCGGTAGTGGGGCCGTTTTTGGGATGGTTGTGTTAATGTGATTATTTTCTCATTTTTCTATGGTCGCGGTAGCAAAATACAATAAGTTCAAATCTGAATTTGATTCTCATCTGTTTACTTCGGCATTATTGTGTTCAAAGCTTTCTTTGGCTTCAGGACGGTTCAGCTTCAGCGTGTTCTTCTTCACTTCATCTTTTGCATGGTTCATTGTTCGCGTTCAGTGGACAACATTGTCACATGATTTTCATTTCATCTGGTTCATTCCAAACGTTCATCTTCAACGGATTTGCATTGCTTCTATTTCATTGAAAGCATTTTTCTTCCAGTTCCATTTGCCTCATCGCATGCCGAGAACGTGAACCGGATTTACACGAATGAATTCGGATTTACACATGAATAGCTATTCACTCTTCATTCTTTACAGTTCGTTCCATGCTCATACAAGTAGGGACCTAGACTTCCACGAGTGAATTCGACTTTCTTTGTAAGCTTAGCAATTGTACGCATGGTGTTGTGTCGTGGATTGACTCCTATCTGAAAATCTATTTCGATGCTTATCATTATCGCTCCAAAGCGCTCATGGGACTAAAAATGAAACTTTTTGTGCAACTTCGGATCTTCATTTTCATCGCATCAATGGGTAGAGCTCGTTGTCAACTTCCCATGGACACTTCGTCTATTTCATTTGGACGCCTAGTGGTGAAGTTACGAGATTCGAAAAAAGAGAAAATCAAGCTAGGCCCTAGTTTACTATTGCTGACTGGGTATCCTGACGCTATACTAAGGACGTAAGGGGCCTACTAGCTCATTATCTGAAAAAAACTTGTACGTACAGCGACTGACGTAAGGGGACAGCTTAAAAGGCTAGCTTGTTTCTACGACCTGTCGGTGGACGATTTGGAGAATTGAGAAGTCCAATGTATGCACGCAAGGTGTCATTGGGTTTCGATCTGTGCAGGCTACGCGTTGGTTAAGACGGTTCTTGAAGAGGCGGCGGGAGTGTGTTCTGGGAGAAATTGAGACGCATGAGAGGTTTGAAGTATTCAATTACATGTGAAGGAGAGTTGGACCGTTCAGGTCGTTCTGGAGTCCAAACTTGTTGTCCTTTGATCCATCGAGATTAGAACGTGGAGTTCTTCAGGAAATTGAGGACAATACTAAGTTTCATTGGACGATTTGAGAGTTCTGAGTGAAATTGGCTCCCAAAGGAAGTGCTTACGTCAGTTTTTCATCGTCTGCGATCTGAGATTGGGTTGTTCTTCGCGGTTGGTGAGCCAAGCTCTTCATTCTTGGTGTATATGCAATCAGGGAGTCTTCATCTACGCATAGGAGAAGATCATACGTGGATTGGATTGTTGATTTGGGTGTGATGAGCAAGTTTGAGCCACAGGGACTCGATTTACGTCAATTTTTTGTGTCATGCGATCAAATTTCTTGCGTGGTTTTGCGAGAGGAACTCCAAACGGCTTGTTTGGAGTCTCGTTGGGTTCAAGGTAGCTAGATGTACCAACCAGAGAAGACGGATATCAAATCAAGCGATCCGTTTGGACGATGTGTGCGATTTTAAGCCGTAGGGAGAAGTTTTTGCAAGTTCAGCCACCTACGATCCAACATCGACGATATCTCGACTGTCGAGAGTCGGATCTGATAGTTCTTCAGACCAACAGAGTCAGGAAGGAAGGTCTATCGACATCTGAAGACCGTTTGGTGAAAGGAGAGAGTTCTCAAATAGATCTTTTTCAGTTCCTTCGCTACGGATTTCATCTTTTTGAGTTCGTTGGAGTTCTAGTTGGTTATGTACAGCTTGTGGTAGCTAGCTTTAGCTAAGAGCTCGTACATGAACGTTGTTTGGACTTGGATTTCAATCATGTGATGCTGGTGCAGCTCTTTTTGTTAACAAAGAGATGTTTCTCTTGCTTTGAGCTACGCTTTAGTGGTTTGGGGTCTATGTTGAGATTCAGGGACTCATTTTAAGGGATTTTGAAGCAGATTACGGACCACTCTAGTCTGTTTCTCAGTTTTGTGTTCTTAAGGAGAAAGAACCGGCAGTGTATATACATTGGGAGTTGATATATATTGCGACGTTTGTTTTCGTGCTTGTTTCTCTCTTTCTTGTCTCTATTCAGCACACTACATCTCCACAGCCAGGAACCTCGCATTTTCCTGGACATCCTTCATGCAAAATCTGACACGATACGATGGTGAACTCGACGTGAAGGTCTGGGGTAGAGATTTCTCTATGTTTGAACTTTGAAGAGGAGATTGGTAATCATGAGTGAGGACAAGAACGGTGATGGAAACGGAGCTAGTGGTTCAGGTAGATTGCCGCAGGTGCAGTTGGATCCGGCGACTGCATCAATGTTTCAAGCTTTCATAATGTTCTTACGGCAGCAACAGTCTGATGAGCGAAAGGAAGCTTTGGCAACAAAGGCGCTTCAAGTGGTGGTCAGCAAGATTGATCAATTCGATGAAGGAGATGTCTCAAGATATCTGAGGCATTATGTGAAAAAGATAAAGTTGAATCCGGTATCAAAAGATGAGATGATTGAGACGTTTGAGTTGGCAGCAGCTCTAGAGATTAGAGATCATGTTAAAATTCTAACGAAGCATTTAACAAGGATTGGGAGACGTTTGCTCGTGCCTTGATGGATGAGTACTTCTTGGAGGACTCTGGTCATGTCACCAAGAAGTCATCTGCCATCTCTATGAAATAGAAAGAAAAGATGTCACATGATACATTGTTGATGACATCTGCTACGATCCGAAAGATATTGGATGAGAGGATCCGATAGAAGCTCTATCGATACATGCTTACATCGTCAAGAACCAACACGAAGTGTTGTTGTAAGAGAAGAGAAGGTAAGATTCAGAGGATGCAGAGGAAGGACTTCTTCCAAGAGATAGACTCGAAGAGAGAAGGTTCGTCAAGAGCTTCGAGATGCAAGAGCTCAAGATCTATCGATGGATGATACTCCTTCTCCATCGAAAGAGAGATCGAAGGAGTCTCAAAAGGAGAAGGATAAGCCAGCTGCATAGAAACTACAATCAGACATCGAGGCTTCAACAGACTTGAAGAGATTCTTGGAAGACCGCATTCTAAATGCAAAGGTGGAGTTTACTTTGAGAGAAGTTCAAGGCATTGTTAAGCGTGAGTTTCATGATGTCATCATCGGACATCGTCAAACAGAAGCGACAAATTACGGGTGAGACTGTTTTATCACCTGTTTTGGATACTAGGGTGTATGTGGATGAGGAGAGAGAGGTGCATTATATATTCTTCAGAGGAAGAAAGAGATCGAAGGCGCAAGGTATATTTTGAAGATGAAGAGGAGGATGGGAAGCAAAGCTCGTCTCAAGTCATTACAGTCACAGTCATTAGGCTCGAGTTACGACGGAGACGCTGTTGAGGATTGGAAATTTGGATGAGCCGGCGGTTGCTCTATTTGATCATGGATCAGAAATCAACATCATGTCAAAGGAGTTGTACAAGAAGAAGAAGTGGCATATCGACACAGAGCATGGATGGGTCATAAGAGCAGCCAACAACACAAGAGGAGATTTGTATGGAGCTTGTCCAAACGTTAGAGTGCGCATAAGTGATGTTGCTATTGAGCAAAACTTCTTTGTTCAAGAAGCAACATCATACCTACTCATTCTTGATCAACCCATCACAGCAACTCGGATGGAGACAATGGTACTAGACGACGAATCTACTTAGGCTAAGATCCGAAGTCAAGATGGGACGAGAGCGGTACAATTCTTGACTGTACCGCCCAGTCACGAACGCAATCAAGATCGTCTGAGGGAGAATCCGCTAAGGGTGAGTGAAGAGTTCAAGGATTTCGTTGAGTACCACTATAGAGCGGGATTATGGTGTTGCGCAGGAGAAGGTACTCTCTCTTGAAGGAGAAAGTGTCTTTTGTACAAAGTTTGTCGGATCTACAGATTGTGAGATTGCTATTTACAAGAAGGTTGAAGAACTGAGAAAAAAAGAACAAAAATATTTGCGTGAGGTTGAGTTGATGTTGAAAGAGCTGGGTGAGCTAGAAGGGGATGAATGGATTTCTAGTGTTTATGAAGAGGATGTGTTGGATGATCCTTTGCGAAAGATCACGTCTATTGGATGAGAGGATATGGATAAGGTTGTACAGATTCATTCAAGGGACGTGTACTACGTGATCGAATCATTCGTGCACCTGAGGTTCAAGTTGAGACGAAGTACAAGACAATGGATAAGAAGATAAAGCTAGTTGCTGGTCTCTTGCCGGATGACACTAACCAACAAACGGATCGAGCTTCAAGGAAGAAGAGTTTGAGATCATGCAGTGATAGGACATAAGTTCACGGATGAGACCCTTGAAGAGCTGAAGATTGGATGTGATGGATCTCTTCTACTAGAAGAGAGGATGTGCTTCAAGGAGATGCTTTCACGCCATGGGAAAGCATTTGCCTTTGAGTCACAGGAGATTGGGTGTGTAGATCCATACGTTGTTACCCCGATGGTTATCTCACAGTACTGCATGTGTCGTGGAATCTGAGATCACTTCTCGTACAGCGGGTTCACTTGTCTAAACTGGTGGAGTTGTTGAAAGAGAAGATGCGAAAGAAGATCTTGGAGTCGTCGTTTGCATCGTATTCAAGCAGATGGTTTACAGTGCATAAGAAGAATGGGTCATTGTTGTTCATCCAAGACATGCAATTGGTGACGCAGTAATAATCAAAGATATTGGAGTGTCATCGATTGTGGATGAGTTTGCTGAAGCGTTTGCAGGAAGAGCAATCTACTCAATGGGAGATCTTTACTCAAGATATGATCAGTTTCAACTAGCGGAGGAGAGCAGAGGCTTCACGACAATGAGAATACCTTTGGGGTTGGTTAAGATGTGTACCTTACCACAGGGAGCTACCAACTCAGTAGCACATATGATGAACATGATGAATAGAGTTCTAAGGGACTTCATCCCTGAAAAGACGATGCTGTTCTTGGATGACATCCCCATCAAAGGATGTGTGGAGGATGAGAAAGATGAAGCATTAGATCAGAGAGGGTGTCGGTGATACGTCATCGATCACATCGCATATTGTAAGAAGATCCTATCTCGACTTGAGGAAGTTCATCTCATGCTGGCAGGTGCGAAATCTACATTTGGAGTTAGAGAAGTTCTGATCGTTGGTCATATGTGTAGATCATTTGGTCGGAAGCTAGACCCGAACAAAGTGGATGCGATTGGGAGGATGAAGGAGGTTTGCAACTCGTTGACAGAAGTAAGAAGATTTTTGGGTGCATGTGTATTCTATCACATTTGGATTCTTCATTATGCGCATGTGACGGATCTATTATATGGGTTGTTATGCAAGGGTCATAAGTTCAGATGGGACAAAGAGCATACTGATGTGTTACGAAAACTGAAGTCCTTACTATCATCTCCTCCAGTTTTGAGAAGGATTGATTACAAAGGTGTCAAGTTGATGGTTCTTACTGTATTTACAAGTCCAGTTGCAATCCGATGGGTAGTAGGACAAGATGATGAGGATGGAGACAGGTTTGTGGTTAAGTTCGGAGCGAAGATGTTAAGTGCTCGTCAACGTGCATACCCGCAAGTGAAGAGAGAACTATGAGGTATTGTTTCAACCATGAAAACCGAGAAAGAATATTTGATTGGAGCAACAGTGGTGGTTGAACCTGATTGTTTGCAGTTGTTATGGATGATCATGAATTGTACAACTTCTGATATTGCGATGCTACGATAGATCGCATATATCAAGTCGTTGAATCCGGAGTTTAGACATATTGTAGAGAAAGATAATCCGATAGCAGATATGTTATCTCGAGCTGGATATGATGGAGAGAATGAGATGATTGCAGATATTGATGATGTGGGCGCAAAGTTCTATTTAATTGCACACATAAGAAGGAGATGAGTTGTTTGTTAAAGGGATGTATGATGATGAATTGCTTGACATTGGAAGGTATCTTAGCACGATAGTCAAGCACACAAGTCCGACGGATGAGAGGTTTCGGAGAGTTCGAAGGAAGGCCTACAACTTCATGTTGCAGGATGGATTTCTTTGAAAGCGGCCGAAGCAGAAAGGTGAGATACCGCTACGAGTGATTTGTGCAAAGAAAATCATCAGAAGTTGCTCAGAGCATTTCATCAGAGTCTTTGGGCTGGTCATCGAGGGATTTGGGTCACTTTTACGAAGATGAAAGAGATGTATTGGTGGAAAAACATGTACATGGATGTCCTATCTTTTGTGGAGTTTTGTTTGACATGTCAGATGTATTCGAACATCCGACATCGAGACGGATTACATCCGACTTATCCGGTGGCAATCCACTTCAAGTGGGTTGTAGACTTGGTGACTATGCTAGTTGGATTGTGACAGATGAGATACTTGGTACTTGCTAGATACTTGATCATTTGCGTTATGGACAGATCAAATGACGCTATTGTGATGTGCATCATTTCACATAGTAAAAAATTCACCTCTCTGTCAGGAGTTAGTCTCTCTTAGTGAAGTTAGGACCTTAGGAAGTCAATTCTGGAAGATGTTATATATTTTGAGTCCTAGTAGGTTGTTTACCGTGTTGATAGAGTTTAAGCTCATAGTTGTACTTACATGTCGCTCATGCATGCTTCCTAGCGTGGTTAGGTTATCTTTCGAAATTACGTGTCATTTTACATGTCTTCGCATGTAGTTTAAGATTTACGTTGGCACTTTAGGAGCTTGACGTGATAGCCTATGTGTGAAATGAAATCACCACGTGATTTGAGACACAAAAGGACAGGGAAGCGGAGCTATGAACTCCCATTGGTCCATTTTTGTCTTTAGTGAAATGCTAAACTTAGAAGTAGAGGTCTAAAGAGGATTTGGAGCAATAAAGAACGAGTTATGGCAGATTGAAGTTTGGATTGTACTAGAATTACATCACTTTTGTTGATTTTGGAGTTTTCGGTGTCAATCGCAGCAGAATTGAGAAAATCGCTAAACCTTCATGGTCTCGTTCACTGTCAGCAGGGCTACGACTGTCCACAAATTTTCATGTCAAATGAGTGAGTGAGTAATTCAGGACGATCGCTGAAGCAGAGGTCTGAAAAGCTCTCAATCTAGAGCAGCAACCTCAGAGATCGAGATATGGAGAACTGTATACAATCAGGAGGTCAAATTTCACAAGGATGTTCATCATGCTATAGACTCCAAATCATGTAAGAATCATCGAAAGTTATCGAGCCAATTCTCTGTTCTAGGTCAAAATAGCTGTCTGGGTATCAGAAATTACCGTAATTTCTTTACTCATAACGTTTCTGCCCAGATCTCGGTGCTCAAATTTGATCTCAGGCTGAAACTTCGTATGTGTGTTCAATAGGGCCTCATTTACATGTACGAGAAGTTTTTGAGGACTAAGTCATCATATGTTTCTGATTCTTGACTGTTAAAGTTCACCATCTGATCGTATTACTGATAGTTCGACTTGATTTTCATTTTCTGAACATACTAGAGGATCAAATATACATGTGTGAGTGTTTATAGTGCCCCTTATGACTTGAAGCTTATCTTTGTAGTAAGCAACCACAGCCAGAAGCCCAGTGCTTCCCTGAGTAGTTGTATAACAGCCTTCACGATCATATCACAACCAAAAGGTTCTACCCTTCCCAAGAAAACTCTCACCACGACATCTGGTGCTTCCATTAAGACATCTTAGGGTGATTGATCGTGAGGTTGAGTTATAAGACGAAGAAGAAGATGGATCGGAAGAGCGGAAGCGCTGCTGCTGCTACCTCTATGGCTGCTGCATCTACGTCTAATGTAGCATCTTCTGTAGCACCTACGACTGCAACGACATCTGCATCTGATCTCGATACGGCTGAGATTCTGAAGACGCTTGTGGCCTTGGTCCAGTAGCATCCGATCGTTGGTGGGGTGAGTTAAAATCCACCAAGGCTTTGCAAGCGATAGTGAATAGATGTGGAAGGTTTGAGGGTAGAGATATTTCAAGATATATGCGTGAGTACCGAGGAGAGATGGAGCTGGTTAGAGTTACTGATGCTGAGATGATAGCCAATTTCGAGTTAGCTGTGATTCCTGAATTGCGAGATCAAGTTAGAGATGTGCATAGAAGAAATCTCGGTATTTGGATGAGTTTTGAACGATCTCTTCGAGAGGAGTTTCTTGAAGAAGATTCGGAGAGAGTTACTAAGAGGACGTGTCTGGACTAGGTTGAGCAACAACCTGGTCGTATAATGAGCTTAAACGAGTTGTTGAGAGAGTTTGATAAGAGATATCGACAGCTCTCAACGCTTGAGCGCATAACCTTAGATGCTAGGAGAACATAGCTTTTCCTACAAGCTACCGATGATGCTACGGCATATCGATTATGCTTCATGTTAGCAAACCGATCGGCTGAAGGAGGTGTTACTATGGATTGGGGAAGAGTCGAGGATGTTGTTGCTGTACTAACAAGACAAATGCGTGGAAGAGTGGCCGTGGGAGGGCGTCATCTTGCAGAAGTGACCTCTCAACCTCGTGCTGCTCCTCAAGTACAACAACCTCCTGCTCCGGCTCCTATAACTGTTGTCCCGGCTGCAGTTCCTTTAATGCCAGTTGTGTCAGTTCCTGCACAACAGGCACCTGTTCAAAGACCTACGGAGAACCATAGCAATATCAGATCGAATACCTTATCCAGCATATGCAAGAACTGAAGGTGGAGCTAGCTGGCCTACAGAGAGAGCAGCCACCGGCGCTTGTTGCTGCACGTCCAAGAGGTGCTCCTGTTTGCAGATGTATCAAGTGTGACAGTCTTGATCATTTTCGAGGAGATTGTCAAGAGCTTACATTTGCTTTGCGAGATGGTGTGGTTCGCTATCAGAATGATAGGCTGCATCTTTCTTCGACTAGACAGTCGCTGAACACACAGTTTGGGCGAGGAGGCATGAGAAGTATACCTCAGATTGTCAAGGCTGCAACTGTAAATGGCACCACCGGTAAATTCTGATGTATATATCGAACACATTGAAGTTTCTTCTAGTCCTACTTGCTAGATAGGATTGCTGAGAAGAGTATTGCTCCAGTTCCTTCTGAAGTATTGAAGAGAGGAGACTATCCGTATGATCATAAGGTGGGGAGATCCTGTTCACGTTGCGTCTATCAAAACATTCTTGGACGTGGATAGACACGTTCACTGGCAAGATGCTTCTGTGGAAGAAAAGAGATGACGAGAAGCCCTTGACCTTGATCTTGACCTGAGCTGACCTTGATGACCTTGAAGTAAACGAGACTGGGGATAGATGAAGAGTCACAAGGAGATGAGCAGCTCTTCTTGAGGACATCCTCTCTATTTCTCAAGCTCCTCCTCTTGCACCAGATCCGATGGAGGACGTGCAGAGATCCCAGCAAGAGCTAACGACAACTGATAGACGGTTTACTGCCCAAGAGAAAGAGAAGGGACCGGCTTACAAGTTGGGAGTAGACATAGAAATTTCAACTGATCTCAAGAGCATCTTGGAGCAAAGAATACTTGATGCACGAATTGAGTTTTCTCTTCGGGAGGTTCTTGGTATTGCGAAGAGAGAGTTTCACGAACTGATGATTGACATCATCAAGCGGAAGAGACATGTGATGTCCGAGCAAGTAGAAAGTCAAATGATCTAGGAGTGCAATAGGAGTTTCTCTGAATGATGTAAAGTTCGGAAAGATACATTTTCAGGAAGTTGATGACACGAGATACCAGCAAGAAGCGTTAGTTGTTGTTACTAACACTATTGAGTTTGATGATGAAGAAGCTGGCGACGAGAGTCCAGCTACTGATAGTGACTTCAGGAAGAGGCACTGGGCTTGTGCTACAACTGCTACACGAGTTCGTCTTGGAAGCTTGTGTGAACCTGTTGTTGCTTTGGTGATCATCGTTCTTAGATCAACATCATGTCACCAGAGGTGTACGAGAGGGGACAGTGGTCTATCAAACTCAATCATGGTTGGGTGTTACGTGCTGTAAACAACCAGAAGGGTGAGTTATACGGCGTTTGTCCTAACGTGAGGATGAAGTTAGGTGATGTGGAGGTAGATCAGCACTTCTTCGTGCGGTCTTCTGTTTCATATCTTGTGATTCTTGGTCAGCCTTATATTACTGCAGTTAGAATGGAGACAAAGGTGATGGAGACGAATCTCACTATGCTAGGATCCGTAATCCGGATGACAGACGTTCTGTTTAGTTTCTAAGAAACAAGATGGCAAAATAAAGATGCAGTGTACGTTAGTGCGTTGGAGATGCTCTAATTGAGGAGCTGAAAAAATATATATCCAAATTTTTTGACCAAGTAGAGAAAAAAAACAAACGTAAAAAGAAGTGAAAACTCTACATGTGTCACTAGACCGAACACTATAGCAGAAGTGTCATCAAAGTGTTGGTGGAAATTTTATATACTATATATTAACTACGAATTACTTATCGGATCTTCTTGAGAAAACCCATAAAGCAAGTGGGTTGCAGCACGTAACAAGAACCATAAACGCGTGCTTCTGTCATATCATAATTTTCTTTTTATAAAGTTGAATTTATCACATAAGCTTTCCACGAACGTTAAATGATAAATAAAAAGTCTTTGCATATTCCTCTCTTCCTAACTTGGAAGAGGTGAAATATGCAAAGAAGTTCTTCCTTTTGGACAAAAAGAGAGAGGAAAAAGAACATTTAAACCAGTATAAGTGTGAGCAGCACAAATTCTAATACTAAATTGGAAATAAAAACCCAAACGTAAAACTATATCCGTCCGCGAGCCCCGTTTTATATATATATTGTATACCAGGAGTAGGGTACAGTACTTAGTTTGGTCGATCGGAGTGAGCTCCGGTAGACCGGGCCTTCCCCGACAACCGGAGGCAGAGAGGGAAGCGAAGGGAAGGACGGAGGACGTGAACTGCTGCTGAAGTCTATCTGTCGGTCTGTTGGACGGGAAGGGTTGAGTTGAATTGAAAGTCGGGAGGGAAGGAAGCTGGTATCTTTGTGAATATTGTCAAATTTCGAGCCACTCGGAGCGAATAGCATTCATCGTCCGTCTTTAGCACTGACTACGCAATCGGGCGTTTTCCTTGTCGAGGCGTTCATTTGGTTGTGCATAGCGTTCCTAGGGTTTTCAGACGAACAACCTGCCGAACTCGCGAGCAAATAGTGGGAGAGTGAATCCTCGCGGTGTTTCGTCATAAGAAGAGGAAGCTGGCGTTTGGCGGGAATGCCGGTGTCATTTTCTGCCAGTCCGCGGGAGAGTGCTTCCGGTGAGTTCTTGACGTTGCCTGTTCGATTGTTTGGACGATCTTTGTGTGCTTTGAACGCGCATGGGTTTTTCTGTTTTCTCGAATTTCGTTCGTTTCTTCGTTCCATAGTCTTGGATGAGCCCGCAGTGACCTTGTCGGAAGAAATCGGGTTGCGCGGCTTGCCATTGAGGATGTTTCGTTGGTTGGTTACTGTGGGTGGTGGGACTTGTGCTGTACAGCGGAAGTCGTTCCGGTCCGTTTAGCTCGGTTACCAATATTACGATTGTGTGTTCTCTGCTCCTTATCGGCACTGATTTGTGTTGGTTATCAGGTGATTAGCTCAACACCATGCTACCTTTCGCACCCCCGCGTGAACCCAGGGATTTACCGACGTCTTGAAAGTCATTAAGTTCCCAGGCAGCTGAGGCTGTTGTAAAATTTTCCAGGCAGTGTTTACAGTTTGTCTCTTTATCGACGGACGAACATTTAGTCCAGAGTTCAAATTATCGGGCGGGGATCACGAGTGTTGATGTCGCAGCCCCGAGTAACAGTAACCTTTGGGCGTGGGAAATCCGGCCAGGTATATCTCGTCCCCAGAAAAAGCCGTAGCGTAGAAAATGATTCAAGTTTCTGGCCGAAAGTCTTGATTTATCTCGTAGATCGAGAGACTGTCTTTTGATCACATAAGAATGCCCTCGTCATCCAGTGTCTTGAAACAAAGCTTATCCTGAGTTTTTTCTTGCGTCGAGCCTCAAACACTTTTTGTTGGGTTTCCTAGAACTTGACCTGCCTGCCGGTAGAGCTGCTGTGGTGAGCTAAACGGGGTATTTAGGTCGACTGATAGACTATAGAGAGTTTAGCTTGTTAGACTGTTGTACAGCACGTGCACGTACATTATCATCACCTGCTCTCGTTGTGATCGTTGTCCTTAGTAGGCTTCTTTTCGAAGTTGCATGTATGTTTCACGTTGCTTTCGTTGACTGCCTCCAGTCGATACCTTGTTGCATCTGGGCCTTACTTTCTGCTCTCCCCTCTTAAGGACTTATTGCTGATGTGCTACATATCCGTCCGAAGGTGCAAAGGCGTGCAACGGTTGTCCGCGATATGTACTCTGACCAATTAAACGGAGGAGCGGGAACGAATAGGAAAAGGTCGGTTAGAGATCGTCTGGGCAATCCTTCCGATCAGCAAAGTTCTGCAAGTCGTCCTCAGGCCAGTTCCAAGCGGTGAGAAAGTGAATTCTCAGACTGTTAACTTCATGCGCATCCGCATCTGCACTTTTCTACAGCAACATTTGCAATGCAGCATGATATTTGCCCGCCATGGACGGTATACGAGTATTTCCTGCTTCTGGGAATGTGATTTTGTTGCACATACCCAAAATCCTCTCCCCACGTCAGTATTGTGCTAGTTACGGAGTGGTATACGTCACGGTTTCTGTTCAGACCATGATTATCATGAAAGAGGAAAGCTGCAGAGTGCCTGCGACTTTGATCTTTGGCTGAACAGCCGTACGTGGTTGATGACCTGTCATGCATGATATAAGCACTGACCAGGACGATTGGCTTTCATCATCAGGCAACGACTGGAAGAAGGAGGAAAGTGGAAACATGACCTTTACGAAGAGGAGGAAGTAGTGGGCATAAGACAACCTAGTAAGCCTAAAACACGCTACTTTGCCTCGTCTTTGCGTCAAGGGTCGATTGCTCTCCTTTATCCTTGAAACTTTTGTCCCAAAATTTGGCAGGGAAGGCCACCTGCTGTGTTTTTCTTCCTCCACAGATTCTTTGGTGGCAAGATTGGAAACAGTTGGTCTGTAAACTGTTTCTTTGTTCCGAGTCGATACTGATAACAATTCGTGTGGGCCGTCCCCTTCTTAGGAATACGGTTTTATTGGCTTGAGAAACACGTTGCAATATCTATGGTAAGGCTTTTGACTCCTGCAGTGTAAGAGACATCTAAACTGCATTTCTGTAGATGGACAAGATCTGCGAACAAGGCTGGGTCGAAAAACTCTACCTAGAGGAGGACAGCAACAAGGGGAAGCTGCTCCAACTGGAGGAGTAAAAGACTTGAGGGAGAAACTCTCAGGTCCTCTACCCGCACAACTAGGCCGAGAAACTGCTGCTAGCCAACGGCGTCTTGCCTCCGTTGTACGAGGTTCTTCAGGCATAGCTTCCTTGGCTAATTTGAGGCCAGGGGCTTCTCGCAACACTACATTGTCGCAGAAGGCTCCAATAATGCACAAATCTTCAGCAGTGCCCAAAGCTCAACCTGCAGAGGTGAGTCTCACACCTGATTTAGCGAATATGTAGCTTCTTCCGTCTGCTTGTTGGATGTGCAGAATTAGTTTTTGCTTATTTATACATCTAGTGTCGTTCCGTCTGAGAAGGTGACTGAAATTTAGGTAGTACGGGATAACTATTACGGGAGATTTATACTTGTTTCTATGATAGTATATGCCATCTTGATTTGCATTTTTTTGCATTGACCTTGTAGGTATGTGCCTGGGATCATGTTGTCGCCGCTGTTTTGGACGTAGAGTTTTATTTGCTTATTTATCTTGTCTGGGCTACGAAGAAAGAGGTGTTAATCAATTGTTGCGCGTACATTGCATCGGTCTCAAGTCTCTTAGGTTATCCCGTGTTTTGTTTCTCTTGGAGACGGTATCCGATGGTCCCCGTAAATGCGACCTAGATTTTGTCAGTGTTAAAGTTACTGGAATTTAACTCCCGAATCCTTAATGAGCATAGAGTTATATAGTTAGGGCGAACTGGGTGGTAAGTCTGTAAAGAAAAACTTTACTGCGTGAAGGGTCACCGGTAGTTTCCGTTTTCGTTTCCAGTAATCTGAATCAGCCTTCATCTCGGTGTTAAGAGTATCAAGCACGCTCCTGAGTGAGTGAGCTGGAGGTCAGAGCTCTCTCTCTCTGACCTCCAGCTCACTCACTCAGGAGCAAGGTTGGCACACGTCCTCCCTCATGAAAAGCCTCACTCCCGTTTCCTCCTAAAAGGAGTACCGTTGCAAAGGTCCTTAAATTGACGCTTGTGAATACAATGTTGGAAGAGCTAAGGCATGGTTTAACCGCTGGGAGCCCCATGGAAATTGGTTCTGCTAGTGTTCCCTTTGGTACAGTCTATACTAGGGTTAGGTATATCAGTAGTTTACAGTAGGGAAGAGGTGTCTTAGGTGTAAAGAGCTAAAAGCTTTACATCCCCTCTGAGTGCTGCTGGACCAAACCAGTAGAAATATTGTTGTTCGCAAGTGAGCTCATTATTGTCTTGTGAAAGGGCCGCCAATGTTTCGTTCTGAAGGTTGTCCGGGGAAGGTGTTTGAAGTTGGTGTTTGAAGCACCGCATAAGTTTTGAACATCAGTAGGTTGGAAACATCGCAATCGGCAACTGTTTAGTCATAAAACGTAAAAGTAAAATTAATAGGTGAGTGCTATGCTACCGAGGTTGCCTCACGACCTTGAAAGGGTTGAGCCATGCAATTCAGACCTTCGCAAGGAGGTCTGAACTGCATGACTGAAGCCTTTCAAGATTTAGGAAGTATATATATGGATATGGAAGTGGGGGGTTTCACGAGGTGGGACGAGGAGGCGGAGATTATGTTGATTCAACACGTTCGCAGTTGTACGGTGGAAACGCTTACTCCTTCTCGCTTTTAATCTTGAAAATTCGAAGAGTTTGGAAGTTGGCTTCGCAATCTTCACTTCGGTGACATGTGTCACTGAAGAATGGTTTTTCCCAGTGTGAAGTCTGCTTAGCCAATATCAGACAGGTCGGAGAATTAGCAAGGCCAGCATCCACGTAGAGTACATTTGGATTTCTGAAAGTGAGAAGTGTCTGCAGGTCTGTACTGAACTGAAAGAAAAATTTCCAAAGACGTTTAGTCCTTATATGTTGCTTAGCAACTGAGGGTTCTACTACTGTCAAAATCGCACCACTGTCAAATCACGTGTACTCCTTCCCACTTCCTCCCTCGGAAAAGGAATTATTCGGAGTTACCTGCGTTGCAAGTTCAGAGGCTACAAAGGCTTCTTATAGATTGGTTACCTGTTTTATTAATGCGTAAAATATCTTGTGTGAATTTTGCTTCCTCTGACTCGTTTTCTTTGTCGTTCCTGCAATCTGAGAGGATGAGCATTGATGTGGATCAGCTAACAATAGCCTATTACTGCTGCAAAGGTTCTAGGGTTGTCTCGATCGCGTTGCAAGAGTAGACAGGAAACAGGGTGGAATGACGAGCATATGGTGGTTCGGACTGGAAAGAGAGACGCAGAGAGACTGTGAATCGCTGTGTCTTTTCGTTGTTTTCGTATCTTACATACAGGTTTCGCCTTCTTCCACTCCAGACTCGTGGTTCTCGCGTGCGCAGGTTGAGGACAAAACTGTCGCTGGTCTACTGCAATCATTGGGCTTGAGCAAGTATTTGATCACGTTTCAAGCAGAGGAGGTTTGTCGTTTTCCTGTACTTAGTGCCTACTGACGGTTTTCAGGGAGCTATTAAGTGCTCTCAGGTGCAAGGGCATGGCTGGACCAATTGATCCCACGGTTTTGAGCCTTGTATTGCGTTGTGTGCTGGATAGCGCTTGCTTTTCGAAGAAACTCTTCTGACGTGATTGTACTCAAAACGTTCTTTTCCAGGTAGACATGACTGCTTTGCAGCACATGGGTGACGATGATCTTAAGGAGTTGGGTGTTCCTATGGTAATTGCTCGCCTTTCTAGTGATCACGGGTTTATTATCGAGCAACGTAGATTAGCGTATAATTATTTGCTGCAAGCAGCAGTTTCATATCCTCTCTAGAAGCCGTATGGGAACCTGTGAGTGGATTTTGAACTCACTGCGGTGTCGTGCGTGTCTGCAGGGACCCAGAAAGAAAATTCTTCTTGCAGTTGCAGGTCGCTCTAAAAGATTGGCTTGACTGCTAGTGAGTTGTAAGAAAGAATACGGTTAAAAGGAAAAGACATTCTGCCATGCAGCCTGAACAGACGAAGCGCGTCATCACACCTAGAAAAGTAGAGCACACGCCGGTCAGCTGAAGATGTTGATTCTTGGTTTGCTTTATATCGTCCTGTAATTTAGTTTTGAAAGAAGGGTGGGTTGTTTCTAGGGCCTACTGGTTAGAAGTATGTCTGGGATGGAGAGAGGATAGTTACTGAGTACTAAGCAACCCCAAGATTCATATGGACTACGGGCAGTCTTGGTTGTCAAGGTGTGTGGCCTTTCAGGTGTCCGATAATTCCAGTGGCAGACTGGCTCTGTGCTCCTTGTGTTCCAAAGCGTTCGAGATGTTGGGAGGAGCTTCCACTTTCAGCGGTCTGCTTTTTGTGTACAAAGTATTGCCAGAGGTCGAAATGTAAGCCTAGGAGACACTTGTGTACCTAATATCACACGAGTCTTGTTCTCCTAAGATTTTAGAGTGATTGAAGATCCATCCATCCCTGGAGGCCGTCTGCATTTTGTACGAAAAACACTTCCTTTGGTGACACGAAAAGGTCGAGATGAATGTACCGACGCAGGATATTTCCTGGTGTGGTTGCGGTTCTTAAACAGACCAGGTTAGTGCACTCTCGGGATCATGGTGTACACATCTTGAAGTCTGTTTGCATCCTCCAGTGGGATGCTTCCCGAAGCGAATTCATCTTCAACCGGGAATGTAGAACATTTTTGTAACTGTACATCAAATAACGCTTCAGAAGAAGGAAAAGCTGTACATCAATAATCTTTGTACCAAAAAAGCTGCCACATTTCTGTACTTCGAAGCTCGATGTTGCCAACATACACCTGGCAAGCGATTCTGAGCAATCGGATATGATTGCAATGCGTCCAAATGTACAGTCTAACTAAACTTTAAAAGCCTTGTCGACCTAATTCTACGATGAAGTGTAACAAAGAACAAGCCTAAATCTTCATGATACTGTAGATGGTGCATGTTTCCCTTCTGAGTTCAAAATGGATTACGCTAGGTCCATGTGCAATGTGATAATCATAGTACAACAGGCACTCCCAAAGCGCGAGTTTTACAACCTATCTAGCGAGGGTTTGATGCAGTCCAGGTACAGATTTGAAGGGTCTCATCCGTATGACATTGAAATTGGCCGCTCACCGTGTAATCACCACGAAGTTCGGAAAGTAGAGTGAGAGTTTTGGAGTTTCGGATTACGGATATCGGCCGATTCTCCTGGGGGAAGAGTTCTGGAATCTGTCAATGTATATGCGCGACACTGGAAAGTGTCTTGCACAAATTAGAGAAGTGCGGCAAGTCGGGAGTTGAGAAAGTGCACGGCTTGAAATGTGGTTCGTCTGGTGACTTGTTGATTCTCCTCAGACAAATAGTAGGGGGTGTCAAATTCCTAACTCTGGATGCAGCCGCGGCAGATGAATTTATTGCCATGATTCACTATCGGCAGATATCTCGAAGAGTGGAAGGCATCAAACTTTTAAGTCGTGATTTGTGCCGAGGCATATAGTGGTAACCGCTATACAGTCACACATTCTTACGTGACGGTGATAACACACTCTGCCGTGGCAGAACTCACGAGGCTCTTGTGAAGAGTCCTCCCGTCGTCGTCTGAACCTGCAGATGGAATTCGTCCGTGTGCTCATATTTTGACACCCTAGTAGTCCGAGGGAGGGCAATCTTGGACTTGACCGGGTCACGAGGGTAGCATCTCATCATGTGCGAAGGAAAGAAATAGTCGATATTCTAAGTCTAAGGTGCAGCAGGGCGGCACGTATACATGTCCACCCTTCAGAGTTTGTGACTCTCGGATTGAATCAACTGTCTTGACTCGTGTTGTGGGGGCCTATGCCTCGCGAGTTGAGCTAGTGATGTTTTCAGATTCTTGGACTGCTAACTCCTCACTATCACAGGCGAAGAGTGTCTCTCGTCTTATCACTCTGTGAATTGATGTTCAACATTCTGTCGCTTGTGAAGTTGTCACTTGGTCGATTCATCACTCATTGCTTATTGATGGCTCATGCAAGGTCCGGTAGTCGTTATTTGCATTAATTTGAGCCAACCTCTTGTCAGTTCAGTACCATTCGGGGCAGCGGAGAGAGTTATCGGTTTTTCAATGGTTGCTGGTTCAGTGGCTGTTTTTATCGATATCAGTGGGTTCCGCTTGTCTGTTGATGGTGGTTTTAGCTCGTCTACTCCGATTTCCCCTCGTGGTTGTGTTTTTCAGCCATCGTTTCTAGGAGTGCTACATGGTCAACTTGCTAGATTAGGGATTTGGAGTGAATTGCAAACATCGGAATTGGATTGGGTTTGCGAAATAAAGAAGAAATTTACACTTATCACAGGGTTTTACTTGGTTGCACGCTTCCTTACACGCTTCCACTACATGAGAATTTCACGGCCAAGAACCTCGTGTTTTGCCTGACAACTTTCAAGCAAAAGATTCATACGATACGATACTGGCACCAAGTTCAAAACTGCTTGAAGTTTCTCTCACTGTTAACTACACTGGAGCTGATCTTAATATTTCCTATTGACATGTTTTATGTCGATTCTTCCACGATGGATGCAGAATTGGCTTATTGTCAATAGAAAGAGGAGTACTAAAACAGCGAATCATTATCGCTCTTGGTTGGAAAGGTGTTGATAGACTTTTAGGAGGAGAAGTTTACATCAAATAGCTAACAAACAGAAAATCTCCATACCCTTGTATGTATGATGGGTTACTCCATGAAAGACAAAGCAATGTCACATCACCAGTTTGTTATGAAGAACATTACCGACAATATGGTTTTTGGTGCTGCAGACACCAAAAACCATGTGGAGCTCAACTGCACGAATATTCTGCAGCGGGCATTGCAATTCAGTAAGTTTAGGAGCAAACACTCATTGGGACACTGAGGATTTGTCTGAGATCTATGATTCTGTCCGATAAGTACACCCCATCGTGCAGATGACTCATGGCATGCGACATCCGGAAAGCTCATAGTGATTCTCTATAGAAATTCATTGTCCGTCCAGAAACTATAACCATCGGTGACATCGATAACATATTCTTCGTACAGATGATGGCTCGATACTTTACTATAGAGCAGCAAGATTCTGACGTCGTTGAGGAAGAAGAATACATACTGGCAGCGTCTCCCACGCTTCAGCGACCATGGACAGTACCAAATTTTGAAAATGTGGACATACCGTCAGAATACATATATGTATGTAGCGTGCTACAGTGTCAGCTTGGAACGGCTCGTGCATTCGAAGATAAATATATTTCTTTATAGCACCATTCTATTACTTCTTCTACCACCATTCTATTGCGCAATTTATAGAACATTAACCAAACTCAACTTTGCAGATACTGCACGCTGTCTATTCACCCGCAGCGAAGCTCTTCTGACATATAAGGTTTGTGGCTAAGCTCTGAAGCTCATAGGACTTATAGCACGACTCCAGACTCTAGGTCAAATGTAGATTCTTATGTTTCGCTGTATTAATTTGCAGCTACTTTTTTCTGAATGTAGCTACGATACTAGACAAATAGCCAGCACGATCTTCAAAAAGCACCCACTATACAAAGTGATCACTATAGTGTATAGTGAATGTAGTCACTATTATATAACGACTATATTCTCCAAATCTATTGAATGTTTTATCAATATTTTTCGTAACATCGTAATAAAGTTCGTGGGCCGAAAATTGACCTTCTTATGCAAACTATGGAATCGGTTCTGAGTAACATGAGGCACGAACTTTGTTTCCTGCGACGTAAAACATTGACGTAAGGCTGACCGGTTTATAGCCGAAATGGTGACATCCGGCCTACATGAACACGCGTTTATTGTCATGAAATATTCGAATTTCTTGCTATTGTTACTTACCGTCATCGCAACTTAATGTACATGGAACAAGCACTCCTACTTAATATGCATGCTTCTGAATAACTGATTAACGCATGACTCAAGCAGGACCTAGCATGAATATGTGAGTTTAGAATAAATTGAAAGTGTGGAAAGCTTATCCAAAATGCATGCACAACAGACACTCCTATGGAAAACTTGGTAGAGAAAAGCCTTTTCGCCTGACTTTCCATGCTATTTCCAAATCAGTTCCGAAATATTGGCGAGCCAGTGGGCTGACACGGGAGATGCTCTAAGTATCTACCAGCAAACCTGGAAAATATGATCAGGCCAAATCTTGGACCGCAGTATGTTTTGTTCGGACTGCGAACCGTTTCTCTCTTGTGACTAGATTAGATTTTTATTTCCTTATTCACATTCCACAATCTTTCGATGAAGGAGGTAAATAATATGCATGCAAAATGAACTGTCTGGGAACTTTTTTTCTCTTTTTGTTAACAGGGAATTATATGTGTTAAATAAAATATATATATAATAGATATAAATAATTAAAAAATTCTATAAATATTATTTGTTAGCCCATACTTGCAAACACGGGGAGAGCAAGAAAAAACCAATAAGTCTTGTGTGGATTGTCGCACTTCAGGAGGTACAAGTCCGGGGTACTGTACTCAAGAAGTCATAAATTAATCAGACGTTTGATTTAATACCTAACTCTTCTGGCAGGAAGGATTAAGTATTAAATTAAACGGCATGCCCCCTCTTCCAAACTCGGAAGAGGGTGAATATGCATGCCTGACAACATAATATGCATGCAAAGTGTACATCCGCCCGGGGAGAGGAAAAGGACAAGCGGGGGAAGGCGCAGCAAGATTATGAAATATATATAATATATAAATTTTCAATTTTCAATTTTCAGTTAATTATTCTAATTTCTATTTTTGAAAAACCTGGAAACACAAGGAGAGTATGAAATAACCCATAGGGCTTGACCCCAGTGCCGCGCTTCAAAACGTACAAGTCCGGGAACCACTGCTCATTAAACCACTAATGTACACTAAGTTTAATTCAATACCTAACCCTTCCTGCCGGAAGGGTTAAGTATTAAATTAAACTCCTTGCATATTCAGCTCCTCCATCAGAAGATGGAGGAGATGAATAAGCAAGGAAACTGTACATATACAGGAGTTTGTCTCAGTAAATTAACCTCAGTATATATTAATGTATTAATGAATATGGATTCCTTGACTTGTATCTTCTGAAGCGCGGCACTCGAGTCAAGACTTATGGTTTATCTCTTATTCTCTCCGTGTTTCCAGGCATGGCTAACAGATCATTTTTATGAAATATTTTAATTATTTATATTTACTTAATATATGTATTTTATTTAACATATATATATATTCTCGATAACATTAAGCGAACAAAAGTTCCCGGAGTTAATCCAGCATGCATTATTCACATTCCGCCAAAGATGGGAAAATATGTACCTTGGAGAAAACATTCTGAAGAACGAATAATTGGTGGAACTTTTTGAGGTTAATGTTAACCTAGAACTACAGTCACAGCCAGATATGTGACCTGGTACAGACAACTCATATAATGTTTTTGTACCCGGACAGTAAACTGAGGATTCTTATCCAGTACACTCCAAGAGAAATGTTAACGCTAACATAGGAGTTGTACGTTAGTACAAATAGCAGGAGCCCTTGCTAAACTAGAGAGGCTTCTGGCGTATAAGGCTTCTCCGAGACGCGGGTGGAGAGAATATGCATGTAATGATTTTGCTCGCTTAATGTTATCAGAATATACATATATATTAAATAAAAAATATATATTAAGTAAGAAATAATTAAATATTCTATACAAATTATATGTTAGCTCATGTTTGGAAACACGGTATCGTGTCGGATATTTTGTGCGTGAAGGATGTCCAGGAAAACGCGAGGTTCCTGGCTGTGGAGATGCTGTGTGCCAAACAGAGACAAGACAGAGAAGAACAACCACGAAAAAGAATGCTGCGATATATACCACTCTGAAAGTATGTACACTGTCGATTCTTTCTCCAAACAGCACAAAACTGAGGAAAAGACCAGAGCGGTCTGTAACCTACTTCAGAAGCCCTAAAACAAACCCCTGAAACGTAACCCTAGTCTGAAATCGCCAAAACGTAGCTCAAAGCAAGAGGAACTTCTCTTTGCTAACAACCAGAGCCACAACAGTATCATGCGATCCAAACCCAAGTCCAAACCACATCCACACACTAGCTCTTGGCTAAAGCTAGGTACCACAAGCCATACACAACCAACTAAGTCCTTAACGAACTCAAAAGGACGAAACCTGTAGCGAAGAAACGAAAAAGACCTATCTGGGAACTTTCTCCTTTCGCCAAACGATCTTCAAATGTTGATAGGGTCTCCTTCCCTGACTCCGTTGGTCCAAGAAACCTTCAGATCCGGCTCCCGATAGTTGAGATATCGCTAATTTTCGGTCGCAGGTGACCGAACCTTCAAAAACTCCTCCCTGCGGCTTAAAACCGCTCACACCACACAAACGGATCGTCTAAACTGATATCCGTCTTCGCTGGTAGGTAGATCTGACTACTCTGAACCCAACAAGACTCCAAACAAGCCGTTTGGAGTTCCCCTTGCAAAACTACTCGAGAAATTTGGTCGCAGGCTACAAAAAACTGACGTAAATCGGCTCCCTGCGGCTCAAATTTGCTCACCACACCCAAACCAACAATCCAATTCACTTACAGTCTTCTCCTATGCGTACATGAGGACTCCCTGATCGCGTAGGCATCAAGAACGAAGAGCTTGGTTCACCGATCGCGAAGAACAATCCAATCTCAGGTCGCAGGCGATGAAAACCTGACGCAAGCGCTTTCCTGCGAGCCAATTTCTCTCACAACTCTCAAACCGCCCGATAAAACTTTGTATCGTCTTCAATTTCCTGAAGAACTCGTTGTTCTGATCCCGATGGATCCAAGGACAGCAAGTTTGGACTCCGGAACGGCCCGAACGGTCCAACTCTCCTTCACAGGTAACTGAAAACCCCAATTCTGCTCCCTGCGTCTCAATTTCTCCCAGAACACAACCCCCGATCCGTCTCTTCAAGAACCGTCTTAACCTGTGCGTAGCCTGCACAGATCTGAACCCGATGACACCTTGCGCGCGTGTATTGGACTTCCCAATTCTCCAAAACATCCACCGACAGGTCGCAGGAACAAGCAAGCCCCTTAAGCAGCCCCCTTGCAACAGTCTGTACGTACGAAGTTCAACTCTCAATAATAAGAAGCAGGCCCCTTGCGTGTTTGATATAACGCCTGAAGCCCTAAATACCCAGTCAGCAAGTAACTAGGGGCCTAGCTTGATTTTACCTTTTTCCGAATCGCATAACTTCTTCTCTGGATGTCCAAACGAAATAAACAAGATGCCCATGGAAAGCTGACAACGAGTTCTATCCATCTATGCGATAAAAGTAAAGATCCGAAGTTGCGCCAAAAGCTCGTAAGCTGGGGCCTAGCTTGTTTTCTCCATCTTTCGAGTCCTGTAACTTCTTCACTATGCGTCAAACGAAGTAGACAAAGTGCCTATGGAATGCTGACAAGGAGCTCTATCCACTGGTGCGATAAGAACGAAGATCCGAAGTGGTGCCAAAAACCCGTAAGCTGGGGCCTAGCTTATTTTCTCCATCTTTCGAGTCTTGTAACTTCTCCACTAGGCGTCCAAACGAAGTAGACAAAGTGCCTTTGGAAAGCTGACAAGGAGCTCTACCCATCTATGTGATGAAAATGGAGATCTGAGATTGTGCCAAAAGCCCGTAAGCTGGGGCCTAGCTTGTCTTCTCATGAGTGTCTTTGGAGCAACAAGTATCGAAGTTTGAATTTCAAGTAGGAGCCGGTCCACGACACGACATCCACCCCCTCTGAACCTGTGCATCCTCCGGTATGCACCAGAGATACCAACCAAGGAGTGGACCGGCTTATCGTCCTACTTCCCATCGTAACCAACCTCACCTTCAAGATCTTCTGCATAATCCTCATCCTCAAACTGAAACTCCGTCAAGATATCTGCTAAATCGACCTCCTCATCTCTCTTTTTGAAAATCTTGACGCGTTTACCTGCCACTGGTACCTTCAAGCTTGTTCCATCCAACTCTTGCAGGGCGTAAGTTGCGTTGTCATGAACCTTCTTCACCACATACGGACCAAACCATCTTCTGGAAAACTTCCGGAGTGCACTATGCTGGTTGTCTAGACTGTTGTCATAGACTAACACCCAATCACCTTCCTTGATATCCCTAGGTCTCAAACGATGTCGCTGATCAAATCTGACCTTGTTCTTCAACCGTGCTTCTCGCAGCCTATCCAAAGCAGTTTGGATATCCTCTGGTCTTCTCTCTAACTGCCTAATTCGAATAGCAAGAAGCTCTTCTCTAGTCAAATTGTCCTCCCAAGGTAACACACTCCATGTCAGAACATGTTCTTCAATCGACATGATAGGCTTCTGACCTGTGATGAGTTCCACCGGCATGTAACCTGTCACCGAGCTGTGCGTCGTTCTATCTGCCCATAACGCAAATGGTAAGAGTCGAGGCCACTCGCGCACCCTTCCGTTGCAAGCCTTCACCAAAGCCTTCACAATGGGTGGATGACCACGTTCACTCTTGGCATTCCCTTCGGGGTTATAAGCAGTTGTCAATGACAACCTCACCCCACACCTTGCAAAGAATTCACGAGCCTCATGTGCATCTAGCTCTCCCCGATCTGCAGTGATCTTCCCCACACATCCATACCGACAAACAACCTCTTCCAAGAGAAATCTACATACCCCTTCAGTTGTCTTCGTCCGAAGCGCCCTACCCTCGACTTGATTTGAAAGATCCTCTCTAGCAAGTACCAAGTATCTCATCTGCCATAATCCAACCGGCATAATCACCAAGTCTACCACCCACTTGAAGTGGATTGCCAACGGATAAGTCGGATGTAATCCGTCACGATGTCGGATATTCGAATACATCTGACATGTCAAACAAGACTCCACAAAAGATACAACATCCTTGTACATGTTTTTCCACCAATACCGCTCTTTCATCTTTGTAAAAGTGGCCCAAATCCCTCGATGTCCAGCCCAAAGACTCTCATGGAACGCCTTGAGCAACTTCTGCTGATCTTCCTTGTTGCAAATCACCCGTAGCGGTACTCCACCTTTTTGCTTCGATCGCTTCCAAAGAAACCCATCCTGCAACATGAAGTTGTAGGCCTTCCTTCTAACTCTCCGAAACCTCTCATCTGTCCAACCTGTCTGCTTAACCATCGTACTAAGGTACCTCCCGATATCAAGCAAATCACCATCATACAACCCTTCAACAAACAACTCATCTTCTCTTCCTGTCTGTGCAATCGAATAGAACTCTGTACCCACGTCGTCAATGTCTTCTACCATCTCATCTTCCCCATCATATCGAGCCCGAGACAACATATCCGCCATCAGATTATCCTTCCCTGCGATATGTCTAAACTCCGGGTTCAACGACTTGATATATGCGATCCATCGTAACATCGCAATATCAGGAGTTGAACAATTCATGATCATCCCTAACAACGGCAAGCAATCAGTTTCAACCACCACTACTGCTCCAATCAAATACTCTTTCTCAGTTTTCATAGCTGAAACAATACCCCACAATTCTCTCTTCACTTGCGGGTAAGCACGTTGTCGAGCACTTAACACCTTCGCTCCGAACCTAACCGCAAACCTATCTCCATCCTCATCATCCTGTCCGACTGCCCATCCAATTGCAACTGGACTTGTATCCACAGTAAGAACCACCGGCCTAGCACCCTTGTAATCAATCCTTCCCAGAACTGGAGGAGATGATAGTAAAGACTTCAGCTTCCTTACCGCATCAGTATGCTCTTCCTCCCATCTGAATTTATGACCCTTACGCAACAATCCATACAACGGATCCGCCACATGCGCATAATGAGGAATCCAAATGTGGTAGAATACACAAGCACCCAAAAATCTTCTTACTTCTGTCAGCGAGTTGCAAACCTCCTTCATCCTTCCAATCGCATCCACCTTGTTCGGATCTGGCTTCCGACTAAACGATCCACACAAATGACCAACGATCAAAACCTCTCTAACTCCAAATGTAGACTTCGCACCTGACAGCGTAAGATGAACTTCCTCAAGTCGAGATAAGATCTTCTCACAGTCTGCGATGTGATCAGTGACGTATCGCCGACACCCCCTCTGATCTAATGCTTCATCCTTCTCATCTTCCACACATCCTTTGATGGGGATGTCATCCAAGAATGGCATCGTCTTTTCGGGGATGAAGTCCCTTAGAACTCGATTCATCCCGTTCATCATGTGTGCTACCGAGTTGGTAGCTCCCTGCGGTAAGGTACACATCCTAACCAACCCCAAAGGTGTCCTCATTGTCGTGAAGCTTCTGCTCTCCTCCGCTAGTTGAAACTGATCATACCCCGAGTAAAGATCTCCCATTGAGTAAATCGCTCTTCCTGCAAATGCTTCTGCAAACTCATCCACAATCGGTCCCACCCCAGCATTTCTGATTGTTACTGCGTTCACTGGCTGCATGTCTTGGATGAACCGCAGCGACCCATTCTTCTTTGGTACTGTAAACCATCTGCTTGAATATGGTGCAAACGACGGCTCCAAGATCTTCATCCGCATCTTCTCCTTCAGCAACTCCACTAGTTTGGGCAAGTGAGCCCGCGGTACTGAAATTGGTCTCAGGTTCCATGGCACATGCGGTACCGTGAAGATAACCATCGGGGTAACAACGTACGGATCTACACATCCAATCTCAAGTGGCTCAAAAGCAAATGCTTTCCCATATCTTGAAAGCATCTCCTTGAAGCACATCCTCTCTTCTGGTAGAAGAGACCCATCAGATCCAATCTTCAGCTCTTCAAGGGTCTTCTCCGTGAACTTGTGTCCTATCATTGCAGGATCTCTCAAACTCTTCTCCTTTGAAGCTCGATCCATCTGTTGGTTGGTGTCTTCCGGCAAAGGACCAGCAACTGGCTTTACTTTCCTATCCACTGTCTTGTACCTTGTCTCAACTCGAACCTCCGGCGCACGGAATGATTCGATCACCGAATAGACCTCCCTTGAATGAATCTGCACGACCTTATCCATATCCTCCCATCCAATAGACATGATCTCTCGCAAGGGATCTTCCAACCCATCCTCTTCATAAACACCAGAAATCCATTCATCCCTTTCTAGCTCACCCAACTCTTTCAACATCAACTCAACACCACGCAAATGTTTTTGTTCTTTTCTTCTCAGCTCTTCTATCTTCTTGTAGACAGCAATCCCACACTCTGAAAATCCAATAAACCCTGTACAAAAGGCACTATCTCCATCAAGCGAGAGTACCTTCTCTTGCGCACCACCACAATCCCGCTCTATAGTGGTACTCAACGAAAATCCTTGAACTCTTCACTCACCTTGGAAGCGGCTTCTCCCTCAAACGATCTCGGTTGCGCTCGTGGTTGGACGGTACAGTCAGGAACTGTACCGCTCTCTTCCCATCTTGACTTCGGATCCTAGCATACGCAGATCCGTCGTCCAGTACCTTTGTCTCCATCCGGGTTGCTATGATGAAAGGTTGACCCAGAATGAGTGGGTATGATGTTGCTTCCTGAACAAAGAAGTTTTGCTCAATAGCAACATCACCTACGCGCACTCTGATGTCTGGACAAGCTCCATACAAGTCTCCTCTCGTGTTGTTGGCTGCTCTTATGACCCATCCATGCTCTGTGTCGATCGGCCACTTCTTCCTCTTGTACAGCTCCTTCGACATGATGTTGATTTCTGATCCATGATCGATCAGAGCAACCACCGGCTCATCCAAGTCCTCGATCCTCACCAACGTCTCCGTCGTAGCTCGAGCCCAGTGACTGTGGCTGTAATGACTTGAGCTCCGCTTCCCATCCTCCTCTTCATCCTCGAAATGCACCTTGCGCCTTCGATCTCTTTCTTCCTCTGGAGAATAGACACTGCACCTTGCAAGCTCTCTCTCCTCATCCACTGACATCCTAGTATCCAAAGCATGTGATAAACCAGTCTCACCCGTAATTTGTCGTTTCCGTTTGATGACATCGATGATGACATCATGAAACTCACGCTTGGCGATGCCTAACACTTCTCTCAAAGTAAACTCCACCTTCGCATTCAGAATGCGATCTTCCAAGACTCCCTTCAAGTCTGTTGAAGCCTCGATATCCGACTGTAGCTTGTACGCAGCCGGCTTACCCTTCTCCTTCTGAGATTTCTCCTTCGATGGAGAAGGAGCATCGTCCATCGGTAGGTCTTGAGCTCCTGCATCCCGAAGCTCTTGGCGAACCTTCTCCCCTCGAGTCTGTCTCTTTGAAGAAGTCCCTTCTCCTGAATCCTCTGAATCTCGCCTTCTCTTCTCTTCCAACAACGCTTCGTGTTGGTTCTTGGCGATGTACGCATGCATCGATAGAGCTTCTATCGGATCCTCTCATCCAGTATCCCTTCTAATCGTTGCAGCTGTCCTCTGCAACGTCTCACGTGCCATCTTCCCTTTCTGTTTCATGGAGATGGCAGATGACCACAACTCACTTGGCTCAACTTGCTTGTTGAAACTCCTCTCAGCTTGATCCTCAACCCTTGTGCCATAAGTTCCAGCTTCCACCAATGCAACTGCTTGCGCTGATAGGTGGTCCTCAACCAACTTCTTCATCCCTCCCCTACCAAAGTTGGTCTGAAGAAGTGCACCAGTATCCCTCAACGCTACCTTCCCATCCTTCCAGAAGATCACTCCTTGCTGCAGAATATCTGTGAACTCCTTGCAATCTCTGCGCGGATGATCAGTACCATCGCACCAGATACACCGCTGGATCCAGCCTTGCTTCTCAACCGGTCTTACTCCACTTGTAGATCCCTTCTCTTCCAATCTGGTGAGCTTGATCTGCAGATCTCTCATTCCACGCAATATCTCCTCAAGGTTTGAGTCATCCTTCTTCGGAGATACCATGGGTGCCTGAACAACTGGAACAACCGGAACAACAGGAACAGCTGGAGCAACAGGTACTACTTGTCTAGCAACAGGAACTGATCGGACTACAGGAACAGGTGTTACAGCTGTAGGTGTTGGCGCCAGTCTCCTAACAGGAACTTTCTCTCGTCTCCGCTCCCTCTTGGTAAGCAGACCAACAGCTTCCTCAACCTTCTTCCAGCTGCTGGTCAATCCATCGTCCTCCTCCTGGTCTTCCAGAAGTACCTCTAGCTTCTCCTGCAACTTCTCATCTGCAGCCCGAAGAAATAGCTCTGTCTTGTTGGACTGCAACGTCAACTTCTCCATCCTGGTCAGTCGTGAAAACTGCTTCTCAAACTCTCTGAGCAACTCAGTAGCTTGTAAACCCTTCCTTGGTTGCTCAACCCACTCCAAGAATGACTTCTTGGTGACTCGATCAGAGTCCTCCAAGAAGTACTCATCCATCAAGGCACGAGCAAAAGTCTCCCAATCCTTGTTAAAATGCTTCGTTAGCATTTTAACATGATCCCTAATCTCTGGAGCTGCTGCCAACTCAAACGTCTCAATCATCTCATCTTCTGAGACCCGGTTCAGCTCCATCTCCTTCACATAATGTCTCAGATACCTTGAGACATCTCTTCCATCAAACTGGTCAATCCTGCTGACCACCGCTTGTATCGCCTTTGTTGCCAAAGCTTCCTTCCGCTCATCAGATTGTTGCTGCCGTAAGAACATAGTGAAAGCTTGGAACATCGATGCAGTCGCTGGATCCAACTGCACCTTCGGCAATCCACTTGAACCACTAGCTCCATCTCCATCACCTTTCCCATCCCCACTCATGACTGCCAATCCCTTCTTCAAAGTTCACACACAGAAGAAATCTCCACCCCAGACCTTCACGTCGAGTTCACCACCGTATCGTGTCGGATATTTTGTGCGTGAAGGATGTCCAGGAAAACGCGAGGTTCCTGGCTGTGGAGATGTTGTGTGCCAAACAGAGACAAGACAGAGAAGAACAACCACGAAAAAGAATGCTGCGATATATACCACTCTGAAAGTATGTACACTGTCGATTCTTTCTCCAAACAGCATAAAACTGAGGAAAAGACCAGAGCGGTCTGTAACCTACTTCAGAAGCCCTAAAACAAACCCCTGAAACGTAACCCTAGTCTGAAATCGCCAAAACGTAGCTCAAAGCAAGAGGAACTTCTCTTTGCTAACAACCAGAGCCACAACAGTATCATGCGATCCAAACCCAAGTCCAAACCACATCCACACACTAGCTCTTGGCTAAAGCTAGCTACCACAAGCCATACACAACCAACTAAGTCCTTAACGAACTCAAAAGGACGAAACCTGTAGCGAAGGAACCGAAAAAGACCTATCTGGGAACTTTCTCCTTTCGCCAAACGATCTTCAAATGTTGATAGGGTCTCCTTCCCTGACTCCGTTGGCCCAAGAAACCTTCAGATCCGGCTCCCGATAGTTGAGATATCGCTAATTTTCGGTCGCAGGTGACCGAACCTTCAAAAACTCCTCCCTGCGGCTTAAAACCGCTCACACCACACAAACGGATCGTCTAAACTGATATCCGTCTTCGCTGGTAGGTAGATCTGGCTACTCTGAACCCAACAAGACTCCAAACAAGCCGTTTGGAGTTCCCCTTGCAAAACTACTCGAGAAATTTGGTCGCAGGCTACAAAAAACTGACGTAAATCGGCTCCCTGCGGCTCAAATTTGCTCACCACACCCAAACCAACAATCCAATTCACTTACAGTCTTCTCCTATGCGTACATGAGGACTCCCTGATCGCGTAGGCACCAAGAACGAAGAGCTTGGTTCACCGATCGCGAAGAACAATCCAATCTCAGGTCGCAGGCGATGAAAACCTGACGCAAGCGCTTCCCTGCGAGCCAATTTCTCTCACAACTCTCAAACCGCCCGATAAAACTTTGTATCGTCTTCAATTTCCTGAAGAACTCGTTGTTCTGATCCCGATGGATCCAAGGACAGCAAGTTTGGACTCCGGAACGGCCCGAACGGTCCAACTCTCCTTCACAGGTAACTGAAAACCCCAATTCTGCTCCCTGCGTCTCAATTTCTCCCAGAACACAACCCCCGATCCGTCTCTTCAAGAACCGTCTTAACCTGTGCGTAGCCTGCACAGATCTGAACCCGATGACACCTTGCGCGCGTGTATTGGACTTCCCAATTCTCCAAAACATCCACCGACAGGTCGCAGGAACAAGCAAGCCCCTTAAGCAGCCCCCTTGCAACAGTCTGTACGTACGAAGTTCAACTCTCAATAATAAGAAGCAGGCCCCTTGCGTGTTTGATATAACGCCTGAAGCCCTAAATACCCAGTCAGCAAGTAACTAGGGGCCTAGCTTGATTTTACCTTTTTCCGAATCGCATAACTTCTTCTCTGGATGTCCAAACGAAATAAACAAGATGCCCATGGAAAGCTGACAACGAGTTCTATCCATCTATGCGATAAAAGTAAAGATCCGAAGTTGCGCCAAAAGCTCGTAAGCTGGGGCCTAGCTTGTTTTCTCCATCTTTCGAGTCCTGTAACTTCTTCACTATGCGTCAAACGAAGTAGACAAAGTGCCTATGGAATGCTGACAAGGAGCTCTATCCACTGGTGCGATAAGAACGAAGATCCGAAGTGGTGCCAAAAACCCGTAAGCTGGGGCCTAGCTTATTTTCTCCATCTTTCGAGTCCTGTAACTTCTCCACTAGGCGTCCAAACGAAGTAGACAAAGTGCCTTTGGAAAGCTGACAAGGAGCTCTACCCATCTATGTGATGAAAATGGAGATCTGAGATTGTGCCAAAAGCCCGTAAGCTGGGGCCTAGCTTGTCTTCTCATGAGTGTCTTTGGAGCAACAAGTATCGAAGTTTGAATTTCAAGTAGGAGCCGGTCCACGACACGACAACGGGGAGAACAAGAGATAAACCATAAGTCTTGGCTCGTCGCAGTTCAGAAGATACGAATGAGGTCAGCTATACTCATGATATAATTAACTTAGCAGAGTTTAATTTAATATTTAACCCTTCTTGCCGGAAGGGTTAGGTACTAAATTAAACGTCTGTATATTTGAGGAGGAGATGAATATTGCAGGTGCTCCGAAACAGGTAAAGCGCCTGGCCAATAGGCATCCCCAACGTACTTGTACAGTGAAAATCGTTTTCTCTTAGCATAAAACATGTAAGTGTTATAAAAATATAATATAATAAGCTATAATAAAAAATTAAAATCACTTATATATGTTATATGTTAGTCAGTCCTGGAGTAGCCAACGCATCTGAGGAAAACCCATAAGTCAAAAGAGCTGGCTGCTGCGCTCCTGGAGGTATAAGTCCGGGGCAGAGATTGTAATTCAGCGCCGTTTACTGAGAACATTATTTAATGTACACCTCATGTACACTGAAGTGAAGTGTACATGAGGTGAATAAGTACATATGTGAAATATGTACTTATTTACTTATATCATCCCTCACGGCCTTGTACAGCGAGAAAGAGACCGTCCGTAACGTTATAACCTCTGTCGTCATTCAGCAGCATCAATTTAGCACTAACTGAGTATTGAATGACACGTGATTGTAGATAATTTAAAAACCGCCTAACTGAGTACTAAATATCCTGTCTCAATTGAATCTTCAATCATTAAGTAAAAGTGTAAGTGACCATCAAGTGTCAGCTTTTGTACAATAAGAGTCAAAGATCTAAATTTAAAAATTCAAATTTAAGTTACTGAATTTACATTGCTATATTTAGAAATCTAAATTAAAACACTTATGACTTAAAGAAAACATGTGGACTTTCAAAACAAGAAAAATCCATAATCGATGTGACTTATAATTTACCTATCTTACTATAAATCAACTCTCATTGAGGAATAACAGAAAACTCTGAAACATTAATTTAAGTCTAACTTTTCTTACGAGAAGGATTAAACGTAAATTCTATCTCATGTACATGGGTGAATATACAGTCTTGGAACATGGTATTGTCATTGCAACTTAATGTACATGGAACGAGCACTATTAATACGATCAATATATTGCTCATTTTGAAACTGCTACCGGGGTCTGGAAGGACACGTGTTCCCTGAAGAGAACTTGATCGGAACGATATAGTATTTGGAAACCTTTTGTTTCGCAATAATTTTTTCAAGACGGCAGTGTACTACAGGGGAATATACATCCCCGACGAACTCTGGGAACTTTTGCTCATTTATGATTATCCAAAAAATATATAAGTGTTAAAAGAAAAATATATATTAAAAAATTAAAAAATTAAAAAATTTCATAAATGTTATTTGTTATCCCATGCCTGGAAACACGGGGAGAGCCAAAGAAAACCCATAAGTGGTGAGTCTGCTCTCGCGATTCTGAAGATACAAGAGCGGCCAGTTGTCGTAAGGATTACATTAAAGTAATGAGACGTTTAATTTAATACCTAACCCTTCCTGCCGGAAGGGTTAGTATTAAATTAAATGGTGATCTTCCCCACTTCCGAACTCGGAAGAGGGGAATATGCATGCATGCCACTAAACATCTACAACTTTACTTGGGGAATATACAGAAAATGGAGTTTAGATCCGTGTTCGACGTTAAACTTTTGTGGAACTAGAAAATATCCGATGATAATTGATGAAAATTTAATCGGTTTATATCGATAGTTTACCGGTCTATTTCTCGGTCTTGATGCCAAATAATCTGTCATTATATGGTATTTTTGCCAGTAAAAGATACTGCTGTATACACAATCTGAACCTGAATTTTTATAATTCTAACCGGTTGAGAAATATATAAAAAATCCGAGCTCTTTATATTTCTCAATTAGCCTTCACACTAGTTTAGATCCAGATAAATCGTTGATGCAAAACCTCACAATTCCATTCCCACGCCAGGCAGGATGTAACTTCAATGTAAGAATGGAATGATCATTGCTACGTGTGGATCATGCTGAGTCCTGTTGTTGTATTGTGGATGTTTGTGTAGGCCGTCGAGACTCTGGAACAATCTTGGTTGCCAGAGTTTGCACTTCTGTGCTTGCAGGCGACTCTCTGAGTAGACGAACCCTAAGTGGTGTCACCATTTCTCAAATTAAGGTGTGATCGAACGTGTGGAGATTACGGACGTTTTAATGTGAAAGTTAGGTGACTTGCCTGGTCACTGTGACCGTTCGCGGTCCATTGTAGCGGGGTTGACCACGCTGTCAGACGCCGTAGGAGCCAAGTTCGACTACGGTAAAGAGGGAACGAGGTGTGGAGGGGGACGGCGGCATAGCGACAGTGAGGTATCGGGGTATCGCGAGAGCGGAGTAGCCAGACAGCGAGAGCGGGATAGCGTGGATAGCATAGCGATGGCATAGTGATAGATAACGAGAATGACGATTCAAATTCAAATTCGATGCGAAGGTGACAACGGCATCAACGAGGACACAAAACGAGGACACAAAGATATAGTGGTTCGTAATGAGGTATCATGGTTTGTACGAGTGTGACAGTGGCATGAACGAGGTAGTACTATTTTTACGAGCGATGGACGCGGGTGTGAGTGTGACAGCGGCAAGCAGCATAGCGGGATAGTGAGAGCGGGGGCACAAAGTGATAGCGAGAGAGAGAGGTACCATTGTGCTATATTTCAAATTCAATTTCGCTTGTTAGTTCGTTCGGGTCCAGCGAGTTACTGTTCGTGTGCGATGGAAGCGGATGTTCATGTAAACTTGCAATATGTACTCGATTGCCTTGAGAGCGGAAGAACATCAAAACCTATTTGAATGAAAGTGCAGATCCTCGCTTATGAGAAAGACTGATTCTGGACCTATGATGGGTGTTTCAGCTGTAGAAAGAAGCTCATAGCGGCACACGAGTATTGTAATCAATGTCGAAAGATGAGTCGCGTGAAAAGATGTTATCGGTTACAACTTGTTGATCACGGACGAGTCGACTGAGAGCTGGGTCGTGGCTTGGAACGCGTCTTCAAGTTTGTTGGAAATGTTAACTGACGAATTTCACCAACTGGAGCAGAAAGGCGAGGATATTGTTCTACTAGAGAGACTCGTCGGGAGTTTTTGGATAGTAAAAGAAGAAGACTGCTCTCAAGAAGAAGACTTCGAATGAGAAATACATGAGGATCGAGCAGACAAATCCTTGTGCAAAACACGTATTGTTTTCGTCATAGACCTCGACCGCTGATGTTCTAAGCAACACGTTGTCGGAGTGTGATCCGTCTATCTAGGAAAGCACCGGGCTTCTGGCTGTGGTTGTTTACACAAGAGGTTGGCTTTCAGGTCACAATAGGGCTATAAACACTCACACAGATGTGTAAGATCTAGTAATATGCTCAGAAAGCGAAATTCATGTCTAGCTGGCAGTAATAGGTTCCGGCGGCGAACTTTAACACTCACGGAGAAGAAAACTATGAAGGTTTAGACTTCTAAACTTCCCCTACATGCAAATGAGGTACTACTGAACTCACACACGAAGTTTCAGCCTGAGATCAAATTCTGACACAGAGATATGGACAGAAAAGTTCTGAGCAAGAAAACTACGGCAATTTCTGATACCTAGATGGCTATTCCGACCTATAACATAAGATTGGCTAGATCAATTTCAAATATTCTTACAGGATTTGGAGTCTACAGGATGCTGAACACCCCTGTGAAGTTGGGACTCATAACTGTACACAGAACTCCAGATCTCCTCCTCTGAAGTCGTTGCTCTAGATTAAGAGCTTTTCAGACCCCATCTGCTTCAGCGGCCGCCCTGAATTACTCAGTCACTCAATCGATGCGAAACTTTTTGGGAAATCGTAGCCCTGCTGGCAGAGAACACAACCTCGAAGTTTTGAAGCAATTTCCTCAAATCTGCTGCCAGTGACACTGAAAACCCTAAATCCAACAAAAGTGATTCAATTCTGGCACAATTCGAACTTCAATTGATCATAACTTCGTCTTTATTGCCTCAAATCGATCGAAAATTTCACTGGAATTGCTTGGCATGACAAGCTCTACTTGTTCGTCTTAGGCATGCTTGTTGCGTGGAGATGAAGTTGAAATTTACCAGGATTGTGGAAGAAATTCGAAGCGAACCTCCATACTGACGATATCATTTTCTGTTTGACGTTCGTCAAGTTTATCGATCGTGCAGTTGTGGATCATACAGGGAATGGGGCTCTGGAGGTTTCCCAACCTGTTGTGCAAGTTTCTCTGCTTCTGGTGTAGCGAAAGCTGCTGCTTTCGACGTAGCTTACATAGCATAGCTCTCTGCTTTTTGTACAGCAATCTCAGCATCACGAACTCATCTGCGGATTCATCTGCGGAAACTGGAATCTCATTGGCCTCCGCTAGCGCTAGTACACACGAATGTTGTAGTTGCTTTAGCACACCGATAGGGTAGTTTAGTTTACAGATGACGAAGTAGGTTTGGAATCTTTGCCTGCTGTCGGTAGTCTCATGATGGATGTTGTTAACTCGGCTCGTCCATCGTTCTTCTGATTAATAGCAAACTTACTTTGTCCATGTTTCTATACTAGGTGGAAGATCTTATTCCTATCGTGAGAACTACTTACTGGCATAAAAGAGACAAGGCTCCAGTACAAGTGATAGAAGCTTTATGTTCCCTCTCCCTCGGCCGAGTTCTTGTCTTGTCATTTGCACTTGCATTTGCATTTGCAGGTGATTCACTTGTCTTTGATGGAATTTATCTTACTTACAGCTCAGATTTAATATACGACTTATTGAAACTGGTGATCCCTTTCCGCATGATGATGAACATCCGATAATCTTCATCTCTGGTTATGTAGGTTGTCGCTGAAAAGGTGGATATTTTTATGGATTTCAAGTTCTTACGGGCTGCCTGAGTGTGTGGGTCAGGTTCTTCATTCATAGTTCATTTTCATGGATGCCACATCAGGCTAAAGCTGTACTTCCTAAATATATAGGAAGATCAGACTATGAATCCATCCACTCCTTCAAGATCAAAACTTTTGCTCATTAAGCTCACTCCACTCTCGAGTTATTGTTGACCGCTCAGCTTTCATCACTTTTTCATGATAAACGTAAACCTGTTGCTGTTGTCTCTAGTACTGTTGGAATCTCAGAAGGGCACCTTTTCATGGAGATCGACTGGAGTCATAATGAGAACTGATTGTGTGAACCAGCATCGTCTAGGGATGGTTGGAAGACTACGAACTTGCTGAGGTCCTACTCCAAGGTGTGACTTTGGACATTCCTGATGCTAAGCTTGCTTCATCCTTTTCAGATGGATGAAGCAGTTCTTCTGGACTCTTGGTTCTTGTCATTTGCCTAGACTTCGTAGTTTGCATAACTTCTGTAAACCCAAGTTCTAGCTTATGGATGAAGTTTTATCCAACTCGTTTGTTAACCTGATTAGGAGTGAAGGTATCTGGTATGGTTCACTCGTTTCTTATCCTGCTTAGGAGTGAAGCTATCTAGCATTGATCACTCGTTTCTTAACCTGCTTAGGAGTTAAGCACACTCGCATGGTACACTAGTTTCTTAACCTGCTTAGGGGTTAAGCTATCTCGCATAGTTCACTAGTTTTTTAACCTGCTTAGGAGTTAAGCTATCTCGCATGGTTCACTAGTTTCTTAACCTGCTTCAGAGTTAAGTATTCCCTCGACTGTGCACTTGACTGCGGAGTGCCAGATGAGATATTTAGCACCGTTGACAAGGTTCAGCCAGAGAAAGTGTAACTGCGAGAGGGTTAGAGAAACTGTAACTGCAGAGTGAGGTGGCAAAGCTCGTGGATTTGCTTCGAAGTTGCCAGCTAACCTTGCTTCGATGGGTGTGTTACATAGTCAGCGTATATACATACTTTGAAATGAATATGGATGTTTTTGAACTTTGCAACAATAGTGGATGTTGGATTTAAGGTACTGACATCTTTGTTGAACCGCTGTTACCTTCCCACACAGTTCGATGAGAGTGCTGTAAGTGATCAAATCAGGTAATATACCATTATACTCAAGAGTTTCTGAAACCACATTAAGGCCGAATTGAATTTCCCAGCCTTACCGAACGCACTTATCGCACGGCTCGATTTCAATTATACAACACTCGTTCGTGATTAACGCTTAACAATAATTATTGAGTACTCAAATGTAAGATGGTGCACGTGAAAACTGAGCTTTTAGTTACGAAGCAGCATAGTTTATATTAGCAATCCAAACTATGAACGTTGTCATGTCGAATATTGCATGAAGGATGTCCAGGAAAATACGAGTTCCTGACTGTGGAGATGTTGTGTGCTGAAACAGAGAGAAGACAGAGAAAAACAATCACGAAAACGAATGTTGCGATATATATTAACTCCAAATGTATGTACACTGCCGGTCTTCCTCCTAAGAGCACAGAACTGAAAAACAGACCAGAGTGGTTTGTAACCTACTTCAAAGCCCTTAAAAACAACCCTTGATTCTCAACCCTGACCCAAAAACACTGAAACGTAGCTCAAAGCAAGAGAAACTTCCCTTTGCTAACAAGCAGAGCCACAGTAGTATCACGCGATCCAAACCCAAGTCCAAACCACATCCATGTACAAGTTCTTAGCTAAAGCTAGCTACCACAAGCTGTATATAGCCAACCAGAACTCTAACGAACTCAAAAGAACGAAACTCGTAGCGAAGAAACCGAAAAAGATCTATTTGAGAACTTCCTCCTTTCGCTGAACGGACTTCAGAGGTCAATAGGGTCTCCTCCGCTGACTCCGTTAACCCAAGAAACCTTCAGATCCGACTTCTGATAGTCGAGATATCACCGATTTTCGGTCGCAGGTGACCGAACTTTCAAAAACTCCTCCCTGCGGCTTAAAACCGCACACACCGCACAAACGGATCGTCTAAACTGATATCCGTCTTCTCTGGTAGGTAGATCTAGCTACCCTGAACCCAACAAGACTCCAAACAAGGCGTTTGGAGTTCCCCTTGCAAAACCACATGAGAAATTTGGTCGCAGGTTGCAAAAAACTGACGTAAATCAGCTCCCTGCTGCTCAAACTTGCTCACCACACCCAAACCAACAATCCAATCCACGTATTGTCTTCTCCTATGTGTAGATGAAGACTCCCTGATTGCGTAGGCACCAAGAACAAAGAGCTTGGCTCAGCGATCGCGAAGAACAACCCAACCTCAGGTCGCAGACGAACGAAAATCTGATGTAAGCGCTTCCCTGTGAGCCAATTTCACTTAGAACTCCCAAACCGCCCGATGAAACTTCGTATCGTCTTCAATTTCCTGTAGAACTCGTTGTTCTTATCCCGATGGATCCAAGGATAGCAAGTTTGGACTCCGGAACGGCCCGAACGGTCCAACTCTCCTTCACAGATAACTGAAAATTCCAAATCTCCCTCTTACGTCTCAATTTCTCTTAGTACACATCCCCCGATCCGTCTCTTCCCAAACCGTCTTAACCTGTGCATAGCCTGCTTAGATCTGAATCCACCGACGCCTTGCGCGCTTGCATTGGACCTCCAAATCTCTCGAATCGTCCGTTAACAGGTCACAGGTGCAAGCTAGCCTCTAAGCTACCCCCTTATCACAGTCTCGGTACGACGAAGTTCTCTCAATAATAATGAAGCAGGCCCCTTGCGTCTTTGATGTAGCGCCTGAAGCCTCAAATACCCATTCAGCAAGTAAACTAAAGCCTAGCTTGATTTTACCTTCTTTCGAGTCGCATAACTTCTTCACTAGATGTCCAAACGAAGTAAACAAGATGCCCATGGAAAGCTGCCAACGAGCTCTACCCATCTATGTGATGAAAGTGAAGATCCGAAGCTTGTGCCAAAAACTCGTAAGCTGGGGCCTAGCTTGTTTTCTCCATCTTTCGAGTCTTGTAACTTCTCCACTAGGCGTCCAAACGAAGTAGATGAAGTGCCTATGGAAAGCTGACAAGGAGCTCTACCATCTATGCGATGAAAATGGAGATCCGAAATGATGCCAAAAGCCGGTAAGCTGAGGCCTAGCTTGTCTTTCTCATGAGTGTCTCTGGAGCGACAAGCATCGAAGTCTGAATTAGATAGGAGCCGGTCCATGACACGACATCCACCCCCTCTGAACTTGTGCATCCTTCGGTATGCACCAGAGATACCAACCAAGGAGTGGACCGGCTTATCGTCCTACTTCTCATCGTAGCCAACCTCACCTTCAAGGTCTTCTGCATAATCCTCATCCTCAAACTGAAACTCTGTCAAGATATCTGCTAGATCGACCTCCTCATCTCTCTTTTTGAAAATCTTGACACGTTTACCTGCCACTGTTATCTTCAAGCTCGCTCCATCCAACTCTTGCAGCGCGTAAGTTGCGTTATCATGAACCTTCTTCACCACATATGGACCAAATCATCGTCTAGAAAACTTCCGGAGTGCACTATGCTGGTTGTCTAGACTGTTGTCATAGACTAACACCCAATCACCTTCCTTGATTTCTCTAGATCTCAAACGATGTCGCTGATCAAATCTGACCTTGTTCTTCAACCGTGCTTCTCGTAGCCTATCCAAAGCAGTCTGGATATCCTCTGGTCTTCTCTCTAACTGGCTAATTCGAATAGCAAGAAGGTCTTCTCTAGTCAAATTGTCCTCCCAAGGTAACACACTCCATGTCAGAACGTGTTCTTCAATAGGCATGATAGGTTTCTGACCTGTGATGAGTTCCATCGGCATGTAACCTGTCACCGAGCTGTGCGTTGTTCGATCTGTCCATAACGCAAATGGTAAGAGTCGAGGCCACTCGCGCACCCTTTCGTTGCAGGCCTTCACCGAAGCTTTCACAATGGGTGGATGACCACGTTCACTCTTGGCATTTCCTTCGGAGTTGTAAGCAGTTGTCAGTGACAACCTCACCCCACACCTTGCAAAGAATTCACGAGCCTCATGTGTAACTCTCCCCGATCTGCAGTGATCTTTCCCACACATCCATATCGGCAAACAACCTCTTCCAAGAGAAATCTACATACCCCTTCAGTTGTCTTCGTCCGAAGCGCCCTACCCCGACTTGATTTGAAAGATCTTCTCTAGCAAGTACCAAGTATCTCATCTACCACAGTCCAACCGACATAATCACCAAGTCTACCACCCACTTGAAGTGGATTGCCAACGGATAAGTCGGGTGTAATCCGTCACGATGTCGGATGTTCGAATACATCTGACACGTCAAACAAGACTCCACAAATAATACAACATCCTTGTACATGTTTTTCCACCAATGCCGCTCTTTTATCTTTGTAAAAGTGACCCAAATCCCTCGATGTCCAGCCCAAAGACTCTCATGAAACGCCTTGAGCAACTTCTGCTGATCTTTCTTGTTGCAAATCACACGTAGCGGTACCTCACCTTTCTGCTTCGGTCGCTTCCAAAGAAACCCATCCTGGAACATGAAGTTGTAGGCCTTCCTTCGAACTCTCTGAAACCTCTCATCTGTCCAACATGTCTACTCAACCATCATACTAAGGTACCTCTCGATATCAAGCAAATCACCATCATACAACCTTTCAACAAACAACTCATCTTCCCTTCCTGTCTGTGCAATCGAATAGAACTCTGTACCCACGTCGTCAATGTCTTCTACCATCTCATCCTCCCCATCATATCGAGCCCGAGATAACATATCTGTCATCAGATTATCCTTCCCTGCAATATGTCTAAACTCCGGGTTCAACGACTTGATATATGCGATCCATCGTAACATCGCAATATCAGGAGTTGAACAATTCATGATCATCCCTAACAACGACAAGCAATCAGTTTCAACCACCACTACTGCTCCGATCAAATACTCTTTCTCAGTTTTCATAGCTGAAACAATACCCCACAGTTCTCTCTTCACTTGCGGGTAAGCACGTTGTCGCGCTACTTGGCGGCTACATGCTTGACTTCTACTCCGACGCTTGAGTTTAGTAGTTCTAGAAGTTAGCTCATATTACTTCTAGTCCTTTATATATATTTTTGACACCTTTGCATACGGTGTTAACACTATTTTGAGTTCTAGTAGGTTGATAGTATGCTAGTTATCTTGTTCAAGCATTTGTGCGCTTGTGCAAGTGACTTCTTACTTGTCTATGACGTTCAGTGTACATAACTTAGGATTTCCATGCTGATAGGGGTTTGAGCTCATGGGTTGTACTTACTTGTCGTCCATGCACGCTTTCTAGCTGATTTAAGTTATTTTTCGGGACTGCGTGTCATTTTAGGTAGTTTAAGTTTTACGTTGGCACTCTAGGGAGCTTGACGTGGTAGCCTATGAGTAAAACTAAGTTGCCACGTGGTTTAGGGTACTAAAGGACAACCAAGTGGAGCTATGAACTCCCATTGGTCTGTTTTTGTCTTTTGTTAAACTCTAAATTTAGAAACAAAGCTCTAGAGTGGAGTTCGAGCATTTGGTGAGGGATCTTCGAAATCTGAGAGCACAGGGAGAGAGAGGTCGTCATGCCAAGCACTTCCAGTGAAATTTTCGTTCGATTTGAGTCAATAAAGACGAAGTTATGATCAATTGAAGTTCGAATTGTGCCAGAATTGAATCACTTTTGTTGGATTTAGGGTTTTCAGTGTCACTTGCAGCAGATTTGAGGAAATTGCTTCAAAACTTCGAGGTTGTGTTCTCTGCCAGCAGGGCTACAATTTCCCAAAAAGTTTCGCATCGATTGAGTGACTGAGTAATTCAGGGCGGCCGCTGAAGCTGGAGGGGTCTGGAAAGCTCTTAATCTAGAGCAGCGACTTCAGAGGAGGAGATCTAGAGTTCTGTGTACATTCAGGAGTCCCAACTTCACAGGGAGGTTCAGCACCCTGTAGACTTCAAATACTGTGAGAATATTTGAATTTGATCGAGCCAATCTTCTGTTCTAGGTTGAAATAGCCAGCTGGGTACCAGAAATTGCCACAATTTTCTTACTCAGAACTTTTCTGTCCATATCTCCGTGTCAAAATTTGATCTCAGGCTGAAACTTTGTTTGTGAGTCCAGTAGTACCTCATTTGCATGTAGGGGAAGTTTAGAAGTTTAAACCTTCATAGTTTTCTTCTCCGTGAGTGTCAAAGTTCGCCGCCGGATCCTATTACTGCCAACTAGACCTGAATTTCGCTTTCTAAGCATATTACTAGATCTTACACGTCTATGTGAGTGTTTATAGCCCTATTGTGACCTGAAAGCCAACCTCTTGAGTAAACAACCACAGCCAGAAGCCCGGCGCTTTCCTAGGTAGACGGATCACACTCCGACAACGTTGTCGAGCACTTAACACCTTTGCTCCAAACCTAACCGCAAACCTGTCTCCATCCTCATCATCCTGTCCGACTGTCCATCCAATTGCAACTGGACTTGTATCCATAGTAAGAACCACCGGCCTAGCACCCTTGTAATCAATCCTTCCCAGAACTGGAGGAGATGATAGTAAAGACTTCAGCTTCCTTATCGCATCAGTATGCTCTTCTTCCCATCTGAACTTATGACCCTTACGCAACAATCCATACAATAGATCCGCCACATGCGCATTATGAGGAATCCAAATGTAATAGAATACACAAGCACCCAAAAATCTTCTTACTTCTGTCAGCGAGTTGCAAACCTCCTTCATCCTTCCAATCGCATCCACCTTGTTCGGATCTGGCTTCCGACCAAACGTCCACACAAATGACCAACAATCAAAACCTCTCTAACCCCAAATGTAGACTTCACACCTGACAGCGTAAGATGAACTTCCTCAAGTCGAGATAAGATCTTCTCACAGTCTACGATGTGCTCAGTGACGTATTGCCGACACCCCCTCTGATCTAATGCTTCATCCTTCTCATCTTCCACACATCCTTTGATGGGGATGTCATCCAAGAACGGCATAGTCTTTTCAAGGATGAAGTCTCTTAGAACTCGATTCATCTCGTTCATCATGTGTGCTACCGAGTTGGTAGCTCCCTGTGGTAAGGTACATATCCTAACCAACCCCAAAGGTGTCCTCATTGTCGTGAAGCTTCTGCTCTCCTCCGCTAGTTGAAACTGATCATACCCTGAGTAAAGATCTCCCATTGAGTAAATTGCTCTTCCTGCAAACGCTTCAGCAAACTCATCCACAATCGATCCCACCCCAGCATTTCTGATTGTTACTGCGTTCACCGGTTGCATGTCTTGGATGAACCGCAGCGACCCATTCTTCTTAAGCACTGTAAACCATCTGCTCGAATACGGTGCAAACGACGGCTCCAAGATCTTCATCCGCATCTTCTCCTTCAGCAACTCCACTAGTTTAGGCAAGTGAGCCCGCGGTACTAGAATTGATCTCAGGTTCTATGGCACATGCGGTACCGTGAAGATAACCATCGGAATAACAACGTACGGGTCTACACACCCAATCTCATGTGACTCAAAAGCAAATGCTTTCTCATGTCGTGAAAACATCTCCTTGAAGCACATCTTCTCTTCTGGTAGAAGAGACCCATCAGATCCAATCTTCAGCTCTTCAAGGGTCTTCTCCGTGAACTTGTGTCCTATCATTGTAGGATCTCTCAAAATCTTCTCCCTTGAAGCTCGATCCATCTGTTGGTTAGTGTCTTCCGGCAAAGGACCAGCAACTGGCTTTATCTTCCTATCCACTGTCTTGTGCCTTGTCTCAACTCGAACCTCCGGTACACAGAATGATCCGATCACCGAATAGACCTCCCTTGAATGAATCTACACAACCTTATCCATATTCTCTCATCCAATAGACATGATCACTCGCAAAGGATCCTCCAACCCATCCTCTTCATAAACACCAGAAATCCATTCATCTCCTTCTAGCTCATCCAGCTCTTTCAACATCAACTCAATATCACGCAAATGTTTTTGTTCTTTTCTTCTCAGCTCTTCTACCTTCTTGTAGATAGCAATCCCACACTCTAAAAACCCAACAAACCCTGTACAAAAGACACTATCTCCATCAAGCGAGAGTACCTTCTCCTGCGCACCATCACAATCCCGCTCTATAGTGGTACTCAACAAAAATCCTTGAACTCTTCACTCACCCTTGGAAGTGGTTTCTCTCTCAAACGATCTCGGTTGCGCTCGTGATTGGACGGTGTCGTGTCGTGGACCGGCTCCTACATGAAAATCAAACTTCGATGCTTGTCACTCCAAAGTCACTCATGAGAAGACAATCTAGGCCCCAACTTACAGAATTTTGGCACAATCTCAGATCTCCATTTTCATCGCA